>CM038038.1:54321797-54921797 GCA_021397845.1 Areca catechu
TAAAGCAAACCAAGGATCATGGGAGGGCTAAGAAGCCTCCCGGGACTATGATAGAACGACCCCTGAAAATCCTAAAACAACTGGACTCTTTTGGTTTTTAAATTTTCTTGGCGGAGATGGCGAAGGAATGATGGGAATGGGAGGCTGGGACGGGAACTCCTAGACCTTGGGACTCATCCTAAAGAAGAGACCGTCCACCTCTAAGGCATTACGCCCTCCTCAATACTTAGAGGCGCTAGGATGGACCTCAAGGTCACGAAGGACGGGGGGGGTGGGAGAGAACTCATGGATCTTGGGACTCACCCTAACGAAGAGACCGTCCACCTCTAAGTCATTACGCCCTCCTCAATACTTAGAGGCGCTAGGATGGACCTCAAGGTCACGAAGGATGTGGGGGGTGGGAGAGAACTCATGGATCTTGGGACTCACCCTAACGAAGAGACCGTCCACCTCTAAGGCATTACGCCCTCCTCAATACTTTGAGGCGCTAGGATGGTTCTCAAGGCCACGAGGGGAAGACACGAAGGTGGGAGGGAGAAAGGAGATACTTGGGGCCTCACACCCCTCGACATCCCGAAGGACGAAGGAAAAAAGGGCCTAAGGCCAGAACCACACACCGGAAAAAACACTCAAAAATTTCATTCAACTATTTTATTACAAGAGTATGGGTATTTATAGATGCCCATATCCCTTTTGAAATTCAAAAATAAAATCCCCTGAAATCCTCCCTTGATTTTGAAATCAAATTCAAAATCAAAATCCCAAATTTCCCAAATTACATTCATTAAAAAAAAACCAAATAAATCACGTTTATTTGAATTTTGAAATCCCCTCCGTTCTGAAACTCGTGCTACTCCAAAAATCGTGCAAAACAACTCTTCTTCCACTGCTTTGAGAAGTGTGCAGAAGCTTCATTTGGCTGCTCTGAAAAATGTGCTGAAGCTCCTTCACGGCCGAGCAACAGGGGGCACCTGGATCTTCGGCACCCGGCCCAGCGGACAGCGGCGGGGCGGCAAGGTGGCGCGCCGGCGGGCGGACGATGGCGGCGGGGCGACACGACGGCGACGGCGAAACGGCGGTGGCGGCCGTGGGCGACCGTTGGTCTTCCACGGACCGCTGGTCTTCCCACGGGTGTGAGGCCCAGGGATGCCGGCGGGGCGGCAGGGCGGTGGATCGGCGGAGTGCCGGCGGGCGGACGGCGGCGGCGGGGCTGCACGACGGCAGATCGGCGGAGCGGCGGCGACGGCCATGGGCGACCGTTGGTCTTCCATGGACCGTTGGTCTTCCTACGGGCGTGAGGCCCAGGGATGCCAGCGGGGCGGCAAGGCGGCGGATCAGCGGAGCGCCGGCGGGCGGGCGGTAGTGGCGGGGGTCGGGCATGGCAGATCGCGGACCGGTGGGGCATAAATCGGAAAAAAATTAGGCCTCTGCAATTTTTCCTGGAGGTTGAAGGAGATAGGAATAGCCTGGAATAAATTTGGAATAACATCGGGATAACACGGGAATAAAGGGAATAGGTGGAATAGCAGGAATAACTAAAAATACAAAAAATTCTAAAATTTCTATAAAAAAAAAAAAGTGAAACCCGGATAGGTTTCGGGTCTCCCATCAAACTCGACCCTGTCGAGTAAGGGCTGGCTTGATAAGCTTCTAATACATCCGGGTCGATTTGTTGTAGGTCCTCTCGGGTGATCCAGGAATCTTCAGATTCAGGACGTCTTTGCCATCGAACCAGATAACATTGGTAGCCCTTATTTCTAATAGTAATGATCTGGTCATCCAAGATCCTTTCAATCCTCTCCTTTTGCTCAGGAACACTTGGTGGTCGACACTCATTTGGGGCTTCACTCTCAAAAGAAATATTAGGACCAAAAAACTCACCAGGTATTAATGCAGGTTCTTTGTATTCTTTTAAGTCTGAAACAATAAATGTTGAACTAATGCCATAACCTGGTGGTAAGTCTAATACATAAGCATTAGGTCCAATTTTCTTTATTATTTTGAAATGTCCTGCACCTCGGGCATGGAGTTTCTTCATAGTTCCTGGCGAAAACCTTTCAGGTTTAAATTTGATCATGATGGAGTCCCCTTCATTAAATTCTTTTAACCGTTTATGTGAATTAGTCATATGCTTATAGAGTTCCTTGCTTGATTGGGTCTTTTGGCTAATCTCCTTATGCAATTCCCTAATATGCTGTGCATATGACTCAGCAAACTAAGACACCCGTGAATGTGTGGGTAAAGGAGCTAGGTCTAAAGGCTTCCTAGGTCTGTATCCATGGACCACTTCGAACGAACTTTTCCCAATAGACCTATTAACTGAGCTGTTATAGGCAAATTCAGCACGAGGAATTAATAGGTCCCAGTTTCCTAGGTTGTCACCAACTAAACATCTCAATAGATTTCCTAAGCTTCGGTTTACTACCTCAGTCTGGCCATTGGTTTGAGGGTGACAGGCAGTAGAGAATTTCAGCTTGGTACCGAGCATGTGCCAGAGAGTTTTCCAGAAATAGTTAGTAAATTTGACATCTCTATCGGACACAATGGTTTTAGGTAAACCATGAAGCCTAACGACCTGATCGAGAAAAAGCTTGGCCACCTTCGAAGCATCTAAAGTTTGAGAACAAGGAATGAGGTGAGCCATCTTGGAGAAACGATCGACAACCACAAAGACAGAATCATGCTTCCTAGATGTCTTAGGGAGGCCTACTACAAAATCCATGCTGATATCCTGCCATGGACAATCAGGGACAGGTAAAGGTGTATACAGACCGGTGTTCTGTCTTTGCTGTTTTGCAACAGCACAGGTACAGCACTGAGCTACAATCTGGGCCACATTTCTTTTGAGACCAGGCCAAAAGAATTGGTCTTCTATTGCTAAGATGGTCTTATTCCTACCAAAATGTCCTGCTAAGCCCCCAGCATGAGCTTCCCAGATCAGAAATTCCCTAACAGAGGTCTTGGGAATACACAACTGATTTCCTTTGAAAAGGTATCCATCTAAAAGGGTATAATCACTATGCTTACTAGATGGTCCTTGTTGAAGGGATCGATAGATGTTACCAAAATCAGGGCATGTAGGATACTCCTCTTTCAATCTATCAAACCCTACTACCTTAGCGCTCATAGAAATCAACAACATGGAACAACGACTCAACGCATCAGCAACCCTATTTTCAGTACCGGCATGATGTTTCAGTACGAACGTATAAGCTTGTATGAACTCTACCCATTTTCCGTGCCTAGGGTTCAATTTCTTCTGAGAACTAAGGAACCTAAGAGCTTCGTGGTCAGAAAATAGGACAAACTCTTACGGTAGAAGATAATGCCTCCAATAACGTAATGCCTGAACTACCGCATACAGCTCCCTATCATAGGTGGAATACCTTAGTCTCGCTTCATTTAACTTCTCACTGAAATATGCTACTGGGTGATTCTCTTGACTCAAGACACCTCCAATTCCTATCCCAAAAGCATCACAAGCAACCTCGAACACTTTGGTAAAATCGGGTAACCTCAAGATGGGTGCGTGTATCATTTTTTCCTTAATTGTTAGGAAGGCTTTGTCTGCTGCTTTAGTCCACTCAAAAGTTCCCTTCCTAATACAATTAGTGATTGGAGCCACTATCGTACTGAACCCTCTAGTGAATCTCCTATAGAAGGTGGCTAAACCGTGGAAACTACGGACATCATGGATACTCTTAGGTATTGGCCACTCTACTATGGACTTAATTTTTGTAGGGTCAGCGGACACTCCTTCAGTTGTTACTACAAATCCTAGAAAGAAAACTCTATGTGTTAAGAAATCACACTTCTTGATATTGGCATAGAGGCTATCCTTTCTAAGGACTTGGCAAACTTGCCTTAGGTGGGTTAAATGGTCTGCCTTAGTCTTGCTATAGATAAGAATGTCATCAAAGTAGACCACCACAAATTTCCCGATAAAAGTTTTCAACACCTGATTCATTATTCTCATAAAGGTGCTGGGTGCATTGGACAGACCGAACGGCATGACTAACCCCTCATATAATCCATCTTTAGTCTTAAAAGCAGTCTTCCATTCATCTCCAGGCCTAACCCTAACCTGGTGATAGCCACTCTTTAAGTCTATCTTGGAGAAAATCGTTGATCCGGCTATCATATCTAACATATCGTCCAGTCTTGGGATTGGAAACCTATATTTGACAGTAATCTTGTTGATGGCACGGCTGTCTACACACATCCTCCAGGTGCCATCCTTCTTAGGGGTTAACAAGGCAGGGACTGCACATGGGCTTAAACTTTCTCTAACAAACCCCTTTCTAAGAAGTTCACTAACTTGCCTTTGTAACTCCTGATGTTCAGTTGGATTCATCATATAATGAGGCAAATTAGGTAAAGTCGACTAAATCTATGGCATGCTGTATGTCCCTTAAAGGTGGAAGATTATCGGGAAGATCCTTGGGAAACACGTCTTCAAATTCTTTCAATAATTGGACCACCTCTTGAGGGTGTTCTACAGGGGTGTGGTCCATAGTTTCCTTAGCAGCTACCATCCAAATAGGTGCTCCCTCATTAATGTTTTTTTCTAATTCTCTTGCACCTATCAAATTTAATCCAGTCCTTTTTTCTTTCATGCTGCTAGCTTCTCTTTTAGTGTTGTCCTTAGGCTGGGTTGGATGAATGACAATTTTCTTGCCATTGAAATTGAAAGCACAGGAGTTTGTTCGACCAAAAATTATCACATCATGGTTAAACAGCCATGGCCTACCTAGGATGATGCTACTTAGTCCCATAGGGAGCACATCACACTAGATTCATTCCTGATAGGACTGAAGTTGGATTCGGACCTGACATCTCTGCTTGATTGGGATAGAAGTGGAATCGATCCAGGATACCATATATGGATTGGGATGTGGTTCAGTGGGTAATCCTAGACTCTTGGCTGTACTAGTGGAAATGGCATTGACACGCTTCCACTATCGATCACGATCTTACAGACCTTTTCTCCTATTTTGACAAATGTGTGTAGGATGCTAGTCCTACGCCAGTCTTCCTGCTCCTTGGTCTGTGTCACGATACATCTCACAACTCCTAACACATCTGATGAGTCTACATTTTCTTCATCTCCTTCATACTCATCAGCCAAGCAATCCCCTGCTTCATAAACCTCCTCCTCAACATTCTCTAGGCGTTCTGATTCTCCTTCTTCTGCCTCCCCTATATGTAAAGCTCTAGAGGGACATTGGCTCATGAAATGACCTGGTTTACGACACTTATAGAAGACTCGCTTCCTCTCACCTCGAACTTCAAGGCTCTTTCCTTTATCTTCTCTAGGAATTGGGGGAATGGCAGGGTTGGGTCTAGGGGTTGGATTCGAGATGGATCTTGGTCTATTGGTTGTACCAGGGACTGAACTGGGTCGACTAATAGGAGGATTAAACCTAATGGGCTCAGGTCGCCTAAATGTAGCTCTCCTTTGAAACCTCTCATAGTCCAGGGCAACTTGGCATGCTTGATCTAAATCATGGACTTCTCTCAAAAACAGTTCCCCTTTTATATCTTCATTTAATCCTGATCTAAACCTCGACAATGTGGCTGACTCAGACTCAACTATGTTGCATCACATCACAAACTCATCAAATTTAGCAACGTATTCCGAAACGGTCTTATTACCCTGTGTCAACCGTTGCCACTGATCTAACAACCTTTGCCACTGATCTAACAACCTTTGCTGATAAGACATAGGCAGATATTTCTCTCTAAGCTTTCTCTTCATGTCTCTCCAGGTCGCTATAGGTAAGTCTCCCCTCTTCCTAGCTATGCGTTCGATGTTTCCCCAATACAACCTAGCCTGACGGACTAGTCTGATTTTGGCCTATTTCGCCACCGTACTTAACCACGACCCCAACATCCCCCGTCGACACCCGCTGGAGAGAACGAGCCGAGGGAACCGTGCCCTCCTCTCCCTGCCATGGCTGAGCTCAACCTGTCACCGAGTTTCTGATTCCACCCTACCGTCGAGGAGCTCGTCGTCCATTATCTCTGCCGCCCGACCACCGCACATATCTCCCAGATCCGCCCGATCCGTTCCAGCAAACCACCTGCTCTCTTCCTCTTGTGACCCGAACCACCGTCGGCCTCCTCTCCTCCATTCAGAACTACCGGCTGTCCGTTTCTCCTCCCTGTTGCCATGGCCGTCGCCGCCCTGTCGGATCCCTTCCGCCCCTCGCCGACGCCGACCTCCCCGCGAGCACCCCATTCCGTACAGCTGTCAAAGCACCAGGAGATGCTTTGCACGAACATGAAAGCATCTCCGGGCCTCCCTCTTGCCGACTTCAACTCAGCACAGATTTCAAAACTGCACGCTCTTTAAAGCAACACAGATTTCAAAGCACATCGATCTCAAAGCTGCACCATTTTCAAAGCAAAGTTGATTAAAAAAAAAAAATCATGGTTATGTCAAGCTAAAAGTTTGGAGTTCCCAGAGCTGAAGTAAAGCTGAAGCTGGAGCCTGACCCAAACTCGACAAAATCGAGTTTTTTTCCCCACCGTAGGAGAATGATGGGGACATCTCAAGCACGGATCTTGGAGCAAGCATAATTCTTGGAGTGGCACAGATCTTGAAGCATTTTTGGAATAAATTTATTTAGGATTTATCTATTGTTTAAAATTTGAATTAGGATTTGGTTGGTTTGGATTGATATATGGATAGGCTTATCTTATCCTATCTTATATTTGAATTTGATTTGTTCTTATCTTTTTAACTTTTATTTAAATTCAAATGAGGATTGGAAAATCTATAAATACCACCCTCAGCCTTTTGTAATGGGGAGGATGGATGAATAAAATTTCTATTATTCTATGTGAAGGATATGTGTGATCCTAGGATATCTGTATGATCCCTTCTCCATCTTCCCAGGGTTTTTGTGTGATCCCTGATTTGGGCATCTGTGTGAGCCCAAGGCATCTATGTGAGCCCCTTTGCTATGTGCTTGTTCTTCTAGGGCATCTGTGTGAGCCCCTTTGCTATGTGGTTGTTCTTCTTGGGGAATCTATGTGAACCCCAGTATTTTTTTTTTCTTAACTCTGCACCCTCTTCTTTCCTCCTTCTTTGCAAATCCTAATCTCTGGTGACTTTCACGCTCGCCAGCGATCTAGTCCAACCCTGTCCTGCATCAGACAAGTATTCCCCTCCTCGATTAGACTGAAGAGCTTTAATACTAAGTCCAGTTTGTCTTTCAACCATACTCTGATATCTGTAAACTTATCAAACGGTTCGAACTTATGTTTCATAAGATACACATAACCGAACCTTGATAAATCATCAATAAAAGTGATGAAATAAGAATATCCTCCTCTGGCCTGAGTTGATATAGGTCCACACACATCAGTATGTACATGACCTAACAATTCAGTTGCCCTTTCTCTATATCCAGTGAATGGAGACTTGGTCATTTTTCCTTTGAGGCAAGACTCACAAGTTCCTAATGATTGAAAATCATCAGGGTCAAAGTAATCCTCTTTGACTAACTTGTTTATCCATGACTCACTAATATGACTTAACTGGCAATGCCAGAGATATGTGATATTGACATTATCTCTTTTTCTCTTCTTGTCATCTACAAGAAGTATTTCATCATTGAGTACTAAAGTTAGAAGACCATTCCTAAAGCAACCATGCCCAAATATTGTATTATTATGAAGAATAGAGTAGCCACCACTCTTTACACTTATTTCATATCCTTGTTGTAACAACAAGGGTATAGAAATAATGTTTCTTACAATATTTGGCACATAGTAGCATTCTTCCAGACTTATGATATTACACGTAGGTAATAACAGAAGATAGGTGCCCACAGCTTCAGCATATATGGGTTCTCCACTTCCCCCATATATTTTGAAGTCACCTTTCTTCAAATTTCTAATTCTGTGGACTCCTTGTAAAGATTTACAAATATGTGACCCACATGCGGTATCCAATACCCATGAATTAGAAATAGATTCACTCAATGTTAAATTGGTTTGTATTATGTACAAACCCTTAGATGCACCACTTGCATCTAGCTTCACATTTGCAAGACAAGTCTTTCAATCCTTCTTCCAATGCTCAAACATGCTGCAATGGAAACAGGCTCCATCAACCTTCTTCCTCAACCAGTCCACATAGTTTGAACCGGTTAACTTATTAGCATCTAAGATGCCACTCAGTGATAAGTTTTAAGCCATTATTTAAATATCCTATATTTAATTAAAGAACAATATCAGCAGACCATTCAAGATGATATCCATAACTAGATAAGGACTTTCTGTCTAATTATGTCTCCTACTATTTTCTTCAAATACCATAACCCTCAACTATGGTAAGCGAGAAACATTTACTGGTTTCCTTAGTGGGGTTGAGATCCTTATTCCTCATGAGTGCCTTATGTATGCACAACAAACACACATGAGTTCAAAGGTAGGACAACCTTTCTAATTGCAACTCGTATAATTCTCAACAATTATCTTTGCCTTTAAGACACTTTGGCCTTGTGTATGCATAACAAACCATAATGTCTTAGTTTAGTCGGACCCTTCATTTCCATATAGCCATGATTGAATAATGTTACCCTTGTGTATGCACAACAAAGCAACATTTACAACCAAGCCATAAAGCACTAAGTGCACCAAGACAAATTTTATATCAAACCCTAGAGTAGGCCTTGTGTATGCACAACAAACCTTCTATAGTCTTGATATAAATTTGGCTTAACATGAAGGAAGGCAAAATATAGTATACTTAACCAATTAGCATTACCAAATTAAGATTTAGATATGACCAAATTGGCCAGGTGAGTGGAAGGGGAGAGGAGGTCCCCCCGTTGTTTTCCTTAGACACCAATTAGATTGCCCAGGTCAGTCAACAGAACCAATTATAAACCTCATTCCCTTTACCTTCCCAGAACCACTTGTCTAGACACTAATTGGCTAATCAAATCCTAACCGATTTTGCTTTATGACTAAGTTTTATACTATGACTAAAAATGATTTTTATAAGGGCTTTGATGGTCTCAAAACACATTCTAAAACTATCATGATAATAATGTGTTGAGAATTGTGTCCCAAAGCCAATTGCCTAGACTGTAGGCGGTTGAGCTAAGTATTGTACTCTTTATATGAATTAATAAATATTATTTTGGTAGCTCATCGCATTCTGACTTTTTCCTATAATGAACTCTTTTTCATGTGATAAAGTCATTAGGACTATATTGACTTCGATATAGAGAGGATATATCGAGTGGTCCTTAAACTAAGTTCATGACCAAAGGATACATTGTACTGGACAGCAATGTATCAAGTGTAGGTTGTTGTGTTTCACATCGTTTGGTTATCCTCTTGACCAAAGGAGTGTGGTGACATTGATATAATATGCAAGTGGGATAAATAATATCCCATTGAACGTGATTTCGTGTAGCCCCTTTCTGCCAAAGGGATACTCATGATTGGATATGGCTATATGTGTCCCTCCGACCTGAGATCATCTTGGTAGCTTGCAAGCAACACCCTGTGCTTTGGTGCTGGACTACCCAGATTTCTAATCGGTGACGGAAGGTTTCTAGGTATAGGCAAGTACTTATGGAGCAGTGGTGGACCAAGATGGAATTGACCTGTCCAAATAGTTTGGATTGAATGTCTCTCAGTGTCTCAATTTAACAAATCCTCAACTAGGGTAGTCCTAGTGAAGAGTCACTAGACTTGCAAGGTTGAGACATATTGTGGATTGACTCTGCTAGGGTTGGTAGTCTAATCCTCGGTCATCCTGAGCATTGGAGGTCAAAGGGATGAATTATATGGTAACCGTATGCCAGAGGTTCGATTGATTGCTCTTGTATCTTAGACCTATCCGGATGCCGGGATCCATTGCTAGATGGTATCTTGTACTGGTACTGGAATTGTTCCAATGCTACCGCCTAGGTTCAAACCTATAAGGTCACACACCATAGAGGATTTCTTCTTGATCCAAGTAATGATTTATGATTAGGAATCATTTTGGTAATGGTTTGATTGAGCACACTTTGGATTGACCCGATTTTGGGTCGATCAAAAATTTTTCCGGTCCACCAGGAATTGCTTCTGGGTAACCAGGACTTGACCAAGCCTTTTATAAATTAAAGGATCTAATTGTATTAGTGAACCAGTTTAGAACTGGTTTGGGATTTTTAAACCAGTTGTGGACCGCTATTTGAACCCATCAACATGGTAAATAAGGCTTGGTCGAACAGGGGTTATAAGGCATCTTTTCCTCTCACGTTTCCACTCATTTTTTGCTGGAAATAAACCACCGATTTATGGCTCTTCACTGCTACGTTGAAAATGAATTTGATTCGTTCTCAAACCTGGTGGCCTATCATATTCCCAACAGGTCTCCTAAGCTTCCAAAAATCACCGGTTACTTGGTTCAAGCAGAATAAAAATTTCTGGGTGATGAAAATGCTGTGTGTGCCTTTTTCATTTGAGAGCTTCCACCATCCTTTTAACCGGTGATTTTGGGGCTGGATTTTTGTTGAGAGATTGGGAGTGAAACACTTATTTTGGTTTCCTATTTTTGTTGGTGCTCAATCGATGGAAGAAAGTATTATTTTGGAGAAAATAATAACAAAACATAGTGTTCTATTTTTCTTCCTCCCCTTTGACCGTTTCAAGAGCTTTCTGGTGACTAGCATCGTGCGAGAAGCCGGATCAGAGGAAGCCCAGGTGTGTCCCCCCTCTAGAGGGTGTTCTCTTAAGCACCTATGAGCTGCATCAATCTTGATTGCTGCTGCTTTTGTTTCCCCTATTTTTGGTTGTAGATTTATTGTTCTAAAATCTGGGTGAACAGAACTTCAACATTGTTGGATGAACAATGCATTAGCTCTCCTTTGAAGCAAGATCTATCAAGATGTTGCCTTACTGTTGTTACAGAAGGAGAGACCAAAGTGTTGCCATTTTCGGTTTGGGTTTGCTGCACTTGGAAGAGAGGAAGAGAATCATTCCAAACGATTGCTGGAAGAAGAAGATTGGAATAAAGTTGTTCCAGATATTCTAGCTATTCTAGTAGTTATCCCTACTTTATTCCAAGCAGGAATAAGGTAAAATTTCTGTTTTATTTCTCATGCATGCCTAGATCTAGGTTTATTAAATTGTTTATAAACATTACATGCCTATTTCATGCCTTCCTTTGCCTATGCATGCATCTTGAAAATGTTAGATCCTATGCCGAATAGGTTTTTTCCGCTCCTATTTTAAAATTATTTTAAAATACAAACCTGCTCCTTGCACTGTTGCATACTTAGTGTAGGCACTCGCAACCCCATTTCGCTTTCAGTGGTATCAGAGCCAGGTTTAGCTGTAACATATCTTTGTTGCATGTATAGTAGATTAAAATGTTTAATCTATAGAAATGTATCTGTATCTTAATCATAGGATATGATTAGGAAGTACTTTTAGGAACCTAGTTGAGACCTTCACCTTGACCATGTGTCTTTGGCACGATGCAGTTCATCTGTGTTGGCATCTTCAAAAGGATCCTTTAAGGAAATCAGAGGAATTAAAATTATTTTAATTCAGATACATATTCGGCATGTCTTATAAATTTATTTTTGGTAATGTAATATTTATAAAAGAATAAAACTAGATATGATGCATGAAGTTTTATGTAAAAGGAGTTTTACATGTTTTAATTAAAATTATTTTAATTAAAATATTGGTTTATATTCAAACAATTTTGAATTGTATGATTAAATTAAATGACAAGTCATCTTAGGGTTTATGAAACCTAATGTCATTTAAATAAGCCAATTGGGTTAATTGGGTTAGCTATCTAATTGGGTCCATAAATGACAAGTCATCTTAAGGTTTATGACAAGTCATAAACCTAAATGACAAGTCATCTTAGGGTTTATGAAACCTAATATCATTTAAATAAGCCAATTGGGTTAACTAGGTTAGCTGTCTAATTGGGTCCATATTTTGGGTTAGACCTATGTTTAGTTTTACTAGATAATAAGAAGACTAATCAAAAGTTGATTAAGGTTCTTCTTTTAGAACTATCTAATAGTTAGATAAGTTAGTCCATTCACCTAAAATGGATCTAATTAGTGGCTTCATGGAAGTCCGAGTCTTTTGGCAAGTCTGATCAAGTCTGGCAAACCGATTGGTTTCGAGGTAGGTTTGGCATTGTAATCATGGTTGTATGAGGCTACCTCTATCCAGGCCAACTTGGTTGGTGTTTAGGAAAGATGGTTAATGGTGGATACTCACCCATGATCTCACCTACCTGGCCAGTCATGTCGACCAGAATTGATTGAAAAAGCTCATTAATCGAGTTAACCCATGTCACCCAGGTTGATCGGTCTGACTGATCGGTAGGTGCCCATGGATCAATTGTTGAATTGATTCAACCCTCCTGAAAACTGATTCATTTAGTAGGAGGATGATCCATGTTCTTCTCTTTTTCATCTGTTACAACCTAAAATCCTCTAAAATTATTAGGTCCTAAAAAAGACTAAGTCAAAGAGTTGATGGTGTCTTAGCCTCCCATTAAGTGGGTTTGTAATGTGTCCTTTAACCTGGTGTTCATCGGCAGTTTCATAGAACGGGTGTGCATCCGGTTACTAAAATTACTCTCTGATAGATGATGGCTCAATGCAACCTTTTTAACGATGATCAAGTAAGCCGGCCATAGTCGGGCTTGGTCATTCGTTGGCTAGAAGTATTGGATTTATCATGTTAATGGTTGGACCTAACCAGAGACCCACAATAGGAGGCCCCTAGATTGATTGGGGTGCTATCTGGGGCAAAAATAAATTACTAGAAGTTGCTTAGGGAAGCAATTGGTTGGTGAACCTAACTTTAGGCACGTATGGGTGAGCTGGCCATAGTCGGGCTCATACGTGGTCTATTGGATTTCAGTACCCACTATGAAATAGTGATTTCACGAATTGGAGTTAGAGGATTCTAATATGAAAAATTAGTGGGAGAGACATTTAGACTAAAGTCCAAGTCTTTTGGTTAATTGATTAATTCATAATCTAATATGATCTTATTTTTCCTTTCATATGTCTTCAAATCTTTCATTCCGATCACTTCTCGATAACAAGAAGTTGAAGGGTCACAACTTCGATAGCTGGTATCGAAAGTTGAGGATTGTCCTGGAGCATGAACGGATCCTTTATGTGATAATGGATCCAGTACCTGAAATCCCTTCTGCAAATGCTCGGAGTTCGGTCAAGGACACTTATCAGAAGTGGGTTTCTGATCGAACTACTGTCCGATGCATTATGCTAGCGGCAATGAACGACGAGTTCAGTCGCAAGTTCGAGGAGGCCCAACCAGATGAGATCCTTCAAAAGTTAAAGGAATCTTTCGGCATGCCAGACGATGTAGAGCGGTACAAAGTATCTTGTGCCATCTACAATGCCAAGATGCCGAATGGTGGTTCTGTCACTGATCATGTATTGTAAATGACCGAGCTGATTGAAAAGTTGGGCAAGCTCGGTGTCCCTTGCACGAGCAGCTCGGCAAGGATGCGATCTTGAATTCTCTGCCCTCCTCTTATCTTGACTTTCATGACCATTACATAATGAACAAACCAGCATTCAATTACCATGGTTTAATTGGATTACTGCAGACTCACGAGAATGACCACCAACTGAACAAGGGGGTGGTGAATTTAGTGGGAAGTTCTAGAGGTCATTGTCCCTTTAAGAAAGAAAAGAATAAAAGGAAGGGAAAGAAGGTGCTGAATGCTCCTGGCCCGAGTTAGACTAGGAAAGTGAAAGCTAATCAATCTACTACAGAGTGCTTCTACTGTAAGAAGCGGGGACACTGGAAGAGGAACTGTCCTCTTTACCAAGCATCCCTAGACCGGAACAGGCCAAGGAAAGGTAAGCAGCGGACTACTAGATAAGGTATTTATATGATAAAACTTTGTAATTTCTCTATTTGTGATATTGCTAACTGGGTATTGGATACCGGTAGTCCTATTCATGTTTGTAATTCATTACAGGGACTACAGGTTAGTTGGAGATTCGAGGATGGGGAACAGTTCCTGAGCATCGAGATTGGAAATCATGTTCCATTACTGAGGATCGGAGTTCTGAGTCTTGTCTTTGAATCCCGTGCTGTCGAGTTAGTCGACTGTCATTATTGTCCTAGTTTCATTATGTACATAATCTCTATAGGCTTTTGGCCAATTATGGTTTTGAACTATCAATAAAAGAATATTTTTGCCAAGTTACTTTGAATAACTCTGTGGTAATGAAAGCTAAGTTAAATAATGGCATTTTGGTGCGGGCACCAGACTCAGAAGAAGACTTCAGGGCTCCATCTGGATCTCTGATTGACCTTGCCCGAAGAATTAGGGTTTTCTGGTTTTGTAATAAGGGTTGACTTGGTCAACTCAATTTTTTTGAGTCTATATTTTCCTGTAATTTAAATTTTGTTGAGTCATGTTGACTTAGTACAAGTCCTAGTAAGTGATCTAGGTCTTCTCCAAGGTGCCACATTTTCTCCCAAGCCCAACCAAGTGGGCGCCACACTCCCAGCCACACGCCAGAGTCCAGGAGGTGCCACATCTCCATCCCAGTGTCTTGGTCCCCACACCCAAGGGAGCAAGAATTTTTCTTGAAGCCAAAATCAAGGAGGCACCCCATATATACCTTAAAAGGCCAAGCTAAAGGAGGAAAGAGGCATTTCTTGGGGAGCACTTCAAGGGGGCGCCCAATCCATGCCTAAAAGGACCAAAGCAAAGTTGGGAAGAGCCATGACTTGGCGAGAAAGAAAAGGAGGTGTCCAAAAGAGTTGAGCCATGGAAGGAAAAAAAATTTTTCTTGAAGAGCAAGGCTAGGAGGCGCCACCTACTTACCATTTGGAGCCACCAATCAACACTTATGGAAGCTCTTGGCTGGCAATATGAGAAGGATTTGATTCTACAAGCCTAATTTGAAGATCCATCCTATTAGTCCCACATGGGAAGATGTAAAACCTTGACCTCTTGTAAAGACCTATAAAATAAACCCCTCTTGTAAGTTTTAAAAGACAACTGATGAATGAATCCAATTTATGTGTGAGCAAACTTTGTGTTTCTCTCTTCCGCACTTGCATCCAGGTGTTGAGCTCCGTGATGGAGTAAATCTGGGTTCCCCAGGAACCTTGAGGAGGTGTGAGATCTCCAACCCCAAAACCCTAGGTTAGCCACTTCACTTCCAAACCCTAGCCGCCCATCATCCTCTTTCCACCAAACCCTAGCCTACCCCCATCTCTCACGGCCCCTCTCTCCAAGTAGTGGCCGACCACCAGCATCCAGGTCCAGTTCGGCTGCTTCGAATATGGAGCAAATCCCAGAGAAAGCCAGATCAGCATCCAGGAGAATCAGGATTTCAGCAACATCAGCTTTCAAGTTCTTCTATCTGGTAAATCCTTCCTTGAGTATCTGGTTCCATAAATTGTTCTTCTTCTTTCCCAGATCTTGAGTTCAGGAGAAGCCAACTCTGCCAAAGGACCAGTATTGGAGGATCCATTGCGAAGATGTCTGAATCCGAGGATCCAACAATCTGCTCAAGAGAGTCCTTCCACTAAACTCTGTGAAGATCACTGCATGGTCTGTAACCCATCTCTTCTCTTTACTTCTGTCCTGTTGAAAGTTCAGAGCGAAACCCTAGGTCTGGGAGTTTTTCAATCCCAGCGATCCTTTACTTCTAAACTACTCTGATAACCTAGTTTCTTTAAATTGTGCTTTCAATTATTACATAGTTTCTTTCAATTTAGTTTAACTTTCCTTCGAGTCAAAACCGACTTCTGAAAATATATATAAAAAAAAATAATTAATCTTAATTTACTTCCGCATCGCATCATTTCTTCTTTCGTTCTGCATCACATTTATGTACTGCACGGCCTGTTAGTGTAATGTACACATCTAGCAAATGCCCAAGGTTAGAAAATGTCAGTGATATGTATCTTTGGGACATTATGTTTCATAAACCCTAAGCTGTGGAGCAAAGTAAACCCGAATAGCTTGTCACTTGTTAAATAATGTTCCGAGTAGGTTTGTTGTCTCCACTCCATATGAGATGTGGACTGGACATAAGCCCTCAATCTCACACCTTCGAGTCTGGGGTTATCTGGCTTTGTAAAGCATTTAGACTTAGATAAACTTGGTCTTAGGTCTGATCGGTGCCTATATATTGGTTACCTTAAAGAAACCAAAGGGTATTTCTTCTACTTAGAGGATGAGCAGAAAGTGTTCATCACTCTTAGGGCTACATTTTTAGAAAAAGAGTTCCTTGGAGAAGGGACTGTAGCCTTTAAGATTCAACATGGTGAAGTTCAGCCAGTAGAAGAACCTGCACACTCTAAGAACATCATAGAACCGGCTGTGATTAGATCACACGTAGAACCCATTATTAGGATATCCGGTAAAGTACCATGTTAGCCGGATAGATACTATAGTTTCTTGGTCTGGGATGGTGATCCCATTGAGCTCGACGAGAACAATGAGCATCCGATCACCTATATGGATGCACTTCAAAGATCTGACTCTGAGGCATGGCTTGGAGCCAAGCGATCCGAAATGGAGTCCATGGAGATCAACAATGTATGGACATTGGTTGATCTACCTAAAGGGATAAAACCCATCAGTGCAAGTGGATCTTCAAGAGAAAAAGGGGCGTAGATGGGAAGGTGGAGACCTATAAAGCCTGTTTGGTTGCCAAGGGGTATCATCAGTGATATGGTATCGATTATGATGAGACTTTCTCCCCTATGGCAATGCTTATGTCCATTCGGATCATGCTTTTTTTAGCAGCATATTTTGATTATGAGATATGGTAGATGGATGTCCGAACCGCTTTCCTTAATGGGGAGCTGGAAGAGGAGGTGATATGATACAGCCTGAAGGGTTCACATCCTCAGATGAGTCAAAAGTATGCAAGTTATAGAGGTCCATTTATGGACTCAAGCAAGCAAGCATCTCGAAGTTGGAACTTACGATTTGATAGGTGTATCAAATCGTATGGCTTCATTAGGAACGGAGAAGAACCGTGCATCTATAAGTGGGTTAATGGTTCTGTGATTGTATTCCTGGTACTGTATGTTGATGACATTCTCTTAATCGGGAATGACGTTGCAGCATTATAAGGAACAAAGGTCTGGTTATCATCTCAATTCTCCATGAAGGACTTGGGTGAAGCTTCTTACATACTGGGTATGAAGATCTATAGAGATAGATCTAAAAAATTTCTGGGATTGTCCCAGTCTACATACATTGATACCATGCTGAAATGGTTCAGCATAGAAAATTCCAAGAAATGCTATCTTCCGATAGATTCTGGAATTACTCTTTCCAAGAAGGTTTGTGCGACAACTCCTAAGAAAAGAGAGTATATGAGTAGAGTACCTTATGCTTCTGTAGTAGGCTCTATCATGTATGCTATGACATATACTAGACTAGACATGGCATACTCACTAGGAGTAGTGAGCAAATACCAGTCTGACCCAGGTGAGGTGCATTGGAAGGTGGTTAAGTCCATCCTGAAGTATTTGAGAAATACTAAAGACCAATGGCTGATTTATGGAGAATCTGACTTGAAACTTATGGGGTATACTAACTCCAGTTTCCAGTCAAATAGAGATGATAGCAAGAGTGTGTCAGGATTTGTATTTACCCTGAATGGAGGAGCAATTTGATGGAAAAGTTCCAAACAGGCGACAGTTGCAGACTCGGTATGCGAGGTAGAGTACCTTGCAGCATTAGATGCAGCGAAGAAAGCCGTGTGGTTGTGGAAGTTCCTTGCAGAGCTAGGGGTAGCAACTTTCCTAGATGGTCCTGCTCTAGTGTACTGTGACAGCACTAGAGCCATTACCCAAGCTAAGGAGCCGAAAACTCATCACCGCACCAAGCATATTTTGCAGCGCTACCATCTCGTATGAGAGATCGTAGAATGAGGCAACATCAATCTTATGAAGATCGATGGAAAGGATAATCTTGTCGACATTTTCAATAAAGCCCTTGAAATAAAAGAGTTTGACTTTTGTAAAAGGGAAATGGGTATTAGATAGTGTTCTGATTAGCTTTAGTACAAGTGGGAGTTATTGGAATTGTGTCCAAAAGCCAATCGCCAGGCTGTAGGAGGTTGAGCTGAGTATTGTACTCTTTGTATGAATTAATAAATATTATTTTGGCAGCTCATCGCATTCTGACTTTTTCCTATAATGAACTCTTTTTCATGTGATGAAGTCCTTAGGACTACATTGACTTCGTTATAGAGAGGATATATCGAGTCTTCCTTAAACTAATTTCACGACCAAAGGATACATTGTACTGGACAGCAATGTATCAAGTGTAGGTTGTTGTGGTTTACATCATTTGGTTGTCCTCTTGACCAAAGGAGTGTAGTGACACTGATATAATCTGCAAGTGGGATATATGATATCTCATTGAACGTGACTTCGTGTAGCCCCTTTCTGCCAAAGGAATGCTCACGATTGGATATGGGTATATGTGTCCCTCCGACCTGAGGTCATCATGGTAGCTTGCAAATAACTCCTTATGCTTTGGTGCTGGACTACCCGGATTTCTAATCTGGTGATGGAAGGTTTTTGGGTACAGGCAAGTACTTATGAAGCAGTGGTGCACCAAGATGGAATTGACCTATCCAAATAGTTTGGATTGAATGTCTCGCAGAGTCTCAATTTAGCAAATCCTCGACCGAGGTAGTCCTAGTGAGGAGTCACTGAACTTGCGAGGTTGAGACATGTTATGGATTGACTCAGCTAGGATTGGCAGTCTAACCCTAGGTCATCCTGAGCATTGGAGTTCAAAGGGATAAATTATACGGTAACCGTATACCAGAGGTTTGATTGATTGCTCTCGCATCTTTGGCCTATCCGAATGTCAGAACCTATTGCTAGATGGTATCTTGTGCTGGTACTGGAATTGTTTCAGTGATACTACCTAGGTTCGAACCTTTGACGTCACATGCCATAGAGGATTTCTCCTTGATCCAGGTACCGATTTATGATGAGGAATCATTTCGGTAATGGTTTGATTGAGCACACTTTGGATTGACCTGGTTTTGGATCGGTCAGAAATTGTTCAGGTCCACCGGGAATTGTTTCTAGGTGACTGGGAATTGACCAAGCCTTTTATAAATTAGATTTTGATCTAATTATATTAGTGAATTGGTTTAGAACCGGTTTAGGATTTTTGAACCAGTTGCGAACCACTGTTTGAGCCGATCCACACGATAATAAATGCTTGGGCGAACAAGGGATTTAAGATGACATTTTCTCTCCCGATTCCACTAGTTTTTGCTAGAATTAAACCTCTGTTTAATGACTCTTCACTGCAACATTGAAAACAAATTTGATTCATTCTCAAACCTGGTGGCCTATCTTATTCCCAGCAGGTCTCCTAAGCTTCCAAAAATCATCGGTTACTTGGTTCAAGCAGAATAAAAATTTTTGGGCAGTGAAAATGCTGTGTTTCTTCTTTTTTTGAGAGCTTCCACCATCCTTTTAACCGATGACTTTGGGGCTGGATTTTTGTTGAGAGATTGGGAGTGAAACACTTATTTTGGTTCCCTATTTTTGTTGGTGCTCAATCGACAGAAGAAAGTATTGTTTTGGAGAAAACAATAACAAAACATAGAGTTCTGTTTTTCTTCCTCCCCTCTCACCATTTCAAGAGGTTTTCGGTGACTAGCATCGTGCAAGAAGCCAGATCACAGGAAGCCCAAGCATGTCCCCCCTCTAAAGGGTGTTCTCTTGAGCACCTGTGAGCTGCATCAACCTCCATAGCTACTATTTTTGGTTTACTCTATTTTTGGTTGTAGATTTACTGTTCTGAAATCTGGGTGAACGGAACTTCAACATTATTGGATGAACAATGCATTAGCTCTCCTTTGAAGCAAGATCTATCAAGACATTGCCTTACTGTTGTTGCAGAAGGAGAGACCAAAGTGTTGCCATTTTTGGTTTGGGTTAGCTGCACTTGGGGAAGAGGAAGAGAATCATTCCAAATGGTTGCTGGAAGAAGACTGGAATAAAGTTGTTCCAGATATTCCAGCTATTCCAGTAGTTATCCCTACTTTATTCCAAGCAAGAATAAGGTAAAATTTATGTTTTTATTTTTCATGCATACCTAGACCTAGGTTTATTAAATTGTTTATAAATATTACATACCTATTTCATGCCTTCCTTTGCCTATGCTTGCATCTTGAAAATGTTAGATCCTGTGCCGAGTAGGTTTTTTCCGCTCCTATTTTAAAATTATTTTAAAATACAAACCTACTCCTTGTAACATATCTTGGTTGCATGTATAGTAGATTAAAATGTTTAATTTATAGAAATGCATCTGTATCTTAATCATAGGGTATGATTAGGGAGTACTTTTAAGAACCTAGTTGAGACCTTCACCATGACCGTGTGTCTTTGGCATGATGCGGTTCATCTGTGTTGGCCTCTTCAGAAGGATCCTTTAAGGAAAATAGAGGAATTAAAATTATTTTAATTCAGATACATATTTCGCATGTCTTACAAATTTATTTTGGTAATGTAATATTTATAAAAGAATAAAACTAGATATGATGCATGAAATTCTATGTAAAAAGAGTTTTACATGTTTTAATTAAAATTATTTTAATTAAAATATTGGTTTATATTCAAACAATTTTGAATTGTATGATTAAATTAAATGACAAGTTATCTTAGATTTTATGAAACCTAATGTCATTTAAATAAGCCAATTGGGTTAATTGGGTTAGCTGTCTAATTGGGTCCATTTTTTAGGTTAGACCTATGTTTAGTTGAACTAGATAATAAGAAGACTAATCAAAAGTTGATTAAGGTCCTTCTTTTAGAACTATCTAATAGTTAGATAAGTTAGTCCATTCATCTAAAATGGATCTAATTAGTGGCTCCGTGGAAGCCCGAGTCTTTTGGCTAGTCTGATCAAGTCTGGCAAAATGGTTGGTGTCGAGGTAGGTTTGGCATTGTGATCATGGTTGTATGAGGCTACCTCTTTCCTGGCCAACTTGGTAGGTGTCTAGGAAAGATGGTTAATGGTGGATACTCACCCATGATCTCACCTACCTGGCCAGTCATGTCGACTAGAACTGATTGGAAAAGCTCATTGTCTCGAGTTAACCCATGTCACCCAGGTTGATCAATCTGACTGATCGGTAGGTGCCCATGGATCAATTGTTGAATTGATTCAACCCTCCTTAAAACTGATTCGTTCAGTGGGAAGATGATCCATGTTCTTCTCTTTTTCATCTGTCATGACCTTAAAATCCTCTAAAATTACTAGGTCCTGAAAAAGACTAAGTCAAAGAGTTGATGGTGTCTTAGCCTCCCATTAAGTGGGTTAGTAATATGTCCTTTAACCTGGTGTTCATCGGTAGTTCCATAGAACGGGTGTGCATCCGGTTACTGGAATTACTCTCTCATAGATGATGGTTCAGTGCATCCTTCTTAACGGTGATCAGGTGAGCCTGCCATAGTCGGGCTTGGTCATTCGTTGGCTGAAAGTATTGGATTTATCATGTTAATGGTTGGACCTAACCAGAGACCCGTAATAGGAGGCCCCTAGGTCGATTGGGGTGCTCTCTTGGGCAAAATAAATTACTGGAAGTTGCTTAAAAAAGCAATTGGTTGGTGAACCTACCTTTAGGCGCATATGGTTGAGCTGGCCATAGTCGGGCTCATAAGTGGTCTATTGGATTTCAGTACCCACTATGAAATAGTGATTTCATGGATTGGAGTTAGAGGCTCCCAATCTGAAAAATTAGCAGGAGAGACCTTTAGAATAAAGTCCAAGTCTTTTGGTTAATTGATTAATTCATACTCTAATATGGTCTTGTTTTTCCTTTCAGATGTCTTCAAATCTTTCACTCCGGTCACTTCTTGATAATGAGAAGTTAAAGGGTCGCAACTTCAATAGTTGGTATCGAAAGTTGAAGATTGTCCTGGAGCATGAACGGATCCTTTATGTGATAACGAATCCGGCACCTAAAATCCCTTCTACTAATGCTCGGAGTTCGGTCAGGGACACTTATCAGAAGTGGGTTTCTGATAGGACTACTGTCTGATGCATTATGCTAGTGGCAATGAACGATGAGTTCG
Organism: Areca catechu; assembly: GCA_021397845.1. Lineage (NCBI taxonomy): Eukaryota > Viridiplantae > Streptophyta > Magnoliopsida > Arecales > Arecaceae > Areca > Areca catechu. Next base: position 54,343,920 of record CM038038.1, read on the forward strand.
ATCGCAAGTTTGAGGAGGCCCAACCAGATGAGATCCTTCAAAAGTTGAAGAAATCTTTCGGCATACCGGACGATGTAAAGCAGTACAAAGTATCTTGTGCCATCTACAATGCCAAGATGCTGAATGGTGGTTCTGTTACTGATCATGTATTGTGCATGATCGAGCTGATTGAAAGGTTGGGCAAACTCGAATGTCCCTTGCACGAGCAGCTCGGCAAGGATGCGATCTTGAATTCTCTGCCCTCTTCCTATCTTGACTTTCTTGACCATTACAGAATGAACAAGCCTACAATCAATTACCATGGTTTGATGGGATTACGTAGACTTATGAGAGACCATCTACTAAACAAGGGTGTGGTGAATTTAGTGGGAGGTTCTAGAGGTCGTCGTCCCTTTAAGAAAGGAAAGAATAAAAGGAAGGGAAAGAAGGTGTTGAATGCTCTTGGCCCGAGTCAGACCAGGAAAGTGAAAGCTGATCAATCTACTGCAGAGTGTTTCTACTGCAAGAAGCAGGGACACTGGAAGAGGAACTGTCCTCTTTACCAAGCATCCCTAGATCCGAACAGGCCAAGGAAGGGAAAGCAGCAGACTGCTGGATAAGGTATTTATATGATAAAATCTTGTAATTTCTTTATTTGTGATACTGCTAACTAGGTATTGGATACCGATAGTCCTATTCATGTTTTAATTCATTACAGGGACTGCAAGTTAGTAGGAGATTCGAGGATGGGGAGCAGTTCCTGACCGTTCGAAATGGAAATCATGTTTCAGTACTGGAGATTGGAGTTCTGAGTCTTGTCTTTGAGTCCTGTGTAGTTGAGTTAGTCGACTGTCATTATTGTCCTTGTTTCATTATGTGCATAATCTTTGTAGGCCTTTTGGCAAATTGTGATTTTGAATTATCAATAAAAGGAGATTTTTGCCAAGTTACTTTGAATAACTCTATGATAATGAAAGCTAAGTTAAATAATGGCATTTATGTACTGTCATGGCCTGTTAGTGTAATGTACAAATCTAGCAAATGCCCAAGGTTAGAAAATGTCAGTGATCTATATCTTTGGCACTGTAGGCTAGGTCATGTTAACCAAAATAGGATAAACAAGATATGAGGAGAAGGCCTCCTCAAGGTCAGTGATTCTGAATCACTGCCTACTTGTGAATCCTGTTTACTTGGTAAAATGACCAAGTCACTTTTTACTGGAAAAAGTGAACGAGCTACAGAACTTCTGAGTCTCATACATATTGAAGTACGCGGACCCATGATAGTTAGTGCCAGAGATGGATACAAATATTTCATTATGTTTACAGATGACCTTTCGAGGTTCGGTTATGTCTTTTTGATGAGATATAAATCTGAGTCATTTGAAATGTTCAAACGATATCATAATGAAGTAGAGAAACAAACTGGAAAAAGTATTAAAACCATTTGATCTGATCAAGGCGATGAATACCTATCTGGTGAGTTTTTGACATACCTTGAGGAGAATGGAATTCTCTCTCAGTGGACTCCTCCAGGAACACCATAGTTGAATGGTGTGTTTGAAAGGAGGAATTGAACCCTGTTGGACATGGTTCGATCCATGATGGGCTTTGCAACTCTGCCACTATCCTTTTGGGGATATGCACTTGAGACAGCTTGTCACTTGTTAAATAATGTTTCGAGTAAGTCTGTTGTCTCCACTCCATATGAGATGTGGACTGGACGTAAGTCCACAATCTCACACCTTCGGGTCTAGGGTTGTCTGGCTTACATAAAGCATTTAGACTAAGATAAACTTGGTCCTAGGTTTGACTGGTGCCTGTTTATTGGTTACTCTAAGGAAACTAAAGGGTATTTCTTCTACTTGGAGGATGAACAGAAAGTGTTTATCGCTCTTAGGGCTATTTTTTTAGAAAAAGAGTTCCTTGGAGAAGGGATTATAGCCTCTAATATTGAACTTGGTGCAGTTCAGCCAGTAGAAGAACATGCACACTCTAAGGACATCATAAAATTGATTGTAATTGGATCACATGCAGAACCCATTATTAGGAGATCCGATAGAGTACCACATCAGTCGGACAGATACTATGGTTTCTTGATCAGGGATGGTGATCCCATTGAGCTCGACGAGAATAATGAGGATCCGATCACCTATATGGATGCACTTCAGAGAACTGACTCTGAGGCATGGCTTGGAGCCATGCAATCCAAAATGGAGTCCATGGAGATCAATAATGTATGGACATTGGTGATCCACCTGAAGGGATGAAACCCATCGGGTGCAAGTGTATCTTCAAGAGGAAAAGGGGCATAGATGAGAAGGTGGAGACCAATAAAGCATGTCTGGTTCCCGAGAGGTATCGTCAGCGATATGGTATCGATTATGTCGAGACTTTCTCCCCTGTGGAAATGCTCAAGTCCATTCGGATCATGCTTGCTTTAGCAGTATATTTTGATTATGAGATCTGGCAGATGGATGTTCGAACCACTTTCCTAAATGGGGAGTTGGAAGAGGAGGTGTATATGATATAGCCTGAAGGGTTCACATCCTCAGATGAGTCAAAAGTAAGCAAGTTGCAAAGGTCCATTTATGGACTCAAGCAAGCATCTCAATGTTGGAACTTACAGTTTGATAGGTGTATCAAATCGTATGGCTTCGTTAGGAACGGAGAAGAACTGTGCATCTATAAATGGGTTAACAGTTTTGTGATTATATTCCTGGTACTGTATGTTGATGACAATCTCTTAATCAGGAATGATGTCGCAGCATTACAAGGAATAAAGGTCTGGTTATCATCTCAGTTCTCGATGAAGGACTTGGGTGAAGCTTCTTACATACTGGGTATGAAGATCTATAGAGATAGATCTAAGAGACTTCTGAGATTGTCCCAGTCTACATACATTGATACCGTGCTAAAACGGTTCAGCATGGAAAATTCCAAGAAAGGCTATCTTCTAATAGGTTCTGAAATTACTCTTTCCAAGACAACTCCTAAGGAAAGAGAGCGCATGAGTAGAGTACCTTATGCTTCTGCAGTAGGCTCTATCATGTATGCTATGGCATATACTAGACTAGACATGGCATACTCACTAGGACTAGTGAGCAAATACCAGTCTGACCTATTTGAGGCACATTGGTAGGTGGTTAAGTCCATTCTGAAGTATTTAAGAAATACTAAAGGCCAATGGATGATTTATGGAGAATCTGACTTGAATCTTATGGGGTATACTGACTCCAATTTCCAGTCAAACAGAGATGATAGCAAGAGTGTGTCAGGGTTTGTATATACCCTGAATGGAGGAGTGATATGCTAGAAAAGTTTCAAGAAGGTGATAGTTGCAGACTCAGTATGCGAGGCAGAGTTCCTTGCAGCATCAGATGCAGCAAAGGAAGCCATGTGGTGTGGAAGTTCCTTGGCGAGCTAGGGATGGCATCTTCCCAAGATGGTCATGTTCCAGTGTACTGTGATAGCACTGGAGCCATTACTCAAGCTAAGGAGCTGAAAGCTGATCACCACAACAAGCATATTCTGCGGTGCTACCACCTCATACGATAGATCGTAGAATGAGGCGACATCGATCTTATGAAGATCGATGGAACGAAAAATCTAGCCGACATTTTCACTAAAGCCCTTGGAATAAAAGAGTTCGACTTTTGTAAAAGGAAAATGGGTATTAGATACTTTTCTGATTGGCTTTATTATTTTGGCAGCTCATCACATTCTGTCTTTTCCCTATAATGAATTCTTTTTCATGTGATGAAGTCCTTAGGACTACATTGACTTCAATATAGAGAGGATATATCAAGTGGTCCTTAAACTAAGTTCACGACCAAAAGATACATTATATTGGACAGCAATGTATCAATTGCAGGCTGTTGTGGTTCACATCATTTGGTTGTCCTCTTGACCAAAGGAGTGTGGTGACACTGATGTGATCTGCAAGTGGGATATATGATATCTCATTGAACATGACTCTGTGGAGCCTCTTTCTGCCAAAGGGATACTCATGATTGGATATGGAAATATGTGTCCCTCCGACTTGAGGTCATCAAGGTAGCTTACAAGCAACTCCCTATGCTTTGGTGCCGGACTACCCGAATTTCTAATCTGGTGATGGAAGGTTTCTGGGTATAGGAAGTACTTATGGAGTAGTGGTGGACCAAGATGGAATTGACCTATCCAAATAGTTTGGATTGAATGTCTCCTAGTGTCTCGATTTAGCAAATCTTCAACTCAGGTAGTCCTAGTGAGGAGTCACTAGACTTGCATGGTTGAGACATATTATGGATTGACTCTGCTAGATTTGGCAGTCTAACCCTAGGTCATCCTAAGCATTGGAGGTCAAAGGGATGAATTATACGGTAACCGTATGCCAGAGGTTCGATTGATTGCTCTCTCTTCTTCGACCTATCCAAATGCTGGGATCCATTGCTAGATGGTATCTTGTGCTGGTACTGGAATTGTTCCAGTGCTACTGTCTAGGTTCGAACCTATGAGGTCACACGCCATAGAGGATTTCTTCCTGATCCAAGTACCAATTTTTGTTTAAGAATCATTTCGGTAATGGTTTAATTGAGCACACATTGGATTGACCCGTTTTGGATCGATCAGAAATTGTTCCGGTCCACCTAGAATTGTTTTTGTGTAACCAAGACTTGACCGAGCCTTTTATAAATTAGATTTTGATCTAATTGTATAAGTGAACCGGTTTAGAACCGATTTGGGATTTTTGAACCAGTTGTGAATCGCTGTTTGAACCCATCAACACGGTAAATAAGGCTTGGTCGAACAGGGGTTATAAGGCATCTTTTCCTCTCCCGTTTCCTCTTGCATTTTGCTAGAAATAAACCACCGATTTATGGCTCTTCACTGCTATGTCAAAAATGAATTTGATTCGTTCTCATACCTGGTGGCCTATCATATTCCTAGCAGGTCTCCTAGCTTCCAAAAATCACCAGTTACTTGGTTCAAGCAGAATAAAAGTTTTTAGGCGGTGAAAATGCTGCGTGTGTCTTCTTCCTTTGAGAGCTTCCACCATCCTTTTAACTGGTGTTTTTGGGGCTGGATTTTTATTGAGAGATTGAAAGTGAAACACATATTTTGGTTCCCTATTTTTGTTGGTGCTTAATCGATAGAAGAAAGTATTGTTTTGGAGAAAACAATAACAGAACATAGTGTTATGTTTATCTTCCTCCCCTCTCACCGTTTCAAGAGCTTTTCGATGACTAGAATCGCGCGAGAAGCTGGATCAGAGGAAGCCCAGGTATGTCTCCCCTCTAGAGGGTGTTCTCTTGAGCACCTATAAGCTGCATCAACCTCCATTGCTGCTACTTTTGTTTCCCCTGTTTGTGGTTGCAGATTTACTGTTATGAAATCTGGGTGAACGGAACTTCAACGTTGTTGGATGAACAATGCATTAGCTCTCCTTTGAAGCAAGATCTATCAAGACGTTGCCTTACTGTTGTTGCAGAAGGAGAGACCAAAGTGTTGCCATTTTTGGTTTGGATTTGCTGTACTTGGAAGAGAGGAAGAGAATCATTCCAAACGGTTGGTGGAAGAAGAAGACTGGAATAAAGTTATTCCAGATATTCCAGCTATTCCAGCAGTTATCCCTGCTTTATTCCAGGCAGGAATAAAGTAAAATTTTTGTTTTATTTCTCATGCATGCCTAGATCTAGGTTTATTAAATTGTTTATAAATATTACATGCCTATTTCATGCCTTGCTTTGCCTATGTATGCATCTTGAAAGTGTTAGATCCTATGCCGAGTAGGTTTTTTCCACTCCTATTTTAAAATTATTTTAAAATGCAAACCTGCTCCTTGCACTGTTGCATGCTTAGTGTAGGCACTCACAACCCTGTTTCGCTTTCATAATGTTTATTACTACTAGTATAAATATAAACATGATATCCATGTTTATAACAAATATAAACCCAATGCATATCACTCTAGCATATGTATTAAAATTCATGTCATCAAGCAAATTACCCTAATATGCATAGCATTATATGACAATTAGCATATTATCCTAATATGCAAATCAAGACATGATAAAATACCTTTCACCTCACTTAGTCATGGGATATGGCTACAGCGGCACCCCAACACGCCATTAGAGACCCATTGAATTGAAAGAGAGGGCCTTTAAACCCTACTTGGCTCCTATGACCGAACGGCCATGGTGACTAACCCAATCCAAAGCAATTACTTGGTTCATCCATAATTTCATATTGACATAATATCACACATATGAACATGGTCGAGTCGACTCGATAAGGTTATGGTCGAGTCGACTCGATAAGGTTCGGGTCGGCTCGGTAGTGGAATTTAATCAAACTCTAAAATGATTCATAATTGGAATGCCAAAAGGATGGCTCTGATACCACTGATGGAAATTCAACCAGGGTGTCGGGGATCATGCAGCATGCAGAATTGACTTTCAAAATAAAATTTCATAGCATGATACCCTAACATGTATAACATGTATAGAAAACATTAATTCCCAGGAACCCCATGTGCAATATCAACTAATGAATCATAAAATAGAGTCAAGAAAAATATTTGGATCACTGAAACCCAACTTTTCCATAAGGTTCACAAGCGCAAACCCTCCAACAGTGATCCACATGAAACTCGGACCAAGGAAGAACTCCTTCTTCAAGTTGCTTGAAGAAGTGGAACTCTTTCGGCAGCCTTTGGTCTATTGACCACTGTAGGACACCCTGTCCTACTGAAAGGCACTTAAGACACTATCCTAAACCACTTTAGGTTCTAGGACTACCTTTCACTAGGACTCTATAGGCTTATGTCCTAAAACCAAGCTTTGTCCTAGTGTAGAAGAACTTGTCTTAACAAGACAAGTCTTGTCCTAAAACAAGGAGGGAGGGAGAAAGTGGAAAACTATCGACAGACTCTCGAGAAAATAAAAACACTGATCTCAGAAGACCGAAGAAGAAGAACTAGTATTTCTCATTTCATAGTACCCTTTTTTATAATCTCAAATGAGGCGTGAAATACATCCTGACAACACTTATCAGATATGAAATATCATATCTGATAAGACTCTTCGGGAATGGAGAGTCATATCTATGTTCTTTCACTTACCAGATCAATCCCCATCATGCCATGTGTCAAATACCAGTTTCTGAGATAGGGAGACACCTCTTCAAATCTGATGTAATACGAGGCTTAAAGAGTTTCAAAGGCAGAAGGACTCTGCCCTCTATTGTGCACGCGCATATGAAGAGGCGCGACTCTTCATGTGCGCACCACCTTTCACACCTCTTCAAGCCATCCCATTCAAACATTAAACCAGTCTTTTGACTTGTCAAGGTGTAGGTATTTAGCTAAGCAGCACCTTCCTATGAATCTCCCAGAGTCTCATATGCAGAAGGACTCTCAGTCCATCTACATGCCATACTTTCTCCCGGGTGCGCCAAAGTGCGCCAATAGTCTTTCCCTTTCGAATAGTCCACCCAAAGCATCAAATTGACTTAGTCAAACATATACAATATGGGTGTCATTGGAAATGGCATCAAATAAGCTTTCTGACCATATCTTTTATTTTTAGATCAGAGGTCTGTAGCTCTTTCTGTGCCTTTTTGAAGTTAAGGTGTCATTTAGGTACCAAGAGTCCCATGCGATTGGGACTCTTCATATATGGCGCCTAACATGCCCAAAAATCTAAATAAAAATTAGATCAAGCTCTGATTTGGCTAGCCCCACTTAGGACTCAACCTAATTTAGGTTTTCCATAATTAGGTTAGCCCAATTAGCAAGCAATCGAATCCAATCCAATTGGGCTAGGAATTAGGTTAGCCTACATATGCTAGTATGCAATCTGGCTAACCAATTAGGATCCCATGACCCTAATTAAATCATGAATGACTTCCTTGGCCAACTCTCTATTGTGTGTTACCCATTGGGTTCCACATCTAGCCAGCAGTAGGTTTAGATTTGAGCTGATTCGATCCGATCAACCTGATTGACCTAATTAGATCAAATTGGCTCACCTAATTGTCCAATTCGAATCACACATCGAATTGACTCATACAACCAAACCAATTGGTTCATGAAAATCTACAAGACAAGATTGATGTCTAGCAATGTGTCATGCCAACCTGGAAGATGAAGAATTTGCTGAAAAGTACCAAAATACCCTTCAGCAATAAGTTACCGTGCAATTCAATCTTTCGATCTCCCATTATCCCGATTAAGTGATAGGTATGGATATATGTCAAACCCTTACACTTAATCATATCGAATCTCAGTCGATCATGAGGACTCAATTGATGACTGATTAGATTCCACTAATCTCATCCTGCTTTGATCGAAGGCTCCTTGAGTGTCTCATCGAAGAGATTGCATGGGATAACAATTCCTCTTACCAGGAATGATCGATTCCTTGTTAGTCCATTCACATCCTTCGTACACCTTCCACCATATCCAGAACACCCCGTACATGCTGCAATGGCATGAATGAGTATAAACCAAAATATGGCTTAGGTGCACAAGGAACCATGGTGACCTCAGGTCTAAAGATCACATGCACAACTTCTACTACGGGATCTATCTTTTGACAAATAGTAAGACTTCCATAAGATTGTCTGGTGCGGATCAGTCCAGTGTACTCATACCGTGATGAGCACCCTTATCCTTGTATTAGTGTCTCTACACAAGTGGTTGTGAGATCAACCACCCTCATCAACTGAGCATACATAGGATAAGCTAGACTTTCCAGATTCATCGATTCCCGAATCGATGGTCTAACGACTAGGAACATTCTAGATTAGGGTTTATAGGAATTAGGCCTCACTTTTATGAACTCCATCATAACCCTAACTCCATTGCCATAATTTATGGGGTTCATCATAATTAATAAAAAAATATGACACAGCAGTATATGATGAATCAAATGACTTTATTAATATGAAAGTATGTCGTACATGAGCTGGAAGTTTATAAAAAGGCCCTCATAATGATTGGCTCTTTGGGCACTTTTCTATCAGATTAATCATATACTGCTGTGTCATGTTTTTGACTATGATGAATCCCATAGAGTAGAGCAATTGAATTAGGGTTATGACAAAATAATAGTGAGACCTAATTCCTATAAACCCTAATCTAGAATGTTCCTAGTCGTTGGACCATCGATTCGGGGATCGATGAATCCATTAAGACTAGCTTATCCTATGTATGCTCAGTTGATGAGGGTGGTTTGTCTCACAACTACTTGTGTAGAGACACTAATACAAGGATAAGGATACTCATTAGGTTATGAATACACTAAACAAATCCAAACCAAGACTATCTTATGGAAGTCTTACTCCTTGTCAAAGATAGGTCCCAGAGTAGAAGTTGTGCATGTGATCTTCAGACCTGAGGTCACCATGGTTCCTTGTGCACACTAAGCCATACTTTGGTTCATACTTATTCATTGCATTGTGACATGTACGGGGTGTTCTAGGTATGGTGGAAGGTGTACGAAGGATGTGAGTGGACCAATAAGGAATTGATCAATCCTGGTAAAAGGATATGTTATCCTGAGTAATCTCTTTGATAAGTGACTCAAGGAATCTTTCCTTTTAAAGTGGGATGAGAATAGAAGTGGCTTCTAATCAGTCATCAGCTGAGTCTTCATGATCGAGCTAAGATTTGATATGATTAAGTGTTAGGGTTTGACATTTATCCATACCTATCACATAATCAGGATAATGGGAGATCAAAAAATTGAATTGCATGGTAACTTGCAATGAAGGATTTTTTGATAATTTCAACCAATTTTCTCATCTTCAGGGTAGGCATGACATGTTACTAGATGTCAATCTTGTCTTATGGGTTTTCATGAACCAATTGGATTGGTTTCATGAGTCAATTCAATGTTTGATTCGAATTGGACAATTAGGTGAGCTGATTTAACCTAATTAGGTCAATCGGGTTCGATCGGATCGAATCAGCTCAAATCTAAACCTACTGCTGGCTAGATGTGGAACCCAATAGGTCACACACAATAGAGAGTTGGTAAGGAAGTCACTTATGGTTTAATTAGGATCATGGGATCCTAATTGGTTAGCCAGATTGCATACTAGCATATATAGGCTAACCCAATTCCTGACCATTGGATTTGGTTCGGTTGCTTGCTAATTGGGCTAACCTAATTAAAGAAACCCTAAGTTAGGTTGAGTCCTAAGTGGGATAGCCAAATCAGAGCTCGATCTAATTTTATTTTGGTTTTTTGGATGTCTTATTTAAGAGTCCATTTGAGTTGGGACCCTAGATGCCAAAATGACACCTTGGTATTGAAAAAGGCCTAGAAGAGTCTATAGTCCTCTGATCTGAAAAATATTTATATGGACGGAAAGAGGACTTAATGCTCTTTCTTTTGACACCCATATTATAAATTCTTTGGCTAGCAAAGGTTGCATGGGGTATTGATAAAGTTGACCACGAGTTAAAGGGACTCTTGGTGCCTCTTGGCATGCGCGGGAGATGAAGGTGCGCGCAAAAGACAAAAGTCCTTCTACAGATGAAACACTGGAGTGTTTCATTTCAAGGGGGCACCTTCTCATCTTACCTCATGCCTTTTGGATATGTTTGACCGATCAAGGCCTTTTTTGAAAGGGTGTGAAAAAGGGATGGAAGCAAAAGCACGCATGAAGAGACACGTCTCTTCATGTGGCATGCGCCCTGAAGCAGAGTCTTTCTGCTTTCAGGACTTTCATATGCTCCCATGTTTGGAGATTGAAGAGATGCCTCTTGGCTTCCCAAGGATCGGTACTTGCTTTGTGGCAAGTCATAGATTGTCCAGCAAAATGGACAGATGCCAATTTATCTTTTGGTGAATGAGGAGACATATTGGATATGATTTTTCAGTCTTGAAAAATCATATCTGGTAACCTATTGGAGGACATATCACACGCTCTTCTTAAAACTATAAATAGGGGTTGTGATATGAGTTTTAGATCTTCCTTTTCACCGTAAAGATATTCTGAGTGTTCTTCCACTTCTCTCTCCCTCCTTCTTACTTTAGGACAAGACTTGTCTTATTAAGACAAGGTCTTTTCTACTAGGACAAGGCTTAGTTTTAGGACATTAGACTATGGGGTCCTAGAAGAGGGTTGTCCTAAAACCAATAGTAGTTTAGAACTGTGTCCAGAGAGCCCTACAGTAGGACAGGATGTCCTACAGTGGTCAAAGGTCAAAAGGTTGATAAAAGAGTTCTGTTGAAGCAAGCAACCCCTGTAGGGATTCTTCCTTGGTACCATTCTCATGTGGATCACCGTTGGAGGGCTTGCACTTGTGAGCCTTGAGGAAAGGATTGGATTTTAGCAATCCATGTATGTATTCTAACTTCATTTATGTTTTGTTGATTGGTATTGCATAAGGGGTTCCTGGGAATTAGGATTTTCTAGCCATATTAGGGTTTCATGCTTAGAATTTTGTTTTGAAATTCACTTCCGCATGCTGCATGATTGCCGGTATCCTGGGAGAATTCCCATCACTTAAAACAAATGATAAGTATTTGATTGAAAATGGTTGTTTGCTCCAAGAAAACAAAAAGTTAAATGCTAAAATTATCCTTTTGAAAAAGGAAAAGGAAGATTTGAAAAAGATAAATTCTTTTGTTTCAAATGAAAATTTTACTAAACAAAATAAAGAACTTTTGCATGAAAACAAGAAGTACAAGGATGAGCTTGAAAAACTAAAACCTTTTATGGAGAAATTTACTTATAGTTCTGAAAACTTAATATGCTTTTAAATAATCAAAGAGTTATTTTCAACAAAACTGGATTAGGTTTCAAAACTCAAAAACAACAAAAGCTTTTCAAGAACTTTGTGCCTACTTCATCTTCTATTTCTTGTAATTCTTGTGGCAATAAAGGACATAAATCATATCTGTGCAATAGAGAAAAATTGAAAGTTAAAAAGATTTGGGTTCCAAAAGGAACCATAACTACTAACCTTGAAAAACCCAAGATGACTTGGGTACCTACAGTCTTCACCTGATTTGTTGTTGTAGGTGTGCCTTATAACCAACAAAAGAAGAATGTGGTACCTTAATAGTAGTTGCTCAAGGCACATGACTGGAGATGTGTAGCAGTTTTCCTCAATTGAATATCAAAATGGTGAAAATATAACTTTTGGTGATAATGGAAAAGGCAAAATTATTGGCAAGGTAAAGTCTATATCACTCATTCTACTTCTATAGATAATGTTCTTTATATTGATAGTTTAAAGTATAATTTATTTAACATTAGTTAGTTTTGTGACAAAGATTTTAAAGTTGTTTTCGAATCTTCCATGTGCATTATTTCTAGTCTTGATGACAATGGCATCAAGATTATTGGTCATAGGCATAGCAAATTTATATGGTTGATCTTGATGATCTTTCAGTTCAAAATGGTCAATGCCTAGTAGCTATCGAAGCTAGGATCAATGAAACTAGTTGGCTTTGGTATCATAGACTAGGACATGCTAGTATACATTTGCTTTCAAAACTTTGTAAAAAGAGTTTAAAAAGATTTATCAAAACTTAGTTTTGAAAAGGATAAGATTTGTACTGCTTACCAACTTGGAAAATAAACTAAATCATCTTTTAAACCTAAAGGAGTAGTCTCTATATCTAGCCCTTAGAATTACTTCATATGGACCTTTTTGGACCAACTAGAACATCTAGTTTGTGAGATAAGAAGTATAGTCTAGTTATTATAGATGATTTCTCACGTTTTGCATGGGTCATGTTTTTAGCTCATAAAGATGAAACTTTTTATGCATTCATTAAATTTCATAAAAGAGTCTCAAATGAAAAAGGTATTTTAATATTTTCTTTAAGAAGTGATCATGGTATATAATTTAAAAATCATAATTTTAAAAAGTTTTGTAGTAAAAATGGTATTCATCAAATTTTTTTGCACCTAGGACACCTCAACAAAATGGGATAGTAGAAAGAAAAAATAGAACTCTTGAAGAAATGGCACGTACTATGCTTTGTCAAAATGATTTGCCAAGATATTTTTGGACGGAAGCCATAAACACTACTTGCTATGTTTTAAATCATATTTTTATCCATCCTATTCTAAAGAAAATACCTTATGAACTTTGGAAAAATAGAAAACCTACTATTAAATATTTTCATGTTTTTGGATGCCATTGTTTCATTCTAAACAATGGTAAAGATAATCTCAATAAATTTGATGCCAATTCAGATGAGGGTATCTTCTTAGAATACTCTACTTCTAGCAAGGCATACAAGATCTTCAACAGAAAAACACTTCTAGTTGAAGAATCCATTCATATAGTTCTTATGAGACTGATCAAAAATCTTCTAGAAAAGAAGATGTTGTTGATGATGAAACGGTATTCAAAAATTTGAAAAAGTGAACAATAATGAAGAACCTTCCAAGGAACAAGATGACAATCAAGACAATGAAGGAGAATAAGCACAAGGAGTTGAAGTATCTGTTGGGAATTGTGTTCCAAAGCCAATCGCCTGGGTTGTAGGCTGTTGTGCTCAGTATTGTATTCCATTTATGAATTAATAAAATATTATTTTTGGCAGCTCATCAATATTGTATTTTCCTGAAATGAACTCTTTCCATGTGATGAAGTCCTTAGGACTACACTGACTTCGATACAGAGAGGATGTATCGAGTGGTCCTTAAACCAGTTCACAACCAAAGGATTTATTGTACTGGATGGCAATATATCAAGTATAGGTTGTTGCAGTTCACATCGTTTGGTTATCCTCTTGACCAAATGAGTGTGGTGACACTGATGTGATCTGCAAGTGGGATATGTGATATCTCATTGAACGTGACTCCGTGCAGCCCCTTTTCTGCCAAAGGGAAACTCACGATTGGATATGGGTATATGTGTCCCTCTGACCTGAGGTCATCACGGTAGCTTGCAAGCAACTCCCTATGTTTTGGTGCCGGACTACCCGTATTTTTAATCTGGTGATGGAAGGTTTCTGGGTATAGGCAAGTACTTGTGGAGCAGTGATGAACCAAGATGGAATTGACCTGTCCAAACAGTTTGGATTGAATGTCTCGCAGTATCTCAATTTAGCAAATCCTTGGCCGGGGTAGCCCTATTGAAGGTTACTGGGCTTGCGAGGTTGAGACACATAGTGGACTGACTCAGTCTGGGTTGGCAGCCCAAATCTCAGTCATCCTGAGCATTAGTGGTCAAAGGGATGAATTATATGGTAACCATATGCCAGAGGTTCGATAGTTTGCTCCCGCATCTTCGACCTATCCGGATGTCGGGACCCATCACTAGATGGTTCCTATGCTGGTACTAGAATTGTTCTAGTGCTACCGTTTAGGTTCGAACCTATGAGGTCACACGCCACAGAGGATCATTCTCTGATTCGGATACCGATTATGATTGGGAATCTCTCGGTTTTATGGTCACAGTATTTTTGAGCACTCTTTTCCCATCTTGCCCTTGTTTGCGTCAACCAAAAATTGTTCCAGGTTGACCAGCACTGTGCCATGATTTTTCTGAATCAGTTTTGAATTGATTCGGAGTTCGTTTCGGCCTTCAATTGGTTGTGAACCAATTTTTCCCTTGAACCAAATTTTAAACCGGTTCAAATTAGATTGAACCACTTGGTTTAAATATTTTGGACTATTTTTTTTATTGAATCGGTGGCTTTTCCTCTCACTTGGACCGTTTACATGTTATTTACGTTGGGAGAAGATTTTCTTGCGTTTGAAGGCCAAACAATGGATTTGTTTGACGCTGGGCTGGCGTCTCTTCTCCTCCCTCCACCGGCCTGGTTTAATCCCATTTAATGGTGTTAAATGGGTGTTTTGGCTGCCGGCGTCGTTTGCTTTTCCTGCCTTTACCTCTCCCTCTTCCCTGCTATTTTAAACCCCTGCAGTCCCTGTTTCAAAGCTGCATGTCATCGTTTGAAAGGTGGAAAAACCGTGAGAGCTGGTTCTTTCCTTTGAGAGCTCAATATTTTTACTACGGGTTTTTCAAAGGGCTGGGTTTTGGTGAGAGATTGGGAGAGAAAGATCCTTGATTCCCTGATCTTCTTTGTGCTTAAAATCTACTCTACAGCAAATAAAAATTGCTGCAACTTACCATGACCATTACTCCTTCCAGCGGCTAGCACCGCTCGTGGAGGAGGATCGGAGAACCCCGGGCGTGTCTCCCCTCTAGAGGGAGTATCCCTCTACTCCTGCGAAAAAGCCACGCGACCCGGATTTGCTGCTGTTGCTCCAAACACCAAGAAGCTAGCTGTTGGTTTTTGCAACCAGAAATTCTGGCAGTAGAGTTTGCCAAATTTCTATAATTTTTGGCTATGTTTTTCTTGCAGATTTTAATTGGAGATCGAAGAGCACTTGTCCACCTTGCCACTGCTCAAATTTGGGAGAAAACGGAGATCCGGAAGGAGGTGTTCCGACGAAGTTTTGCAAGCCAAAAACAGAGTTCCAAGAAGGAAGACGATTGGAATAACTTTATTCCAGTCTATTCTAGCTTTATCCCAGGGTTATTCCAGCCGGAATAAGGTATGAAAAAAATTATTTTTTATCATGCATGATTTGAATTTTTAATTCAAATATTTTACAAATATTTTATATTATCCTACATGCCTAATTACAACTAGAATTAGATTAGTTTCTGGGCGGAGCATTTTTCCGCTGCGCGGATTTTTTTAAAAATGTTTTAAAATCTCCTGTGCTCCCGTGCCCTTTTGCATGCCTAGTGTAGGTTCATGTCAAACCTCTTACACCTGTTTCTTTCAGTATCCTCAACACAAAATCCACTTCCTAAAGAATGGAGGTATGCTCATGGACATCCCAAAAAACTTATAATTGGTGATCCATCGAAAAGGGTAATCACTCATTCATCTCTTATAAATGTATGTGATTGTCTAGTTTTTGTTTCTTAAGTAGAACCTAAATCTATTGAAGCAGCTGAATCTGATTGTAATTGGATGAATGTTATGCAAGATGAACTAAATTAATTCAAAAGAAATAATGTTTGGACTTTAGTTGAAAGACCTACTAATATTTCAATAATTGGTACAAAATGGATTTTTAGAAATAAGCTTGATGAAAATGGTTTGGTCACTGGAATAAAGCTAGGCTAGTTGCCAAAGGCTATAATCAGGAGGAAGGGATTGATTTTGATAAAACCTTTGCTCATGTTACTAGACTAGAAGCAATTAGTCTATTATTGGCATTTGCATATTTTGTGGATTTTAAACTATTTCAAATGGATGTCAAAAGAACCTTTTTGAATGGTTTTTTGAAGAAGAAGTTTATGTTGAACAACCCCCCGGTTTTGAAAATCATGAATTTCCAGATCATGTTTTTAAACTTTATAAAGCTTTGTATGGTTTGAAACAAGCTTCAAAGCTTGGTATGATAGATTGAGCTCTTTCTTGCTTAAAAATGATTTTTCTAGAAGAAATGTAGATACTACTTTGTTTTTGAAAAAAAAAAATGATGATCTCTTAGTAGTACAAGTTTATATGGATGATATCATTTTTGGTGCTACTAACGAATATCTTTGTCAAGAGTTTGCAAACTTAATGCAGGGAGAGCTCGAGATGAGCATGATGGGAGAGTTTAACTTCTTTCTCAGACTCCAAATAAAGCAAACAAAAGAGAGGATTTTCATCAACCAAACCAAGTACACAAAAGAAATATTAAAGAAGTTTGGGATGGAGAGCACCAAGCCATTAGGTATGCCTATGAGCTCCTCTTGTAGACTTGATAAAGATGAATTAGGTAAATCTGTAGACCAAAAATTATATAGAAGCATGATTGGTTCATTGCTTTATCTAACTACTAGTAGGCCAGATATTATGTTCAGTATTTGTATGTGTCCAAGATATCAGTCTGCCCCTAAAGAGTCTCATCATTTGGCTGTTAAATACAACTCAGATATCTGTTTGACTCTATTAATATTGGTTTATGGTACTCTAAAGATTCTTTATTTGAATTAATTATTTATTCCGATGTTGATTTTATTGGGTGTAAACTTGATCAAAAAAGTACTAGTGAAACTTGTCAGTTCCTTGGAGTTAATTTGATTTCATGGAGTAGCAAGAAACAGAATTTAGTTGCTCTATCTATGGCGGAAGCCGAATATATAGCAACTGGAAGCTGTTGTGCTCAAATTCTATGGATCAAACAACAACTCGAGGATTTTGACATTAAACTAATTAAGACACCCATAAGATGTGATAATACTAGTGCAATCAATTTAACTAAGAAACCTGTAAACATTCAAGAAGCAAAAATATTGAAATAAGACATCATTTCATAAGATATCATGTACAAAATGATAATGTAATTCTTGATTTTGTGTGTACTGATAATCAATTAGCAGATATTTTCGTAAAACCTCTTAGTAAAAATAGATTTTGCATGATTAGAAGGGAGCTCGTGTCATTTATCCTTTAGCCTAAACCCCTTCAAATTCTTGTTAAAATCCTTCAAAATGTTTCAAAATTCTCAAAATATCTCTTAAATCTTTTCCTGGATTTTTTCTAAATTTTTTTTTGGAATTATTTTTTGCTTTTCCTGGATTAAGTGTCGATACTTGAAAAATTGCCAAGTGTTGACTCATGTGAAGTATCGACACTTGAGCATTTTCGATGTGTCGACTCATGATATCAGGACTGAGATTTTTAGGACTTCCATAAACCCAATTTAACCTAATTTTTCCTTTTCTTAGAGCTGTGTGGTCCCCAAAAACCGTCCGAACCTCCAAGAATAGTGGATTTCCATTTCTAGCCTTCAGATTTTAGGTATTTTCTCTCTCTTTTTCATGGACTTTTCCAATCGGACCGTATTTCCTTGATTTTCTCTCATTTTTTTTGCATTTGGTCCAAACATTGATTCATTACTAGTTTTTCTTGGCCGAAATCCTTGTTTCCATCATGATTTTCTCCCTCGTCCGAGCCATTCCCATTCTTTTGGATCGGTTTGGGCCGTGACTTGCTCGGTTTCCCCTTGCTCCTCCATCTTCACTCCATTTTTTCTCGATTACTCCCACATTCCAACCTTCTCTCACTTCTTCGGCCCATTTCTCCATCTTTGGTTCTCTTTTGATCCGTTGCTCTCTCCTCTCTTATTTTCCTTAGCCTTCTTTCCTCTTTCGTGTTCCTCTTCTCGGTGTTGCTTGAAAATGGGTACTCGGATGCATCTAGCATTCAGAAAAACAAGAATAGAGCAGGGACAGTCTAGCAGAGAGAAGAGGACTAAGGCCCATCAGGATCCGGCTGAGCAGATAGGGCATGCTACTCAGGAGCAATCTTCTCCTTCTTCCCTTAGAGCAGCTAGAGTCATGGGGAAGACCATTGCTTGTGGTAGGCAAGTAGACATTCATTTCTGGGATTCATATAGCTTTATCATTGGAGATTTACTGAGAGCAGCTGGCCTTATACACTTCTGTACTATACGAGAGTGATACTATCCTCAACTTATCAGGGAGTTTATGGTAGTATGGCCACTGATGGCCTTTGTTGGATAGCTGTAGTCAGGGGAGTTGTGATACAGGTGACCCCTAAGGTGATTAGCAAGACATGGCAGTTCCCACTCCACGATAAAGCCACAAACTGTGTTGGGAACTGAGAGGTAGCTTTTCGGTGTATTATGGAGTGGGATGATGTGGCTGGCATTTTAGTTGTTTTAGCAAACCAGCTCTCGATCGAGATGCGAGTACTTCATCATATCATTGCTCATATTCTGATTCTAAAGACGGGCGATTTGATTTTATTACCAAGAAAGAGTTGGTTCTGATGGTGGCTCTGAGATAGCAGAACCCCATCAACTTACCTATGATTATGATCCATCAAATGGGTGAGGCTGCCACCAAGTGGAGATTATGTTTTCCTTATGGCATGGCATTGACCCAGGTTTTCAGAGATTTTGGAGTTCCATTGGAGGGGGAGCCCTCCAAAGAGATCCTCCATATGGACACATATGGAGATAGATTTCTTCATAGGATGGGATTCAGACATATCAGTGGTCGGTGGGTGCGTAGAGAGTCTGGCCAGGAGCCATGAGGAGGATGAGCTTCGAGCAGCAGAGGCATGGCCATCTAAGCCTTCTGATTATCATACACCTCCTAGTCCGGCACCAACAGCAGCATCTGAGTCTGAGCCTATCACACCTGCACCAGCTATTTCACCTATTGCTACTCCTCCTTTAGCTATATAGACATCTTTTGAGGAACATGTTAGCAGGAGTTCATTAAGGTTAGGAGCGAGATCTTGGGTCTGGCAGTCAGGTTTACCCAGCTCAAGATAGAGATTGCGGGATTAAGAGCTCATACTGACTCTCAGCTCTCAAGCATTTAGCAGACCACAGAGGCAGACTTTACTGAGATCAGAGATCTACTGAGATCACTTTTACCTCTAGCACCACCTTCAGGTCCACCTCCTCCTCTGTCAACAGATGATGACGATGACCACCCAGATCGACATGATGACACTCATGATGGTGGTGATGGATGGTGATGGTGGCATGAGGCTGCGAGAGATACAGATTGTTCTAGTGGTAGTGATGACAAAGCAAGAGAATACGAGATAGTTAGCCGAGAGATACAGAGTTCAGTTGCTCCTCCAGCTGATCCTTCTGATGCTCAGATTTTGACTACACCTATTTGTGTGACTCCAACAGAGTCTTTGCCTACTCCTTCCACTAGGTCCCCTAGGGTCTATTCCCATTCTAGACCTGCCCTTAGGACCAGGAGCCAAAGCATCTATAAGACCCTTACAGCCCTTGCATCTAAGACTAGGATCAGTGCTCCCTTTTTTCTTGATCTTCATTCTGATAAGGAGTAGCCTCACAGATATTTATCGTGTTATGTTTGTTTATGTAAGTTTGTCTTTACTATATTAGATGATAGACTTATTTTTAGTGTTTGCTGTATCAGCAATTTTGTATTGAAATTCACTCATTATATATGAAAACTTGCTTTTATCACTCTTCTCTTGTCTATTTGCTTGATACTAACTGTTGTTTGCTGATATTAGCCTCAACCTTCTTTGTTTACCTTAGCGCATTAATTCATGAGGAGATTACTCTTTTTTAATGCTTGATGTTGATAAAAAGGGGGAGTAAAGAAGATAATAAAGCAAACAATAAAGAATTTTTCTATGTTTCACAGATTACTTTTTTTAAGGGGGAGACTTTTATTTTCTCTCACCTTGAAACTCTTTGAAACTTTAGTATATGAACTAAAATCTGATCTTTTCTCACTAAAATAAGTGTATGAACCTTGTTAGTTGTCAAATTTGAAGATACTTTGATAAATTCATATATTTCCAAAATTCTTGATACCATACTCATCAATCTTTGAAATATATTTGCTTATATACTCAGATTTTGTCATCATCAAAAAGAGGAGATTATAGCTTTAGTTACTTAATTTTGATGAATAACAAAATACTGAGTATATGTTTGAACTAATGTTTTAATTGGAGTATGAATTTCAGGCCTTGAGTACATCAATTTCTTCAACAAGAAGGTAACAAGTTTAAGATTTTGAGAGCAAGAAGTTTCTTGTGGTTGATTGATTTTTTCACCTTAGAGCATCATCAAAACAATCTCTTTGGACTTTATGAAGAATGATCAAATGGATTCATGCACAAATTCTTAAGGAATTCAAGTTTGGCATGTTTTTTGGATGGGACAGAAGCAAGTGTCAACTCACAAGGCCAACTCATGAAGAAAAATTCAGAGTTTCACAAGACCGGTATGCAAATCTGAAGTAGCACATCCAAGTGTCGACTCATGAGGTCAACTCATGCACCAAGTGTTGACTAATGAGGTCGACTTATCACCTTAGAGAATTTCTAGGATAAAACTTCAAGTTTTCTAGGTTCTGCATCAAGTGTCGACTCATGAGGTTGACTCATGGATCAAGTGTTGACTTATGAGGTCGACTCAAGGTCTAATGGCTAGTTTTTTAAATTTTAGACTTGCTTCCAAATAGTTCCAAACAGCTATTTTTCGAATTCTAATGGTCTTCAATGATCTTTTCAGTGGATTTGAGGTATTTAACACTCACCAAACCTCATAAAGTCAAGAAGGAAGAGTGAATTCACATGAGACAAACTCCAATCATTAGAAAAGATAAGAAGAGTGTGCTTAAAGAGATTCCCTTGCAAAAGCCTTCCATTTTTAAGTTATTAAGGTTTCAAGTGCTTGGCCATAATTGTGCATTCAAAAGATTCCAAGAAGAAGTCAACTCAAGCAATCAAGAGAGCTTCAACAATCTTCATTTCAGCTCATTCTAGGAGCTTTTATTGTGCTCTTTATTATATTCTTGTTCTTGCTTTGTTGACCTAGGTTTCAAGGTTTTTGAAACTAGGTTGTAAAGGTTGTTGGTGAGCCAAAGGATAAAACCAAATAGGGTTTGACTTGTGAGCCCGAAGACAAAACAAGTTATAAAGGTTGTTGGTGAGCCTAGGTGATAAAACCAACTTAGGTTTTAACTTGTGAGCTTTGAAAAACAAGTCGGCTGTAATCTTGAAAAGATTATAGTAAAATTCCTAAGGAAAAGAAATATTGTGATTGTGTGTGATTGCTCTCTTTCCTACTTGCTCTTTATTACTTGGATTTAATTTGCTGTTATCCGTAGCATATCTCTTAGAGCTAATCATTTTGTTTCATAAACACTTCAAGGCCAGCACATAATTGTTTTAATTTTTCAAAGACCCAATTCACCCCCATCTTGGGCTCCATTTTTGGGCAACACTTGGTCTTAAATGCAGTCTTCCATTCATCCCCGGGCCTAATTCTAACCTGATGATAGCCACTCTTAAGGTCTATCTTTGAAATATGGTAGAACTGGCCACATGTCTAGAATGTCATCGAGTCAGGGTATGGGAAACCTATACTTCACTGTAATCTTATTAATGGCTCTACTGTCGACACACATTCTCCAGGTGCCATCCTTCTTAGGAGTCAAGAAAGATGGAATGGAACATGGGCTTAAACTTTTCCTTATAAACCCTTTCCTAAGAAGATTCTCAACTTGCCTTCGTAATTCCTTATGTTCAGTTGGATTCATCCTATAATGGGGTAAATTCGATAAGGTAGCTCCTGGGACTAAGTCTATAGCGTGTTGAATGTCCCTTAATGGAGGTAAATAATCATGAAGATCTTCTGGGAACACATCCTTAAATTCCTCAAGAAATTCTAAGATCTCCTTAGGGTGTTCTTTTTGTGATTCATCATAAACTTCTTTAGCAGTCAACATCCAAACTATTGAACCTTCAGTGATTTTATGCTCTAATTCCTTAACAGTAATTAGGTTCAATCTGGGTTCTTTCTCTTTCAAATGACTAGACCCTCGCTTGGTATTGTCTTTGGGTGGAGTTGAGTTGATCATAATACTTTTTTCATGGTGTTTAAATGTACACAAGTTAAATCGGCCAAAGAGGGTTGCATCATGATCATATAACCATGGTCTGCCTAGTATGATACTACTAACTCCCATTAGAATCACATCACACCATACTTTCTCCTGGTAAGATTGAATTTGGACTGGGACCTGGCATTGTAACCTAATAGGAATGGATGTCGTGTCAATCCAAGATACCTTATATGGGCTAGGAAGTGGCACGGTGGACAAGCCTAAGCTTTTAATAGCATTGATAGATATGGCGTTCACACAACTTCCACTATCTATAATAATGTTATACACTTTATCTCCTAGCTTAATAAAGGTTTGTAAAATGTTTGTCCTATGCCAGTCCTCATTCTTCTTGGTTTGAGCTAGAATACACCTAACTACACCTAGTAGGTCAGATGATTCTATTGGCTCTTTATCACCTTCATACTCTTTTACTAAATCCTTTTCAGCTTCATAAATTTTCTCTTCAAATTTCTCAACATTTTCTAGATTCTCTTCTTCACATTTACCCATATGTAAAGTCCTTACTAGGCAATCAGCAGCAAAATGACCTGTTTTACGACACCTAAAACATATTATGTTCTGGTTCTTATCTCTCTGGACTATAGGTGCCTTTTTTTATCATCCCTACAGGCTGGTTGGGAGGTAGGATTGGGTCGGCTAGGTGGAAATCAGCTAGGGTTAGGTCTACTCCCTGAGGTATTGAACCTATTTGGCTTAGGTTGATTGGTAACAAGCCTCCTCTGAAATCATTCGCAATCCCTAGCAATCTGGTAAGCCTGATCTAAATCACTACCCTCTCTCAAAATAGCTCCCACTGAATATCTTCATGTAAACCAGCTCGAAACCTCGACAAGGTGACAGCTTCTGATTCGACTACACTACACCTAATAAGGAACATCAAATTTGGCAATATAGTCAGCCACAGATTTATTTTCTTGAGTCAATTTTTGCCATTGATCTAATAGTTTTTGTTCATATGAGAATATTTAGTATTTCTCCCTAAGCTTCACCTTCATTGCTCGCCATGTGTCTATAGGTAAGTCACCTCTCTGCTGGTTTAGTCGCTCCACATTTTTCAAGTACAACCTAGCTTGTCAGACTAGCCTAAGCTTAGCAAATTTGAACTTTCTCTCCTCCGACATTTTGTACCATTCAATGTACTGGTCCATATCACTCTCCTAATTGGTAGACCTTAGGATCTAAACTATCCTCAAATGTGGGTGCATCTAATCGAATGCTCCTAAGAATCCTTTCTTCCTAGTCATTTACATAAGGGATGTGGCACCTAGGAATTATGTCAGAGCAATTTCTCTATGTTGGGCTCTAGCAGGTTCTCTATATTGACCTCTTAGATCTGGGAAAGTGAGTTGGGCTCGTAGAATTGGGGGAATGGGTCTAGGCATCTCAGAGCTTTGACCTAGGAGAGTGGGTCCAGGTGTTTCAGGATATGATCTTGTCGCATGGGATTCTTCAAGGTTACCT
Organism: Areca catechu; assembly: GCA_021397845.1. Classification (NCBI taxonomy): domain Eukaryota; kingdom Viridiplantae; phylum Streptophyta; class Magnoliopsida; order Arecales; family Arecaceae; genus Areca; species Areca catechu. Next base: position 54,367,779 of record CM038038.1, read on the forward strand.
AGTCTCTCTTCCACATGATCAAACCTAGTAGTGAGCTATCTAAGTTGATCAATTATAGTCCTCATAAAATTTTCCATATTAGGGTCCATGGATGGATTTGGTTGATTTTGGGTAGGATGATATGGTGTGCTTGACCTAGTTCCCATGCAATGCAATCACACAGAACTCGACTCGGACTAGGATTTCCTAGACCTAGAGCTCAAGTAGAATGGGTCAGCTCAAATTACAGCCAATTCAATAATTACACTGTCCACTGGCCAAGTAAGAGGTGGGGTCATGGGAGGCTCCCCCTACTCATGCAGGGTCCTAATTAAAAACCACGAAATAGCTTAGGGTGTTTGCCTCTAGCCCTCTAGCCTTAGACACTAGATTCAAGTGATAATCATAGGATTGGGTGTACTAGCTTACACACTATTGCCTAGGTGGCTTCCTAGGAGGGGGGTGAATTGGGATTAAAAGATTTTCACAATTATGTGTACTTTCAAATTCTTTTTGTGTTGTAGTGCAATATGCAATGTAGAAGTAATTAAGTAAAAGCAATAAAGCAATAAGAACACAATCACAAACACAAAGAAGTTCAGAGTGGTTGGAGCAACCGGCTCCTACGTCCACTACCCTTGCACACTTGGGATTTCCACTATATCCCTCAACTAGAATACAGTTGGATTGTTTTACCAGGCTCACAATCCAAACCTATACACTTTGGTTTTACCGGGATCACCAAAGAAACCCTAACTCCCTTTGTTTTAAACGGGATCACCAAAGAAAACCTAAACACTTGGTTTTATACCGAGATTATCAAGAAACCCAACTTAGGTTTTATAAGGTTCACCTAAAAATCTTTAACCCTCTCATAAGACACAGCCCCTTGCTGTTCTTAGAGAGAAAACTAAGATAAAGAAATGATAAACAAGAAACTTTAACAAACCGAGTTTGTTTAAGTGTTGACGATGTAGATCAAGATGAAGTCAAGCCTTGAATGCTCTTTAATGCTTGTCAAGCTGCTTCTTCCCTTCTTCAATGAGTTGATTCAATGATGGAGTAGAGTTGGTGAAGCTTTGAATCCAACTTGAAAGCTCTTTGAGGTAGGTAGATGAATGACTTGAAAGCTCTTCAATATCTTAAGATAATTCCATAATAAAGTTCTAATCATTGTTTAATCCTTCAAAAATGATCCCTTTTATAGTTTTCCAAGAGATATGGCCATTGCAGGGCCTAGGGATTTGTGAAATAGCTGTTGGAGATGAATTGGAGTTCAAATTTCAACTTCAGTAACTAGCTGTTGGAGTGCAGAAAATAGCTCCCACGAGTTGGCTCGAGATCCACGAGTCGGCTCGAAGTCTCAGACAGCCCTAAATAAAACTCTGTAAGAGTTGGCTCTTCTAGCTAGAGTCGACTCTTGCCTTCAGTTAAGTCAAAACCATGAATACCTAGAGTCGGCTCTTCAGGGCAGAGTCAGCTTGAGTTCTCAGACCTTCAAAATACATAACTTTGGAAGAGTCGACTCTTGGGATAGGAGTCGGCTCTAGATCTCATGCTTCAAAAAAAATCTTTCTTCCAAGAGTCGGCTCTTGGGAAAGGAGTCGGCTCTTGATACTGAAATACTGAAACTTCCTCCGTGCCGTGCCACCACGAGTCAGCTATTGATCCAAGAGTCAGTTCTTGTAAATCTTCAAAAAAGTGCTTCAAGCTTCTCCAAAAGTCTTCAACATTGAATCAAATAGAAGCTAATCTACATACCTTTAATTTTTACAATTTTCAGCCCATTTTACAAGATTACAAGATTAATAGAACTAGGGCTTTTACAAGTTCAAGTTCATAAAACTTTATACATAATTGAATTACCTTCCAATTAGTTTGAAAACTATCTTAAACTAAAGGTAACCAATTTCTATTTTTAATTGTTAAATATTCTTTTAAAATTTTTAAAATCTATTTTTGCTGCACATCCATTTCCGGTGTTATATTCTTGTAAGGCTTGAACTCGGATGCTTGGACTTCAAATGATGTTTTGGGATGCTTGGACTTTAGATGATGTTTTGGGATGTCGTTAGATCTTTTGGATAGTGTACAAGCTATCAATGAATCAAGGTGTGTTAAGGCTGAATTAGATCACTTTTAGGACCTTTTGTTTTTAGAATCCCTTCTATAGTTAGATCTTTTTTAATGGTGGAATAGCTTATGACTAGGAAGGCAATTTTAGCCAACCCATCAGGTACCTGATTTGACCACACTCGATTAAAACTTGGGGTAGGTCTGTGTTCTAGAAAAAGTATTCAAAGCGGGTTTGGATCTGGTAGAGATAATAGTATGCCTTGCCCTGAACCCAACCTGAAAAAACTTTAATCTAAATCTTGTTAGGAATTATCATACGATCCTAGGATTTGTATGCAAGTTTCTCAAAAATTTTAATTAAAATAAATAGTCACAAATTAAAAAACCTAATCTAAGCATATAAAAGGACCATATCATGAATATGTTATATATATCTACAAATAAAACCAAAACTCTTAAGTAGATTAAATCCAATTACCTATTGCGCTACTTTGTCTTCATCGAATCAAATCTAGAGAAAGCCCCATATTCCACCATAGTCTCAGATCGAATTTAGAAAAAATTTCTGGGTTCTATTAGAGCCGCATAGATGCTCGGCCTTTGCTGGTATCCACATGAAGATGGCTTGATCAAAGCTTCGAGGCCATCAGAGTGCTAGCACCTTGTAGGCCTTGTATTGACAGTTGGATCGAATCCCCTTTCATCTTCTTAATTTATTTTCTCTACACTAGGGATATTCAAACCAAGAATAGATTTCTTCTCAAAAGATCAGGGAAAAAACTATTTCTTTCTTTTGCATGAACCCTTCATACAAAATCAAGAATAGAAGAAGGAGGTGAGGGATGATAATAAATCTCTCTCACAAAATATCGATGATAGAATATCCCAAGAAGAAAGATGGGGCTGCTTCTTGTGAAATCCCATTTGATGTTTAAAACCTAAGAAAAATGTCACGCACTCCTAATGTGCATCCACTTTTTTTCGTTTTTAATTCTCACACCATATTAGAGTCCCTCCTTACCTAGAGTCCCATCCATCTAAATTAGGACATAGGTTTAGAATCAAATTAAAACACCTATATCTAAATGGATTAGGATAAGAAGGAAAGAAACATGGAGAACCCAACTACCATGTGTGCCCCACCTATTCTTTCATGCCAAAAGTAAATCAATGTGAAGGCTTCTTTCTTACACATATAAAACAGAGAGAGAGACATAGGGAGGAGAGAGAACAATTAGGTAGTTAGTTAGTTAGTTAGTTATGAATTAGGTAGTTAGTTAGTTAGTTAGGAATTAGTTCAACTAACTAACTCCTTATCCTAACCAACTTAGGATTCTAACTAACCTAACTAATCCTATTAGGTTTAGGTTTAAATCTATAACTAATTTAGAATTAGTTAGAAATTAGTTAGGCCAACTAAATAACTAATTCTAACCAACTAGGAAACTAACCTAATTCTTAACCAATTTAGGTTTAGATTTAAATCTATAATTAATTAGGAATTAGATCCTAATCTAATTAAGACCACTAAATCCAAATAGAAGATTAAACCTAATTGAATTAATTAGATTTAATTCATCTAGGATTAGGCAACTAGTTAGGTCAAATCAAATTGGCTTGCAACAATTATAATTAGGTAAGTCCAAAGCCTAATTTGATTATTTCATCACCCAAACATAACCAAATCAAATCCAATTCAATTTATATCGAGCCTAATTATAATTAAATAATTTATTTACTTAATTAAATTATAACTTTTGTAATAAAGTCTTCCTTGCTAAAATTTGCAAGTGCCATAATTAGTCGGTTCCAAATTTGTAACCCTTACAAATTTAGATTTTTTAAATATATAACTCCTATATATTTCAATCCAACTATGTGATTAGGTCAAACTCCTATTATATATGATCTCTCAAGTTCTATTCTATCTGGTAGTAAGATATACCATGACCTTTATCATAGTATCATCAAACTCTTTTGATGGATCGAAGCAATTTTAGCTTATCCTATTATGGATTGTTGATCCAAAATGATCCTAGTGGATTCTCACAATTCACTAATGATGCCTAGAGCATGTAGTGCAATCCAGTAGAATAATAAAAAGAATCCCTAAGTATAGTTACCGTGTGATTAAGTTTTTCTATCGAGAGTTTCGATAAGATGTAGGTCATGAAAACTCACCAAATCCTAAGTATTGGTCATATGTCAAATTTAATTAGCTTAAGTGCAATATAAAACTGATGGAAGCTCTTTTCCATCCTTCACTTACTGTGGTTATAGATTTTTTGGACTTAGCTTCTTAAATTATATAGGACCATACCTTAACTACTAGGTCAATAGATTTTCTATAAGTACACTCCCAACTCCTACAGCAAACTTATTATAGCTAATGAACACTACAAGAGCCTGAATGGCTAGGTCCAATATTTTGTATTATCAAACTATAGCAACCCCATTGAGTGGTTAAGGCATCGCAAGTTAAAAAACCACTCACATAACTACAGTATCGAACAAGTCATTGACAAGTTAGTAGACATTCATGTGACTTCTCATAATGGTCATGCTTAGAACTTTATTTTTGAATGACCACCTGCACTCTCGCTCTAGTGTCTTTATACTATAGACTCAAAACTCATCTATCTTAAAAAAAAGCAATCTATGCACTGATCAAACTAGATCAATCACTGTTCTTATGATATCCTACAATCGAGAGTATTTAGAAATTAATCAATGATGACACATGTCTCAAATTCTTAACTCTTGAGAATATGTGTTCTTATTCATTAATTTCTTGGACGATACATGAACACATATACTACATGTATGGTAAAATTATCCAAATTAGAATATTAAATATAATTTTATATCTTAGAATTAAAATATATGTCAGTCAAATTGACTTCTAGGATATACATCTAATAATCTCTTATTTGCATTAAACCCAATCAGTTATATACTTCAGTCCCATCTCTTGTACTTTAGTTTTAGCTAGCCAAAACTTACTAAGCTAGTGGGTCTACCACATCTCATATAGAGTTTTACTCTCTGCATCTATATAAGATAGTCAAGAATTGAATCATCGCTCTATGTGTTAGGACTTCTGGTGAGACCTTGATTTCTTAGCAAAAGCTATAGCATCATGGTTACAATGAAAGAGTATTATATCATCTTATGATATCTCATTCATTGCTACAATAATCTATGAACCAGAATATATCCTTACACTCTTAGAGATGATGATTTATCAGCCTCTCTGATCAAATCTATAATGATCAGTTCCAAACCATCATTGTATAAGAACACATCATATATATACTTATTCCCTCAATTCTCGCATTCTATAGATCTAAAAGTTATCTTTAATATTTCTTAAGTCTTAAAGAATGTTTCACAGGAAATTCACTCATCACATTCATAGCAAAATTAGATTATGTATATAGCATGGTTTACATGAGGTTCCCTATGAGCAAAGCTCAAAGGGATCTAGCTCATATTAAAATTTCTTCAAATTTGTTGGAATACATTTTAAAATTAATTCCATGCTTAAGGAGTCAAATCTCCAATTAGATTTTTCAAGCTGAATACCTTTAGTACTTTCTTAATATATAATTTATGTGATAGGTGTAGCATATTCTTTGGTCTATCTCATTGACCTACATTCCAAATGTGGGATGCCTTTCAATAGGTCTTCATTGGAGAATTACCTAGGTACTCATAATCGAACCTAAGTCAGCATAGGAATCATATTTCTAATTGAAGAATATTATCCTCGTACAATGCAATGAATCATATACTTCCACTAGTCAAAAATAAACATGTGGTTTCTCTTCTCGTTCTTGACAAAATCAAACAATTTTAAGATATCATTGAAATGAGCATTCCAATTTTGAGCTATTTCATTAAGTCTATTTACATAGACCTTTCGCAGTTTAGACCTTATACTCTGATCACTGTCCATTCACCTGATCTCATCATGATGAACTGCCATAGCAATTAGTATGGATTTTAGTATGATCATAGGTGAACAGATTTTCATAATCAATACTGACTATAACCTTTCACTTACCTTGCCTCATAGATCGCCATCTATTAGATACTATATCTTTTGATGGATCCACTAAAGTCAATACTAGGTTGAAGCATATCAAGTCTAACATCATGAGATTCAACCATTTCTTGAAATTGATGCCTCACATCACCTCATTGTCGATTTCTAGGATAATCTCTGATGTGGCACAACTGTTGATGTGGAACCTGCATACGATCCAATTGGCAGCTTGGCTGGCAGAAGGAGACACCTAGATGTTGCCACCAAATAGGTGCCGAGGTCGAGCTCTTTATCGAGGTTGAGCTCTCATCCGAGGTCGAGCTCCCTGCTGAAGTCAAGCTCTCATCCGAGGTCGAGCTCCCTGCTAAAGTCGAGCTCTTGCCTGAGGTCAAGCTCCCATCTTTGGTCAAGCTCCCGATCGAGGTCGAGCTCCCTGTTGAGGTCGAGCTCCCATCTAGGGTCGAGCTCCCATCTCAGGTCGAGCTCCCTGCTGAGGTCAAGCTTCCTACCGAGATTGAGCTCCTGGTCAAAGTCAAGCACCCCACCTAAGGTTAGCCCTGAACAATGATAGAATGGCCCAATCCCCTTTTGCGGCATGACGGGAGTAGCTAGGATAGTGACCACAGTGGGTGGTGTCACCATCCCCGTCGAAGCCCTCGCATTGCTCAGAGAAGCTATACCTCCTGTGGAGGGACACACCGCCAGGGCATGCCACCTGCACCTCCACCCCGCTAGGGCACGCCGCTTGCACCGCTGAGCAGAGGCATTCCTCTCAAGCACGCAACCTGCACCCCCTACAAAAAGGCGCTCCACCAAGGGTCGGGCCCTACAAGTGCACTATAGACACCTTCTTTGCAAAGGCACTTCGCCCGAGGCACCATGCCCTACAACCTACTTCATGCACCACTCGAAAGAGGAATATTTTGCCAGGGTCCTTAGACCTTGCAGTGCCTCCCATCGAAATAGAGCTCCACAATGCCCTCGAGAATGGCAGCTCGATGTCCACAAATGGAGGTGCCCTATTGGGGTGTCAGGCTCCGTGGCATGCCACTAGCACTAACCATAGTGAAAATGTGCACTTTATAGTACCCTGCCTACATGATAGAAGCTTCCTCCGAGGATTTTGGATATGGTCCCCCTCCTTCTAAGGAGGTAGGGACTAGCTAACGCTCCACCCATAGGAGCCACACCAAGAGAGCATCAGAACGGGGCTCTAAGCCCTGCTTCTATAAGAAGCCCGAGGGGGTCTCTAGCAACGGTAAGCACATAGACGAGCATACAAAGAGGAACCAAGCAAATGGTAGGAGGATCATCTGAAGACTCCCCCACAAACTCCCACCATTCTAACTTCTACTCTTTCTTTTCAACATCCTCAGGATGTGTAGACCGTTCTAGGCTCCACTAAGGAGGATATCTATCCCCTTGATCATCCACTGACTTGATCATTGGAGTGCCCCCACCAGGATCCCCAGTCCGGGTCTTTCCTCTTTTTTGTAGGATTGACCAACATCGAAGGTCTTCAGGTGGAAGTCCACACATCTATGCCATGTTAGAGTTGTAGGCCATAACGATCTAGATGGCAATAGATTGGCATGCCAGTTAAGGGGGAAGCTAGTTTAAACCAGCCCTTCACTAGAAGAACTTTGTTGGAAGCCCGTGGCAACATATTGGTGACACGAGTGCAGGAAGCTTCTGTCAGCCATATGGGAGACCCTTCTCACCATGGCAACCAGCACAACCCAGAGAGGGAGCTCCCCGCTCCTCCACCATCGCCTCTGGCAGATCTATAGTCACTACACTCACCCAGCATGTCCAAGCCCTGGCCATGGCGATGTGTTAGCAACATCATCAGCACTGGTCCTTGGCTACCTAGCAGCAACCAGGGACCCCTGTGGCCCAAGCCACCATGCCTCATACCAGTTTATGATCCTTCCAAGGAAGGCTGTCACATCCATGGGCCACGTCCTACCCTCGAGGGAGCCTACAGACACCAAGGAAGCAACGGTGGGATGGTTCGGCAAACCGGGATAGCTAGTCCCTAATCTCAGACCATGGCACCTCATGGAACCATAAGTGCTGCCACGGTAAGGCCCTCCGTGTGATCTCCTCCGACCCTCGTCTCCCTCTCCATCGATAGCCTCGGTAGAAGGTTCCACCGATAAGGCTATTAGGCATCGAGCTGAGAGGCACCTAAAGGAACAAGAGCATAAGCTGACTGAGCTATCCTACCAGTTTTTCAATTTGCAGGGCTCCTCATGCATGCCCATGGGCTATGATGCCTGTTCATCTTTCTCCCACAGAATCCAAGAGGAACCGATCTCCAGCCAGTTCTATATGCCTCAGGTCGATCCCTATAATGGAATGACGGACCCCCTGGACCACCTTGAAAGCTACAAGACTCTCATGAGAGTCCAAGGGGCCATCGATGCCCTCCTTTATGTCACCTTCCTAGCTACCCTCCAGAAGGCAGCTTGAGTCTGGTACACCCACCTCGAGCCTAGGAGCATTGACTCCTTTGAATAGTTGGATAAGAAGTTTGTGGTGCACTTCAATACCTAACAAAAGGTGACATATAAAGCTGACAGCCTCTTCTCCATCCATTAGTAGGACCATGAGTCCTTATAGGACTACGTGTCCTGCTTTAAAGTTGCCACCATAGAGATCTACAACCTGGATGAGCCCATTACCATGCTGGTACCGAAAAGGAGGCTCAGGATCTCACGTTTCACCTACTCCCTGGACAAGAAGCCCTTGAAGACCTACTCTGAGCTCCTCCTCCATGCCCATAAATACATCCATGCGAAAGAAGCGGACCGAACCAGGAGGGAGCTAGAGGGAAGGCCTCTGAAGAAGCAGCCCTAGGGAGAGCCCTCTAGGATGCACGGCCCAGGGCAACCCTGAACCTCTTAGTGGGTCCCAAGCCAAAGGAAGCTCCAGTCCAGGAAGAAAGGTACACCCTTCTCCCCACCCCAAGGTTCAAAATCCTCATGGAGATAGAGGGTGAGTGCTTCCTGTGCCACCCTCCCTCATTGAGGCCATTGGGCGGTTGCGACAAGTTGAAGTACTACCAATTCCTCTGCAACCACAACCATCACACCAAGAAATGCCACCACCTCAAGAGGGAGATCGAAGATCTCAGAAGGAGGTGGTACCTCAGAAAGTTCGTAGGGGGCAGGACCCCATCCAAACCCCAAGCGATCATGGTCCTTCCTCCTGTCGATAACCAACCCACCGAGAGGCCAGTCGAGATGATCTTTTAGGGGTAGAGTGCAGTCCCAAGAGGACCAGGGCAAGGGAGGGAACTGATAATGTTCTCCCCTTAGTGGAGGAAAGGGGAGCTAGGATAGAAAAATAAATAACGATATCGTTATCATCGAGATGATGATAGCAAAGCATCTTATAAGATGGATTATGGTTGATAGTAGAAGCTCGACTGACATTTTTTTTTATCATGCTTTCTCTAAGATGAATCTATCTCTATCCTGTTAAGACCGGTGCAACCCTTCTGGTTAGCTTTACTGGAGACTTAATAGGGGTAGAGGGAGAGATTACCCTCCCAATCACCGTTGGGATACTCCTCGATAAAGCACCGTCACGATGAGCTTCATGGTTGTAAGGCTCCCCTCAGCCTACAACATGATCCTCGATCGCCCAGGGCTCAACCAGCTCGATGCAGTCATGTCTACCAAGTAGCTGCTAGTCCAGTTACCAACTTCCTATGAAGTTGGAGAGATGAAGGGGACTCCACAACCGATCCAGCACTGCCTACAAGTTATCCCTAGGGCTAGGAGTGTCGAGGAGGATTCAGCCAACAACCAGCTAGATCAAAGAATGCAAGAGCCCACGAGTGGCCCCTTCGAGCCCTTGTTGTTATTCCCCTTGGGGTGGATCATTCAAAAATGGTGCAAGTGGGAGCCTACCTACTTGAGGATGAAAGAGCTTGCCTCCTCAACTTCCTTCGAGTGAATGATAATGTTTTTGCCTGGACCATGGCCAACATGCCTAGGATTCTACCCGATGTCATCATCCATAGGTGGAACGTTGACCCAAAGTGCCACCCAGTCTGGTAGAAGAAGAGGAGCTTCACCCTAGAGAGATAGAAGGCAATCCATGAAGGGGTGGAAAAGCTCCTCACTGCGGGCTTTGTCCGAGAAGTCCAGTACTCCAACTAGCTTGCGAATGTAGTCATGGTTAAGAAGACTAATGAGAAGTGGAGGATCTGCGTAAACTACACTGACCTCAACCGGGCTTGCCCGAAGGATAGCTTCCCCCTTCCTAAAATTGACCAGCTAGTCGATGCCTCCTTGGGGCACCGTCTACCCAATTTCATGGATGCATTCTCCGGGAACAACCATATCTGGATCCATCCAAGAGATGAGGAGCACATGGCCTTCATAATAGACCGAGGGACCTACTGCTACAAGATGATGCCATTCGGTCTGAAGAACACTATGGCCACATACCAGTGCCTGGTTAACAAGGTCTTCAAAGACCAGATTGGCCGCAACATGTAGGTCTACATGGATGACATGCTCATCATGAGCGACCAAGAGGCAGACCATGTCACAGACCTTGCAGATGCCATCCAAAATCTTTATCTTCATCAGATGAAGCGAACCCAACCAAGTGTGCATTTGGCATTGTTGCTAGAAAGTTCCTGGGGTTCATGGTCACCCAAAGAGGGATTGAGGCCAACCCCATGAAGGTCCAGGTGATTACCAACATGGAAACCCCAACTCGAAGAAGCAAGTCCAGCACCTGATAGGCCAAGTCGTAGCTCTGAGCTGGTTCATCTTGTGCTCTACTGAGTGCTGCTTGTCCTTTTTCAAGGTGCTGCATAAGATGCACAACTTTTCTTGGACTGAGGAGTGTCGAGAAGCCTTCGAGGAGCTGAAGTTCCTCGCCTCTCCTCCACTGCTCTCCAAGCCATAAGTTGGGGAGGAACTTCTCCTATATCTAGCAATTTCTCCATGGGCTATCAGCTTGGTACTGGTCCACATGGATGGTGATGCAGTTCAAAGACCAGTGTACTATGCTAGCAAACTGCTCCGAGATGCAGAAACCAGGTACACCTATCCTGAAAAATAATTTTTACACTCATTATGTCTGCTCAACATCTCATGCCGTACTTCCAAGCTAATGGGGACATTGTCAAGAGGAAGAAGTTGCAAGCTAACAATCTCTGATTTTGTGGCTAGTCCAATTTTTTTTAGGTTACACTCAAAATTATGGAGATGAAGCCCAACCTCATGAAGCATCTTGAAGGCTCCTAGTTCTACCCATTTAAGAAGAAGTGCCCCTATTGTATGAAGCAAGTCAAGACCATTTCCATTTGAGACAAGCAAGCCAAAGAAATTCAACTAATGAAGACCTTTATTTCCAAAATTCCAAGCAATCCATTTGGGTCGGCCAACCTATGATTTGATTCACCTAATTTGAAGCATATTTGAAGACTAAATCTTACAAGACACATGGAAGGCTTTTGATGAGGACACTTGGCAAAATAGGATGGTGCCACATGGAGATTCTAGTTTCTTCTCTTGTTAGGATTAGTTACCTAGAAGCTTCTCAATGTAATTAGTTGCCAACTAAACATGGATTAGTTAGCACTTAGTCCTCCCTTTTGCCACCACTTCTAGGTTTTCTTGGCTTATAAATAGGGCAAAGTCCTCTTATGTAAAGCAATTGAAAATCCTATGAATGAATGAAAGCTTAGTTTGGTTGTTCTTTCACCTTGCCGAGTTCTATTATTTTCTCTTTGAGTTTGAGTGTTTGGTTTGAGTTTGAGTGTTAGTTCCCAAGCTATTAGAGCTAGGTCACTCCTTTAGGGAGAGGGTGAGAGGCCCAAAGTTCCATTCCTAAGCCATTCTATCAAGGTTCCAAGGAGATCAAGAAGAAGGAGAAGTGCTGCCCAAAAATTCAGTAACCTTCTTCAAATCCCTTCACTTTTCTTTGTTGAATCCTTAATTTTCTTTCAAATCTTCATCACCATGACCTTACTTTGGATCATTTGTAGGTTTTCTTGATGGTTTGAATCTGATGATGAAAGCTCCATGCCAAGGACCAAGCTTCAAAGGTAAGTTCTAAGTAGGGAGTGTAGATCTTATTCCTAGACTTCAATTCTTGAGTGATGAGTGCTATCCTTCCATTTTAAGCTTTGATCCTCTTCATTGTTGGGAAGAAGACCCTCTTGATCCATAGATCTAAGATTCTTAAAGGTAGCTTAGCCTAGTTTGAGGGATTCTATGCCCTTAGATCCTACTTTTTATTTTCTTGAAAGAAAGCTTGCACAAGGGTGTTTAGAATTCTGCTCACCTAGTTTTCATATTGAAGTTCTTCATCTCTTCTATGCATAATTTTAGCCATATATGGAGCTCAAATTCTTGTATGATGATGCTAAGTGAGTAGATCACACCTCCACATACTCATTTCATTAAATCCATCCCCCATCACAAGCCCATCCAATCATGGTCCTCACCGACCAGCCTCTAAGCACCATACATAGCTATCGGAACACATTCAGACATCTAGCTAAGTGGGCGGTGATGCTCAGTGAGTTCGACATCACCTACCATCCAAGGCCATCTCAAAAGGCTCAGGTCCTGACTGACTTCTCATGGAGTGCACCTAGACTAACGAGGAACTGGAGGAGTCCACTCCTGAGCACCCAACAAAATCACCGGCCAAAGAGACTGCATGGATCCCCCACGTGGACGGCACGTCCAATGCAAGAGGAAGTGGAGCCAGCCTCATCCTTGCCAACTCTGATGGGGTTATGGTAGAATGCACACTATGCTTTCTTTTCAAAGCTATAAATAACCAGACTGAGTACGAGGTGCTCCTTGCAGCGTTAAAAGTATCCTGCAAGCTGGGCGTGTCGAACCTGAGGGTCTTCACTGACTCATAATTGGTTGCAGGACAAATCTTAGAAGAATATGAAAGGGATATGCCCTACAAGCCAATCTATGTTGTATCTCCCAAACCATTATAATTGATAATTTTCTAAATAAAGGCATTATTTTTTCATCATACGCTGTGTTTATACTATATGATGAACCCCATAGATTAGGGCTATGATTTTAGGGTTATGATGAGATCATACCAGTAAGACCTAAAATCTTAAAACCTCAATCTAAAGTATTCCTAGTCAAAGGAACCCTGAGTAGGGGATCAGGGTTTTTCGGTAAGACTAGCACATCCCATGTATACTGAAAGGGTGACTGAAACGTCAACTTGTGTATGACACTAATACTGGGATGTGGGTGCTCATTGGAGAATGAGTTCACTGATATGATCCAACTTGAGAACATCTAATGGAGTCTTAGCTACATGTCAATAGAAGGTTCTCATAGTGGGAGTGGTACAAATAATCTTATGACCTGAGACTACCATAAGTACCTTATGTACATGAACCCATTCTTTGGTTCAATCCTAATCATAATACTGAGTCATGCACAGGATTGATACTGGGAATGGTGAATTGGATATGAAGGTAATGAGTAGGTCAATAAGGAATCGATCACTCTTAGTAAGAGGAGATTGCATCCAGCTAGTTAACAATCGGATGATGATTCAGGGAATCTTTGATCAAAGTAAAGATATTAGAGATGGTTTCTAATATCAAGATAATTGAATCATCGAAATAAGATTGAGCTAGAAATAATATAATATTGGATTTGACATATATCCATATCCATAGTTATATTTTGGGTGCAGGCTGATCGAAAGATTTAATTGTACGGTAACTCTCTACTGAAGGTAATTTTGGTATTTCACCAGAATTTCCATATCTTCCGGATAGACATGACACGTTGCTAGACATCAATCTTGTCTTGTGGTTGATCAAGTTCGAAGATCACTTATTAGGAAGAGTCCTAATTGATCGAATCGGGTAAGCCCGGTTTGACCTAAATCGATTAGAAAGAGTTCTAATCAAATTAGGTCAACTTGTATTCGAACCCACTGCTGGCTAGATGTGGAACCCAATGGGTCACACACTTAAGAGGATTGATCAAGAGTTTAATTTGGAATTAAATCATCTTTGCAGGATAACACTCTAGCAGGTGTTGCAAACCCTAGCTTCTTTCGAATCGGATTCGAATTAGGGTTCCGGATTGGTTCAAATTGGGTTCTAATTGGACCTAATTAGACCTTAATTGTAAAAATAGGATTATGGCTAACCCTATTGGCTAGCCATAACTTGGCTAGCCTCCCCACCTGGCCCCTTGCTATTTCATGCCAAATGCCAAGAGTCAATGCGCATATGGACTCTTGGCGCGCCATTTGGAAGAGTCCATGGTGCATGGACTCTTGCCCCACTTAAATCTCCGATGATTTTATTTGGGGCGGCCTCTTTTCTTAGTCATTAGCACCTCATATACCTCCCTTTGGATGGGAATCCAATGGCTGAAAGTCTTTTAAGAAAGACAAAAGTCGTTGTTTCCTCCCGGGCGCGTGAAATAATATCTCTTCGAGATGAAAAGTCGCGACCCCTTTATTTTTTTAAACTCCACGGTTTTTCCTTTAAGAAAAGCCATGGATTTAATCTGGAAGGCCGTGAGATGGAAGGATGGGGCATGAGAAATTGAGAAGGGCATGAAAAAGTGTTTACGGAGAGGTGTGTAGGCGCCTATCTGAGAATTATTTAAAGGGTCGGGAAAATCAGAACAGGGTTAATCTTTTTCTTTCTTCCTCTCCTGAAGACTCTTTTATTTTTTCTTGCTCTTGCATTGTTTCCTTTATAGAGTAAACCTCTGTCGAAACTCTGCTACTGAACAAGAATAAAAGTAAAAGTCTCCGATGGTAAAGGAAAGACAGGAGTTCTGATTTGTTCCTTTCTTTCTTACATTAAGACATCATTGTTTTAATTTCTCCTCCAACATAAGACAAGCCTATGTCCTCTTAGGACAAGGTCTTTTCTTCAAGACAAGGTTTCTAAAGGGCCAAGGTCTTAGTGGAAGGAGGAGAAGAGGTCAAGGAAAGGGAGGCAAGCTTTTGTGTGGAGGAATTCAAGCCATAGTCCAAGCAATTGAGTTCTAGGAAGAAGAACTCAATAGAAAGAACCATTGAAAAGAAGATAGAGTTGTCTTGATCACCGCTCTGTGTGGATCACCATCGGAGGGCGGACACTTGGACGCCTGGTGAATTTAATCAGCCCATTCAACATCAACTTTGTTGGAATTAGCGATTACAGTTGGTACTCTAATTATAACAATGTATGTTTATATGTTTAATATATGTTTTAATCCTGAATAAGGAGATCTTGACTTAGGGATTATGGTGCAAATTTCATCATTTTGAAATTACACTTCCGCTGCGGTGCATCGGAATCCCAACAATTCCTTCACAGCTTCATTTGTCAAATTTTCCTACCTAGAATGAGATGATTTGACTGGGTAAGTGAGAGGAACTTATGCTTTATGGAGCTTTTAATTCATGGAGACAAGATTAATCTTCCTGCAATCATGTTATCTCAAATGAAGGAAGCAATTAGAAAAGTAAAAGCTTGTCTGCCATATGGAATGATTTTGACATTGTTCTTCCAAGCTGCACTGTAGATTTATCTGTAGAAGATAGCAGATCACTCCTTCATACTGATACATATACAGCTAAAACTCTATAAAGAATGGGATATCTGCTTTCTGAAGGCACCTGGAGGAAGAAATTTGATGCTCCAGCTGATATTGAAGAACAAGAAGAGGAAGGTGAGATGCGGGCTAGTGTGGACACCTCAATTCGTATTCTTAAGCCACAACCTCAGCCAGACTCACCTATTCAGCCAGCTTCTGATGCTCCTGTACTTGACTTTGCTCCTACAGCACCTGCTACTGGTCAGCCATCTTTTGATGCCCATTTACCTGACTTTGCTCCTACTGATGCTCCTGCACCTACTACTGTTCATCATGTTGACATTTCAGAACAGCTAAATTTTTAGAAGATTTGTTAAGTTCTTTTGAGTCTATGATAAATGATCTTAAATCTAAAGTGGACCAAGGTAATGAATTTAAAGATGAACTAAATCAAGAAAAAATGAGAATGAGAGCTATTGAGAAAATATTGGATGGAGAAAATAATTATACCGAAGTCTTGGGCATACTAAGAGGAGAACTTGGAAGGCTGAGAGGTTCAGCAGAAGCATATGCAAATGTTCAAGCTTCAGAAGTACTTTCATTGCAAAAAAAGTTGGAGAGATCAAGGCCACATTGCAAAAGTTAACTGATTCCAAGAATATAAAGAAGGTGGAAAGTGAGTTGAAGACCATCAACAATTTCCTTTGGAAGTTAAAGACTATGGTTGAAGAGCTTCTGGCAGCTCATTGTGCACCTACTGCAAGACATCTTGATCCAACTCCCATTTCTTCTATTCCACCCAGAAGACCTGCTCCTCACATGTAAAATAGTTCTAGGAAACCTAGAAAAGCTAAGGGAAAGTCTATTGTTGTTACCTCTTCTGATTCTAGTGATAGTGACTAGAATCTTTCTTTTTTAATAATATCTTTTTGTACTGAACTTTGTTGATGCAATGAATATCTTAATTTTGGTACTTGTGCACTAGAATTGTTGTTTCTACTTTGATTAATTATAATTTTTTTTTATAGAATATCTTCATAATTTTGAGAATGTGAAATTATCTCAAATAAATATTAAAAACTTTCTCAATCTATTACAAAATTGAGCTTTACTGCCTTCACCTTTTTGATTTATGACAAAAGGGGGGAGATTTATGTACTTGCATGAGAAGGATAAAATCTATATGCTTATGCTCTGATACATGAAACTCTGATACATGAAACATAATATGCTCAATTGATATGTTAGATACATGTACATTAATTTTCCAGAATATGCTCTAATTTATGAAAGATATGCTTTGATACATGAAAGTTTCCTTAGTATATATGCTCTGATACATAAAGTTTTCTTAGCTCTGATACATAAAGTTTTCTTAGAAACCTTGATGCATGAGCTCTGAAACATGAAGTTTTTTTGAAAGACTTGATGAGTACATTGTCTTGCATGGAAAGTTTGTTAAAGCATGGAGTATTTTATTGAGGGGGAGATTATTTCTCATTGCTCTGATTCTTTATCTCTCTCGTTACCACTAACATGCTCTAATTTTCCTTCCATGATCTGACATTAATGATAGTTGAGCATGTCATAAAAATGCATTGTTAAAATTAGAGTCAATTCTTTCTATACTTATTTATACCTTCTTACAAATACAATTATACAAGTAAATATATAGTTTTTATCTTATCTTTTAATGCCCAGTGTTTTGTCATCATCAAAGAGAGAGATTGTTGACCCCTGAGTGATTTTGATGATAATAAAATATTGGAGCATGCACATATATTACTAACTTCTCTCAAGTATTTCACAAGTTTTATAGGAAGATTCTTATTGATTATCAATTGCCCCTACTTTATTCTATTGAGTGTGTTAAGTAATATTGTATGAGTGTTCTGTAAAGAAGAAACCCTTGAAAAATCTTTTAAAATCATGAAGCTGGGTTACTTCTATAAGTGTTGTGCTCTAGAGTTAATTTGAGTTGGTTTGTATCAAATGTTTAAGAGTTTTGGTGAGAGTGTTCTTAAGTCTGATTGTAAAATTTCTGAAGAACTCACTCGAGCCAACCCAACCAGAAAAAGAGCTGACTCTTTCTCATGGTATGCACTGAGGATTCTGGCATGCAGTAATCCAAGCCAACTCGAGGAATCCTAGCTAACTTGAGTATATCCGAGTCGACTCATCCAGAGTCCAGTTATGAAATTTTCTGAGAACAAGCCGGGTGAGTAGACCCCAACAAGAATGAGCCGAATTTGCCAGAACAAATTTTGAAGACCTGTGAAAGTGAGCTGATCCAAACTATAACGAGCCGACTCCTCCAGATTGAAGAATTCTGATTCTGAAAGATCGATTTGACTCCTCAAGTATATTGATTTCAACGATGAGAGTTCAAGCCAACCCGAATGGACATGAGCTGATTCATCCAGTGTGAGGTTTCTGCACCTTGAGACAAAGAGCCAATCTAGTTGAAGAAGTGGTGACTCGACCATTCGACTCGAAGGATCCGAGCCGATTCAAAAAAATCGAGCCAACTCGAGTGTCGATTCCAGGTACACAATGGCAAGTTCCTGAATTCGTTTTTAAATGCAAAAAGGTGCTCCAATGGCTAGTTTTTTAATCCAAACGAACTGCAATGGCTATATCCTTCAGAAACAAGTACAAGAGACTATAAAAGGGATTCAAAAGCAGTGATTAAAAATAGGATGCTTAATTGAATACAAATTGCACAAGTGAGCATTCAAGACTGTTTTCATTCTTCACAAACTCCAATCTGAAGATTGAATCATTTATTGAAGAAAGAAAGGAAGCCTCTCAAGTGCATTAAAGAAAAGTTAAAGAAGGCTTCATGTGCTATAGCGGCAACTATCTGACAACGAGAGTTTGTCATTTATTGTTGCAATTACTTTCAACTTCTTTGTGAGATGCTTGGGTTATTGGTGAGCCTGAAAACAAATTGACTTGGCTTAGCACATGGCTTGTCTTGGGCTAGCACATAGGATCTTCAGTTGGGTGCTCATGAAGTCACATAGTTCTTCTATTGGGTCCCCCTTGTTATTACTGGACTCAATAACTAATTATTACTAGACTCAAATTAAACCAACCAATAACTAAGCCCCACTTGATCAATTGGAACCTAATTTGATTAATAGGCAATACCTCATGTAACAAAAAAGAATAAATTAGTAAACAGGGTTTGGCCTAATAGGGTTTGACACAACCGATAAATGGGGTTTTGACTCAATGTGGTAAAAAGGATTTAGCCCAAAAGGCTAAATAACAAAACCCTAATTACAGTTGGTAAAATGGGCTAATCCTAACTAATCGAAAATAACAGAAATTAAATAAAATTTTTACATGGAAAAAGGTCCAAGGCTTTATTCATGGGTGATCCACAAGAATGTGTGTTCAACCTGTAGATATTTTCGAGCCCTGGTGTCCACACCAATTCTTCCCGGGTGAGAGGAACTCGACCCTGTAGAGTATGGATCACGTCTGTTGTGGAACTAATATGCATGCGATTATTTTTGTGTGTTTTATATGTTGGGTGAGGTGGTTAAATCTTGAATATCAGATCAAAATAAGATGTAGATAGTTCTATATGAATTTTAGAAACTATGCATGCAGATCAAGATCCAAGAAGCAATAAAAGTGGACCGCCGAGGTTGAGAAGCCATGGTTGGGCTAGTTCTTCTACAATAAAGCATCTAGTAGGCAGAGGGGGTGTACCTGGCAATGTCTGATGTGCCTGGTGAAGATCGCAGTGAAGAGATCACTCGTTCCTTGATGGATGCGACCTGAAAAATCAAGCCGGAGGCCCACGGATTCTCGGCTTTCTACTTGGTGGTCGAATTGTGGCCCGGCTGGAGTCGTTGGATTTGTAGAAACTCAGGGACCGGCAAACAACCATCAAGGTGAGAAAACAAAGGCTAGAAATTAGAATAATTTCAGAAAAAGGCAGCAAGGGCGTGTTGGAAGAAGAGGCTTGGAAGAAGGTTGGTTGGCTAGGGTTTCTTCGGGTAGCACTTCGGAAGGACTTCAGGCTCACACAAGATCCCTTAATGCACACAGCAGGAGCACACAGCAAAAAAAGAACTCAAGAGTATTTCATATATCAAATTAACTTTTTTATACAAGAGACTAGGGTCCTTAAATAGTCTCTTAGTCTTGGGCTCCAAGTAAGGATATAATAGTATTTACCTAGGAATTCTATTCCACCCAAATGCTAGCTAGAAAATAAGGAAACATAGGTAGAAAAAATCCTTAGAATTTCTCTCCCTCTCCTTGCCTTGGTCAGCCAAGAGGGGTGAATTTAAGTGGCCGATCAAGGGGAAGGTCACCATAAGCAAGTGGCGCCATAGCTCCTCTCCTGGGCTTGGACCAGCCCAATTTGCTTCAGCTGCGGTCTCAGGGAAGAGGTCCTTAATGGGAACTATAAGAGGAGGCTCATCCTGAGGGTACTAATTCAAAGAGATCAGGTCCTTAATAAAGTCTTTTGGTTCTTATATTTTAGGACTAGACTCTATAATTTGGCTCTCCTCTATTGTTTCCTCAGGTAGGTTCTAGCAGCAGTCTCAAGTTCTCTTCCTCTAAATTGCTCTTCTATTACAGCTTTAGGCTGGGTATAGTCATGGTCACTAACTCTAGATTGGCTTCTACCTGGGTACGTACGGGGTCAACTAATTCTAGGTCTTCTAAAGGTGTCTCCTCTTCTCCCTCATACTCTTCCACTAAGTTCACATCAACTTCATACACTTCCGCGTTAAGGTAAGCCTTGTGAATAGGAGTGGAAGGAAGGTCGGTTAGGAAAAATTGGCTAGGTCCTGGTTTCTGACTATGGGCACTGTTGGATACCTTGACGGCTCACCCCTTAGGCCATAACCGACCCATTCTTGGGTCAGCTTAGCCAGAACCGACCATTCTTGCGGTCCGACCGGGCCACCCTTTTTAGGCTCCGATTGCTAATCCTTCCGAGGTCCGAACAACCCTCTCCTACTGGAGTTCGGCCCGTGGCTCTCCTTTAGAGGTCTGACCCACCAGAGAAGAGGTCCGAACGACCCTCTCCTGCTGGGGTCCGGCCCGTGGCTCTCCTTCAGAGGTCCGACCCACCGGAGCAGAGGTCCGAACGACCCTCTCTTGCTGGGGTCCTGCCCATGGCTTTCCTTTAGAGGTTTGGCCTTTGGTCCAGCCGACCGGCTTTCCCTCCACCGACATCAACAAGCATGCCTTAGCATCTAGGGAACTCCAGAAGCACCTTTCTGTTACTACGGGATCTTGCTATCCCAACAGCTCTGCTCCACTACTTCCACGATGTCGCCGTATCTGCGCGCCATGTGGCCACTCTCCAGATTCTCCAAGGGGCAGATCGGTCTTTCTCAGCCTCTCCCCTAACAGATTTTGGATTGTTCCACACCTATATAAGGTATTCGGGGGACCCTGTTTGAAGGTAGAAGTGCTCTTTCCTCTCCATACACTGTTCTTTCGTTGATTCCCCCATTCTGTCGCCTTCAACCTCCTGCTAACTTAGGCATCGGAGGGTCCCCGGCCGGAACACCACCGGTGCCCTTAGGGACTTTGTAAAAGTTCACCCGGGAGAGGAGCACTCCAGCACATCCAGCCACCCTGGTCTAGGAGTTGAAGCCGCAACAGATTGGCGCAAGAGGAAGGGGCGCCTTCTTCTGTAAAAGGAGGAATCCATCGCCCCTGCTACAAAATGGTTAAGGGAAGAGCTCCAAATGCCACTGCCAGAAGAGGTATCTCCCCTTCCAGGTCTGAGGAACCTCCTAGGGAGAATGATACCGCCTTCACTGCCACTACTACCGCTGAACCTACCATCACACTGGGGTTGCAGTAGTTACAGATGTTAGTGAATCACATCGAAATGCTTACTGCTGCAGTTCAGCATTTCCAGGAAGCAACCGACAATCGACAGCAACTACTAGCTATTTCTTGCACCCATCCTCTGACTGTTGCTGAGGGAAGCCGACGGCCGGAGGTCCCTCAGCATTGTTCTCACGTCATCACGGAGCCCCGGAGGTCATTGGGTTATTGCACCGATGGCAAAAGGGCAAGGTCTGCTTCAGCTTCCTACGTCGAATCCATCTCGGTCGGTGGTCAGCCTGCTGCCGAACCCCCAAGGGACTATGCCAGCAAGATCATGCGTATGGAGGAACGCATTGCCGAAATTACCCTATGGCAAAGGTCGAAGGGGGACAGGTATACGACTCCTGTCTCCCATTCTCTAACAAGATTCTGGCGGAGACAATTCCCCGCCACTTCAAGATTCCGTAGGTGGATCCCTACGACGGTATCACCGACCCGATGGACCATCTGGGCATGTACATGGCCCATATGATGGTACAAGGTACCTCTGATGCCCTCCACTGCATCGCCTTTCCTGCCATCCTTAAGAAGACCTCCCGGATGTGGTTCTCCACCATCCGGCTAGGTACGATCCACTACTTTCCTTAACTCGAATCACTTTTTCTTTCCCATTTCAGGACCTGCGATCGGATCACGAGGAATACCGACTGCCTCTTCCTCATGCTGCAAAAGGAGGAAGAGACTATTCAGGATTTCATGGCCCATTTCAACTCAGTGACCATGGAAGTCCTGGACTTGAATGAGGCTGTGGCCATGTCAGCCTTCAAGTGAGGGCTCCGCTCATCTAGGCTGACCTTCTCCCTGGACAAGAAATATCTGACAAGCTACAGCAAACTCCTGGCCAGAGCGCAAAAGTATGCCCTGGCATAAAAGCAAGCAGCCGGCCAATGTCAAACAGAGGAAGGCCGACCCCCAAGAAGCGGAGCGATAAGGCTCCTGAAGTCCGACCTCCGAGTGATAGCCAGCGGTTAGCTCAATGCCGAAGTCCGAAGCCAGGGATTTTCCTTGGAGGTTCGAGACGTATGCGCCTCTGTCCCTGCCAAGAGAGAAGATCCTTATGGCAGTATTATGGGCATATCAGACGATCGCCAGAATGTCAACCGGCGAAACCCCATTCAACCTCACTTATGGAAGTGAAGCCGTCATCACTGTTGAGACCTCTCTTCAATCCCTGCGGATCGAACACTAAGCCGAACTGACCAACTCCGGATAACGAAGGGCTGACCTGGACTTGCTCGAAGAAACTAGACTTCGGACAAGCATGAAGATGGCGGTCTACTACCAAAAGATGGTGAATATTACAAGTCATGAGTCAAGGGATGAGCTTTCTGAGTCGGAGATCTGGTCTTGCAGAGGATGGAAATTTCGAGGATGACCGAGAAAGGCAAGCTTTCCCAGAATTGGAAAGGACTTTATCGAGTTGTTGAAGTGGTTCGAGCCGGCACTACCGACTTGAATATTTGGATGGACGATGGATGGCTCATCCATGGAATGTAGACAACCTCCACAAGTATTATCAATGAAGTCCACAATTCTTCTACGAAGCACTTCTGAAAG
This sequence comes from Areca catechu, assembly GCA_021397845.1. Taxonomy (NCBI): domain Eukaryota; kingdom Viridiplantae; phylum Streptophyta; class Magnoliopsida; order Arecales; family Arecaceae; genus Areca; species Areca catechu. Next base: position 54,390,885 of record CM038038.1, read on the forward strand.
TCCGACTCCGGTCGGCAAAGGCTCTAGGTCTGCCCACTTCTGAAAGTCCGACTCTGATCGGCAGAGGGTCTACGGCAGCCCACTTCCGAAAGTCTGACTCTGGTCGGTAGAGGCTCTAGGGTAGCCCACTTTCAAAAGTCTGACTCCGGTCGACAGAGGCTCTAGGGCATCCCACTTTTGAAAGTCCAACTTTGATCGGCAGAGGCTATAGGGTAGCCCACTTCTGAAAGTCTGACTCCGATCAACAGAGGCTCTAGGGTAGCCCACTTCTGAAAGTCCGACTCCAGTCGACAGAGGCTCTAGGCAGCATAGTTCGGACAAGCCGACGGACCAACACTTAGGTTAATATTCCTAAGCTCGTTGCTCCAGCCTGAGCTACAGTCCAACCACTGCCTCAACTACTTCCAGGTCCGGAAAGCTGACGGACCAATACTTAGGTTAAAATCCTTAAGCTCGTTGCTCCGGCCTGAGCTACAGTCCAACCATTGCCTCAACTATTTTCAGGTCCAGAAAGCCGACCGACCAACACTTAGGTTAAAATCTTTAAGCTCGTTGCTCCGGCCTGAGCTATAGTACAACCGCTGCCTCAACTACTTCCAGGTCCGGAAAGCCGATGCACCAACACTTAGGTTAAAATCTCTAAGCTCATTGCTCCGGCCTGAGCTACAGCCCGACTGCTGCCTCAACTACTTCTGGGTCTGGAAAGTCGACGGACCAATACTTAAGTTGAAATTCCTGACTTCGTTGCTCCGGCTTGAACTACAGTCCCAACCGCTACATCGATTGCTTCTGGGTTTGGACAAGCTGATGAACCTACACTTAGAGTGGAAATCCTAAGGCAACCAGGTTCGATATGAGCCACTACTCGATGCTCACCTTGGAGGTTCGACCGACTGCTCAGGTCAGCCGACTAGTCACACTTAGTGAGATTTTAAAGAAGTGAGTTTGGTCACTCAAGTCCATCGGCAATAGAGATATGAGAATAAGACATTATGAAAAAGGTGATGGGAATTCTCCCAGGGTCACAGGGATCATGCAGCATGTAGAACTGACATTCAAATAAAATTTCATAGCATGATACCCTAACATTATAACATGTATAGAAAACCCTAATTCCCAGGAACCCCTTGGGCAATTACAACTAATGAATCATAAATAAAGTCATTAACATACCTGGATCGCTAAATCCAATCCTTTCCACGAGGCTCACAAGTGCAAGCCCTCCAACGGTGATCCACATGAGACTTGAACCAAGGAAGAATCCCTATCGGGGTTGCTTTCTTCAATAGGACTCTTAGGATAGCCTTGGACCTTTGACCACTGTAGGACACCCTGTCCTACTGTAGGGCTCTCTGCACACTCTCCTAAGGCACTCTTGGCTTTAGGACAACCCTCCCCTAGGACCCCTTAGGCTTATGTCCTAAAACAAGCCTTGTCCTAAAAGATAAGACCTTGTCTTAACAAGACAAGTCTTGTCTTAAAAGGAGGGAGGGAGACAACAGAAAGGGCACTCAGATAACTCTCGGAAAATGGACTTCTGTTTCTGATGACCGAAAATCTCAAGTTTCATTTCACCTACCCCCTTTTATAGATTCAGATGGGGCATGAAAAGCATCCCGAGACTCCTTATCAGATATGACTCTTCATGTCTGATAAGGCTTTTCATGCTTCAAGTGTCTTATTTGATGTTCTTTCCTTTCCAGAGCAGTTCTCCATATGCCATGTGGCATATACTGGTTATGAAGAATAGAAGGAGGCATCCTTTCAATCTTGAGAGCGTGGAATAGGCAGAGTACTAAGGGCAGAAGGACTCTGCCTCTGAATAGTGCGCGCACAGATGAAGAGAAGCGACTTTTCATCTGCGCGCTAATATTTCTTTCTGCTTTCACGCCGCCCCTTCCACTTCTTTGATGGGACAATCCTCTCCAAAGTGTGGGGATAAAGTGAAGAGGCACCACTTTGATGAAGCTCCCAGAGTTTCATCTGCAGAAGGACTCTTAGTCTTTCTGCGCGTGCCATACATCTCCCGGTGTGCTAAAAGGGCGCCACTTTCCTTTCCCACTTCTCTCTCCACCCAAGCAGCTTATATTGATCAATGAATATATGCAATATGGGTGCCATTAGAAAGACAATTAAATAAGCTTTCTGATCATATAATTTATTTTCAAATCAGAGGTCTATAGCTCATTCTATGTCTTTTGAAGTTAAGTATCATTTAGGTACCAAGAGTCCCATGCCATTGGGACTCTTCATATATGGTGCCTAAAATGCCCTTAAGCCCAAATTAAAATCAGATCATGCTCTGATTTGGCTAGCCCCACTTAGGACTCAACCTAATTTAGGTCTCCCATAATTAGGTTAGCCCAATTAGTAAGCAACCAAATCCAATCCAATTGGTTAGGAATTAGGTTAGCCTACATATGCTAGTATGTAATCCGGCTAATCAATTAGGATCCTATGACCATAATTAAATCATGAATGACTTCCTTGGCCAAGTCTCTATTGTGTGTGACCCATTGGGTTCCACATCTAGCCAGCAATAGTTTTAGGTTTGAGCCATTCGATCCGATCGAACAGATTGACCTATTAGGTCAAATTGGTTCACCTAATTGTCCAATTCGAATCACACATCGAATTGACTCATGAAATCAATCAATTGGTTCATGAAATCCTATAAGACAAGATTGATGTCTAGTAACGTGTCATGCCTACCCAGAAGATGAGGAATTTGGTAGAAAATATCAAAATATCCTTCAGTAGTAAGTTACCGTGCAATTCAATCTTTCAATCTCCCATTATCCCGATTAAGTGATAGGTATGGATAGAGTCAAACCCTAATAATTAATCATATCGAATCTCAGCTCAGCTCGATCATGAGACTCAACTGATGACTGATTACAATTCCACTAATCTTATCCTGCTTTGATCAAAGGCTCCTTGAGTCTCTCATCGAAGAGATGCATGGGATACCAATTTCTCTTACTAGGAATGATCGATTCCTTGTTGGTCCACTCACATCCTTCGTACACGTTCACCACACCCAGAACACCCTACATGTCGCAATGCCATGAATGAGTATGAACCAAAAGTATGGCTTTGTGTGCACAAGGAACCATGGTGACCTCAGGTCTAAAGATCACATGCACAACTTCTACTCTGGGATCTATATTTGACAAGTACTAAGACTTCCATAAGATAGTCCCGGTGCGGATCAGTTCTAGTGTACTCATACTCTGATGAGCACCCCTTATCCTTATATTCATGTCTCTACACAAGTGTTGTGAGATCAACCACCCTCATCAACTGAGCATACATAGGATAAGCTAGTCTTTCTGGATTCATCGATCTCCGAATCGTGGTCCAACGACTAGGAACATTCTAGATTAAGGTTTATAGAATTAGGTCTTACTGTTGTTTTATCATAACCCTAATTCCATTGCCCTATTCTATGGGGTTCATCATAATCATCAGAAACATGATACAGCAGTATATGACGAATCACATGCCTTTATCAATATGAAAATATGTCATACATGAGTTGGAAGTTTACAAAAAGGCCCTCATAATGATTGGCTCTTAGGGCACTTTCTATCAAACTCCCACTTGCACTAAAGCCATCACCCTTGTATTTTATGCCCATACAATCTAAGTGACATCCTACTGTTGCTTTGGCTAGAAGCTTTAGTGAATGGGTCTGCTACTATTGTTTATTTGTGTCACTTATTCCAAGACCATGCGTCTTGGCTTGAACAAGGTCTGTGAACATCTTAGGCGCTTTGGCTTGAACATCTTGTCCTTGAACAAGGGAAGCATCTTAGAATTCTTGGGCTTATTATGAGACCTTGGTTCCTTAACTTGCACAACAACTCTAGTATTTCTATAATGAAGTGACACTAGTTGTTTTTAGTAGGAACCATGCCCAATTCCGTGATGAATTTCTTCATTTACACAGCTTCCTTATGGCTCCACTTGTAGCTATGTACTCTTCCTCAGTGACTGAGTCAGCTACTGTTGGCTACTTTATAGTTTTCCAACTCACTGCACCACCATTTAGGGTGAAGACATATCCTGATGTGGATTTGCTATCATCTAGATCTGATTGAAAACTAGAATATGTATAACCTTCTAGTTTAAATTCAGATCCTCCATATACTAGAAAATATCTTTAGTCCTTCTCAGGTACTTAAGAATATTTTTCACAGCTCTCTAATGATCCTCTCCTGAATTTGCTTGAAAACTGCTCACTATGCTCAAGGCATAAGCCATCAGGTTTGGTACATAACATGGCATACATTATCGATCCTATAGCCGAAGCATAAGGAATCATAGCCATCCTCTCTCTTTCTTCTGATGTCTTAGGAGACATTTTCTTAGAGAGTTATATGCCTTGACTCATTGTCAAGTAACCTTTTTACTTCCATCCATATTGAATCTCTTCAACACTTAGTCAATTGGTGTGGGCACCTGGATCCGACAGAGGCTCCTCAACCCTTTGTGGATCTCAGATTAGGGTTCTGTTTTTATCGAGTCCTGTAATAAGGCTATAAGCCTCAAACCTATTCCTTTTTGTTTTGAGTTATGTCTGACCCATTAGGTCAAACTGAGTCCTGTATCGAGTAGAGTCTCAGTCTGAGTCTCAGTATGAGTCCTTTGAAGTCTGGGTCTCAATTTTGTTCTTTTTGGAGCCAAACCTGGAAGGAAGCCCAGTCAGCTCAGGGCCCACCTTATTTATTTATATGGCGCATTGAGGTGATGACATGTGGTTTGTTTTGGGTGCCCAAGAGGGGGACCACTCACATGATCCATGCCTCCTTCCCCTCCCCTCTTCAAGCTCTCTTCCAATCTAGGATGGGCGGTCATGGAAAGAAGTTTCAAATCCATTGATGCATGCCTCCACTCAAGACTCCTTCCATAAAGAAGTCAAGAAAGAAAGGCATCCTCCATTCTCCAAGTGGAAAGAAGTTTCAAATCCCTTGATGCATGCCTCCACTCAAGCCTTCTTCCATAAAGAAGTTAAGCAAGAAAGGCATGGTGAAGACATTAAGCCTCAATCCAAGCCTTCTACCAAATAAGCCATGCAAGGAAGGAAGGTCAAAGACCAATCCCCCTCTCCAAGCCTCCAATCATGCCACACCTAGGATTATTTCCATTTGGTCGGCCTTGAATCAAGCCAAGAAATGTCAAAGTGGGACAAATCCCTCCAAGCTAGCCTTACTTCATGTTTTCTACCAAAACCAAGCAAGCAAAGAAAGAAGTTCTCCCCCAAATTTTGGGTGCCAAGTGTAATGGGGTAGTTTAAATTTCAAAGTGCTCTTGGGTGCCTATTTAAAGGACCCAAACCCCTCTTGTAAAGGATTATTGATGATTAATGAAAGAAAGCTTGTGTGTTCCATCCTCTTCTTCAATCCTTGTCTCTCAGGCTAGGTTGAGTGAGAGCTTCCTTCGTCCTCCGGGACGTCGCGTGGTGAGAGGCCACATTCCTTCGCTTGAGGGCGTCGCGTGGTGAGAGGCCACATTCCTTCGCCTGAGGGCATCGCATGGTGAGAGGCCACATTCCTTCATCCTCTGGGACATCGCGGGGTGTGAGGCCCCAAGCTACCCTTTCGACTTCGGATCCCTCCAGGTGCCAGGGCTCGAAACTTCCCTAACCCTAACCCTACTTCTACGTCACTACTCCTCAACTCTCCATTGATTCTATCACGGATTTGTTTTCAGGTCTTTCCAGTACCACGGGCATCGGAGACGGTTCACTTCACTTTCATGATCACGTAACCTGGAGGCTGGCGCCATCGCGGGTACCGACTGCTCGGGCATCCAGGCCGCATCCGCCAAGTGAGAGCGATCTCATCATCGGGTGCGACAAGCATGGAGGTTCGTGCCTATTTCTCCCAGGTAAGGTATTGTTTGGCGAGCTAGTCCTACCGGGGTTTCTCAATCCCGGGGTCCTGTTCTCCATCCCTACTCTCTAGAGATTCTACCTGCTGGCATTGGTTTCATTGTTACAATTATCTTATGTTTGCCCCTTTGTTCGTCTTCGGGAATCAAGATAAAACCCTAAAAGAAAACAAGATATAACCACCTTCGCATCATCCGTGCTAGCATCATCATCATCATCCTTTTTTTTTTCTGCATCATCAATGTACCTAGATTGGGATAAGCCCATCATCCTCTTGGATCTATCTCTATAAATCCTTATACCCAGTATATAGGATGCTTCTCCCAAATCCTTCATGGAAAACATTGATGATAGCCAAGTTTTAACCGACTGCAACATGGGGATATCATTCCCAATGATCAGTATATTGTCCACATACAAAACCAAGAAAACAAGTGCACTCCACTTACCTTCTTATACACACATGGTTCATCCATATTTTTGACAAAACCAAATGCTTTGATTGTTTCATCAAAATGGATATTCCAACTCCTCGATGCTTGCTTAAGTCCATAAATGGACTTCTTTTATTTGCATACCTGATTTGGTCTCCACTTGAGACAAAACCCTCTGGCTATGACATATAGACTTCTTCCTCAAGATTTCGATTGAGGAAAGCAGTTTTTACATCCATCTGCCAGATCTCATAGTCATGGTATGCTGCTTTGGCAAGCAGTATCCGAATGGAATTGAGCATAGCTACTGGAGAAAAGGTTTCATCATAGTCTACACAATGTCTTTGTTTGAAACCTTTTGCTACTAGTCTAACCTTGTAGGTCTCAACTTGACCATCTGCTCCAATCTTCTTCTTGTAGACCCATTTACACCCTATTGGGTTAATTCCTTCAGGTGGATCTACCAAAGTCCAAACCTGATTGGAATACATGGAGTCCATTTCAGATTTCATGGCACCAAGCTACTTGTCGGAGTCTCTACTCTTGACAGCTTCCAAATAGGTCACAGGATCATCATCCTGTATAATACTTGCTTCATTGTTATCCCCGATGACAAAGCCATATCTGAGAGGTGCTTCCCGCACCCTCTTTGACCTTCGGAGAGGAGGTGTGTATTTGGTTATTCTTGATCCACAAGAACCTCTGGTTGAAGAATTTTGCTTGAAGGCTCATTGATTTGTTGGTTCTGTTCTTCACATAACTATAGTGAAGAATCACTACATTCTTCTTGGATAAATTCTTGTTCCCAAATGTAGCATGCCTACTGACAATTATCTTTTGCTCATCAGCATTATAAGAGAGGTATCAACACCCTCTTTTGAATAACCAACAAACCTACATTTATCAGCCCTTGCACTTAGCTTATGTCCAAAGGTATTCTTGACATAAGCATGGTAACCCCAAATCTTCAAATACTTAAGATTTGGTCTTTTGCCATTCCATAATTCATATGGAGTGCTTTTCACTGATTTAGATGGAACCCTGTTTAATATGTATGTAGCAGTATCTAGGGCATGTCCCCAGAAAGAAATAGGAAGATCTGTGAAGCTCATCATGGACCTCACCATGTCCAACAAGATGCGATTTCTCCTTTCTGCCACTCCATTTAACTGGGGTGTATAAGGAGGGGTCCATTCAAAAATAATGCCTTTGTCTTTTAGATAGTTTAGAAACTCACTAGACAAGTATTCCCCTCTTCGATCAGACCGAAGAGCTTTTTAATACTAAGTCCAGTTTGTTTTTCAACCATACTTTGATATTCTTTAAACTTATCAAAGGCTTCGGACTTGTATTAGATACACATGACCGTACCTTGATAAATCATCAATAAAAGTGATGAAATAAGAATATCCTCCTCTGGCCTGAGTCAACATAGGTCCACATACATCAGTATGTACTAGACCTAACAATTCAGTTGCCCTATCTCCATGTCCAGTGAATGGAGACTTGGTCATTTTTCCTTTGAGACAAGATTCACAAGTTCTTAATGATTAAAATCATCAGAGTCAAAGTAATTATCTTTGACTAACTTGTTTATCCTTGACTCACTGATATGACCCAATCGGAAGTACTAGAGATATATGACATTGTCATTATCTCTTTTTCTCTTCTTATCATCAATAAGAAAAATTTTATCATTGAGTTCCAAAGTTAGAAGACCATTAACAAAACTACCATGCCCAAATATTGTATTATTTTGAAGAATAGAGCAGCCAGTGCTCTTTACATTTATTTCATATCCCTGTTGTAATAACAAGGGTATAGAAATAATGTTTCTTAAAATATTTGGCACATAGTAGCATTCTTCCAACTTTATAATATTACCCGAAGGTAATACCAAAATATAGGTGCCCATAGCTTCAGCATATATGGGTTCTCGACTTGCCCCATATAATTTGAAGTCACCATTCTTTATATTTCTAATTCTATGGAGTCCTTGCAATGAATTGCATATGTGAGATCCACATGCGGTATCCAATACCCATGAATTAGAAATGGTATTACTCAATGATAAATTGGTTTGTATCATGTACAAATCCCTAGATGCACCACTTGCATCTAGCTTCACATTTGCAAGACAAGTCTTGCAATCCTTCTTCCAATGCCCAAACATGCTGTAATGAAAACAGGCTCCATCAGCCTTCTTCCTCAACCAATCCACATTTTTGAACCAGTTAACTTGTTGGCATCAAAGATGCCTCTCAGTGATAAGTTTGAAGCCATTAAAATAAATGTCCTACATTTAATTAAAGAACAATATTAGCAGACCACTCAATTATGACATTCATAATTAGATAAGGACTTTATATCTAATTATGTCTCCCACTATTTTTTTCAAATACCATAACCCTTAACTATGGTAAGCGAGAAACCTTCCTGGTTTCCTTAGTGGAGTTGAGATCCTTATTCCTCATGAGTGCCTTGTGTGTACACAACAAATACACATGAGTTCAAAGGTAGGACAACCTTTCCAATTGCAATCCGTGCAATTCTCAACAATTATCTTTTCCTCTAAGACACTTATGGCCTTGTATGACACAACAAACCATAAAGTCTTAGTTTAGTCGGACCCTTCATTTCCATATAGCCATGATTAAATTATGTTGCCCTTGTGTGTACACAACAAAGCAACATATCCAACCATGCTATAAAGCACTAAGTGCACCAAGACAAATCTTATATCAAACCCTAGAGTAGGCCTTGTGTGTACACAACAAACCTACTGTAGCTTTGACATAAATTTGGCGTAGCATGAAGGAAGGCAACTTTATAGTATACTTAACCAATTAGCATTACCAAATTAAGATTTAGATATGACCAAATTGGCCAGGTAAGTGGGAGGGGTGAGGGGATCCCCCCATTGCTTTCCTTAGACACCAATTAGATTGGCTAGGTTAGACAACGGAACCAATTATAAACCTCATTCCCTTTACCTTCCAAGAACCACTTGCCTAGACACCAATTGGCTGATCAAACTCTAACTGGTTTTGCATCTTGACTAAGTTTTATACTATGACTAAATATTATTTTGATGAGAGCTTTGATGGTCTCAAAACACATTCTAAATACTATCATGATAATAATGTTTATTACTACAAGTATAAACATTGAACATGATAACCAAGTTTATAACAAACACAATGCATATCACTCTAGCATATGCATAAACTTTCATGTCATCAAGGGGAAATCCCTTGGCTTCGGACTTCGTCATTGAGCTAACCGCTGGCTATCACTCAGAGGTCGGACTTCAGGAGCCTTATCGCTCCGCTTCTTGGGGGTCGGCCTTCCCTCTGTTTGACATTGGCCGGCTGCTTGCTTTTATGCCAGGGCATACTTCTGCGCTCTGGCCAGGAGTTTGCTGTAGCTTGTCAGATGTTTCTTGTCCAGGGAGAAGGTCAGCCTAGATGAGAGGAGCCCTCACTTGAAGGCTGACATGGCCACAACCTCATTCAAGTCCAGGACTTCCATGGCCGCTGAGTTGAAATGGGCCATGAAATCCTGAATAGTCTCTTCCTCCGTTTGCAGCATGAGGAAGAGACAGTCGGTATTCCTCGTGATCCGACTGCAGGTCCTGAAATGGGAAAGAAAAAGTGATTCGAGTTGAGGAAAGGAGTGGATCGTACCTAGCCGGATGGCGGAGAACCACATCCGGGAGGTCTTCTTAAGGATGGCAAGAAAGGCGATGTAGTGGAGGGCATCAGAGGTACCTTGTACATCATATGGGCCATGTACGTGCCCAGACGGTCCATCGGGTCGGTGATACCGTCGTAGGGGTCCACCTATGGAATCTTGAAGTGGCGGGAAATTGTCTCCACCAGAATCTTGTTAGAGAATGGGAGACAGGAGTCGTATACCTGTCCCACTTCGACCTTTTGCCGTAAGGTAATTTCGGCAATGCATTCCTCCATACGCATGATCTTGCTGGCATAGTCCCTTGGGGGTTCGGCAGCAGGCTGACCATCGACCGAGATGGATTCGACGTAGGAAGCTGAAGCAGACCTTGCCCTTTTGCCATCGGCGCAATCACCCAATGACCTCCGGGGCTCCGTGATGACGTGAGAACAATGCTGAGGGACCTCCGGCCATCAGCTTCCCTCAGCAACAGTCAGAGGATGGGTGCAAGAAACAGCTAGTAGTTGCTGTCGATTGTCGGTTGCTTCCTGGAAATGCTGAACTGCAGCAGTAAGCATTTCGATGTGATTCACTAATGTCTGGAACTGCTGCAACCCCAGTGTGATGGTAGGTTCAGCGGCAGTAGTGGTGGTGAAGGCGGTATCATTCTCCCTGGGAGGTTCCTCAGACCTGGAAGGGGAGATACCTCTTCTGGCAGTGGCATTTGGAGCTCTTCCCTTAACCATTTTGTAGCAGGGGCGATGGATTCCTCCTTTTACAGAAGAAAGCACCCCTTCCTCTTGTGCCAATCTTTTGCGGCTTCAACTCCTAGACTAGGGTTGGCTGGATGTGCTGGAGTGCTCCTCTCCCGGGTGAACCTGCAACAAAGTCCCTAAGGGCACCGGTGGTGTTCCGGCCGGGGACCCTCCGATGCCTAAGTTAGCAGGAGGTTGAAGGCAACAGAATGGGGGAATCAATGAAAGAACAGTGTATGGAGAGGAAAGAGCACTTCTACCTTCAAACGGGGTCCCCCGAATACCTTATATAGGTGCGGAACAGTCCAAAATCCGTTAGGGGAGAGGCTGAGAAAGACCGATCTGCCCCTAGGAGAATCTGGAGAGTGGCCACATGGCACGCAGATACGGCGACATCGTGGAAGTAGTGGAGCAGGGCTGTTGGGATAGCAAGATCCCGTAATAACAGAAAGGTGCTTCTGGAATTTCCTAGATGCTAAGGCATGCTTGTCGGACGTCGGTGGAGGGAAAGCCGGTCGGCCGGACCAAAGGCCAAACCTCTAAAGGAAAGCCATAGGCATGACCCCAGCAGGAGAGGGTCGTTCGCACCTCTGCTCCGGTGGGTCGGACCTCTGAAGGAGAGCCACGGGCCGGACCCCAGCAGGAGAGGGTCGTTCGGACATCTGCTCTGGTAAGTCAGACCTCTAAAGGAGAGCCACGGGCCGAACTCCAGTAGGAGAGGGTTGTTCGGACCTCGGAAGGAGTAGCAATCGGAGCCTAAAAAGAGTGGCCCGATCGGACCGCAAGAATGGTCGGTTCTGGCTGAGGGTGAGCCGTCAGGGTACAACAGTGCCCATAGTCAGAAACCAGGACCTAGCCAATTTTTTCTTAGCCGACCTTCTCCTTCCACTCCTATTCACAAGGCTTACCTTAACGCGGAAGTGTATGAAGCTGATGTGAACTTAGTGGATGAGTATGAGGGAGAAGAGGAGACACCTTTAGAAGACCTAGAATTAGTTGACCCCGTACATACCCAGGTAGAAGCCAATCTAGAGTTAGTTGACCATGACTATACCCAGCCTAAAGCTGTAATAGAAGAGAAATTAGAGGAAGAGAACTTAGAGACTGCTGCTAGAACCTTACTTAAGGAAACCATAGAGGATAGCCAAATTATAGAGTCTAGTCCTAAAATATAAGAACCAAAAGACTTTATTAAGGACCTGATCTCTTTGAATCAGTACCCTCAGGATGAGCCTCCTCCTATAGTTCCCATTAAGGACCTCTTCCCTGAGATTACTAACCAACCTTCCATTATGCAAACCCCATAGATATACCGCAACCCTGTAAGGTTAGCCTCATTAGTCTAGGATTAGCCCCTGACATGCCTTCTTATATCGTACTTTATCCAACTAACCCAGAACCTTTTTCTCCACTCTACCAGACTAATTCTGAACCCAGTTCCTATTTTCTACCTTTCCTTGAGTCATCTCATATTTTTAGAACCATTAGGTCACATTTTGTTGAGGTTACCAGGTTGCAAGAATCCATAGAGACCATCTCATTTGCTACCTACTTTTGAACGACCCTCTGGCATCTATTAAGAGTTACTAGCAAATTTTCTTCTGCATGTCATCCATCAACCACCACTCATGTCCCATACCCAAGTTGTAGTTAAGACCTAATAAACCTCTTTCGAAAGGCATACATAGTCGAGTCTGTTAGGTGTTGGTATGAGTCCTTTGCATCATCTGTTAGGAGTCTGCATGTGCCCAGCATGTTCACCACCTGCACTAATCTTGAATCAAACTATCTAATTTCCAAAGAAGAGCCAAGGAATTTGATGTAGTGGATTCTATCATAATTAGGCTCAAGCCTGAGCGGTTTCCACCCGGGATCGTTAAGAAACTCATGCTCATGGAGCCGGACCTTTTAAGTTGTTAAAGAAGGTTGGATCAAATGCCTATGTGTTAGACTTGCCTTCGGATATGGGCATTAATTCTATCTTTAATATTACAGACCTGGTTGAGTACAGGAAACTGGCAGCGATACCCAGTGAGGCCTTTGGACCTATCCCTTCTGTTAAGAGTGACCCTTAACCAGAGTGTCCACCAATTAATTGACCTGAGAGAGGAGAATGGATCGAGTGTATCCTGAACGATCAAGCCATAATGACCTAGGGCCACGGCTATCAATGCTACCTGGTCCAATGGCAAGGCCGGCCAGAGTCGAACGATTCATGGATTTCTTGAGAGGACTTGCAATTTCTTAATCTAGACCTCCTCGAGAGATATGTGAGCCAGCTTGATTCCCACTCGACAGGGTCGAGTTCCTCCCACCCTGGGAGAATTGGTGGGGACACCAGAGGCACCAAAATAAGACAAAGGCTTTTCAACCCTCTGTGGATCACATAGTTACATTCAAGTCCATTTGTAATAAATCTTAGTTCATCTAAGTTGTGGTTGTTTTACTTGAGTCCTGTACTAGTCAGCTCATGTTGAGCTAGTTCAGTCCAGTCAGCTCATGTTGAGCTAATTTTATTTTTTTGAGTCCTGTCCAAGTACATTGAAGACTCAAGACCACATCATACAAGTGAAGACCAAGTCCAACTAGTTTGAAGACATGGAAGTGAAGCCCAAGTCCAACCCAGCCTGACGATTTGAAGACCTTAGAGGAGAAATCGGAAGCCTTGAAGCCCTAGACCGCAGCTGGAAGCAAATTGGGCTGGTCCAAGCCCAGGAGAGGAGCTATGGCGCCACTTGCTTATGGTGACCTTCCCCTTGATCGGCCACTTAAATTCACCCCTCTTGGCTGACCAAGGCAAGGAGAGGGAGAGAAATTCTAAGGATTTTTTCTACCTATGTTTCCTTATTTTCTAGCTAGCATTTGGGTGGGAATAGAATTCCTAGGTAAATACTATTATATCCTTACTTGGAGCCCAAGACTAAGAGACTATTTAAAGGACCCTAGTCTCTTGTATAAAAAAGTTAATTTTGATATATGAAATACTCTTGAGTTCTTTTTTTGCTGTGTGCTCCCTGCTGTGTGCATTAAGGGATCTTGTGTGAGCCTGAAGTCCTTCCGAAGTGCTACCCGAAGAAACCCTAGCCAACCAACCTTCTTCCAAGCCTCTTCTTCCAACACGCCCTTGCTGCCTTTTTCTAAAATTATTCTAATTTCTAGCCTTTGTTTTCTCACCCTTGATGGTTGTTTGCTGGTCCCTGAGTTTCTACGAATCCAACGACTCCAGCCGGGCCATAATTCGACCACCAAGTAGAAAGCCGAGAATCCGTGGGCCTCCGGCTTGATTTTCCAGGTCGCATCCATCAAGGAACGAGTGATCTCTTCACTGCGATCTTCACCAGGCACATCAGACATTGCCAGGTACACCCCCTCTGCCTACTAGATGCTTTATTGTAGAAGAACTAGCCCAACCATGGCTTCTCAACCTCGGCGGTCCACTTTTATTGCTTTCTTGGATCTTGATCTGCATGCATAGTTTCTAAAATTCATATAGAACTATCTACATCTTATTTTGATCTGATATTCAAGATTTAACCACCTCACCCAACATATAAAACACACAAAAATAATCGCATGCATATTAGTTCCACAACAGACGTTGATCCATACTCTACAGGGTCGAGTTCCTCTCACCCGGGAAGAATTGGTGTGGACACCAGGGCTCGAAAATATCTACAGGTTGAACACACATTCTTGTGGATCACCCATGAATAAAGCCTTGGACCTTTTTACCATGTAAAAATTTTATTTTAATTTCTGTTATTTTCGATTAGTTAGGATTAGCCCATTTTACCAACTGTAATTAGGGTTTTGTTATTTAGCCTTTTGGGCTAAATCCTTTTTACCACATTGAGTCAAAACCCCATTTATCGGTTGTGTCAAACCCTATTAGGCCAAACCCTGTTTACTAATTTATTCTTTTTTGTTACATGAGGTATTGCCTATTAATCAAATTAGGTTCCAATTGATCAAGTGGGGCTTAGTTATTTGGTTGGTTTAATTTTGAGTCTAGTAATAATTAGTTATTGAGTCCAGTAATAACAAGGGGGACCCAATAGAAGAACTATGTGACTTCATGAGCACCCAACTGAAGATCCTATGTGCTAGCCCAAGACAAGCCATGTGCTAAGCCAAGTCAATTTGTTTTCAGGCTCACCAATAACCCAAGCATCTCACAAAGAAGTTGAAAGTAATTGCAACAATAAATGACAAACTCTCGTTGTCAGATAGTTGCCGCTATAGCACTAATGAAGCCTTCTTTAACTTTTCTTTAATGCACTTGAGAGGCTTCCTTTCTTTCTTCAATAAATGATTCAATCTTCAGATTGGAGTTTGTGAAGAATGAAAACAGTCTTGAATGCTCACTTGTGCAATTTGTATTCAATTAAGCATCCTATTTTTAATCACTGCTTTTGAATCCCTTTTATATGGTCTCTTGTACTTGTTTCTGAAGGATATAGCCATTGCAGTTCGTTTGGATTAAAAAACTAGCCATTGGAGCACCTTTTTGCATTTAAAAACGAATTCAGGAACTTGCCATTGTGTACCTGGAATCGACACTCGAGTTGGCTCGATTTTTTGAATCGGCTCGGATCCTTCGAGTCGAATGGTCGAGTCACCACTTCTTCAACTAGATTGGCTCTTTGTCTTAAGGTGCAGAAACCTCACACTGGATGAATCAGCTCATGTCCATTCGGGTTGGCTTGAACTCTCATCGTTGAAATCAATATACTTGAGGAGTCAAATCGATCTTTCAGAATCAGAATTCTTCAATCTGGAGGAGTCGGCTCGTTATAGTTTGGATCAGCTCACTTTCACAGGTCTTCAAAATTTGTTCTGGCAAATTCGGCTCATTCTTGTTGGGGTCTACTCACCCGGCTTGTTCTCAGAAAATTTCATAACTGGACTCTGGATGAGTCGACTCGGATATACTCAAGTTAGCTAGGATTCCCTCGAGTTGGCTTGGATTACTGCATGCCAGAATCCTCAGTGCATACCATGAGAAAGAGTCAGCTCTTTTTCTGGTTGGGTTGGCTCGAGTGAGTTCTTCAGAAATTTTACAATCAGACTTAAGAACACTCTCACCAAAACTCTTAAACATTTGATACAAACCAACTCAAATTAACTCTAGAGCACAACACTTATAGAAGTAACCCAGCTTCATGATTTTAAAAGATTTTTCAAGGGTTTCTTCTTTACAGAACACTCATACAATATTACTTAACACACTCAATAGAAAAAAGTAGGGGCAATTGATAATCAATAAGAATCTTCCTATAAAACTTGTGAAATACTTGAGAGAAGTTAGTAATATATGTGCATGCTCCAATATTTTATTATCATCAAAATCACTCAAGGGGTCAACAATCTCTCTCTTTTTGATGATGACAAAACACTGGGCATTAAAAGATAAGATAAAACTATATATTTACTTGTATAATTGTATTTGTAAGAAGGTATAAATAAGTATAGAAAGAATTGACTCTAATTTTAACAATGCATTTTTATGACATGCTCAACTATCATTAATGTCAGATCATGGAAGGAAAATTAGAGCATGTTAGTGGTAACGAGAGAGATAAAGAATCAGAGCAATGAGAAATAATCTCCCCCTCAATAAAATACTCCATGCTTTAACAAACTTTCCATGCAAGACAATGTACTCATCAAGTCTTTCAAAAAAACTTCATGTTTCAGAGCTCATGCATCAAGGTTTCTAAGAAAACTTTATGTATCAGAGCTAAGAAAACTTTATGTATCAGAGCATATATACTAAGGAAACTTTCATGTATCAAAGCATATCTTTCATAAATTAGAGCATATTCTGGAAAATTAATGTACATGTATCTAAACATATCAATTGAGCATATTATGTTTCATGTATCAGAGTTTCATGTATCAGAGCATAAGCATATAGATTTTATCCTTCTCATGCAAGTACATAAATCTCTCCCCCTTTTTGTCATAAATCAAAAAGGTGAAGGCAGTAAAGCTCAATTTTGTAATAGATTGAGAAAGTTTTTAATATTTATTTGAGATAATTTCACATTCTCAAAATTATGAAGATATTCTATAAAAAAAAATTATAATTAATCAAAGTAGAAACAACAATTCTAGTGCACAAGTACCCAAAATTAAGATATTCATTGCATCAACAAAGTTCAGTACAAAAAGATATTATTAAAAAAAGAAAGATTCTAGTCACTATCACTAGAATCAGAAGAGGTAACAACAATAGACTTTCCCTTAGCTTTTCTAGGTTTCCTAGAACTATTTTGCATGTGAGGAGCAGGTCTTCTGGGTGGAATAGAAGAAATGGGAGTTGGATCAAGATGTCTTGCAGTAGGTGCACAATGAGCTGCCAGAAGCTCTTCAACCATAGTCTTTAACTTCCAAAGGAAATTGTTGATGGTCTTCAACTCACTTTCCACCTTCTTTATATTCTTGGAATCAGTTAACTTTTGCAATGTGGCCTTGATCTCTCCAACTTTTTTTTGCAATGAAAGTACTTCTGAAGCTTGAACATTTGCATATGCTTCTGCTGAACCTCTCAGCCTTCCAAGTTCTCCTCTTAGTATGCCCAAGACTTCGGTATAATTATTTTCTCCATCCAATATTTTCTCAATAGCTCTCATTCTCATTTTTTCTTGATTTAGTTCATCTTAAATTCATTACCTTGGTCCACTTTAGATTTAAGATCATTTATCATAGACTCAAAAGAACTTAACAAATCTTCTAAAAACTTAGCTGTTCTGAAATGTCAACATGACGAACAGTAGTAGGTGCAGGAGCATCAGTAGGAGCAAAGTCAGGTAAATGGGCATCAAAAGATGGCTGACCAGTAGCAGGTGCTGTAGGAGCAAAGTCAAGTACAGGAGCATCAGAAGCTGGCTGAATAGGTGAGTCTGGCTGAGGTTGTGGCTTAAGAATAGGAATTGAGGTGTCCACACTAGCCCGCATCTCACCTTCCTCTTCTTGTTCTTCAATATCAGCTGGAGCATCAAATTTCTTCCTCCAGGTGCCTTCAGAAAGCAGATATCCCATTCTTTATAGAGTTTTAGCTGTATATGTATCAGTATGAAGGAGTGATCTGCTATCTTCTACAGATAAATCTACATGTGCAGCTTGGAAGAACAATGTCAAAATCATTCCATATGGCAGACAAGCTTTTACTTTTCTAATTGCTTCCTTCATTTGAGATAACATGATTGCAGGAAGATTAATCTTGTCTCCATGAATTAAAAGCTCCATAAAGCATAAGTTCCTCTCACTTACCCAGTCAAATCATCTCATTCTAGGTAGGAAAATTTGACTAATGAAGCTGTGAAGGAATTGTTGGGATTCCGATGCACCGCAGCGGAAGTGTAATTTCAAAATGATGAAATTTGCACCATAATCCCTTAGCCAAGATCTCCTTATTCAGGATTAAAACATATATTAAACATATAAACATACATTATTAGAATTAGAGTACCAACATGTAATCGCTAATTCCAACAAAGTTGATGTTGAAGGGGCTGATTGAATTTACCAGGCGTCCAAGTGTCTGCCCTCCGATGGTGATCCACACAGAGCAGTGATCAAGACAACTCTATCTTCTTTTCAATGGTTCCTTCTTTTGAGTTCTTCTTCCTAGAACTCAATTGCTTGGACTATGGCTTGAATTCCTCCACACAAAAGCTTGCCTCCCTTTCCTTGACCTCTTCTCCTCCTTCCACTAAGACCTTGGCCCTTTAGACACCCTTGTCTTGAAGAAAAGACCTTGTCCTAAGAGGACATAGGCTTGTCTTAAGTTGGAGTAGAAATTAAGACAATGATGTCTTAATGTAAGAAAGAAAGGAACAAATCAGAACTCCTTTCTTTCCTTTACCGTCGGAGACTTTTACTTTTATTCATGTTCAGTAGCAGAGTTTCAACAGAGATTTACTCTGTAAAGGAAACAATGCAAGAGCTAGAAAAAATAAAAGAGTCTTCAGGAGAGGAAGAAAGAAAAAGATTAACCCTGTTCTGATTTTCCCGACCCTTTAAATAATTCTCAGATAGGCGCCTACACACCTCTCTGTAAACACTTTCTCATGCCCTTCTCAATTTCTCACGCCCCATCCTCTCATCTCACGGCCTTCCAGATTAAATCCCATGGCTTTTCTTAAAGGAAAAACCGCAGTGTTTAAAAAAATAAAGGGGTCGCGACTTTTCATCTACGAAGAGATGTTATTTCGCGCGCCCGGGAGGAAACAGTGACTTTTGTCTTTCTTAAAAGACTTTCAGCCGTTGGATTCCCATCCAAAGGGAGGTATATGAGGTGCTAATGACTAAGAAAGGAGGCCACCCCAAATAAAATCATCGGATATTTAAGTGGGGCACGCCAAGAGTCCATGCGCCATGGACTCTTCCAAATGACGTGACAAGAGTCCATATGCGCATGGACTCTTGGCATTTGGCATGAAATAGCAAGGGGGTAGGTGGGGAGGCTAGCCAAGTTACATGGCTAGCCAATAGGGTTAGCCATAATCCTATTTTCACAATTAAGGTCTAATTAGGTCCAATTATAACCCAATTTGAACCAATCCGGAACCCTAATTCGAATCCGATTCGAATAGAAGCTAGGGTTTACAACACCTGCTAAAATGTTATCCTGCAAAGATGATTTAATTCCAAATTAAACTCTTGATCAATCCTCTTAAGTGTGTGACCCATTGGGTTCCACATCTAGCCAGCAGTGGGTTCGAATACAAGTTGACCTAATTTGATTAGAACTCTTTCTAATCGATTTAGGTCAAATCGGGCTTACCCGATTCGATCAATTAGGACTCTTCCTAATAAGTGATCTTCGAACTTGATCAACCCACAAGACAAGATTGACGTCTAGCAACGTGTCATGTCTATTCGGAAGATATGAAAATTCTGGTGAAATACCAAAATTACCCTTCAGTAGAGAGTTACCGTATAATTAAATCTTTCGATCAGCCTGCATCCAAAATATAACTATGGATATGGATATATGTCAAATCCAATATTATATTTATTTCTAGATCAATCTTATATCGATGATTCAATTATCTTGATATTAGAAACCATCTCTAATATCTTTACATTGATCAAAGATTTCCTGAATCATCATCCGATTGTTAACTAGCTGGATGCAATCTCCTCTTACTAAGAGTGATCGATTCCTTGTTGACCTACTCATTACCTTCATATCCAATTTACCATTCCCAATATCAATCCTGTGCATGACTCAGTGTCATGATTAGGATTGAACCAAAGAATGGGTTCATGTACATAAGGTACTTATGGCAGTCTCAGGTCAAAAGATTATTTGTACCACTCCCACTATGAGAACCTTATATTGACATGTAGCTAAGTCTCCATTAGATGTTCTCAAGTTGGATCATATCAGTGAACTCATTCTCCAATGAGCACCCATATCCCAGTATTAGTGTCATATACAAGTGACTGTGAGAGCAGTCACCCTTTCCAGTATACATGGGATGTGCTAGTCTTACCGGAAAACCCTGATCCCCTACTCAGGGTTCCTTTGACTAGGAATACTTTAGATTGAGGTTTTAAGATTTTAGGTCTCACTAGTATGATCTCATCATAACCCTAAAGTCATAGCCCTAATCTATGGGGTTCATCATATAGTATAAACACAGCGTATGATGGAAAAATAATGCCTTTATTTAGAAAATTGTCAATTACAATGGTTTGGGAGATACAACATAGATTGGCTTATAGGGCATATCCCTTTCAGGAATCGCATTTCCACTGACAAGGAGCTAGCTTTTAGAATGCCAATTTCATTCACTTCTTCTTATTCCAAAACTATTTGAAGTGCTTTTGCCCTGTCTTTTAAGACTAGGTGTCCAATCCCTTCAAAGGGCATTTCCAACTTGTTGCCAAGACTTTCTTCAGAAATTATAATCCTTTTTCCTTTGACTATAGATTCAATATGCTGCTCTTCATTTCTTAGATTTTCATAAAATGCCCTAACCAAGTTCGAATAAGTAAGAATATTCAAGGAACACATATAAGACCAACCTTGGTTACCAATCAAGTCTCCAATAATCAGCCCTATTTCTTTGAGATATTCAAATAGAATCTGTTTACCTGTCATGACGAGTCTCATTGCTAAGGACATTTACTGACAAGGAAAAGGCGGGCTCGGTTCTTCAATAGGTTGAGCTAGAATCTGTGAGAAGCTCTCTTCCCGGAATTTGGAGTGCCTTTCTTGCGATGCTAGCTTAGTTTCCCGACGAGATCTCTTCCCAACAGCTTTTCATGGAGCCATTCCTGTAAAGACACAGTGACCCAAAGGATTTGGAGGGGAAGGGTTTTTTGGAAATGATGTTTCGGAGGGAAAGGATGAGGAGCCAAAGAAAGAAATCAAATTAAAAAAATCTATGGCTAGACTTAAGAAAGAGTCAGCCCGACATCCGAGCCGGCTCGACCAACATGACTTCTGCTCAAGTCGGCTCGAGTAAAGGGAGCACAAAAAATAAATTGAAGCCTTACTCAAAAATTTTCAAAGTGAAAAATCATGAATAAAAATAAAATGCGGAGGATATCTAGATAATGTTTCCTTAAGTTTGAGGAAAACTAGGTTGAGGTTTCTAAAGAAGGTTACACAAACCTAGTTCACATCTAATCATTGCAAACCTATCATAATTCAAGGGTTTAGTAAAAATATCAGCAAGTTGGTTTTTAGTTGGCATAAATTCAAGTACAATATCATTGTTTGAAACATGATCTCTTATAAAATGGGGCCTAATTTCAATGTGCTTAGTTCTTGAATACTCAACAAAATTCTTGGTTAAATTTATAGCACTTGTGTTATCACATTTGATTGAAATTTTAGATTGTGTAACACCAAAATCTTCTAACTGTTGTTTAATCCAAAGCACTTGAGTACAACAACTACCAGCAGCAATATACTCTGCCTTAGTAGTGGACAATGCTATAGAGTTTTGCTTCTTACAGTGCCATGTGATTAAATTCAACCCTAGAAATTGGCAAGTTCCACTAGTGCTCTTTCTATCAATTTTACATCCAGCATAGTCAGCATCCAAAAAACCAATTAAATTTAATAAAGTTTTTTTAGAATACCAAAGACCTAAATTACTTGTACCTCTTAGATATTTGATAATTCTTTTAATAGCAAGCATTTGTGATTCCTTAGGATTTGATTGAAAACAAGCACACACACATACACAATACAAGATATCAGGTATACTGGCAGTAAGATATAACAATGATCCAATCATACCTCGATAGAGCTTTTGATCGATGTTACAACCATCTTCGTCTTTGTCTAGTCTGCAGGTAGGGCTCATGGGTATGCTAGCCTCTTTGCTTGTCTCCATGCCAAACTTCTTGATTATTTTGTTGATGTACTTTGCTTGGCTTATGAAGATCCCTTCCTTTGTTTGTTTTACTTGTAATCCAAGGAAGTAGTTGAGTTCACCCATAAGGCTCATTTCAAACTCACCCTGCATCAACTCAGCAAATTCTCCACAAAGGTTTTTATTAGTTGCACCAAATATGATATCATCAATGTAAATTTGTACAACTAACATGTCATTCCCTTTTTTCTTAATGAAAAGAGTTTTGTCAACATTTCATCTTTTGAAATCATTTACAAGCAAAAATTTGCTAAGTCTATCATACCAAGCCCTAGGTGCTTGTTTCAAACCATATAAAGATTTATTTAATTTAAACACATGATTTGGAAAAGCATGATTTTCAAAACCTGGTAGTTGTTCTACAAAAACTTGTTCAAAAATGAATCCATTTAGAAAAGCACTTTTGACATCCAATTGGAATAGTTTAAAATTCATATAGCAAGCAAATGCAAGAAGCAATCTAATGGCCTTAAGTCTTGCTACAGGTGTAAAAGATTCAACAAAGTCTATTCTTTCTTCCTAGTTGTATCCTTTAGCTACCAAACTTGCTTTATTTCTCATAACCTTACCATTTTCATCTAATTTGTTCCTATAGACCCATTTGGTTCCTATGATGAAATGGTCTGGAGGCCTACTAACAAGAGTCCAAACATTATTCCTTTCAAACTGATTTAATTCTTCATGCATGGCCATCATCCAGTTTGGATCAGTTTCAGCTTCTTCTAAACTATGTGGTTCAATTTGTGAAACAAAGGCTAGGTAGTCGTGTGCATCTCTATGTGCAGACCTAGTCCTAACACCATAAGAAGGATCACCAATAATCAGATCTTTAAGATATGAAGTTACATACCTCCTTTTCTTTGGTAAATCAGTATGATATTTACTTACCACTTCATTTCCATCTTGTGTTGGCTTGTCTTGTATGCTTAGATCTTCCATCTCCTTTTGGAGTGTACTTTCATCATTGTCTAGACACTAATCTTTTCTACATGGTGAGGGGTTAGCTTCATCAAAAACAACATGAATTGACTCTTCTACAGTAAGAGTCCTCTTATTAAATACTCTATATGCTTTGCTGTGCAGTGAATAACCAAGGAATATAGATTCATCAGATTTTGCATCAAATTTTCCTAGGTCATCTTTACCATTATTCAACACAGCATTTACATCCAAAAACATTAAAATAATTAATATTAGGTTTTCTTCCATTCCAAAGCTCATAGAGGGTTTTCTTTGAAATTGGGCGTATTAAAACACGGTTCAATATGTAACAGGCAGTGTTCACTATCTCTGCCCAAAAGTATCTTGGAAGATTGCCTTCACATAACATAGTTCGGGCCATTCCTTCCAAAGACCTATTCTTTCTCTCTACAACACCATTTTCTTGAGGTGTTCTAGGAGCGAAGAAGTTGTAATCAATGCCGTGCTCAGTGCAGTATTCATCAAAAAATTGATTTTGAAATTTAGTCCCGTAATCACTTCTTATAGAAATAATAGAAAGATTTTTCTCATTTGAATTCTTTTTATGAATTTTTCAAAATACATTGAAGGTTTCATCTTTATGTGCGATAAATAATATCCATGTGAATCTAAAAAAGTCATCTACAATCACAAGGCCATATTTGATACCACCTAGGCTTGTGGTCCTAGATGGTCCAAATAAGTCCGTGTGAAGTAGCTCAAGGGGTCTAGTAGTTGAAATTACATTTTTCGATTTAAAACTCCCTCTAGTTTGTTTGCCTAATTGACAAGCATCACATGCATAATCAAGATCTATTTTAAAATGTGGCAAACTTCTAACTAGATTTTTTGAAATTAATTTGGCAATTGTATGCATGCTAGCATGACCTAATCGTCTATGCCAAAGTAAATAAAACTCCTTGATCTTAGCATTCATTGCTACTAGAATGGAACTACTAGTCATGACTGATGCAGAACAAATAAAGGGATGCGATGTGGAAGTAAATTAAGATTAACTAATTTTTTTTTTGTTGTTTTTATATGTTTGTAGAAGTTGGCTTCAAATCAAAGAAAAGTTAACCTAACATTGAAAGATACTAATATGATAATTGAAAGCACAATTTTAAGGAAACTAAATTATCAGAGTAGTTCAGAAGCAATGGATCGCTGGGGGTTGAGAAACTCCCAGACCTAGGGTTTCGCTCCAAACTTTCAACAGAACAGAAATAAAGAGAAGAGATGGTTTATCTAACCAGACAATGATCTTCACAGATTTTGGTGGAAGAACTCTCCCGAGCATATTGTTGGATCCTCGGATTCAGATATCTTCGTAATGGATCCTCCAATACTGGTCCTTTGGCGGGTTGGCTTCTCCTGAACTCAAGATCTGGACGAGAAGAAAAATAATTGATGGAATCAGAAAGTCAAGGGAAAGATTTACCAGGTTGATGAACTTGAAGATTGAAATTGCTGAAAACTGGATTCTCCTGGATGTTGATGTGATTTTCCTTGGAACTTGCTCTGGATCTGAAGTAGCCAAACTGGATCTGGATGAAGGTGGACGGCCTGGACTTGTAAAGAGAGAGAGGCCGTGGGAGATGGATGGAGCTAGGGTTTGATGGATTGAAAATAATGAAGGGCGGCTAGGGTTTTGGAATTTCAAGTGGCTAACCTAGGGTTTTGGATAAAGATGGAGATCTCTCACCTCCTCAAGGCCCCAATGGAACCCGGATTACCCCCTCACGGAGCTCAACACTTAGAATAGTGCGGAAGAAGAGAAACCTAGGTCACTCAACACAAGAGAATAGCAAAATTAATTTTTCTTCATTGATTTCTTAAAGTTACAAAGAGGGGTCTATTATATAGACCTAAAATTTTCTCCAAGCTTGTACAAATTCCCATGTGGGACTAAACTCCTCCAACCTCTAGATTAGGTAGAAAATCTCCTCTCTTGGCCGACCAAGAGTTCAAAAAAATTTGGGACGGCCATAAAGGAATTTTTTTTTTTTGGAATTTTTATGGCGCCTCCTTTGGAGTTGGATTTGGATTTGGAGTCCTCTTCTTCTTAGGGCATTTCTTCTTTTCTTCCACTCCAAGTTAAGCTCTTTGATTTTGATTTGAACTTCAATTGGATGTCCTTCTTTGATTTTTTCTCCAAGAGAAGTCTTTTCCTTCTTTGCTTAGACAAAATTGGCAGGTATGGGCGCCTCCTTTAAATTAGCTTCCAATTTGATTTTTTTCTTCTTTGGATGTGGGGACCATGACACTGGGATGCCTCTATGGTGCCTCCTGGACTCTAGCGTGTGTTCGGAGTGTGGCTGGGCGTGTGGCTTGGAGTGTGGCCTCCACTTGCTTGAACCTTGATTTGATTGGAAGACAAATATGGCACCATTTTGGACCAAATTGAAACCACATCGGGACTTGCATCGAGTCAACATGACTCAACAAAATTTAAATGGTGACTCAAGAAATAAATAAACTGGTTGACCAGGTCAACCTTTATTACAAACCCTAATTTCTCGGGCAATGTCAATCAGAGAGCCAAATGGAGCTCTGAAGTCTTCTTCTAAGTCTGGTGCCCGCACCAATGACTACATCATTTAGATCTACCACAGATATTTCCAAGTCTATGACCAATAAATTTATTGCTAGAATCAAGAGAGTTAGTTACAATACACATAGATGATTCAAAGACAACCTTGAAGCCTTTATCACAAAGTTGACTAATACTTAACAGATTATGCTTCAATTTGTCTACTAGCAATACATCTTCAATAAAAGTATAGGGGGTTATCTTGATCTTACTGATTTCGATTATTTTTCCCTAGCCATTATCACCGAAAGTAACCGATCCTTCTTCTTTCATTTGTAAGGTGATAAACTGGTCCTTATCACCAGTCATATGCCTTGAACAGCCGTTGTCTAGATACCATCATTTCTTAGCATTCAGCGCTGTAAGACAATCCTGTAAAATAATCAAGGAGTGGTTTTAGGTTCCCATGCTAACTTGGGTCCTTTCAGCTTAGCAAAATTGGTTCCTTTTGGAACCCAGACAGTTATGAATTTCATTGCACCGATCTTAGAATATTTCAAAGAGTTGTATTGGTGAAATTTATGCCCAAATCTATGACATGCATTGCAAACAATTTTGTCATTTTTGAACGATGCATGCTTTGAAGCTTTAACAGATGCAAAAGTGGATATGTTTGGCTTGAAAGATTTTTTAATGGAAATCTTAGGAATGTAGTTTAAGCCTTCTGAAACAAAATTTGATGGAAATGAACCAAAAGCTTTTTGAGATTTAGTGTTTGAAGCTGAAGCTTTTGATATACAAATTTTGTTACTGAAATTCCTTTAGCAATTAAAGCATTAAATCCAATTCCAGCTTTGCTTTTTGAATCTCTTTGTTCTTTCATAATTAGTTCAAGCTAATTAGAACTAAAAGTAAGATTTTCTACAAGAGGCTTAAGCTTTTCAACCTCCTTTTTCAAATCATTATTTTTGACAACTAAAGCTTTGTTTGTCTCATTAAAACATTTTTCTCAGTTTTCAAAGCTATGACATTATCAGAAAAAACATTTAGTTCTTTTTGCAAAATATTACTCTTTTCTGAAATTTCATCCTTGTCTTTTAGCAATAAATCATTTTGTTTCTTCAAGGATTTAATTTTAACCCTAGCTTTCTTGAATTCAGCAAGCAAATCATGAAGAGTAGAATTCAATTCATCAAAAGTAAATTCAATTTGAAGCTTAGGGGATGATACCTCATTCTCAAGACCCATTAAATAGAAGTTCATAATTTTTGTGGTCTCTTTTTCTTCACTAGATGTGGATGCTTCACTATCGCTCCACGTCGCTACCATAGCTCTCTTTTTTTTTTTTTAATATCTTTTTTCAACAAAGGACAGTCTGATCGAATGTGCCCTGGTTTCTTACATTCGTAGCATACAGGCACTTCTTTTTCCTTGACTTTTTTCTTGTCCCTTTCCTTGCTGTATTTTTTGTTCTTATAGAATTTCCTATAGTTTCTTCCTTTCTATCTTCCCAAGAACCTTTTGAATCTCCTAACGACCATAGCAACATCTTCATCTTCCATGTCATTTTCAGTGGAGGAGCAGTCTTCTTCCGATTCATCATCATCCTTTCTTGAATCCACTATAGCTTTGAAAGCAATAGATTTTTTCTTCTTTTGATCATCCTCAGTTCTGTGCTAAATGGTCAATTCATGAGTGATGAGAAATCTTAGCAGTTCAACCAGCAGTAAAGTACTCAAATCTTTCGCTTCCTGGATGGCGGTCACTTTTGGAACCCATTTGTTCGAAAGAGATCTTAAAATCTTCTGTACAAGGTCAGCATTGGAATATACCCTGCCAAGACTTTGTAAGCCATTAATAATATCAGTGAAGCATGAAAACATGACAGAGATTGTTTCATTAGGTTCCATTTTAAATAATTCATAACTATGTACAAGAAGATTAATTTTTGAAGACTTCACTTGGGAAGTTCCTTCGTGGGTCACTTCAAGTTTATCCCAAATTTTCTTTACAGATGAGCAAATGGAAATTCAATTAAACTCATTATTGTCCAAAGCACAATATAGCAAATTCATGGCTTTGGCATTTAATTCATCCATTTTAATATCATGTTCATCCCAATCCTCTTCAGGTTTTGGAACGTCCACTCCACCAATTTTAACCATGGGGATATGTGGACCCTTCAGAATGACCTTCCATAACTGAAAATCAACTGCTTGAATATAAATTTACATCCTAGCTTTCCAGTATGCATAATTAGTGCCAGTGAAGAGTGGAGGTCTATTGGTTGATTGGCCTTCGACCAAGGACGTACTCATTGGATAAGCCATCAATCTTTACTCTAGTGTATTCAGAGACTCTGCTCTGATACTAGTTGTTGCCTAGGTGGCTATCTAAGAGGGGGATGAATTAGGATTTTAAAATAAAAATAATTATTACTGCAGATATGTGATTTTAGAATTTAACCTCTCTAAGTGAAAGGTGCTGTGATTATGAACATATAGCACAATCTAAAAGGAAAGAGAAAAGCAGCAATACAAACACTAAAGATTATAGTGGTTCGGAGCAAACTTGCTCCTACATCCACTATCCAGGATACCACTTGGGATTTCCACTATATTCACACCTGAATACAGTAGGATTGTTTTACATGCTCACAATCCAAACCTATACTAGGTTTCAAACAAGATCACCTAGAACCAAGTCCCTTTGGTTTTAAAATGGGAGCACCAAAGAAACCCAATACCCTTTGGTTTTAAAACGGGAGCACCAAACAAACCCAACTCTTGGTTTTCACACAGGATCACCAAGAATCTATTTGGTTTCAAATTGGGCACACCAATAACCCAAGCAACTCACAAAGAAGTTGAAAGTAATTGCAACAATAAATGACAAACTCTCGTTGTCGGATAGTTGCCGCTATAGCACTGATGAAGCCTTCTTTATCTTTGTTTAATGCACTTGAGAGGATTCCTTTCTTTCGTCAATAAAAGCTTCAATCTTTGGATAGGAGTTGGTGAAGAATGAAGACTGTCTTGAATGCTCACTTGTGCTCACAAAGAAAACTTTTTTATATTCAATTAAGCATCCTATTTTTAATCACTACTTTTGAATCCCTTTTATATGGTCTCTTGTACTTGTTTCTGAAGGATATAGCCATTGTAGTTCATTGGGATTCGAAAACTAGCCATTGGAGCACCTTTTTGCATCAAAAAAGAATTCTGGAACTAGCTATTGTGTACCTAGAATCGACACTCGAGTCGGCTCAATATCTTCGAGTTGGCTTGGATCCTTCGAGTCATATGGTCGAGTCGCCACTTCTTCAACTAGGTCGGCTCTTTGTCTCAGGGTGTAGAAACCTCATACTGGACGCGTCAGCTCATGTCCATTCGGGTCGACTCGAACTCTCATCATTGAAATCAATATACTCGAGGAGTCGGCTTGCTTCTACTTGGATCAACTTGATCTTTCAGAATCAGAATTCATCAATCTAGAGGAGTCGGCTCATTGTAGTTAGGGTCGGCTCACTTTCACAGGTCTTCAAAATTTGTTCTGGCAGGGTTGGCTCATTCTTGTTGGGGTCGACTCACTTAGCTTATTCTCAGAAAATTTTATAACTGGACTCTGGATGAGTCAGCTTAGATATACTCGAGTCAGCTCAGATTGCTGCATGCCAGAATTCTTAATGCGTGCCACGAGATAGAGTCGGCTCTTCTTCTTGTTGGGTAGGCTCGAGTGAGTTATTCAGGAATTTTACAATTAGACTTAAGAACACTCTCACCAAAACTCTCAAATATTTAGTACAAACCAACTCAAATTATGTCTAGAGCACAACACTCATGGAAGTAACCCAGCTTCATGATTTTAAAAGGTTTTTCAAGGGGTTCTTCTTTACATAACACTCATACAATATTACTTAACACACTCAAAAGAATAAAGTAGGGGCAATTGATAATCAATAAGAATCATCCTACAAAACTTATGAAATACTTGAGAGTAGTTAGTAATACATGTGCATGCTCCAATGTTTTGTTATCATCAAAATCACTCAAGGGGTCAACACTACATCAAGCCACCTTACCCTATCTCCATTTTGGCACCCATTTTGGATGAGAAGCTCATGGTTGTCACCCACTTTTGAAAGGAGTCTAGATCAGCCCAACAAGCATGAGTCCAGGCCACCTAGACTAAAATTCCAGGAGTTGCAGTCCAAGGAAGGTCTACTATTTGAATCCCTTACACCATTGATTATGGGTCTATAAATACCAATCAATCCCTTGTAATTATATTCATTCATTCATCAATATAAAAAGTTATTCTGCCAAAAATTGTTCCTTTGCTATGTGCATCGCGGGGTGGAGGCCCTTCCTTTATTCTACGGAACATCGTGGGGTGCAAGGCCCTACCTATCCCACTGACAAGAAACCCTAACCATCACTCCTAACCCTTCCCCTTCCTTTTTTTCTTTCTTTGCTAATTCCTAAATTAAGTTTTCTTTGTTGAATGTTTGTAGGTGGTCAGGAATCGAAGTCAGGTATTCTTTGCTCGAAACCAGCATCGCACGAAAGATCGAAGCCCAGGATCAAGTTCTTGAAATCCTACCACGATAATCTTGAGAGACCTACTAGATTTACTTCAGAGGGACGATTCAGCATTGGTAAACATAAAATCTCTTCTCTCCTCTTTAATTTCTGAAGAGTTGATAAGTAGACCCTAGTTTTGGTGGTTTCTTAGCCACCAAATCCTGCTTTCCTAGTTATGTTGTTAGGTTTACTTGTGCGGGTAGTTAACTAAACTAGTTTCCTTTACTGTCTCCTTCAAGTCTTCTTTAAAAATCTAAAAAAACTATTCTCTACTTTCCTCAGATAATTAGATCTTAATCATAGTAATTTAGTTTTAATTATTTGTCCGGCATCACTTCCTCCGAGGATTTTGGATCTCATCTCCCTCCTTTTATGGGGCAGGGTGAAGCCTACGCTCCGTCCACAGGAGCCACACCAAGAGAGCATCAGATCAGGGCTCTAAGCCCTGCTAGATGAGCCCTACTTCTATAAGAAACCCGAGGAGGTCTCTAGCAAAGGTAAGCACACAAACGAGTATACAAAGAGGAACCAAGCGAAGGGCAGGAGGATCATCCGAAGACTCCCCCACAAACTCCCACAGCTCTAACTTCTACCTTTTCTTTCCAATATCCTCTAAACGTAGAGACCATTCTAGGCTCTGCTAAGAAGGATATCTGTTTCCTTTGATCGTCCATTGACTTGGTCATCGGAGTGCCCCCACCGGGATCCTCGACCTGGGTCTTTCCTCTTTTTTGCATGACCGGCCAATGTCGAAGGTCTCCAGGTGGGAAGTCTGCACATCCATGACATGTTAGAGCTGCAGGCCATAAGGATCTAGGTGACAACAATCTCTATGTTCCTTATCTCCCTCAAGGAACACTTTCTCCACATCCTCTTTAAACATACCTATGTACCTTTTGGAGGATAGGAGATCTTACAATACTTACAAGATAGAGAAGGAACTACTTGGCTGACTTTGCTCAAATAGGCTCTATAGGTTCTTTGATCCATTACTCTTTTAAAATAATCTCTTTGAGCTTAATTATCCTTCAATTTCTATATTTAGGTTAAACTATTTAACCATGAATAAAGACATTGAGTCACAACAACTTGTAATCCATTGGAAAGAAGTATCCTAATAGCTCTTTAAGATATAGTCCATCAGTGACCTAATCTCTAACTGATCCACCTTTATCTCATATGAGTATGATAAAAAGGATTTAGAGTGAACCCAATTAAATAGATTAGCTGAGTTACGTAATCAAATTCCTTAAAGATAAATTAGTGATTCCTATAATGGATTGAACCATATCCAATAGGATTTAATTTCTCTACTCAGACACCTTGTTGAGCTCGAGATGTAAAGGAGTTCATTGTGAGGCTATGCCAAATAACTTTAGATGATATAAAAATCTCCTCAAAGGTTTTTATTTCCTTGATCTAATCAAAGAACCTTAAAAAGCTTTCCCTGATCTGCATGTTGAATGTGCTACATACATTAATATGTATTCAGGCTAGCATATCATCTTACAAGATCTATTAGATCTCATGGCACTCATTAATAGCTCAGCAGATGCATCATATGCATGTAGAGACTGACATTAAAAATCATCTAAATCTAATTTATTTCTAAAATAAATAGATCAATGATTGATTTCATGCTAAATAGAAATCAAGTTTTTGTTCAAGTTAAAAGTCTCTTTGAATAGCTGACATACCTTCTAAAGATGTGTCATATTTATTCTTCAAGGACGATGTATATGAAACAATGACTATGGTCATTGACCTTTAAAGTGAAAACAACTTTCCATTATCAATGGTCATCTGCATGAAGGAACTGATCTCTTGCTTCTTTAGAGGTCTCTTCTTCCAATTAGACTATCTTTTGAAAAAGAAGGTCAACTATGTATCAAGAAGCATGTCAACTATGTATCAAGAAGCTGGCATATCTCTATTCAAAGAGTTGACCTCCCACAAGTCAACGAGCTAACCTCTTGCAAATCAATGAACAAATGATCCAATTGGAAAGAAAAAAAAAAATTTTCAACCCGCTGTACTCAAATCTCACAAAAAAAAAGATAGAAGTAGAGAATTTTCAATGCTAGGGATCAAGTCTCTTTTCTTTCTTTTTATTTTTTATTATTTCTCTTTAAAACTGAGATACATGGCCCCTATTTGTAATAGTAAAGTCCATCCTTATACAATTCAAGTCAAATTTCTTTTCTTATCTTCTAAAAGGATGTTTATTTTTGAACAAGTTGGATTATACTCATCTTCCGAATTAAATAAGACTAGATCTATAAATATAAAATAAATATAAAAAATTTATAGAAGATGGATCTCAATTTTTATATTAACTTTATTTTCTATTGCTTTTCCCAATTCTTCATAGATTGGAAGATATCCTTTAGCTAAAGTCCTTTTTTTAAAAAAAAGTTTTTGGTTTAAGCAGCCCATTTCATGGTCAAAACAATGAAATTTTAGCTTGATTTAGCACCATTAGGGACTGGCTAAAAGTTGTAGATCTTGAATAGATATCTAATTTTTTTTTAAAAAAATTATCTCAATTGGATATTGTATGACTAAGTTATGACCTATTGAAATTTGCTTGCGAATCAACTTCTTGATGTGGCAGATTTTACTCCTAGATTCTGTCTAGTTCTATTCATAGTAGCCAACGTGATCTATATTGAATCATCATAGTGGTGAAGGTGATCCATGTTGAGTCTAATGATCTTCTAAATATCTGTGGTAGTCAAAGTGTTATACATTGAGTCTGATGATCTATTTGGTCAGTGCTTCTTTGATTAAGGAATTTAATTTCTACTAAATCAGAATTAAAAATACAAAAACACTTGCTTCCTAGCCTCATGCATGAACTGCTTGGCTTTGCTTGGAGATAGTTTTCAACCTTGGTCTTCCTTGTTAGATGATAGATCTTGATCTCTGAATATAGAAGATAGTTTCACTATAAGAGTTCCTCATACTTGTATTGAAGGTATTGCTAATTGAGATATGACTTGGATGAGTAGGACAATCTTCTTCTCTAGTTGTCTGAGATATCCTTTTATCTCATCATTCATTAAGATAGAATTAATAATCATACTCGACTTTGTCCTTCGATGTAATTTAAGCATGAATAACCTTTTTCCTGATAGTTTGTATCGCTCATGCATTTGGACCTCCCATAAATATAGAGGACCAAAGTTTTGATGCCAACTTGATCTAATCATAAAGAAGGAAGATTTGTTTTTACTCACTCAACTAGAGTCTCACCAAAAGAAAGAAAAAGAGGATAATGTTCGAACATGGAGATCAAGCCTTTTTTTCTTTTTTTTATTTTTTATTCTCTCTTTAGAACTGAGGTATATAGCCCCTTTTTATAATAGCAAGATCCATCCTTATATAATTTTGATCAAATTTCTCTTCTTATCTCTTAAAAGGATGTTCATCCTTGAACAAGTTGGATTGGTCCCCTCTTCCTAACTTAAATAGGATTAGATTTCTAAAAATATGATAAATATAAAAAGTCACAAAAAATATGAGAATTTTTGTAAAAGATAGATCTTGACTTCTATATCAACTTTGCTTTTTATCACTCTATCTAATTCTTCATGGATTGAAAGATAATCTTTGATTAAATTTTTTTTGAAAAGAAAATTTTTGGTTTGACCAGCCTATTTCATGATAAAATGATAAAAATTTGGCTCTATTTAGCCCCTTTATGGATTGATAAAAAAATATAGATTTTAAAAATATATCTAATTTTTAAAAAAGATCATCTCAATTAGATATTATATGAACAAGTTATGACTTTTTAAAGTTTAGCTTGAGAATCAACTTTTTCATACGGCAGATCTTACTCCTAGATTCTATCTGGCTCTACTCATAGTAGCCAACATGATCTGTATTAAGTCCTTATAGTAGTGAAGGTGATCCACATCGAGTCTAATGATCCTCCTAGATATCCATAGTGGTCAAAGTGGTCTACATCGAGTCTAATGATCCTTCTAAATCAACAAACCTCCTGGTCAATGAGTTGACCTCCTATAGGACAACAAATTGACCTCTCATAGGTCAACAAGCTAACCACCTCTATTAAAAGCAATCTAGGGTACCGAGCATGTAGAATAGATTATTCTTCATTGTTCTTCTCTTTTTTCTATTGTTCCTCCAAAGCCCTATCTGACTAGGCATCAAGGACTTCCCTGTTGATTAGCTCAAGCAAATTCTTTTATTATTTTTTTTGTATGTGTAATTCATGGTACTTTGTAGGCCTCCATTATCATTTGATAAGATTTGGAAATAATAGATTAGTTGTTGTCCAGTAAGCAACCCAAGAGGGGGGGTGAATTGGATTTCTAAAAACTTAAATGCAAGTGTAAAGTGCTCTAATATAAAAGCAATAAAAATAAAAGCAAATTAAAGAGACAAGCAATCACAAATACAAAGCAAATATGTAGTTTGGTGCTTTCCAATGCACCAACATCCACTCCCCAAGGCCCACTCGAAAATTCACTATAATCTCAACCGATTATAGCCGATTAGTTTTTTGGACTCACTAATCAAACCTGATTTGTTTTGACAAGGCTCGCAAGTCAAAACCTCACTTGGTTTTTCGGGCTAACCAAGAACCTAATTGATTTTAAGGCTCACCAATAACCTCCCTTGGTTTTACGGGCTAACCAAGAACCTAATTGGTTTTCAAGGCTAACCAACAACCTCCTTAGTTTTCCAATAGGCTAACCAAAAAACTTTACAACAAGAATAAGTTTGAAGTAAAGAAACAATAAAAGCTTTCTAATAAAAATGAATATCTCTTTGAAGCTTTGATGTAGTGCTGCCTTCAACTTGATGAAGCCTCTATTACTGCTCAAGAAGGTTGAACTTGAATGCTCTTGAAAGATATTGAATGCATGGAGAGTTCTTTTTGCTTGAAGGTAGTTACTCTCAATGAATTTGAGTGAATGCACTTGCTTTTTCTTTCTTGTAGTGTTCCTCTTTTAATCCTTTTAATTCTACTTATGTTTAGATTTGATTTGGATCATTTAAATACCTTCCCAAGGTCTCAAAGTTAGTTTATGGCTGTTAGACATGAAAAACTAGCTATTTGGAGACAAGAGGAGCAAGTTCTGCATTTAAAAAACTAGCCATTACTATTTCCAGAACTCCAGGTGTCGACACTTCAAACTGTGAATCGATACTTAGGATCGATACTTGCATTCCATGAGTCGACACCTAGTTCAAATATCTTCAATGAAGCTTTCTAGAATTCTCAGACGAGTCGACACTTACTTTGGTGAGTCGACACTTGACATCCATGTGTTGACACTTCAGGCAAGTCTTCCACTTCAGCAAGTTCTATAATAAAAAAATCTCAGGCGATGAGCTGATCCTTGAGTTGATCTTTGAGTCGACACTTGACTAGTATGATTCGATACTTTAGCCATGCCATTTGAAACTCTTTCTACGTACCAGCTTGAGTCGACACTTTCACTATCATGAGTTGACACTTGACTAAGATTTCTTCAAAAATACCTTAACTTTTGCTGAAACCAAATTATGTTGAATTCTTGTATCCTTTTAAGCATTCTTCAACTACCAAAGTCCACTTTAAACTGACCTTTCATCCATAGTTAGGACTTTTTCATTGTTTGATAATCAATCAAATTTTGTTGAATTGATGAGCACCTTTTTCTATAAAACCATACTTCAATGAAATAATTAGTACTTAACTTATACTTAAATATTTTGCTTATCATCAAAATCAATAACGGAGTCAACAATCTTTCCCTTTTGATGATGACAAAACCTTTAAGTATAATTATATAATAAGCATTTAAAAAAAAAATTTCAATGTGGATAGAGCTTATTGCAATAGGTATTGAAATATGAAAAGAGATGTCCATTGTAGATTTTAAAATTCTCTTTTGAGACTGATTTAAGCTAAAAGTATCAGAGTTTAAAACACATATAAGAAATAAATTCATGTATCATGATACTCTAAAGAAAACATGCTCAAGAGTAATAAATTCAGCAATAGAATACTATGAAGAGTATAGATACTCCCCCTGAAGAGATTATCTATAAAATTGATTTTTGAAGATCTTTAAAAGATAGTAAGCTGAAATTTAAGCATCTAAAAGTAAGAATTGGACATGAGAATTTTAGCAAAACAGATTTTTCAATTCAAAGGAGGGATTACTCCCCCTCACTTAATGAACAAAAATTTTCAAATTTTAAAAAACTTATCTCATTTTTCAAAGCATTTTTTTTAAAAAAAAAAACTTATCTCTTATTTCGTCACTCACATTTATCTCATTTCTCCCCCTTTTTGTTATCATTAAAAAGGAAGGAAGAAGGCAATCAATTCGAACATTAAAGCACTGAAGTTATGCATTTCATTCATTCAAAGTCATAACATGAAGTAGAAGAAAATGTTTCATTCATTTGATACAAGATTGGTACATAAGAGTAAATAAACATCAAAAGAAATATACAACAAGTGCAAAAATGTAAACTATCTAAATATTGAAACTATCCTAAGCATCATCCTCATCATCTGAGGATCCAATCTCTCGATCAGTCCGGTATTAGTAAAAGCACGAGATCGAGGCCACATAAATCAAAGATCATGAAGACGAGTCCTGGTCGATCTGGATGGAACACGATGACCTCATCCTCTCCATCTAACATAAGTCCTCTCTCTAGTTAGAATAGAAGAGGTAGAAGCTATATCAGTAGCAGGAGAAGAACTGATCGAAGTGACAGTCTCGAAAACTGTAGAATGTGGTATATGATCAAATAAAGGACTGGAAGCAAGATGATCGAAACCAGTAGTATAAAATCTTAGTTCCCGAATAAGGGAAGATGTATGCAATGATGGAGAATCAACAATAGGTGTATCCATAATAGGTGTATCAACTGAAGAAATGATAGGTGTGAGTATATGAATGGTAGAATGATCAGCTGGTCTAGAAGAAGGTGTGGGTAGGATAGGAGCCTGGAAGGATGAACTTAATAGATCATGAATAGGACTCCTAGGAGGGTTAGCTACTGTCTCCAGCACTGGCTCTATCATCATATATGGAAAGTCTAACTCGTCAGAGTCAGTCACATCATCATCATGATCACCATCAATGTCTAGTTCCTGAGCAGGTAAAACTAGAGCAGAATCAGCTGGAGCTGAAGAAACAGGAGCACTCCCAGAATAGGGTCTATTCAAAGCAAACAAAATGGCAGAGATCCCATCTCTCAAACCTCGATGGCTCTCTCTAGTCTCAATAATAAAACTGTCGACTCACTGATGAATGATCATAATCTCTGTCTCAATGTGAGCGACTCTATCCTCAAGACTCTCAAAAGCTCCTGGAATATCTGATCGTGCTGGCTTGAGCTGAAGAGCAGGCTCTGGCTGCGCTGAAGGCTCAGGCTGAATCTCAGGCATGTCAATGTGTATCCCTAAAAGTCCTACCTCACCCGAAAATATGTGCTCCTCCTCTGCTATTTCCTCATCTTTGTCAATGGCCTGACTTGATGCTTGTCATCTCCACTAGCCTCTGACTAGCTGATACCCCATTCGGTGAAGAGATCTGATGTCATAGACATTAGTGTGCAGAAACATCCGGTAGGGCTCATCATCCATAACAACACCGTAAGCTCTAAAAAGCAAAGTCAAGCCAATCCCATAGGACAAACACAGTTTCTAACTCATAGATACCTCTATCATCTGATGTACTATAAGTATTGGTAGGCAAACAAGAGCATGCTGAACCAGAGACACCATCACTAGTAGCTCTCTCTCTGTAATAAAGTCAAAATGACTGGTCTTCGATAGAAGGATCCGGGCTACGATATGATGTAGCAATCTCATCTCAGCTGACAGTCTCGAAGCTACCATGATGGCTCCCTCAAGTAAGTCATCTATCTCGAAGATACAATGGAGACCACTGAACCTATCTACTAAGCTATCAACCATAGATCCTCTCATGGGTATATCCCATACTCTGCTTAGAATCTCTGCTATCATTGGGACATCACTGCCACAGACCTGTACAACCCATCCATCACTGCTCAGGCTAAAGATCCATAGAACTCTCGTATCAAGCTCGGGTAAAATCTCTCTATCAAATAATAGAAAGGAACCAAACCAGCATCCCTGAGCCACTGGCCTATCCAAAAATGTTGCTGATCGATGAAATCAAAGTCCACATGGCATCCTCCGATGATGGTCTTCGATTTTATCCGACTAGCCACAGGAAAAAGAGGTTAAGCAAGGGCATCCGATGCACTGGCTTCATGTTTGGCCTTTGTTCTTTTTTCATCTTCTTGATTGGATGGCCGAGGATGATAGACAACTAGCTTCCTAGGCCCCATTCCACAGAATCATGGATTGAAGTACAAAAGGAGAGGAAATCTAGGGTTTTAATGATTCAAAAATGAAATGGAAGAGGGAAAATGCCAAAAACCAAATCAAAAACCATCCCAAACATGAATTTGAGAGGGTTGGAGTTGCAAATTGGAGGGAAAAACTAGATAGAACAATGTTAGGGCAGGTGTCGGCTCAATTTGGGAGAGAAAAGATCAAGAAAACATCTCGTTTCTTGTTTTTATTTTGGTCTGTCACCGTCCAAGTGTCAACTCACGACATAGGGCCAAGTGTCAACACTTCGACTTAAAATCAAAGAAAATAGAAAATGAAGCATTGATCAAAATCAATAGAATTATGGATAAATTTAAGAAATTTAAATATGATTGATATCTAAATTGATCTTTCATGGGTCAAAGAGTAGAATTTTTTAAGCAAAAGGATTGATGACCCCAAGCTATCTTCTAATCATACTAAACCGATCTTCTTAGAGAGGCTTAGTCAATATATCAGCTAATTGCAATTCTGTAGAAATAAATTCAAGCACAACATCATTATTTTCAACATGATTTCTAATAAAATGATGCCTAATTTCAATATACTTGCTTCTAGAATGCTAAACAGGATTTTTAGTTAAGCATATTGCACTAGTATTATCATATTTTATGTGTGTCTTATGTAATTTAATTTCAAAATCTTCAAGTTATTGCGTAATCAATAAGATTTGAGCAAAACAACTTCCTATTTCAATATACTCAGCCTCAGCTATGGATAGTGTAATCGAAGTTTGTTTCTTGCTAAACCAAGAGATTAAGTTAACTCCAAGAAATTGGCAAGTTCCACTAGTACTTTTTCTATCAAGTTTACACTCAACAAAATCAGCATCAGAAAAATCAATTAAATCAATAGATAAGTCTCTAGAATACCACAAACCAATATCAATTATACCAGATAAGTATCTAATAATACGCTTAACAGCCAACAAATGAGACTCTTTAGGATCAGACTGATATCTAGCACACATGCATACACTGAACATTATATTTGGTCTACTGGCAGTCAAATATAATAAAGAGCCAATCATACCTCTATATAATTTTTGATCAACTGATTTACCATGCTCATCTTTATCAAGTTTACTGGAGGGGCTCATAGGTGTACCTATTGACTTAGTAGTCTCCATCCCAAACTTTTTTAAGATTTTTCTTGAATACTTAGCTTTGTTAATGAAGATCCATCTTTGGTTTGCTTGATTTGGAGACCGAGAAAGAAATTGAGTTCTCCCATCATGCTCATTTCAAACTCACCTTGCATAAGCTTAGCAAACTCTTGACAAAGGATTTCATTAATAGCATCAAAAAAAATATCATCAACATAGATTTGTACTACCAATAAATCATCATTTTTCTTCTTTAAAAATAATGTTGTATCAATATGGCCTCTAGAGAATTCATTTTTAATCAAAAACATGCTGAGTCTTTTATACCATGCTCGGGGTGCATGCTTTAAACCATAAAGTGCTTTATGTAATTTGTAAACATAATCAGGATGTGCAGATTTTCAAAATTAGGTGGTTATTCTACAAAAACTTCTTCTACCATGTAACCATTCAGAAAAGCACTTTTTACATCCATTTGAAAAATCTTAAAATTCATAAAACATGCAAATGTTAATAGTAGTCTAATTACCTCAAGTCTAGCAACAGGAGCAAAGGTTTCATCAAAATCAATTCCTTCCTCCTGATTATAGCCTTTGGCAACTAGCCTAGCTTTATTTCTAGTTATAATTCTATTTTCATCTAATTTATTCCAAACACCTATTTTGTGCCAATAATAGAAACATTTGATGGTCTTTCTATTAATGTCCAAACATTATTTCTATCAAACTATTTTGCATAGCATTTATCCAATTAGGATCTTTTTCAGCATCTTCAAAATGT
Organism: Areca catechu; assembly: GCA_021397845.1. NCBI lineage: Eukaryota > Viridiplantae > Streptophyta > Magnoliopsida > Arecales > Arecaceae > Areca > Areca catechu. Next base: position 54,431,409 of record CM038038.1, read on the forward strand.
TTTGGCTCTATTTGAGAAACAAAAGCAATATAATCACATTCATCTCTAATTGAAGATCGAGTTCTTATCTCTTCAAATGGATCACCAAGGATTAATTTCTTAGGATGTCCATGAGCATACCTCCACTCCTTAGGTAGATCTTGATGCTTTGGTATGGATTGTATGGCTTCTTCTCTTTCACATTTATCTTGATCTTCTTCACTTTGTTGCGAGGGTTGATCTTCCAATGTTAGCTTCTTTAGCTTTTCAGCACCTGCACATGCATCAGATGTATCCTCTTTTCAAAAAAATTTGTCAGTAGACACTTCAAAAACTACATGTATAGACTCCTCTATAACTAAGGTTCTTTTGTTAAAAATTTTGTATGCCCTGTATGATGTAGAATATCCAAGAAAGATACCTTCATCAGACTTGCATCTAGCTTCACATTTGCAAGACAAGTCATGTAATCCTTTTTCCAATGCCCAAACATGCTGCAATGGAAACAGGCTCCATCAGCCTTCTTCCTCAAACAGTCCACATAGTTTGAACCGGTTAACTTATTAGCATCCAAGATGCCATGCAATGATAAATTTGAAGACAAAAATAAATGTCCCATATTTAATTAAAGAACAATATCAGCAGACCACTTAAGATAACATCCATAACTAGATAAGGACTTTCTATCTAATTATGTCTCTCACTATTTTTTTCAAATACCATAACCCTCAACTATGGTAAACGAGAAACCTTTCTTGGTTTCCTTATTGGGATTGAGATCCTTATTCCTCACGAGTGCCTTGTGTGTACACAACAAACACACATGAGTTCAAAGGTAGGACAACCTTTCCAATTGCAACCCATGCAATTCTCAACAATTATCTTTGCCTCTAGGACACTTATGGCCTTGTGTGTACACAACAAACCATAATATCTTAATTTAGTCGAACCCTTCATTTCCATATAGCCATGATTAAATAATGTTGGCCTTGTGTGTACACAACAAAGCAACATATCCAAACATGCTATAAAGCACTAAGTGCACCAAGACAAATCTTATATCAATTCCTAGAGTAGGCCTTGTGTGTACACAACAAACCTACTATAGTTTTGACATAAATTTGGCTTAGCATGAAGGAAGGCAAATTATAGTTTACTTAACCAATTAGCATTACCAAATTAAGATTTAGATATGATCAAATTGATCAGGTAAGTGGGAGGTGTGAGGGGGTCCCCCCGTTGCTTTCCTTAGATATCAATTAGATTGGCCAGGTCAGACAACGGAACCAATTATAAACCTTATTCCCTTTACCTTCCCAGAACCACTTTCCTAGACACCAATTGGCTGATCAAAACTTAACCGGTTTTGCATCTTGACCAAGTTTTATACTATAACTAAATATGCTTTTTGATGAGGGCTTTGATGGTCTCAAAGCACATTCTAAAACTATCATGATAATAGTATTTATTACTGCAAGTATAAACATAAACATGATATCCAAGTTTATAACAAATATAAATCCAATGCATATCACTCTAGCATATGCATTAAAATTCATGTCATCAAGCATATTACCCTAATATGCATAGCATTATATGACAATTAGCATATTACCCTAATATGCAAATCAAGACATGATAAAATACCTTTCATCTCACTTATTCATGGGAATGGCCACAACGGCACCCCTACACGTCATAGGAGACCCATTGAATGGAAAGAGAGGGCCTTTAAACCCTACTTGGCTCTTATGACCGGACGGCCATGATGACTAACCCAATCCAAAGCAGTAACTAGGTACAATCAACATGCATAATTTCATACTTGACATAATATCATGCATTTCATAAAAACTTGAAATTAAACATATTACCCTAATATGCAAAATTGTATACAATTGCATTATCATGTCATTTCATAATGAAACCATAAATCATACATATGAGTTTAGTCAAGTCGACTTGACAGGGTTCGGGTCGGCTCGATAGGGTTTGGGTCGACTCGATTGGGTTCGGGTTGGCTCGACAGTGAAATTTCATAAAACTCCAAAAATGGTTCATAACTGGTATGCCACAAGGATGGCCCTGATACCACTGATGGGAATTCTCCCAGGGTGCCAGGAATCATGCAGCATGCAAAAGTGAATTTCAAAACAAAATTCTAAGCATGAAACCCTAATATGGCTAGAAAATCCTAATTTCCAAGAACCCCTCCTTATGCAATACCAATCAACAAAACATAAATGAAGTCAGAATACATACCTGAATCGCTAAAATCCAATCCTTTCCATGAGGCTCACAAGTACAAGCCCTCCAACAGTGATCCACATGAGAATGGTACTAACGAAGAATCCCTACAGGGGTTGCTTGCTTCAACAGAACTCTTTTGTCAGCCTTTTGACCTTTGACCACTATAGTGAAAGGGATATGCCCTACAAGCAAATCTATGTTGTATCTCCCAAACCATTGTAATTGACAATTTTCTAAATAAAGGCATTATTTTTCCATCATACACTGTGTTTATACTATATGATGAACCCCATAGATTAGGGCTATGATTTTAGGGTTATGATGAGATCATACCAGTGAGACCTAAAATCTTAAAACCTTAATCTAAAGTATTCCTAGTCAAAGGAACCCTGAGTAGGGGATCAGGGTTTTCCGGTAAGACTAGCACATCCCATGTATACCAGAAAGGGTGACTGCTCTCACAGTCACTTGTGTATGACACTAATACTGGGATGTGGGTGCTCATTGGAGAATGAGTTCACTGATATGATCCAACTTGAGAACATCTAATGGAGTCTTAGCTACATGTCAATAGAAGGTTCTCATAGTGGGAGTGGTACAAGTAATCTTTTAACCTGAGACTGCCATAAGTACCTTATGTACATGAACCCATTCTTTGGTTCAATCCTAATCATGACACTGAGCCATGCACAGGATTAATACTGGGAATGGTGAATTGGATATGAAGGTAATGAGTAGGTCAACAAGGAATCGATCACTCTTAGTAAGAGAAGATTGCATCCAGCTAGTCAACAATCGGATGATGATTCAGGGAATCTTTGATCAAAGTAAAGATATTAGAAATGGTTTCCAATATCAAGATAATCGAATCATCATTATAAGATTGAGCTAGAAATAAATATAATATTGGATTTGACATATATCCATATCCATAATTATATTTTGGGTGCAGGCTGATCGAAAGATTTAATTGTACGGTAACTCTCTACTGAAGGGCAATTTTGGTATTTCACCAAAATTTCCATATCTTCCGGGTAGACATGATACGTTGCTAGACGTCAATCTTATCTTGTGGGTTGATCAAGTTCAAAGATCACTTGTTAGGAAGAGTCCTAATTGATCGAATCGGGTAAGCCCAGTTTGACCTAAATCGATTAGAAAGAGTTCTAATCAAATTAGGTCAACTTGTATTCGAACCCACTGCTGGCTAGATATGGAACCCAATGGGTCACACACTTAAGAGGATTGATCAAGAGTTTAATTTGGAATTAAATCATCTTTGCAGGATAACACTCTAGCAGGTGTTGCAAACCCTAACTTCTATTCGAATCGGATTCGAATTAGGGTTCCATATTGGTTCAAATTGGGTTCTAATTGGACCTAATTAGACCCTAATTGAGAAAATAGGAATATGGCTAACCCTATTGGCTAGCCATATAGCTTGGCTAGCCTCCCCACCCACCCCCTTTGTTTTTCCATGCGAAATGCCAAGAGTCCATGCGCTTATGGACTCTTGGCGCGCCATAAGGAAGAGTCCATGGCGCATGGACTCTTGGCGCGCCCCAAAAATTTCTCCGATGATTTTATTTGGGGCGGCCTCTTTCTTAAGCATTAGCGCACCATCTCTCCCCCTTGGATGGGAATCCAATGGCTGATGGGATTTTGAGAAAGAAGGAATGCGCTAACTCTTCCCGGGCGCGCGAAATAACATCTCTTCGGAGATGAAAAGTCGCGACCCCTTCCCTTTTAAAACACCGCGGTTTTTTCTTTAAGAAAAGCCATGGGATTTAATCTGGAAGGCCGTGAGATGGGAGGATGGGGCGTGAGAAATTGAGAAGGGCGTGAGAAAGTGATTACGGAGAGGTGTGTAGGCGCCTATCTGATTTCTATTTAAAGGGTCGGGAAAATCAGAACAGGGATAATTTTTCTTTCTTCCTCTCTTGAAGACTCTTTTATTTTTTTCTTGCTCTTGCATTGTTTCCTTTACAGAGTAAACCTCTGTCGAAACTCTGCTACTGAACAAGAATAAAAGTAAAAGTCTCCGACGGTAAACGAAAGAAATGAGTTCCTATTTGTTCCTTTCTTTCTTACATTAAGACATCATTGTCTTAATTTCTCCTCCAACTTAAGACAAGCCTATGTCCTCTTAGGACAAGGTCTTTTCTTCAAGACAAGGGTGTCTAAAGGTCCAAGGTCTTAGTGGAAGGAGGAGAAGGGGTCAAAGAAAGGGAAGCAAGCTTTTGTGTGGAGGAATTCAAGCCATAAGTACAAGCAATTGAGTTCTAGGAAGAAGAACTCAATAGAAGGAACCTTTGAAAAGAAGATAGAGTTGTCTTGATCACTGCTCTGTGTGGATCACCATCGGAGGGCGGACACTTGGATGCCTGGTGAATTCAATCAGCCCCTTCACCATCAACTTTGTTGGAATTAGCGATTATAGGTTGGTACTCTAATTCTAACAATGTATGTTTAAATGTTCAATATATGTTTTAATCCTGAATAAGGAGATCTTGGCTAAGGGATTATGGTGCAAATTTCATTATTTTGAAATTACACTTCTGCTGCGGTGCACCGGAATCCCCAACATGTAGGACACCCTGTCCTACTGTAGGGTTCTCTGGACATAGTCCTAAACCACTCTTGGTTTTAGGACAACCCTCCTCTAGGACCCCTTAGGCTTATGTCCTAAAACTAAGCCTTGTTCTAGTAGAAAAGACCTTGTTTAAACAAGACAAGTCTTGTCCTAAAGTAAGAAGGAGGGAGGGAGAAGTGGAAGAACACTCATAATATCTTTATAGTGTAAAGAAGATCTAAACCTCATATCACCACCCCTATTTATAGTTTTAAGAGGGGCATGTGATATGTCCTCCAACAGGTTATTAGATATGATTTTTCAAGACTGAAAAATCATATCCAATATGTCTCCTCATGCACCAAAAGACATATTAGCATCCGTCCATTTTCCTGGATTATCTATGACTTGCCACATGGCAAGTACCGGTCCCTGGGAAGCCAAGAGGTGCCTCTTCAATCTCCAAACACTGGAGAATATGAAGAGTTCTGAAAGCAGAAGGACTCTGCTACAAGGCACGAGCCACATGAAGAGATGCGTCTCTTCATGCGCGCTTTTGCTTCCATCCCTTTTTCATGCCCTTTCAAAAGGCCTTGACCGGTCAAACATGTCCAAGAGGCATGGGGTAAGATGAAAAGGTGCCCCCTTGAAATGAAATACTCCAGTGTTTCATCTGTAGAAGGACTTTTATCCTTCTGCGCGCACCTTCATCTCCCGCGCACGCCAAGAGGCGCCAAGAATCTGGTGGTCAACTTTATCCACATCCCATGCAATCTTTTACTAGTCAAAGCATATGCAATATGGGTGTCAAAAGAAAGAGCATTAAGTCCTCTTTCCATCCATATAAATATTTTTTAGATTAGAGGACTATAGACAATTCTAGGCCTTTTTGAATGACAATGTGTCATTTTGGCATCTAGAGTCCCAACTCAAATGGACTCTTTAATAAGAAGTCCAAAATACCAAAATAAAATTAGATCAAGCTCTGATTTGGCTATCTCCACTTAGAACTCAACCTAATTTAGGTTTTCCTTAATTAGGTTAGCCTAATTAGCAAGCAACCGGACCCAATCCAATTGGGTTAGGAATTGGGTTAGCCTATATATGCTAGTATGCAATCTGTCTAACCAATTAGGATCCCATGACCCTAATTAAACTGTGAGTGACTTCCTTGGCCAACTCTCTATTGTATGTGTGACCCATTGGATTCCATATCTATCCAGCAGTAGGTTTAGGTTTGAGCCAATTCGATCCAATCGAACCAGATTGACTTAATTTGGTCAAATCGGCTCACCTTATTATCCAATTCGAATCACACATCGAATTGACTCTTGAAACCAATCCAATTAGTTCATGAAAACCCACAAGATAAGATTAACATCTAGCAATGTGTCATGCCTACCCGAAAGATGAGAAATTTGGCAGAAATTACCATAATACCTTTCAGTAGTAAGTTACCGTGCAATTCAATCTTTTGATCTCCTATTATCCCGATTAAGTGATGGGTCTGGATAAATGTCAAACCCTAACACTTAATCATATCGAATCTCAGCTCGATCATGAGGACTTAGCTGATGACTGATTATAAGCCAATTCTAATCTCATCCCACTTTGCAAAGATTCCTTGAGTCACTCATCAAAGAGATTACACGGGATAACATATCCTCTTATCAGGATTGATCAATTCCTTGTTGGTCCACTCACATCCTTCGTACACCTTCCACCATACCTAGAACACCCCGTACATGTCACAATGCCATGAATGAGTATGATCCAAAGTATGGCTTAGTATGCACAAGGAACCATGGTGACCTCAGGTCTGAAGATCACATGCACAACTTCTACTCTGGGACCTATCTTTTGATAATGAGTAAGACTTCCATAAGATAGTCCCGGTGTAGATCAGTTCAGTGTATTCATAACCTAATGAATACCTTTATCCTTGTATTAGTGCCTCTACACAAGTGGATGTGAGACCAACCACCCTCATCAACTGAGTATACATAGGATAAGCTAGTCTTACTGGACTCATCGATCCCCGAATCGATGGTCCAGTGACTAGAAACATTCTAGATTAGAGTTTATAGGAATTGGGTCTCATTATTATTTTATCATAACCCTAATTCCATTGCCCTACTCTATGGGGTTCATTATAGTCAAAAACATGACACAGCAGTATATGATGAATTAAATGCCTTTATTATAAATAATGATGTCATACATGAGTTGGAAGTTTACAAAAAGGCCCATACAATGATTAGCTCTTATGGCATTTTTCTATTAAACTCCCACTTGCACTAAAGCCAATCACCATTATACTTTATACCCATATAATCCAAGTGGCGATCTAACTGCTGCTTGGCTAATGCTTTAATGAATGGGTTTGCTCTATTGTTCTTTATATCAACTCATTCAACAACAACATCTTGTCTTTCTATAATCTTTCGAACGAGGTGGAACCGTCTTAGAATGTGCTTGGACTTGTGATGAGACCTTGGTTCCTTAGCATGTGCAACAGCCCCAGTGTTGTCATAGTATAATGGCACTGGCTATTGTACATCAAGAACCACATCCAATTCTATGATGAATTTCTTCATCCATACAGCTTCATTTGCGGCTTCACTAGCAGCTATGTACTCTGCCTCAGTGACCGAGTTAGTTACTGTTGGCTGCTTTGTACTCTTCCAACTCACTGCACCACCATTCAGGGTGAAGACATATCCCGATATGGATTTGCTATCATCTGGATCTGATTGAAAACTAGAATTTGTATAGCCTTCTAGTTTCAACTCAGATCCTTCATATACTAGAAAAATATCTTTAGTCCTTCTCAGGTACTTAAGAATATTTTTCACAACTTTCCAATGATCCTTCCCTGGATCTGCCTGAAATCTGCTCACTATGCCCAAGGCATAAGCAACATCAGGCCTAGTACATAACATGGCATACATAATCGATCCTACAGCCGAAGCATAAGGAATCATAGCCATCCTCTCTCTTTCTTCTAATGTCGTAGGAGACATCTTCTTAGAGAGTTGTATGCCTTGACTCATTGGCAAGTAACATTTTTTACTTCCATCCATGTTGAATCTCTTCAACACTAAGTCAATGTACCTAGATTGGGATAAGCCCAGCATCCTCTTGGATCTATCTCTATAAATCCTTCTACCTAGTATATAGGATTCTTCTCCCAAATCCTTCATAGAAAACTTTGATGATAGCCAAGTTTTAATCGACTGCAACATTGGGATATCATTCCCAATGATTAGTATGTCATCCACATACAAAATTAAGAAAACAATGGCACTCCCACTTGTCTTCTTATACACACATGGTTCATCTACATTTTTGATAAAACCAAATTCTTTGATTGTTTCATCAAAATGGATGTTCCAACTCCTCGATGCTAGCTTAAGTCCATAAATTGACTTCTTTAACTTGCATACTTGGTTTGGTCTCCCACTTGAGACAAACCCCTCTGGCTGTGACATATAAACTCCTTCCTCAAGGTTTCCATTGAGGAAAGCAGTCTTTACATCCATTTGCCAGATCTCATAATCATGGTATGCTGCTATGGCAAGCAATATCCGAATGGACTTGAGGATGGCTATTGGAGAAAAGGTTTCATCATAGTCTACACCATGTTTTTGTATAAAATCTTTTGCTACCAGCCTAGCCTTATAGGTCACAACTTGACCATCTACTCCAATCTTCTTCTTGAAGACCAATTTACACCCTATCGGGTTAATTCCTTCAGGTGGATCTACCAAGGTCCAAACCTGATTGGAATACATGGAGTCCATTTCAGATTTCATGGCACCAAGCCACTTGTCGGAGTCCCTACTTTCGACAGCTTCCGAATAGGTCACAGGATCATCATCCTGTATGATACTGGCTTCATTATCATCCCCGATGATAAACCCATATATGAGAGGTGCTCCCTGCACCCTCTCTGACCTTCGGAGAGGAGGTGTGTATTGTGGCTGTTCTTGATCCACAAGAACCTCTGGTTGAGGAACTTCAAGGTGCTGCATAAGATGAACGACTTAGGTGTGTATTGTAGCTGTTCTTGATCCACAAGAACCTCTGGTTGAGGAACTTCAAGGTGTTACGCAAGATGAACGACTTCACCTGGACAAAGGAGTGCAAGACTGCCTTTAAGGAGCTCAAAGACTTCCTGGTGTCACCACCATTGCTCTCCAGGGCAGACGCAAGGGAAGAGCTCCTGCTGTACTTGGCAGTCTCTCCTAGTGCTGTTAGCTCAGTACACATTTGCATGGATCAGGATGGGTCCTAAAATTGGTGTACTACACCAGCAAGCTCCTTTAGGATGCCGAGATTAGGTACACCTGATCCGAAAAATTCATTTTCACTCTTATCATGTCTACTCAGCATCTCAGGCTATACTTCCAAGCACATCCGATCGTGGTCTTGACGGACCAACCCCTGAGGGTTGTGCTCAGTCGCCCCAACATATCTGGATGTTTGGCCAAGTGGGCACTAAAGCTAAGCGAGTTCGACATCGCGTACCAACCAAGGTCATCCCAGAAGGCCCAAGTACTGGCTGACTTCATCATCGAGTACACAGGACTCGCTGAAGAGCCAGAGCATATGACCCCGGAGCACCAAGTGGAGCCCGGAGCCGAGGAGGAGTCTTGGATTTTCCACATCGATGGTGCATCCAACACGGGCAGAAGCGGAGCAGGTCTCATCCTCACTAACAGTGATGGGGTTGTAGCTGAATGTGCACTCCATTTCAAATTCATCGTGATGCAGAACAAATAAAGGGATGCGATGCGAAAGTAAATTAAGATTAACTAATTTTTTTTGTTGTTTTTATATGTTTGTAGAAGTTGGCTTCAAATCAAAGAAAAGTTAACCTAACATTGAAAGATACTAATATGATAATTGAAAGCACAATTTTAAGGAAACTAAATTATCAGAGTAGTTCAGAAGCAACGGATCGCTGGGGGTTGAGAAACTCCCAGACCTAGGGTTTCACTCCGAACTTTCAATAGAACAGAAATAAAGAGAAGAGATGGTTTACCTAACCAGACAATGATCTTCACAGATTTTGGTGGAAGAACTCTCCCGAGCAGATTGTTGGATCCTCGGATTCAGATATCTTCGCAATGGATCCTCCAATACTGGTCCTTTGGCGGGTTGGCTTCTCCTGAACTCAAGATCTAGAAGAGAAGAAAAATAATTGATGGAATCAGAGAGTCAAGGGAAAAATTTACCAGGTTGATGAACTTGAAGATTGAAATTGCTGAAAACTGGATTCTCTTGGAAGCTGATGTGATTTTCCTTGGAACTTGCTCTGGATCTGAAGTAGCCGGACTGGATCTGGATGAAGGTGGATGGCCTGGACTTGTAGAGAGAGAGAGAGGCCATGGGAGATGGAAGGAGCTAGGGTTTGATGGATTGAAAATAATGAAGGGTGGCTAGGGTTTTGGATTTTTAAGTGGCTAACCTAGGGTTTTGGATAAAGATGGAGATCTCTCACCTCCTCAAGGCTCCAATGGAACCCGGATTACCCCCTCACGGAGCTCAACACTTAGAATAGTGCGGAAGAAGAGAAACCTAGGTTACTCAACACAAGAGAATAGCAAAAATAATTTTTCTTCATTGATTTTCTAAAGTTACAAAGAGAGGTCTATTATATAGACCTAAAATTTTCTCCAAGTTTGTACAAATTCCCATGTGGGACTAAACTCCTCCAACCTCTAGATTAGGTAGAAAACATCCTCTCTTGGCTGACCAAGAATTCAAAAAAATTTGGGACGGCCATAAAGGATTTTTTTGGAATTTTTTTTTTTTTATGGCGCCTTCTTTGGAGTTGGATTTGGATTTGGAGTCCTCTTCTCCTTATGGCATTTCTTCTTTTCTTCCACTCCAAGTTAAGCTCTTTGATTTTGATTTGAACTTCAATTAGGAGTAGGTTGGATGTCCTTCTTTGATTTTTTCTCCAAGAGAAGTCCCTTTCCTTCTTTGCTTAGACAAAATTGGCAGGTATGGGCGCCTCCTTTAAATTGGCTTCCAATTTGATTTTTTTCTTCTTTGGATGTGGGGACCATGACACTGGGATGCCTCTGCGGCGCCTCCTGGACCCTGGCGTGTGCTCGGAGTGTGGCTAGGCGTGTGGCTTGGAGTGTGGCCTCCACTTGCTTGGACCTTGATTTGATTGGAAGACAAATGTGGCACCATTTTGGACCTTGATTTGATTGGAAGACAATTGCGGCACCATTTTGGATAAAATTGAAACCACATCAGGACTTGCACCGAGTCAACATGACTCAACAAAATTTAAATGGTGACTCAAGAAATAAATAAAAATAAATAAACTGGTTGACCAGGTCAACCTTTATTACAAACCCTAATTTCTCGGGCAATATCAATCAGAGATCCAAATGGAGCTCTGAAGTCTTCTTATGAGTCTGGTGCCCGCACCACATCGCCACGAATAACCAGGCGGAGTACGAGGCACTCCTGGTAGGCCTTAAAGTCTCCCACGAGCTAGGTGTGACAAGCCTGAAAGTCTTCACCGACTCCCAACTGGTGGCCAGACAAGTTTCCAGAGAGTACGAAGCCAGAGATCCCCAGATGATGAAGTACCTTGAGTGGGTCCGCTTGAGCATGGCAAGTTTTCGGTGCTTCGACATTTTCCAAATCCTCGATGGAGAGAATGCTTGTGCCGACACGCTGTCAAGACTCGCAACCTTGCCGGACCAAGAGGAGCTTTGTGGTCCATGGTTCTACTCTGTGGACCACTAGCCATGATCGCCAATGGACCACAAGCCAAATCGTAAACCATTCAGCCAGTCCATGGTGGACTGGCTGTGCCAAAATTCATGCAATCCTTATTTAATTCTTTGAAATTCATTTTTAAGCTCATTTCAAGTCTGATTTGAGTTTCGTTTACACCGTTGGACTCCTAAAATTGAGATCTTCATATTAATAGAATCATTTTCTATAAAATATTACATAAAATTATTAATTTTAATTACATAAAGTTAGGTTAATTAAAATATTTTTAATAACTATCAGCTCACTTCCTAGCCATGAGGATTATAAGGTAGAGGTCTTAGTAACTTCTTGGTTGTCTCCATAGGAGAAACAAAGTTCAAATCCACATATTCACTCCATATCCATGAAGACTCATAGATCAGAGGTCCTAATCATTTTTAAATTATTTCTAACTTCAACAAGTCAGCTACCAAGGTGGTCACAAATATGCTGATAGTGAGATAATTATTGAAGATGTTTTGATTCAACAAAGAAAGAAGATGTGATATATTCTTATTTTCCATAGAAGACACTAATGTTGACTCCATTATTGATTTTGATGATAAGCAAAATGCTTGAATATAAGTTGAGTACTAATTATTTCTTTGAAGTATGGTTTTATAGAAAAAGGTGCTCATCAATTCAACAAAAATTGATTGATTGTCAAACAATGAAAAAGTCTCAACTATGGATGAAAGATTAGTTTAAAGTGGACTTTGGTAGTTGAAGAATGCTTAAAAGAATACAAGAATTCAACACAATTTAGTTTCAGCAAATGTTAAGGTGTTTTTGAAGAAATCTTAGTCAAGGTCGACTCATGACAGGGGAAGTGTCGACTCAAGCCGGTATGCAGAAAGAGTTTCAGATGGCATTGCTGAAGTGTCTACTCATACCAGTCAAGTGTCGACTCAAAGTATCGACTCAAGGATTAGCTTATCACCTGAGATTTTTTTATTACAGAACTTGCTAAAGTTGAAGACTTGGCTGAAGTGTCGATACATGGATGTCAAGTTTCGACTCAAAGTGTCGACTCACCAGAGTAAGTGTCGACTCATTTGAGAATTCCAGAAAGCTTCATTGAAGATATTTGAACTAGGTGTCGACTCATGGAATGCAAGTGTTGACCCTAAGTGTCGACTCACAGCTTGAAGTGTCGACACTTGGAGTTCTATAAATAGTAACAACTAGTTTTTCAAACACAGACTTGCTCCTCTAGGCTCCCAATGGCTAGTTTTTCGTGTCTAATAGCCATAAATTGACTTTGAGGCCTTGGGAAGGAATTTAAATGATCCAAGTCAAATCTAAACACAAGTAGAATCAAGAGGATTAAGAGAAGAACACCAAGAGAAAGAAAAAGCAAGTGCATTCACTCAAATTCATTGAGAGCAACTACCTTAAAGCAAAAAGAAGTCTCCAAGCATTCAAGAGCTTTCAAGAGCATTCAAGTTTAACATTCTTGAGCATTAATAGAGACTTTATCAAGTTGAAGATAGCACTACATCAAAGCTTCAAAGAGATATCCGCTTTTATTAGAAAGCTTTCATCGTTTCTTTACTTCAAACTTATTCTTGATGTAAAGGTTTTTGGTTAGCCTATTGGAAAACCAAGGAGGTTGTTGGTTAGCCTTGAAAACTAATTAGTTTCTTGGTTAGCCCACAAAACTAAGAGAGGTTGTTGGTGAGCCTTAAAATCAATTAGGTTCTTGGTTAGCCCAGAAAACCAAGTGAGGTTTTGACTTGTGAGCCTTGTGAAAATAAGTCAGGTTTGATTAGTGAGCCCAGAAAACTAATCGGCTATAATCAATTAAGATTATATTGAATTTCCAAGTGGGCCTTGGGGAGTGATGTAGGTGCATTAGAAAGCACCGAACCACTATACTTGCTTTGTGTTTGTGATTGCTTGAATTTTTAATTTGCTCTTATTTTTATTGCTTTTATATTTCTGCTGCATACTCACTAAGAGCACTTTACACTTGCATTTAAGTTTTTAGAAATCCAATTCACCCCCCCCCCCCCTCTTGGGTTGCTTATTGGGCAACAATTGGTATCAGAGCCCTGTTCTCAGTGTATAGGTCTAACCGCCTTGAGTAAAGATCTATGGCAGCCCTTATTGGTACTAGTGCAGTTAAGGGACAAGCCTCAAATAGACCTCCATATTTTAATAAAATAAATTATACTTATTGAAAAACTAGTATAAGAATTTACATGCATTCAATTGATTATAATTTATGGAAGGTTGTTGATAAGGGTCCTCATGTTCCTTCGATTGTTGTTAATGGTGTTTCCATCCCAAAGCTCGAAGAGGATTGGGATGAAAATGACATTAAACAATCCGAGATCAATGTGAAAGTAATGAATCTCTTCTATTGTGCATTAGATCCTAGTGAGTTTAATAGGATTTCTACATGCACATATGCCAATGAAATATGGGGCACTCTTGAAGTTACCCATGAGGGTACTGATCAGGTGAAGAACATTAAAGTAAACATGTTAGTGCACACATATGAAATATTTCGAATTGAACCAAATGAATCTATCATTGACATGTACACTAGATTCACAAATATAGTAAATGGCATGAGAAGTTTAGAAAAAATTATATCTAATGCTGATCTTGTCAACAAAATTCTCAGTTCACTTCCAACTTCATAGGATCTAAAGGTGACTACCATACAAGAAGCAAAGAATGTTTCCAAATTATCCTTGGAGCAGTTAGTGGAATCACTCATGACTTATGAGCTCAATTTAAAGCAAAGATCTATAGATATGGACAAAAAGAAAAAGGGGATAGCCTTCAAGTCTACTATTCAAGAAGAATCCTCAAATGAAGAATTGGAGGATGAAGAAGAAGATGAGAGTGAGGAAGCTCTTTTAGCAAGGAAATTTAGAAAATTTATGAAAAGAAGGAAGTTCCCTAACAAGAAAAAGTTCCAAATAACTAAAGAGAAGGGAAAAGAAAAAGAAAAAGAAAAGGAAAAGGAGAAGGAGATACCTACATGCTTCGAATGCAAGAAGCCCGGACATTACAAATTTGACAGTCCTCTCCTAAAGAAATCAAGAAAGAAGCTTAGGAAGAAAGCTATGATGGCAACCTGAAGTGATAGTGAGGACTCCAGCTCAGAAGAAGAAGAAGCTGAAATTGCAAATCTATGTCTCATGGCACATCAAGAACAAGAAGAGGTAATTTCTGATACTGAAGTAGATTTTACCTTTGATGAATTGAAAAATACTTTCAATGAATTAGTGCATGATTACAAATTGATTTTATCTAAAAATAGAAAATTAAAAAAGCATGCAAATAGATTTTCACATGAAAACAATTCTTTGTTAAATGAAGTTAGTGAATTGAAAAAAAACTTGATGTTTTAGAAAAGAAAAATAAGGCTTTGACAATGGAAAATGATGTTTTGAAAAGATCTAAAACTATCATTTCAAATGGTGATCTTTTATAGAAAAATAAAGATTTAGAAATAGAAAATAAAAACTATAAAAATGAACTTGATAAAATGAAACCCTTTGTTGAAAAGTTCACTTATAGTTTTGAAAAACTAAATCTTCTTTTAAAAAATCAAAGAGCTATTTTTAACAAAGCAGGATTAGGATACAAACCTCAAAAATAGCAAAAGTATCTGACAAACTTTTTTGTACCTGCATCATCAAGTATTATATGTTTTTCATGCAAAAAACAAGGTCACAAAGCTTTTCAATGTAATATGAGAAAAATCAATATTTTTGGAAAGGTTTGGATTTCAAAATGAACCAATTTATGTAATAACCCTAAACGACCCAAGTTGGCTTGGGTACCTAAAAACAAAACTTGATTTGTTTTACAGATGTGTCTTGCAACCAAGAAAAATAAAAGACTATGGTATCTTGATAGTGGTTGTTCAAGGTACATGACAGGAGATGTGAAGCAATTCACTTCTCTTGAAGTAATAAATCGAGGGAGTGTGACCTTCGGTGATAATGGTATTGGTAAGGTTCACATCTCACCTTCTACTTGTATTAGTAATGTATTCTTAGTTGAAGGTTTAAAGCATAATTTATTTAAGTATTAGTCAATTTTGCGATAAAGGTTTTCAAGTTATTTTTAAATCATCTTATTGCATGATTGCTAGTCCTGATAAAAATGGAGTAAAATTCATTGGAAAGAGGCATGGTAATATTTATTTGGTAGATTTAAATAATCTATCCTTGCCTAATGAAGAATGCCTAGTTGCAATAAATTCTACTAAAGATGAGACTAGTTAGCTTTGGCATGAAGACTAGGACATGCTAGTATGTACTTTGTTGCCCAATGATAAAGCAACCCAAGAGGGGGGATGAATTGGATTTTATAAAAATATTTTGAACTATTTTAACAAGTATGTGCTAAATGCAATTAAGTGCTTGTATTTTGCCAAAGTGTTTATGTGCTTCAAAATAATATGCAGCAGAAATTATAAAGTAAATGTAATAGTAAAAGCAATCACACAAACACCATAAGTTTATAGTGGTTCCGTGCACTCCAAGGCACCTACATCCACTCTCCAAGTTCTCCTTAGAAATTTTACTATAATCACCAAGATTACAGTCGATTAGTTTTCCGGGCTCACTAATCAAAACCCAACTTGTTTTCCTGGGCTCACAAGTCAAAACACCTTGTTGTTTTATAACTTAGGCTAACCAACAACCGTCGATGGTTTTACGGGCTTACCAACAACCTATGTTGGTTTTATGGGATCACCAACAACATAGTTGGTTTTATACAAAGGCTAACCAACAACCTCTTTGGTTTTTCAAGGCTCACCAAAAACTTTAATAAATAAAGTAAGCACAATATGAAAAGAACACAATAAAAGCTTTCTTAAACAAAGCAAATATCTCTTTAAAGCCCTTGATTGTTGATGAAGAACTTGTCTTCAAGTTGTTGAAGCCTTTGATTGTAGCTTGATGATGTGAACTTGGATGCACTCTTTTATCTTTGGAAGCTTGAAGGCTTGAACCACTCAACTCTTGAATATTTGAAGGATATACAATAATCTCACCCAAGGATTACTTTTCCATTTGATTTTTGATGTTTATATAGCTCTCCAACCCATGATGACTGTCTATGACCGTTGGGATAAAAATTAGCTATTTGAAGCAAATTGGAATCAATTCTGCACTTCTGAAAAACTAGCTGTTACAGCAAGTGTCGACACTTAACCTTCGTGAGTCGACACTTGGTTTTTATCAGTCGACACTTGGTTTCTATGAGTCGACACTTGGGTCAGCTCAAGGCAAAAATCTTGGATTTTCATAGTTCTATATTTTTATTGTCTCAGGTCTTAAGTCAACACTTGAACTTCTTCATGAGTCGACACTTGAGTGTCCAGTGCTGAAACTTGCTGAAACTTTATCAAAATCATACTTTAAGTTCTTCCAAGTCTTCCTTATATTCTAAAGTCCTTATAACTTAAAATTCCATGAATTTGAAGGACTTCTTCGACTGAAATACAAGCATTTCTTCATTCAACATGGATGAGTACTAAGATTTGATAAACACACTAAAACATACAATTAGTACTCATATATATTTAAGTATTTTGTTAATCATCAAAATCAAGACTAGAGTCAACAATCTCCCATTTTTGATGATGACAAAATCTTTAAGTATATAAATAGGGTAAGCTTAAAAAGATTAACAATAAGATAAACATGTAAGCTCAAAATCAATGAGCATCAAGCTCCCCCTCAAAATATGATCCAAAAAATTTTTCAAAAATTCTTCAAAATATTTTTCAAAATATGCAAAATTTTCAAATTTTCTCTCTTACTAATTCTTTCTTAAAGATTAAAATATTTTGCTTTCTTCTCTCCTTTTGCATTTTCTTTCATTTTTCATATAATTTTTCATGTTAATCATATCTTTTCCTTTTTTATATTTAACATTTTTCTTCCCCTTTTTGTCATCATGAAAAAGGGTGGCTTTAGCCCTTGATTTTGATGACTAACAAAATATTAAGTACATATTTTATACCAATGTTTCAATTAGAGTTATGAGTTTCAGAATACAGGCACCTCTAATTCTCAAATAAAAGTATCATGGCACTCATTGGAAGCTAAGCAATTTTCATGATTTAAGAAGTCTTCTCATCTAAAAAAGGCCTCAAAATAGACTAATTATGCTTTATATAAAGTATATTGAAGTTTCATTAAAGATCATTTTGAGTTTGGAAGGTTGGCACATATTTTTGACAAGTTGCAGAGTCAAGTGTCGACTCATGGTATACTAAGTGTCGACACTTCAGAAACTGGCATGCAGAAATTTTCTCTGGCATGCCAAGTGTCGACTCTTGGAAACCAAGTGTCGACTCACGGAACACAAGTATCGACTCGAAGATTTTAAGTGTCGACTCAAGGTCTGAGACTTTTGAAGATACAAAACATGTCTTTTTGGGAGGTTTTCTATCAAGTGTCGACTCAGGAGACTCAGGTATTGACTCAAGAGATTCAAGTGTCGACTCAAGGCCTGAGATTTTTGAAAATACAAAACTAGGCCATTTGGATATTTTTGACACAAGTGTCAACTCAGAAACTCAAGTGTCCACTCATAGAAATCAGGTGTCGACTCATGAAGACTCAAGTGTCGACTCACAGAAGTCAAGTGTTAACTTACAGGTTCTGACAGCCATAACGACTATATTTTTTGAGAGCCAAAATTGTCTCCTACAAGCTCCTAATGGCTAGTTATGCTCCTCCAATGGTCTTAAACCATTTTTTGAAAGTTTTTGAAGTATTTAAGCTTCACCAAACTCATTCATGAAGCATTGAACATACTAGAGACAAATATTTTTCTTTATTCTGTCCTTTTACATTTTCTTTCATTTCTCATATGATTTTTCATGTTTATCATATCTTTTCCTTTTTTATATTTAACATTTTTCTCTCCCTTTTTGTCATCATGAAAAATGATGAAAGACAATATAAAATGGAAATGAAGGTGGAAAGAATAGCAAGTAGATCATCAAAGTTAATACATGAAATCAATTAATCATGATACCAACTAAATATGATACTAGTTGAACATGATACCACAAAATGAGATGCACAAGCAAAAAATAATACAATGTATATTAGAGCTAATATACATAACTGATAGCAAGATAACAATCCATTCACCTTACTTGTTCATGGGATAAAGCCATAGTGGTACCCCAACACGTCATAAGAGACCTCATTGAATGGAAAGAGAGGGTCTTTAAACCCTACTTAGCTCCTATGACCGGATGGCCATGATGACTAACCCAATCCAAAATAGTTACTAAGAGCTTTTTTTTTTTAAGATTCTTAATAAATCTTGATAGCAATTGAATATAACTCTCCTCAAAAGATTAGATTTGAAAATAA
Organism: Areca catechu; assembly: GCA_021397845.1. Taxonomy (NCBI): domain Eukaryota; kingdom Viridiplantae; phylum Streptophyta; class Magnoliopsida; order Arecales; family Arecaceae; genus Areca; species Areca catechu. Next base: position 54,450,366 of record CM038038.1, read on the forward strand.
GGAGAATGAGTATCAAAGCAATATAAGTAAAGCATGATATCAAAGAAAAATATTCAAAGCATTATATGTATATAATGACAACAAGTCTTTGGATGCTCTCCTTAAATGTTATTCCCCCTTAAAAATATGCATTCATTGAGGAATAAAATATGAAAGCACAAGCATCATAATTTCAGATAATTTAAGATATGAACATAAATACTAAATCTGAAATCAAAGATTTAAATTTTCAAGATATACAAGATTTTCAAAATGCAAAAGGTTGACATTTTAAATATTCAATTTAATATGATTTCAAATTCTTTTGAAGTGTTTTGATATCCATACAAATGCTAGAAGTAATATAATATCAAGTCTAACTACTAGACTAAGGGTTTATCAATATACATACCTTCTTCTTAAATAAAACCCTTAACTACTAGTTCTATACTTGTTCCAAATCATTTCTAGTCTAAGCATGGATGCAAAAAAATGAAAACACATAAATCATAACATTTCACTTGAAATGGTTTAAAACTATATTAATCAAAATCAAGTGAAAGTCTAATAATCACAAGTTTAATCATAAGAGCATGAAATCCATCAACATCAAAAAGCTCATGATCATAACAAATGACTATTAGTCTAAACTTGATTTTAATTAATTAGTTGCAATAATTTTCAAAGCAATATGCAACTTTAAAAATATTTGTCATAAAGTAATTTAAGATACATTAATCAAAATCAAGTGAAGGTCTTATAATTACAAATTAATCATGATAGCATGAAATTCATCAACATCAAAAAGTTCATGATCATAACCAATGATTATAAGTCTAAACTTGATTCTAATTAAATATTTAAAATAATTTTTCAAATTAATTGATGCAATATTTATAACAAATATTCAACAACATTTTCAATTATGAAAGGAAATGTTTAGAATTTACCAATATATATAATCCTTCCTTTACCATTTAGTCTAAAATGTAGCTTGTCCACTCTTTGTATTGGCTTGTATAGCCACTTTTCAAAAACTTCCTTTCTTAATATTGGGCTGCAAGACACTCCTGCAAAATAAACTAGGTGGACAATTTTAGTACCCAAACTTTCTTGGGTCCTTTAGGGTTAGTAACTATGGTTCCTTTTGGAATCCAAATTTTTCTTAATCTACAAGGATATGCATTAAGTCTAAATTTTTTATATTTAAAGCATGCAATATTGGAAGAAGTAGCAATAATTCTTGTTTTTCAACTCAAGATTTTTATTTTTCTTTAAAAGCTCATCATTTGATACAAAAATCTTGGATCTTCTAAAAATTTTTATTTTATTTAATAAAATATTTTTCTTATTTGAAAACTTATTACATAATTCTTTCAAATCAAAATTTTATATTTCTTTAGAAAGATTATTCTTATTAAGTTCTAAAACATCAATCTTTACATTTAAATCATGGTTTTTATTGGCAAGATTGATATTCTTGGGAGAAAAAGAATCTAATATCTTTGTAATTTCTTGTGCTCATTTTTTAATACTTTGTATTCATACACAAGATCATTAAATGCATCATGTAATTCATCAAAGGTAAAATTATATTCATGTTCAGAACATACCTCTTCCACATTTGCCATGAAGGAAAGATGGGCAACTTCTTGTTCATCATCCGAACTTGAATCTTTGCTATCGCTCCAAGTTATTATTATTGCCATGAATTTCTTTTTGGCCTTGAGAGCTATTATCTTCTTCTTCTCTTGATCAGCAACCACTCTCTTTTGCCATATGTTCAACTCATAGGTCATAAGTGAACCGATGAGCTCCTCCAAAGGTAGGGTATCAATATCCTTGGCTTCTTGGATCGCCGTTATCTTTGGATCCCATGATATTGGCAAAGATCTAAAAATTTTATTAACCAAATCAGCATTAATATAGACTTTACCAAGACTTTTCAATTCATTAATAATATTCATAAATCTTCCATACATATCAGATATAAATTCATAGTGTAGCATTTTAAGCATTTCAAAAGAATATATAAACAAATTAATTTTAGTATTCTTCACTTAAAGAGTACCCTCATGAGTAATTTCAAGTATGTCCCATATATCTTTCGTCGATGTGCATGTGGAGATCCTATTGAATTCATTAAAGTCTAATGTATAATAAAGCAAGTTCATTACTTTAGCATTAATTTCAGATTGCTTAATGTCATATTCATTCCAATCCTCTTCGAGCTTTGGAATGGAAATGCCATTAATCAAAATGGAAGGAATATGAGGACCATTAACTATAATTTTCTAAAGATAATAACTAATATATTGAATATAGATGCGCATGCGAGTTTTTCAATATGTGTAATTTATGCCATTGAAAAATTATGGTCTAACACTAATACCTACAAGGGTTGCCATGATCTTTTACTCAAAATCGTTAGATTTTCAAATAGAGTACCGGGCTCTGATACCAATTGTTGCCCAGTGATGAAGCAACCCAAAAGGGGGGTTGAATTTGGTTTTATAAAATTTTTTTGAACTATTTCATCAAGTATGTGCTAATTGCAATTAAGTGCTTGTGTTTTGCTGAAGTGTTTGTGTGCTTCAAAATAATATGCAGCAGAAATTATAAAGTAAATGTAATAGTAAAAGCAATCACACAAATACAACAAGTTTATAGTGGTTCGATGCATTCCAAGGCACCTACATCCACTCCCCAAGTTTTTCTTGAGAATTTCACTATAATCACCAAGATTACAGTTGATTAGTTTTCCGTACTCACTAATCAAAACCCAACTTGTTTTCCTGGGCTTAAAAGTCAAAACTCCTTATTGGTTTTATAACTTAGGCTAACCAACAACCTTCGATGGTTTTATAGGCTTGCCAACAACCTATATTGGTTATACAGGATCACCAACAATCTAGTTGGTTTTACATAAAGGCTAACCAACAACCTCTTTGGTTTTCCAAGGCTCATCGAAAACCTTAATAAACAAAGCAAGCACAATATGAAAAGAACATAATAAAAGCTTTCTTAAACAAAGTAAATATCTCTTTGAAGCCTTTGATTATTGATGAAGAACTTGTCTTCAAGTTGTTGAAGACTTTGATTGCAGCTTGATGATGTGAACTTGGATGCACTCTCTTATATTTGGAAGCTTGAAGGCTTGAACCGCTCAACTATTGAATCCTTGAAGGATATTCAATAATCTCATCAAAGGATTACTTTTCTATTTGATTTTTGGTGTTTATATAGCTCTCCTGATAGAAAAATGCCCTAAGAGCCAATCATTGTATGGGCCTTTTTGTAAACTTCCAACTCATGTATGACATCATTATTTATAATAAAGGCATTTGATTCATCATATACTGCCGTGTCATGTTTTTGATTATGATGAACCCCATAGAGTAAGATAATGGAAGTAGGGTTATGATAAAATAACAGTGAGACCTAATTCCTATAAACCCTAATCTAGAATGTTCCTAGGCACTGACACCACTTGCTTAGAATTCCAATCAGCACCTACATAGCAAAAACGGCGAGGAAAAGATCAAGAATTAACCTTCTTGATCAAGACCAACAATAACCAATTCTTGGATTCAATATCACGTAACAAAGGAGATATAGAACAGAGATGCATGTAGGAGAAAAAGAGAGATCGTACTCCTTTGGAGAAGAACCTTCTTACAAGACAAGACAAACCCGTGACACCTCTTCTGAAACCATAGAAGCTTCTCGCCGTCACCCGCACATCTTCTCTCTTGCAATCCTCACACCCCAAAAACCCATGTACGGCCATGCATAGACAATACCTCCCGTGCTTCCCTTCCTCTCTGAAACCCGAGAAGAAGCTCCATTTATGAACTCCCTCACGCAGGATCCCTTCTCCAAAGCCCCATGATGTACCCTCATGGTCCAAGCCCTCCACATGATATCTCCCTCATGTGTGCCTCTCTGAAGCCCTCCAACGTGGCCTCCTTGAAACCCAGGAGGTCTCCACCTACGGACTCCCTCACACAGATTCCCATTGTTCTCATCGAGCACAATGGGATCGCCGTCCCGGGCCAAGAAAGCGTAGTATATGTCCGGCTGATGCGATATTCTACCGGATCTCCTAATGGGTTCTAGGTGTGATACAATCACAGCCGGTTCTACGATGTCCTTAGAGTGTGTAGGTTCTTCTATTGGCTGAACTTCATCAAGTTCAATCTTAGAGGCTATAGTTCCTTCTCCAAGGAACTCCTTTTCCAAAAGATAGCTCTAAGAGCAACGAACACCTTTTGTTCATTCTCCAAGTAGAAGAAATACCCTTTGGTTTCCTTAGGATAACCAATGAATAAACATCGATCAGACCTAGGACCAAGTTTGTTTGAGTATAAACGCTTTACGTAAGCCGGACAACCCCATACCCGAAGGTGTGAGATTGAGGGTTTACGTCCATTCCACATCTCATACGGAGTGGAGACAACAGACTTACTTGGAATATTATTTAACAAGTAACAGGTTGTCTGAAGTGCATATCCCCAAAAGGATAGCGGCAGAGTTGCAAAGCCCATCATGGATCGAACCATGTCCAACAAGGTTCGATTCCTCCTTTCGGACACACCATTCAACTGTGGTGTTCCTGCAGGAGTCCACTGAGAGAGAATTCCATTCTCCTCAAGATATGTCAAAAATGCACCAGATAAGTATTCACCACCTCGATCAGATCGAAGGGTTTTAATACTTTTTTCAATTTGCTTTTCTACTTCATTACGGCATCGTTTGAATATTTCAAATGACTCAAACTTATGTCTTATTAAGAAGACATAACCGAACCTTGAAATGTCGTCTGTAAAAGTAATAAAATATTTGTATCCTCCTCTAGCACTAACTATCATCGGTCCACATACATCAGTATGTATGAGACTTAGAAGTTTTGTAGCTCGTTCACCTTTTCCAGTAAAAGGTGACTTGGTCATTTTACCTAGTAAACAGGATTCATAAGTGGGCAATGATTCAGAATCACTGACCTCGAGGAGTCCATCTCCTCGCATCTTGTTTATCCTATTTTGGTTAATATGACCTATCTTACAGTGCCAAAGATACAAATCGTTAACATTATCTAACATTAGGCATTTGCTAGAAGTGTACATTACACTAACAGGCCTTGATAGTACATATATGTCATTATTTAATCTAGCTTTCATTATAACAGAGTTATTCAAAATAACATTGCAAAAATCTCCTTTTATTGAAAGTTCAAAACCACAATTGGCCAAAAGGCCTACAGAGATTATGCTCATAATGAAACTAGGACAATAGTGACAGTCGACTAGTTCGACAGTACAAGACTCAAAGACAAGATGCAAGACTCCGATCGCCAGTACTGGAACACGATTTCCATTCCCGATGCTCAGAAACTGTTCTCCATCTTCAAATCTTCTGCTAACTTGAAGTCCTTATAACGAATTACAAACGTGAATTGGACTACCAGTATCCAATACCCAGTTAGCAATATCAACAATTGAGTAATTACAAGGTTTTATCATATAAATACCTTGTTCAACAGACTTCTGCTTCCTCGGCCTATTCAGATCAAGGGACGCAATATAAAGAGGACAGTTCCTCTTCCAGTGTCCCTTCTTCTTGCAGTAGAAACACTCTGCAGAAGATTGATCAGCCTTATACTTCCTGATCTGACTAGGGCTAGGAGCATTCTGCACCTTCTTTCCCTTTTTATTTATTTTCTTCTTCCCTTTCTTAAAGAGACGACGACCTCTACTACCTCCCATTAAATTCACCACCCCCCTATTTAGTTGGTGGTCTTTCTCGAAAGTCTGCAACAACCCCAAAAGACCATGGTAGTTGACTGCAGGCTTGTTCATTCTATAATGATCAAGAAAATCAAGATAGAAAGAGGGAAGAGAATTCAGGATCGCATCCTTGCCGAGCTACTCGTGCAAGGGGCATCCGAGTTTGTCCAGTTTTTCAATCAGCTCGATCATGTACAATACATAATCAGTGACTGAACCACCATTCGGCATCTAGGAATTATAGATGGCACAAGACACTTTGTACCGTTCTACACCATCCGAGGTGCCGAAGGATTCCTTCAACTTTTGAAAGATTTCATCAGGTTGGGCCTCCTCGAATTTGTGACTAAACTCGTCGTTCATTGCCACTAACATAATGCATCGGACAGTAGTCCGATCAGAGACCCACTTTAGATAAGTGTCTCTGATCGCACTCCATGCATTAGTGGGAGGGATTTCAGGTGCCGGATCCATTATTACATAGAGGATTCGTTCATGCTCCAGAACGATTCTCAATCTTCGATACCAACTATCAAAGTTGTGACCCTTTAACTTCTCGTTATCGAGAAGTGACCGGAGCGATAAATTTGAAGATATCTGAAAAGAAAATAAGACCAAATTAGTGTATGAATTAATAACTTAACCAAAAGACTTGGACTTTAGTCTAAAGGTTTCTCCCACTAATTTTTCAGATTGGTAGCCTCAAACTCCAATCCGTGAAAACACTTTATCAAGTGGGTACTGAAATCCAATAGGCCTCGCATGAGCCCGACTATGGCCAGCTCACCCATACGAGCCTAAAGGTTGGTTCGTAAACCAATTGTTTCCCTAAACAATTTTCAGTATTTTATTTTGCCCTAGAGAACACCCCAATCGGCCTAGGGGCCTCTTATTGCGGGTCTCTGGTTAGGTCCAACCATTAAAAGACAAATCCAATGCTTCCAACTAACTAAAGACCAAGCTCGACTATGGCCGGCCCACCTGGTCCCGTTAAGGAGGTTGCACTGAACCATCATCGATCAGATAGAAATTCTAGTCGCCGGATGTACACCCGTTTTATGGAACTGTCGATGCACACCAAGCTAGTGGACACATTTCTATCCAACTTAATGGAAGGCTAAGACACTGTCAACTCTTTGACTTAGTCTTTTTAAGGATCTAATAATTATTGAGAATTTTTTAGTTGTGACAGAAGAAAAAGGCAAGGACATGGATCATCCTCCCACTGAATCAATCAGATTCCATGAGGGTTGATATAAATCAACAAAATTGATCCATGGGCACCTAAAGATCAGTCAAACCGACCAACCTGGGTGACATGGGTTAACTCGAGTCATTGAGCTTTTCCAATCAGTTCTGGTCGACTCGACTAACCAGGTAGGTGAGATCATGGGTGAGATCCGCCATTAACCATCTTTCCTAGACACCAACCAAGTTGGCCAGGAAAGAGGTAGCCTCATACAACCATGATCACAATGCCAAACCTACCTCGACACCAGTCGGTTTACCAGACTCGATCAGACTAGCCTAAAGACTCGGGCGTCCACTGAGCCACTAATTGGATCCATTTTAGATGAACGGATCAACTAATCTAACTATTAGATAGTTCTAAAGAAGGGCCTTAAACAACTTTTGTTTAATCTTCTTATTATCCGGTTCAACTAAACTTAGGTTTAACCCATATAAGGACCCAACTAGTCAGCTAACCCAATTAACCCAAAATGGCTTATGCAAATTTGATTAGATTTCATAAACCTAAAAAATTTTTTAATAAGCTAAACACTTAATTAAAATAATTTGTAATTAAGTCTCTATGTATAACAATTTTTACATACCAAATCATGCATCAAGATATTTTACAAATATTTTATATCCAATATAAAACATGCCTAAAACATGTATCACCAAATTAAAATAATTTTTAATATTCTTTAAGGATCCTTCTGAAGAGGCCAACACAGATGATCTGCATCGTGTCAAAGACACACGGTCATGGTGAAGGTCTCAACTAGGTTCCAAAAAGAAATCAGGATACATTTTTAGATTAAACTAATTTTAATCTATAAACATGCATACTAGATTCGATTACACATGCAACCAGGCTCTGATACCACTGAAAGAAAACTGGTGCAGGTGGCTTGACATAATCTTACAATAGGCATGCAAACTGCTGTGGGAGCAGAAAGGATTTTAAAAACATTTTTAAAAATTCGCGCAGCGAAAATCTGCTCCACCCAGAAACTAATCTAATTCTAGTTGCAAATAGGCATGTTTGATGATATAAAATATTTATAAAATATTTGAATTAAAAATTCAATTCATGCATGATTAAAAAATAATTTTTAATTCATACCTTATTCTGGCTGGAATAACTCTGGGATAAAGCTGGAATAGGCTGGAATAGCTGGAATAAAACTATTCCAGCCTTCTTCTTCCTTGGAACGTTGGAAACTCTGTTTTTAGCTTTCAAAACAGTGATCAAACGGTGGCTTTCGGACCTCCTTTTGCTCCCAAATTTCAGCAGCGGCAAGGTAGAGAAGTCTACTACACTCTCCAACAAAAATCTGCAATCAAAACAAGCTAAAACGGGTGTAGAAAATTGCCAAAAATTTGCTGCTGAAATTTGCTGCAAAACTGGACAGCAGCATTTTCCTTCGTGTTTGGAGCTGTAGTGGGTGATCAGGCTCACATGGCTTGCTCCCAGGAGTAGAAGGGTACTCCCTCTAAGGGGGAGACACGCCGGGGGCCCTCCGGTCCCTCTCCACACGCGGTGCTAACCGCTGGAAGAAGAAAAAGACACAGTGGACGGCAGCAACTTGGCTTTGCTGCAGTCCTAGGTTTGAGCACAAGAAACAACCGGTTCTCTCCCTCACACAATCTAGAACCTAGCCCCAAGAGCACTCCAAATGAGCCTCTCAAAGAAGAAGAACACCCAGATTTTGTTGTTGCTTTCTCTCGGTTCTCACATGTTGGAAACTTCAATTCAGAACAGGGCTGCAGTAGGGGTTTATAAAGGCTGCAGGGAAGAAGATTAAAGGACTGGGAGGCCTTGAAAAACTGCTACCGTTCACCCAATTAACAAGCCATAAACAAGAGGTTAAAGCCAGCGGGAGGAGGGAGGAGAAGAGATGCCCAGAGGGGAAGACTTCGGATGTTTGGCCTTCATCGGATGCAAGAAATTCCTCCCAGCGAATTACCGTGTAAAACGGTCAATGGGAGTAAACACCGGTTCAAAGAAAATGCCGGTTCAACCAAAACCGGTCCAACCCCTTTTTAAACCTCTTGGTTCAATCCAATTGAACCGGTTCAAATCCAATTAAAATTGGTTCAAGGGATTAAAATTGGTTCACAACCAATTGAAGGCCGAAATGAACTCTGAATCAGTTTAAAACTGATTCAAAAAAATCCTGGCGCAGTGCTGGTCAACCCAGAACAATTTCCGATTGACAAAGACAAGGGCAAGATGGAAAAAGAGTGCTCAAAAAATACTGTGACCATAAAATCGAGATGATTCCCAATCGTAATCAGTATCCGGATTAGAGAGTTATCCTATGTGGCATGTGACCTCATAGGTTCGAACGTAAACGGTAGCACTAGAACAATTCTAGTACCAGCATAGGAAACCATCTAGCAATGGGTCCCGGCGTCCGGATAGGTCGAAGATGCGGAAGCAAACTATCGAACCTCTGGCATATGGTTACCGTATAATTCATCACTTTGACCTCTAATGCTCAGGACGATTGTGATTGGGCTGCCAACCCAGACTGAGTCAGTCGACTACGTGTCTCAACCTTGCAAGCCCAGTGACTCTTCACTAGGACTACCCCGGTCGAGGATTTGCTAAATTGAGATATTGCGAGACATTCAATCCAAACTGTTTGGACAGGTCAATTCCATCTTGGTCCATCACTGCTCTACAAGTACTTGCCTGTACCCAGAAACCTTCCATCACCGGATTAAAAATATGGGTAGTCCGGTACCAAAGCACAGGGAGTTGCTTGCAAGCTATCGTGATGACCTCAGGTCAGAGCAACACAAATACCCATATCCAATTGCGAGTATCCCTTTGGCAGAAAAGGGCTGCATGGAGTCACGTTCAATAAGATATCACATATCCCACTTGCAGATCACATCAGTGTCACCACACTCATTTGGTCAAGAGGACAACCAAACGATGTGAACTACAACAACCTATACTTGATATATTGCCGTCCAGTACAATATATCCTTTGGTTTGAACAGGGTTTAAGGACCACTCGATACATCCTCTCTGTATCGAAGTCAGTGTAGTCCTAAGGACTTCATCACATGAAAAGAGTTCATTTCAGGGAAATTTAGTATGTGATGAGCTGCCAAAAATAATATTTTATTAATTCATAAAAATAATACAATACTTAGCACAACCGCCTACAACCCAGGCGATTGGCTTTGGGACACAATTCCCAACAACTCCCACTTGTACTAAAGCCAATCAGAAGAGTATCCAATACCCATTTCCCATTTACAATAGTCGAACTCTTTTATTCCGAGGGCTTTAGTGAAGGGGTCGGCCAGATTTTCTTTTCCATCGATCTTCAGAAGATTGATGTCGTCTCGTTCTACGATCTCTCGTACGAGATGGTAGCGCCACAATATGTGCTTGGTGCGGTGATGAGCTTTAGGCTCCTTAGCTTGAGCAATGGCTCCAGTGCTGTCACAGTACACCGGAACAGGACCATCTAGAGAAGGTGCCATGCCTAGCTCTCCAAGGAACTTCCGCAACCACACAGCTTCCTTTGCTGCATCTGATGCTGCAATGTATTCTGCTTTGCATACCGAGTCTGCAACAGTTGCCTGCTTGGAACTTTTCCAGCACATTGCTCCTCCATTCAGGGTAAATACAAACCCTGACACACTCTTGCTATCATCTCTATCCGACTGAAAACTAGAGTCAGAGTACCCCACAAGTTTCAAGTCAGGTTCTCCAGAAATCAGCCATTGATCTTTAGTATTTCTTAAATACTTAAGGATGGACTTAACCACCTTCCAATGCGCCTTACCTGGGTCAGACTGGTATCTGCTCACTACTCCTAGTGAGTATGCCATGTCTGGTCTTGTACAAGTCATAGTATACATGATAGAGCCTACAGTAGAAGCATAAGGTACTCTATTCATGCACTCTCTTTCCTCAGGAGTTGTCACACAATCCTTCTTGGAAAGAGTAATTCCAGAACCTATCGGAAGATAGCCTTTCTTGGAATTTTCTATGCTGAACCATTTCAGCACGGTGTCAATGTACGTAGACTGGGACAGTCCCAAAAGCTTCTTAGATCTATCTCTATAGATCTTCATATCTAGTATGTAAGAAGCTTCACCCAAGTCCTTCATGGAGAACTGAGATGATAACCAGACCTTTATTCCTTGTAATGCTGTGACATCATTCCCGATTAAGAGAATGTCGTCAACATACAGTATTAGGAATACAATCATAGAACCATTAACCCATTTATAGATGCACGGTTCTTCTCCGTTCCTAATGAAGCCATACGATTTGATACACCCATCAAACCGTAAGTTCCAACTTCGAGACGCTTGCTTGAGTCCATAGATGGACCTCTGCAACTTGCATACTTTTGATTCATCTATGGATGTGAACCCTTCAGGCTGTATCATATACACCTCCTCTTCCAGCTCCCCATTTAGGAAAGTGGTTCAGACATCCATCTGCCAGATCTCGTAATCAAAATATGCTGCCAAAGCAAGCATGATCCGAATGGACTTGAGCATTGCCACAGGGGAGAAAGTCTCGTCATAATCGATACCATATCGCTGACGATACCCCTTGGCAACCAGACGGGCTTTATAGGTCTCTACCTTCCCATATGCGCCCCTTTTCCTCTTGAAAATCCATTTACACTCGATGGGTTTTATTCCTTCAAGCGGATCAACCAATGTCCAAACATTGTTGATTTCCATGGACTCCATTTTGGATCACATGGCTCCAAGCCATGCCTCAGAGTCAGATCACTGAAGAGCATCCATATAGGTGATTGGATCCTCATTGTTCTCATCGAGCTCAATGGGATCGCCATCCCGGACCAAGAAATTGTAGTATCTGTCCGGCTGACGCGATATTCAACCGGATCTCCTAATGGGTTCTGGGTGTGATTCAATCACAGTCGGTTCTACAATGTCCTTAGAGTGTGCAGGTTCTTCTATTGGCTGAACTTCATCAAGTTCAATCTTAGAGGCTATAGTTCCTTCTCCAAGGAACTCCTTTTCCAAAAAGATAACTCTAAGAGCAACGAACACCTTTTGTTCATTCTCCAAGTAGAAGAAATACCCTTTGGTTTCCTTAGGATAACCAATGAATAAACACCGATAAGACCTAGGACCAAGTTTGTCTATGTCTAAACACTTTACGTAAGCCGGACAACCCCAGACCCGAAGGTGTGAGATGAGGGTTTACGTCCATTCCACATCTCATACGGAGTGGAGACAACTGACTTACTTGGAACATTATTTAATAAGTAATAGGCTGTCTGAAGCGCATATCCCCAAAAGGATAGCGGTAGAGTTGCAAAGCCCATCATGGATCGAACCATATCTAACAAGGTTTGATTCCTCCTTTCGGACACACCATTCAACTATGATGTTCCTGGAGGAGTCCACTGAGAGAGAATTCCATTCTCCTTAAGATATGTCAAAAATGTACCAGATAAGTATTCACCACCTCGATCAGATCGAAGGGTTTTAATACTTTTTCCAGTTTGCTTTTCTACTTCATTACGGTATCGTTTGAACATTTCAAATGACTCAGACTTATGTCTCATTAAGAAGACATAACCGAACCTTGAAAAGTCGTCTGTAAAAGTAATGAAATATTTGTATCCTCCTCTGGCACTAACTATCATCGGTCCACATACATCAGTATGTATGAGACTTAGAAGTTCTGTAACTCGTTCACCTTTTCTAGTAAAAGGTGACTTGGTCATTTTACCTAGTAAACAAGATTCACAAGTGGGCAGTGATTCAGAATCACTGACCTCGAGGAGTCCATCTCCTCGCATCTTGTTTATCCTATTTTGGTTAATATGACCTAGCCTATAGTGCCAAAGATACAAATCGTTGACATTATCTAACCTTGGACGTTTGCTAGAAGTGTACATTATACTAACAGGCCTTGATAGTACATATATGCCATTATTTAATCTAGCTTTTATTATAACAGAGTTATTCAAAATAACATTGCAAAAATCTCCTTTTATTGATAGTTCAAAACCACAATTGGACAAAAGGCCTACAGAGATTATGCTCATAATAAAACTAGGACAATAGTGACAGTCGACTAGTTCGACAATACAAGACTCAAAGACAAGACGCAAGACTTTGATCACCAGTACTGGAACACGATTTCCATTCCCGATGCTCAGAAACTATTCTCCATCTTCAAATCTTTTGCTAACTTGAATATCCTGTAACAAATTATAAACGTGAATTATACTACCAGTATCCAATACCCAGTTAGCAGTATCAATATTTGAGTAATTACAAGGTTTTATCATATAAATACCTTATTCAGCAGACTTCTGCTTCCTCGGCCTATTCAGATCAAGGGATGCAATATAATGAGGACAGTTCCTCTTCCAGTGTCCCTTCTTCTTGCAGTAGAAACACTCTGCAGAAGATTGATCAGCCTTATACTTCCTAGTCTGACTAGAGCCAGGAGTATTCTACACCTTCTTTCCCTTTTTATTTATTTTCTTCTTCCCTTTCTTAAAGGGACGACAACCTCTACTACCTCCCATTAAATTCACCACCCCCTTATTCAGTTAGTGGTCTTTCTCAAAAGTCTACAGCAACCCCAAAAGACCATGGTAGTTGACTGCAGGCTTGTTCATTCTATAATGATCGAGAAAATCAAGATAGGAAGAGGGAAAAGAATTCAGGATCGCATCCTTGCCGAGCTGCTCGTGCAAGGGGCATCCGAGTTTGCCCAGTTTTTCAATCAACTCGATCATGTAGAATACATGATCAGTGACTGAACCACCATTTGGCATCTTGGAATTATAGATGGCTCAAGATACTTTGTACCGTTCTACATCATCCGGGGTGCCGAAAGATTCCTTCAACTTTTGAAGGATTTCATCAGGTTGGGCCTCCTCGAATTTGCGACTGAACTCGTCGTTCATTGCCTCTAACATAATGCATCGAACAGTAGTCCGATCAGAGACCCACTTCAGATAAGTGTCTCTGACCGCACTCCATGCATTAGCGGGAGGGATTTCAGGTGCCGGATCCGTTATTACATAGAGGATTCGTTCATGCTCCAGAACGATTCTCAATCTTCGATACCAACTATCGAAGTTGTGACCCTTTAACTTCTCGTTATCGAGAAGTGATCAGAGCGATAAATTTGAAGATATCTGGAAAGAAAATAAGACCAAATTAGTGTATGAATTAATAACTTAACCAAAAGACTTGGACTTTAGTCTAAAGGTTTCTCCCACTAATTTTTCAGATTGGTAGCCTCAAACTCCAATCCATGAAAACACTTTATCAAGTGGGTACTGAAATCCAATAGGCCTCGCATGAGCCCGACTATGGCCAGCTCACCCATACGAGCCTAATGGTAGGTTCGTAAACCAATTGTTTCCCTAAACAATTTTCAGTATTTTATTTTGCCCTAGAGAACACCCCAATCGGCCTAGGGGCCTCCTATTGCGGGTCTCTGGTTAGGTCCAACCATTAAAATGACAAATCCAATGCTTCTAGCTAACTAAAGACCAAGCTCGACTATGGCCGGCCCACCTGGTCCCGTTAAGGAGGTTGCACTGAACCATCATCGATCAGATAGAAATTCTAATCGCCGGATGTACACCCGTTCAATGGAACTGCCAATGCACACCAAGCTAGTGGACACATTTCTATCCAACTTAATGGGAGGCTAAGACACTGTCAACTCTTTGACTTAGTCTTTTTAAGGACCTAATAATTTTAGTGAGTTTTTTAGTTATGATAGAAGAAAAAGGCAAGGACTTGGATCATCCTCCCACTGAATCAATCAGATTCCAGGAGGGTTGATATAAATCAACAAAATTGATCCATGGGCACCTATAGATCAGTCAGACCGATCAACCTGGGTGACATGGGTTTCTCGAGTCATTGAACTTTTCCAATCAGTTCTGGTCGACTCGACTAGCCAGGTAGGTGAGATCATGGGTGAGTATCCGCCATTAACCATCTTTCCTAGACACCAACCAAGTTGGCCAGGAAAGAGGTAGCCTCATACAACCATGATCACAATGCCAAACCTACCTCGACATAGTCGGTTTACCAGACTCGATCAGACTAGCCTAAAGACTCGGGCGTCCACTGAGCCACTAATTGGATCCATTTTAGATGAACGGATCAACTAATCTAACTATTAGATAGTTCTAAAGAAGGGCCTTAAACAACTTTTGTTTAATCTTCTTGTTATCCGGTTCAACTAAACTTAGGTCTAACCCATTTAAGGACCCAACTAGTCAGCTAACCCAATTAACCCAAAATAGCTTATGCAAATTTAAATAGATTTCATAAACCTAAAAAATTTTTTAATAAGCCAAACACTTAATTAAAATAATTTTTAATTAAGTCTCTATGTAAAACAATTTTTACATACCAAATCATGCATCAAGATATTTTACAAATATTTTATATCCAATATAAAACATGCCTAAAACATGTATCACCAAATTAAAACATTTTTTAATTTTAATATTCTTTAAGGATCATTCTGAAGAGGCCAACACAGATGATCCGCATCGTGTCAAAGACACATGGTCATGGTAAAGGTCTTAACTAGGTTCCAAAAAGAAATCAGGATACATTTTTAGATTAAACTAATTTTAATCTATAAAACATGCATACTAGATTAGATTACACATGCAACCAGGCTCTAATACCACTGAAAGAAAATCGGTGCAGGTGGCTTGACATAATCCTACACTAGGCATGCAAACTGCTGCGGGAGCAGAAAGGATTTTAAAATATTTTTAAAAATCCGTGCAGCGAAAATCTGCTCTGCCTAGAAACTAATCTAATTCTAGTTGCAAATAGGCATGTAAGATGATATAAAATATTTATAAAATATTTGAATTAAAAATTCAATTCATGCATGATTAAAAATAATTTTAATTCATACCATATTCTGGCTAGAATAACTCTGGGATAAAGCTGGAATAGGCTGGAATAGCTGGAATAAAACTATTCCAGCCTTCTTCTTCCTTGGAACGTTGGAAACTCTGTTTTTGGCTTTCAAAACAGTGATCAAACAGCGGCTTCCGGACCTCCTTTTGCTCCCAAATTTCAGCAGCAGCAAGGTGGAGAAGTCTACTACAATCTCCAACAAAAATCTATAATCAAAACAAGCTAAAACAGGTGTAGAAAATTACCAAAAATCTGCTGCTGAAATTTGCTGCAGAACTGGATAGCAGCCTTTTGCTTCGCGTTTGGAGCTGCAGCGGGTGATCCGGCTCACGTGGCTTACTCCCAGGAGTAGAAGGGTACTATCTCTAGAGAGGAGACACCCCGGGGGCCCTCCGGTCCCTCTCCACATGAGGTGCTAGCCGTTGGAAGAAGAAAAAGACACAGTGGACAGCAGCAACTTGGCTTTGTTGCAGTCCTGGGTTTGAGCACAAGAAACAACCGGTTCTCTCCCTCACACACTCCAAAACCCAGCCCCAAGAGCACTCCAAATGAGCCTCTCAAAGAAGAAGAACACCCAGATTTTGTTGTTGCTTTCTCTCGGTTCTCACATGCTGGAAACTTCAACTCAGAACAGGGCTGCAGTAGGGGTTTATAAAGGCTACAGGGAGGAAGATTAAAGGACTGGGAGGCCTTGAAAAACTGCTGCTGTTCACCCAATTAACAAGCCATAAATAAGAGGTTAAAGCCAGCGGGAGGAGGGAGGAGAAGAGACACCCAGCGGGGAAGACTTCGGACGTTTGGCCTTCATCGGACGCAAGAAATTCCTCCCAGCAAATTATCGTGTAAAATAGTCAATGGGAGCAAACACCGGTTCAAAGAAAATACCGGTTCAACCAAAACTGGTCCAACCCCTTTTTTAACCTCTTGGTTCAATCCAATTGAACTGGTTCAAACCCAATTAAAATTGGTTCGAGGGATTAAAATTGGTTCACAACCAATTGAAGGCCGAAACGAACTCTGAATCAGTTCAAAACTGATTCAGAAAAATCCTGGCGCAGTGCTGGTCAACCCGGAACAATTTTCGGTTGACACAGACAAGGGCAAGACGGGAAAAAGAGTGCTAAAAAAATACTATGACCATAAAATCGAGACGATTCCCAATCGTAATCGGTATCCGGATCAGAGAGTTATCCTCTGTGGCGTGTGACCTCATAGGTTCGAACCTAAACGGTAGTACCAGCACAGGAAACCATCTAGCAATGGGTCCTGGCATCCGGATAGGTTGAAGATGCGGGAGCAAACTATCGAACCTCTGGCATATGGTTACCGTATAATTCATCCGTTTGACCTCTAATGCTCAGGATGACTGTGATTGGGCTGCCAACCCAGACTGAGTCAGTCGACTACGTGTCTCAACCTTGCAAGCCCAGTGACTCTTCACTAGGACTACCCCGGTCGAGGATTTGCTAAATTGAGATACTGCGAGATATTTAATCCAAACTGTTTGGACAGGTCAATTCCATCTTGGTCCATCACTGCTCCACAAGTACTTGCCTGTACCCAGAAACCTTCCATCACCGGATTAAAAATCTGGGTAGTCCAGCACCAAAGCACAGGGAGTTGCTTGCAAGCTACCATGATGACCTCAGGTCAGAGGGATACATATACCCATATCCAATCGTGAGTATCCCTTTGGCAGAAAAGGGCTGCATGGAGTCACGTTCAATAAGATATCACATATCCCACTTGCAGATCACATCAGTGTCACCACACTCATTTGGTCAAGAGGACAACCAAACGATGTGAACTACAACAACCTATACTTGATATATTGCCATCCAGTATAATATATCCTTTGGTTGTGAACAGGGTTTAAGGACCACTCGATACATCTTCTCTGTATCGAAGTCAGTGTAGTCCTAAGGACTTCATCACATGGAAAGAGTTCATTTCAGAAAAATTTAGTATGTGATGTGCTACCAAAAATAATATTTTATTAATTCATAAAAAAATACAATACTTAGCATAACCGTCTACAACCCAGGCGATTATCTTTGGGGCACAATTCCCAACATCAAAGCCCGGGGATAACCCCAAAAACACCTGGAACACCTCCAGGACAGCATGGGACATGCCCCCAAGCTCTAGTTATCACCTCTAGCCTCCTTGCCATGGCCTTTCAAGTCTCTTCAAGGCTTGGGAGCACCATGCAAAATCCTATACTTCTTAAGTAGTTAAGCTTCTGAGTGGTTACAGCCCACCAACTAACCACCTAACCAACTAAGCTAACCTACTAACTAGTTGAACCCCCTTTCACACCTAAGGACAGTCAGCTAGACCTAAACCCAATCCCATAACCCAACTGGGTTATGTTACAATCTCTCAAAAAACTTCTCCCAACAAGTTATTGTAAGAAAATACTCAAACTCGAGCCTATGTACACCCATGACTCACATGTTCTCTCAAACCCTAGGTCAAGCCCCCTAACCTAACATGACTTAGGACTCTAGGAACTTATAAACCAGCACCCAAACCTGTGTAACTCTTCTCTTGGTTTCTCAAAACTTGGAGCACCATACAAAACCCTACACTTTAATTAGGTTATCATAAAATGAATCATCACTCTATGTATTCAGATTTTTGGTGAGACCTTGGTTTCTTAGCTAGAGCTATTATATCATCACTACTATAATATAGTATTATGACATCTAATGATATGACACTCAATTCTATAATAATCTATGAATCAGAATATATTCTTGCACCTTTAAAGATGATGATTTAGTCAGCCTTCCTGGTCAAACCTATAATGATCCATTCCAAACCATCATTGTTTGAAAATACATCATATGTATCCTTATTCCCTCTATTCTCTCTCTAAAAATCTAAAACATATCTTTGGTACTACTCAAGTATTAAAGAATATTATCATATTTATTCAACAGTCATAGCCTAGATTCTATTGATATTCACTAGTGATATTCATAGTAAAATTAGATTATGTACAAAGCAAAGTTTATATAAGGTTTCTTATAGCCAAAGCTCAAAAGGATCTAACCCATAAAAAAATATTTTCAAATATATTGGGATACATTTTATAGATTAATTCCATGCTTAGGAGTCAAATCTCCAATTAAATTTTCAGGCTAATCATCTTTAGCATTTCCTTAATGTACAATTTTATGATAGGTGTAGCATCCTCCTTGGTCTAACTCATAGATCTACATTTCAAATATAGGATACTTTTCAATAGGTCTTTATTGGAGAATTACCTAGATAATCATAACTTAACCTAAATTAGTATAGGAATCTTATTCCTAATAGAAGAATATTATGCTCGTACAATACAAGGAATTAAATATTCCCACTAATCTTTTATAAACATGCGTTCATCTTCTCATTATTGGCAGAATTAAATAATTTGATCATGTTATAAAAATGAGAATTCCAATTCTGAACTCTTTTCTTCAACCTACTTACATAGTTTTTTTGTAGCTTAGACCTTATGATCCCATCACATATATCAATATGATTTTATCATGGTTAACTGCAATAGAAATTAGTATAGATTTTAGTATGGTTAAAGTAAAAAGGTATTCATAGTCAATGCTAACTATAACCTTTCACTTAAACCTTACCATATAGATCTCTATCTATTTTCTTTTATAGATACATTGCATCCATTAGGTACTATACCTTTAGGTCGATCCATCAAGGTCCATACCAAGTTAAAGCACATCAAGTCTAACTTCATGAGATTCAACTATTTTTAGAATCGATGTGTTACACCACATCGTTGTAGATTTTTGAGATCATCTCTGTTGGCTCTCCTAGTGATTTTGATAAATAACAAAACATTGAGTACATATTGTATACTGAAGTTTATTCTCAGCTATGAGTTTTCAGGAAGCAAGCACCTCAAATTCTCAAAAGTTTAAGTATCATGGCATGCCATGACACGGAGCATTTTTCATAATTTAGGACATCCTCTTCATGCAAAAAGGGCTTTTACATGTTCAATTATTGATTGTTTATGTTCCATTTTAGTTTCAAAATTCATGCTTGTGTTTTTGGCTTAATTTGTACTTGATTATGAATTTTTCAAAGTCAAGTGTCGATACCTGGGAAGTCAAGTGTCGATACTTGGGAAGTCAAGTGTCGACACTTCAGCATTTGGCATACAGAAAAATCTCTTTTCACACCAAGTGTCGATACCCAGAACTCAAGTGTCGACACCTGCAATTCAAGTATCGATACTTAGGTTTCCAAGTGTCAACTCAAGGCTTGAGATTTTTGAAAATACATAACTTTACCAATATAGGATTTTTGTGTCAAGTGTCAACACCTGTGCATCAATTGTCGACACTTGAAAGTTCAAGTGTCGACACCTAGAAATCAAGTATCGACACCTGACAGCCAAGTGTCAACACCTGACAGCTAAGTGTTGGCACTTGAAGTCTGACAGCCCTAGCGGATCTATTTTTCTGACTTGCAAAATCACTTTTCAAGCTCCTAATGGCTAGATTCAAGGCTCCAATGATCACAACCCATTTTTGGAAGTTTTTAGGTGTATTTAAGCTTCACCAACTTCATTCTAGAAAAATAGAAGTGTATTGAAGTCCATTGAAAGCCAAAAAGTCAAGATTCTCTCAAGAACTTCACTTCAAGAGCCATTTAAAGTTTGATTCCCTAAAAAAGCTTACAAGCTCATCCTTATATCATTCCAAAGAAGAGTTTGAAGGATTTTCTAAGGAGGAGACAAAACAAAGCATCAACTTGAGCTTCAAAGCTTCTATTCTACTCTTGAAGACAGTTTATCTTATTTTTGAAATTATATATCTGATTTTATCTTGTGATTTGACCTTGCTTTTAAGGGTGTCTTAAAAGAAGGTTGTTGTGGTTTGTTGGTAAGCCAAAGGAACAAAACCAACTAGGATTAACTTGTGAGCCCGAAGATAAAATAAGTGTAAAGGTTTGTCGGTAAGCCAAAGGTACAAAACCAACTAGGGTTAACTTGTGAGCCCGAAGACTAAACAAGTATAAAGGTTTGTTGGTAAGCCAAAGGGACAAAACCAACTAGGGTTAACTTGTGAGCCCGAAGACAAAACAAGTGTAAAGGTTTGTTGATGAGCCTAGGTGATAAAACCAACATAGGTTTTGACTTGTAAGCCTTTTAAAAAACAAGTCGACTGTAATCTTGATTGGATTATAGTGGAATTTCCAAGGGTGGCTAGGGGAGTGGATGTAGGTGCTAGGTTTGCACCGAACCACTATAAACTTTGTGTTTGTGTGTGATTGCCTTCTCTCTTTCTTGCTCTTTGTTTATGGCAATTCACTTACTGCTTTCCGCTGCATTCAATCTAGTGTATTGAATTTATTACTCACAAACACCACTAGACCTTCACATTACTGCTTTAAATTTTAAATGACCCAATTCACCCCCCCTCTTGGACTCCATTTCTGGGCAACAAGTGGTATCAGAGCACCGGTACTCTCTTGTAGGTCCAAGGATCTTGAGTAAAAGATCATGGCAGCCCCAATAGGAATGGGTGTTGTTGAAGGTCAAGCTTCAAACCGTCCCCCACTTTTTAATTGCACAAATTACACGTATTGAAAAACACGCCTGCGCATATTCATTCAAGCTATTGATTATAATCTTTGGAGGATAATTGTAAAAGGTCCTCATCAGCCTACTATATTGGTTAATGGCATTCTCACTCCAAAAATAGAAGATGATTCGGATGAGAACGATATTAAGCAAATAGAGCTTAATGCTAAGGCTATAAATTTGTTGTTTTGCTCTCTTGATCCAAATGAATTCAATAGAATATCTAATTATCTCTCCGCCAAGGAGATTTGGGATACACTTGAGGTTACCCATGAGGGTACACACCAAGTAAAAATAACTAAGGTCAACATGCTCATTCATACGTACGAAATGTTTAGAATGGAACCTACTGAGTCTATTAGTGAGATGTGTACTAGGTTCACAAATATTGTGAATGGCATGAGAAGCCTAAGAAAAGTTGTTTCTAATGGTGAACTTATAAACAACTTCTCAGGTCTCTACCGGCTTCTTGGGATGCAAAGGTGACTGCTATTGAAGAAGCCAAGGATGTCAACACTCTTCCACTTGAACAATGGTTGGGCTCACTGATGACTTATGAGCTTTCTCTCAAACAAAAGAATGTGGAAGTCGACAAAAAAAAGAAAGTAATCACTTTCAAATCCACTGCAAGAGAAGAATCAAGCATTGACTCTGAAGAAGATGATGAAGAAGATGAGACAGCTCTAATGGCAAGGAAATTCAGAAGGTTCATGAGGAAGAAAAAGTTTAACTTCAAGAAGAAACCCCTGAAAGGTGAGACAAGTAAAGAAAAAGACAAGGAGAAAGATAAGGAGCAGCCCACTTGCTTTGAATGCAAGAAACCGGGTCATTTTAAGGTGGACTGCCCCTTACTCAAGAAAAGTAGAAGAAAATTAAGAAAGAAGGCCATGATGGTAACTTGGAGTGACAGCGAGGACTCCAGCTCTGAGGAAGAATAGCAGGAGGTTGCAAACTTCTATCTAATGGCGGATAATGACGAGGTACAATCTAAAACTGAGAATGAATTTACATTTGATGAACTTCATGAAGTTTTTGATGAATTAGTTATAGAATTTTGAAAACTAAAGTCAAAACATAAAGATTTGAAAAAGCAAAATTTGGATTTAGCCAAAACAAATGATAAGTTTTCTAATGAAAATGACTGCCTACTTCTTCAAAATAAAAAATTAAATGATAAAATTTCTGTTCTTGAAAAGGAAAAAGAAGTTTAAAAAAGAAGTCTTTCAGTTTCAAATGAAAATCTTTCAAAATAAATAAAAAAACTTTGGATGAAAACAAAAAATATAAAGAAGAAATTATAAAGTTAAAATCTTTTGTAGATAAACTTACATACAGTTCTAAAAAATTAAACATGCTTTTGAATAATCAAAGGGTTGTTTTTGATAGAGCTGGTTTAGGGTTTAAAACTCAGAAGAAATAAAAACTTTTCAAAAATTTCTTTGTGCCTGCATCTTCATCTATTACTTGTTATGCATGTGGTACTATAGGGCATAAATCTTATATGTGCAATAAAAGAAGATTGAGTAACATTAAGAAAGTTTGGGTTCCAAAAGGAACCAATGCCACCTAACCTAAAAGGATCCAAGATGACTTGGGTACCTAAAGTCTCCACTTGATTTTTATTGCAGGTATGCCTTGCAACCAATAAGAAAAGTATGTGGTACCTTGATAGCTGTTGCTCAAGGCATATGATCGGAGATGTAGAGCAGTTCTTATCACTTGAATATCAAAATGGTAGCAATGTGACATTTGGTGATAATGAAAAGGGCAAAATTATTGGTATTGGTAAAGTCCATATCACCCCCTCTACTTACATTAATAATATCTTATATGTTGATGGTTTGAAACATAATTTGCTTAGTATTAGTCAATTTTATGACAAGGATTTTAAAGTTTTTTTTGAATATTCTATGTGCATTGTTTCTAGTTTAGATGACAATTGCATCAAGTTCATTGGTCATAGGCATGGCAATATTTATACGGTTGATCTTGATGATCTTCCTGTTCAAAATGGTCAATGCCTAGTGGCAATGGAAGCCAAGATCAATGAAACCAGTTGGCTTTGGCATCGTAGACTAAGGCATGCTAGTATGCATTTGATTTAAAAACTTAGTAAAAAGAATTTGATAAAAGATTTGTCAAAGCTCAGTTTTGAAAAAGATAAGATTCGTAGTGCATGTCAACTTGGAAAACAAATCAAATCCTCTTTCAAACCAAAAGGAGTAATCTCTACATCTAGACCCTTAAAGTTGCTTCACATGGACCTCTTTAGGCCGACTAGAACATCTAGTTTGGGAGTTAAGAAGTACGGTCTAGTTATTGTAGAAGATTTCTCATGATTTACATGGGTCATGTTTTTAGCACACAAGGATGAAATGTTTTCTGAATTCATTAGATTTCATAAACGAGTTTCAAATGAAAAAGGTATTTCAATCGTATCTTTGAGAAGTGATCATGGAACCGAATTTGAAAATGCTAATTTTGATAAATTTTGTATTGAAAATGGCATTCATCACAATTTTTCAATACCTAGGATACCTCAACAAAATGGGGTGGTAGAAAGGAAAAAGAACTCTTGAAGAAATGAAAAAATAGAACTCTTGAAGAAATGGCACGCACCATGCTTTGTGAAAATGACCTACCTAGTATTTTTGGGCGGAAGCCATAAATACTGCATGCTATGTTTTAAATCGAGTTTTAATCCGACCAATTTTAAAGAAAACACCATATAGCTTTGGAAGGGTAGAAAACCTTCAATTCATTATTTTCGTGTTTTTAGATGCCGTTGTTTCATTTTAAACAATGATAAGGATAATTTGAGCAAATTTGATGCCAAATCAGATGAGGGAGTCTTTTTAGGCTACTCCACATCTAGTAAGGCATAGAGGGTTTTCAATAGAAGAACACTTGTTGTTGAAGAATCTATACATGTGGTATTTGATGAATCTAACCAGAAATCTTCTAGACAAGAAGATGTGCTTTCTAATGAAACAGGTACCAAGAAAACTGAAAGTGTGAACAACAATGAAGAACCTACCAAGGAACAAGAAGTTGATCAAAACACTGAAGGAGATCAAGCACAAGGTGATGAAAACACATCTACTGTTGATCCACTACCAAAATAATGGAGGTATGCTCATGGACATCTAAAATAACTAATTATTGGTGATCCATCTAAAGGTGTAAGTACTTGATCATCCCTTAGAAATATCTATGATTATTTAGAATTTGTTTCTCAAATTGAATCTAAAACTATTGAGGAAGCTGAATGTGATAGTAATTGGATAAATACTATGCAAGATGAACTTAACCAATTCAAAAGAAATAATGTTTGGACATTAGTAGATAGGCCTTCAAATACTTCAATTATTGGCACAAAATGGTTTTCTGAAATAAACTTGATGAAAATGGAATTATTACAAGAAATAAGGCTAGACTAGTTGCCAAAGAATACAATCAGGAGGAAGGGATAGATTTTGATGAAACCTTTGCTCTTGTGGCTAGACTTGAGACAATTAAGCTATTGTCGGCTTTTACTTGTTTTATGAATTTTAAATTATTTCAAATGGATGTTAAAAGTGCCTTTTTAAATGGTCTCATTGAAGAAGAGGTTTATGTTGAACAATCGCCTGGTTTTGAAAATTCTGAATTTCAAAATCATGTTTTCAAACTTCATAAAGCTTTGTATGGTTTGAAACTAACTCCTAGAGTTTGGTATGATTGTTTAAGTTCTTTTCTGCTAAAAAATGACTTTGCTAGAGGTAATGTAGACAAAACTTTATTTTTGAAGAAAAATAATGATCTCTTAGTAGTACAAATCTATGTAGATGATATCATATTTGGTGCTACTAACGAATCTCTTTGTCAAGAATTTGCAAAGTTAATGCAGGGTGAGTTCGAGATGAGCATGATGGGAGAACTGAATTTCTTCCTCGGACTCCAAATAAAGCAATCCAAAGAGGGGATCTTCATCAACCAAGCAAAGTACACAAAAGAAATACTCAAGAAGTTTATGATGGAGAACACCAAGCCTTTAAGTACCCCTATGAGCTCTTCTTGTAGACTTGACAAGGATGAATTAGGTAAATCTATTAACCAAAATTATATCATGGCATGATCAGTTCATTGCTATATCTTACTGCCAATAGGCCAGATATCATGTTTAGTGTATGTATGTGTGCTAGATATCAGTCTAATCCTAAAGAGTCTCATCTTTTGGCTGTTAAACGTATACTTAGATATCTATCTGGCTCAATTAAAATTGGTTTGTGGTACTCTAGAGATTCTTCATTTGAATTGATTGCTTATTCTGATGCTGACTTTATTGGGTGCAAACTTGATCGTAAAAGTACCAGTGGAACCTGTCAGTTTCTTGGAGTAAATTTGATCTCTTGGAGTAGCAAGAAATAGAATTCAGTTGCTCTATCTATGGCGGAAGCTGAATATATAGCAGCTGGAAACTGTTATGCTCAAATCCTTTGGATCAAATAACAACTCAAAGATTTTGGCATTAAACTAATTAAGACACCCATAAGATGTGACAATACTAGTGCAATCAATCTAACAAAGAATCCTGTGCAACATTCAAGAAGTAAACATATTGAAATAAGACATCATTTCATAAGAGATCATGTACAAAACTCTAATGTTTTACTTGAATTTGTGTGTACTGATGATCAATTAGCTGATGTGTTTACCAAACCCTTGAGTGAAGAGAGATTTTGCATGATTAGAAGAGAGTTAGGTATCATTGATCCATTCTTCTAGAACTCTCTCAAACTTCATCTTACCTAAGGTATTTTACTTAAAAAACACTTGCATTTATACCCAAAAGCATTTAATTCTCCCTTAAATTTTATGGAAAATTTTCAAATTTTTTATGGGATTTTCTTGGCCAAGTGTCAACACTTGTATTTTGCAAAGTGTCGACACCTGACCAAGTGTCGACACTTGACAAATCCCAAGTATCGACACTCGCGGATTTTTTTCTGTTTTTAGGGCAAACCGAACAATTTTTTGTTTCATTTTTCTCCCGTCTCTCACAAGTAAGAGTGGTTCCCCAAGCTCCACCAACTTCCAAATCTTCCCATTTACTGTTTACCCCAATGAAAATCAGGTATTTCCCTTTCTTATTTTCATTTTTGTTATTTTCAAATCGTGGAAGCTTACGTTTAGGTTTTTTCGACCGTTTTAAACCATTTCAATCAGATTTTCACAAGTTTTAGTTCGTTTCTAAGACTCCATTTTGGAGGAATCAAGCTTTAATGCATTCTTTTTGGATTTCCTTTGGAATTTTGGCCGATTTTCCACTCTTCCCATCCATTTTTGGGAAAAACACTGTTGGATTGATTTTTGGCCAAAATTTTCTTAGGTTTTTTCATCAAAAATCAAATTTTCTAAAATAGGTATTGCATTTTTATGTTTTAAAAAAAAATTACTAGTGATGTTTTGTGAAATATTTCCTTCACTTAGGTGTTTAACCTAAAAACCCTAAAGTGTTTTAACCTAAATCCTATTTGTTTAGATTTGGTTTACTAAGTCATATGTTTTATACATTGTGCAACCTAAAAATATTCTATACATATTGGATTAAAGTCTTTTTAACCTAAATATGTTTTGACTCCACTTTTCAAACTTTTATATTTACCCTTGTTTCATCGAATTAAAGGTATTTTATAAACCTAGATTTGTTTTTAATCCCAGTTTTTCAAAACTTATGTTAGCATATTTTTTCTAAGTTTATAAAGCATAAGTTTCCTTAGCCCATCAAGTTCTCAGCCTAATTAAATCTGTCCCCCTAGTTTACACTTCCTCAACCTTTCTTGGTCAGCTTGTTGTAATGGGTCCAAGGAAGAGACTTGCAATTCGGGAGAAACCTAGTCAGGGTGCAGAGAGGAGATCCAAGGCTAGACAGGATACTGGGCAGGCTAGCAGTTCAGCAGCACCAACTCTTCCCCCTGCAGCAAACGATGGCAGGGAAGGCAGTGGCTTCCGGGAGGAGAGTCGACCTTGCTATCTTTGATCGGCACCATTTTCCTATCCGTCAGATACTCACAGATGCTAGTCTAGTACCCTTCTGCACTATGTAGGAGAAGTACTACCCTTATCTTGTAAGGGAGTTTTATGGTGCCATGGATTGTCGACGACTTCTTTGGACCACTATAGTTAGAGGTGTTGAGATCTCTCTATCAGTAGAGTTTTTGAGCAGGATCTGGAAGATCCCCCATTGGGGAGTCAGTATATTTGGTGTAGAGGATAGAGAGGCTGCATTCAGGTATATCCTCGAGTAGGAGGATGTTTGCGGTGTGACAGTAGTCACCGTGAACCAGTTATCATTGGAGATGCGCCTGTTACAGCACATCACCGCACGCATACTTCTACCAAAGTCAGGGAGATTTGACTTTATTATAGAGAGAGAGTTGATGGTGATGACTAGCCTAATAGAGAGGAGATATATTGATTTGCCCTCTTTGATGCTTGTACAGATGCATGACGCTACGACCCAGAAGCGTCGTTGTCTGCCATACGGTATGGGGTTGACCCGACTCTTTAGAGCATGTGGAGTATCCTTGGAGGGGGAGATCCCCAAGGAGATCTTGCACACGGATGTGTACGATGAGAGGTCACTTCATCGCATGGGCTATAGATTGGAAGCAGGCTATGGGTCCAGAGGGAGTCTAGCCAGGAGGTAGATGAGGAGGACGAGATACGAGAGGCAGAGGCAGGGCCATCAGGGCCAGTTAGTTCACCTGCTCAGGCTACTCATGCATCTGAGACAGAGCCTATGACACCTACTGCCACTCCTTCAGCTGCTCCTCCAGCCTCTACTGGATTATCTTTTGAGGAGTATTCTCGTCAGTAGTTCACGGAGGTTCAAGGTGAGCTCGTTGGTCTTGGAGTTTGATCGACTCAGATGTTGATCGAGCTAGAGGGCCTTAGAGCCCACACTACTTCTGAGCTCACTAAGCTACATCGATTGGTGGAGACTGGGTTTGCACACATGGAGGAGCTCTTCAGATCTTTCACAGCCCCTGTAGCTCCACTAGCTGATGACGATGGTGGTGATGACAGACATGAGGTGATGATGGAGGTGATGATGGTCATGATGGTGGTGGTGATGGCACTGGTGATGGTGGTGACCATGCTGAGGGGAGTCAAGACAAAGCCACTTATATTATTGATAGAGACAGTGACAGTGATAGTGATGATGGCACTGACAAATATGATGTTGTCAGCCATGATCCTCCAACTACCCCTGCAGATATTCCATCAGCTGACTTGGTTGATTCCACATCGAACTTTATTACACCTGCTGATCTTCTTTCACCTCCTTCCACTAGATCATCTAGGGTTGCACCCGCTTTAGGTCCTTATGGTCGCACTAGGAGTCACCGGGCTTTAGCCTAGGGACCTCCTAAGGCCTTATCCTCTAGATCTAGGATCAGTGCTCCTTTCAGTCTTGAAATTCCATCTGATGAGGACTAGTCTCACAGATGATTTATGATTTATGTTGTATCTTGACTATTTACTATCATTGACTGTCGATGTATCTTGGTATGTTTCAGTATTGCTGATGAGTCTACAAAATTTTGTAACTGAAAACTTCAGATTATATATATATGTGTGACTTTTTGATACTTACTTTGTTTTCCTGATTAATATACTTGAATTGATATAATACTCTTATCACTTTGGCTCTGATACCTGATAATGTTAACTTTGAAATCTTAACTCTAATGCTCTTGAGCTCTAATAAGTTTAGCTATGATTGAATTTAACTCCATTACTTTTTATCTCCATGCTTGTTTTGAGGGGGAGTTTACTCCCTTTTCTAATGACTAACAAAAAGGGGAGTATGGTTTGTTTGTTTGTGTTTGTGATTTTCCAATTGGATCTGATACGTGATTAATTAAGGGGAGATTTATTCTTCCTAATTATACAAATTATGACTTATATGAACTTAAAATCATATTCATGGAATATCATATCTAAAATTTGAAAATTAATGTTGATTTACTCAAGGTTTTGTCAATATCAAAAAGGGGGAGATTGTTGAATCTCCTAGTGATTTTGATGAATAACAAAACATTGAGTACATATTGTATAATGATGTTTATTCTCAGCTATGAGTTTTCAGGAAGCAAGCATCTCAAATTCTCAAAAGTTTAAGTATCATAGCACGCCGTGGCACGGAGCATTTTTCACAATTTAGGACTTCCTCTTCATACAAAAAGGGCTTTTACATGTTCAATTATTAATTGTTTATGTTCTATTTTAGTTTCAAAATTTATGCTTGTGTTTTTGGCTTAATTTGTATTTGATTATGAATTTTTCAAAGTCAAGTGTTGACACCTGGGAAGTCAAGTGTCAACACTTCAGCATTTGGCATGCAGAAAAATTCCTTGGCATGCCAAGTGTCGACACCCAGAACTCAAGTGTCGACACCTGCAATTCAAGTATCGACACTTAGGTTTCCAAGTGTCGACTCAAGGCCTGAGATTTTTGAAAATACAGAACATTGCCAATAGAGGGTTTTTGTGTCAAGTGTCGATACTGTGCATCAAGTGTCGACACTTGAAAGTTCAAGTGTCGACATCTAGAAATCAAGTATCGACACCTGACAGCCAAGTGTCGACACCTATTATGGGGTTCGGTAACCAGTGCGGAAGTATGGATTTCAAAAACTTTATGAAATCAGGTCCGAACCCTAATCCCAAAATCTCCTTATTAGCAATTAAAACTTATGACTACATGCATGTCCAAATTTAAACATAGTTTAGATACTAACCTCAGATCGCTATATCCAATCTGATGTAGAAATAAACTCCAAATAGAGTAACCTTTTGAACACACCAGGCGTCCACTTGTCCGCCCTCCGATGGTGATCCACACGGGCAGATGATCAAGACAGTGACTCCTCAATTGGGTTCCTTCCAATCAAGTTCTACCCAAGAACTTGATATATGGGCTATTGGCTAGGACTCCTCTAGCCAAACGGGGACCAAAACTTTCTCTCTTACTCTTCTCCTAGTTTTTAGCAACTTTGGCCCCTTAAGACACTCTTGTCTTAAGAATAAGCCCTTGTCCTAAAATAAGACAAGGCTTGTCTTGGAGGGAGAAGAAAATTAAGACAAAGTTGTCTTAATGTAAGAAAGAAAGAAAAGAGGCGCCTTCTTCCTTTACCGTCGGAGAGTTTCTCTCTCTGACTCTCCTTCTGTTCTGAGATTCGACAGAGCCTAGGCTCTGTAAAGGAATCAAAGAGGAAAGAGAGGAGGGGGAAACAGTCTTCTGGAGAGGGAGAAGGAAAGAGAAGCAAGGCTTCGCCGTAGAAAATCTGGAATAATTTTTTTACGGTGAAGCCTTCTTCTTAAATAGGCGACAGAGAGGCACCTTCTCATCTGAAAAAATCCTCTCACATCCCTCTCTCCCTTCTCACGTCTTCTCTCTTAATCTCATGGCCCTTGGGATTAATCTCACGGCCTTTGGGATGGGAAGACGCGAAGAAGGATCGTGAAAACACAGAAGGGCGCGCGCAGAAAGAAGAGTCGCGCCCCTTCGGTGTTTTTCTTTTCTTTTCTCACGGTATTTTTCCCTTTTTGGAGAGTCCACGCCTAGGTGGACTCTCTTCCATGCCTCTTCAAAATCACCGGCGTTTTTTCTTTCCTTTCACGCAAAGACGCGTCTTGGAAAGAGTCCACGCGCGTGTGGACTCTTCTCCTTGCGCGCGCGCGTGGGAAGAGAGGGGGAGGGGTTTTAGGCGATGTGGGAAAGGGGTTTAGCCTCTTAGGTTAGCCCAATTGCTAGCCTATAGTTAGCCCAACATTTTGTATCTTCAATTAGATTCAAACCGGAATGAATTTGGATCTAAAAAAGACCAAATCGGAACCCTAACTCGAATCCGATTCAAGTAGAAGTCATGGTTTGCAACACATGCTAGTGTGTTCATCTGCAAACGAGATTTAATTCCAAATTAAATCCTTGATTATCTGTCCTAAGTGTGTGACCCATTGGGTTCCATACTTAGCCAGCAGTGGGTCCGAGTGCAAGTTGACCTAATCTGATCAGAACTCATTCTAATCGATTTAGGTCAAATCGAGCTAACTCGAGTCAGTCAATTAGGACTCCTCCTAATTAGTGATCCAATTAAACCATTTAATTTGATCAACCCACAAGACAAGATTGACGTCTAGCAACGTGTCATGTCTACCCGGAAGATATGGAAATTCTGGTGTAATTCCAAAACTACCCTTCAGTGGAAAGTTCCCGTACAATTCGATCCTTCAATCATCTTGCATCCCGAATATAACTATGGATATGGAATCATGTCAAATCCAGTTTATACTCATTCCCAGCTCAGTCATTCACTAATGATTCAATTAATTCGATATTAGAAATCATTTCTAATATCTGTACTTTGATCAAAGATTTCCTGAATCATCATCTGACCTAATTTGGCTGGATGCAATCTCCTCCTACTAGGAGTGATCAATTCCTTGTTGACCTACTCATTACCTTCATATACAATTCACCATACCCAGCATCAACCTCGTGCATGACCCAGTGTCATGATTGAGATTGAACCAAAGCATGGGTTCATGTACATAAGGTATTATGGCAGTCTCAGGTCATAGGACTACTTGTACAACTCCCACTATGTGAAAACATCTATTGACATGCAGCTAAGGCTCCATTAGATGTTCTCAAACTGGATCTATTCAGTGAACTCATTCACTAATGAGCACCCACATCCTTGTATTAGTGTCCTACACAAATGACTGTGAGAGCAGTCACCCTTTTCAGCATACATAGGATGTGCCAGTCTTACCGGAAACCCTGATCCCCAACTCAGGGTTCCTATGACTAGGAATATTCTAGATTAGGGTTTTAAGGCCTTAGATCTCACTGGTATGATCTCATCATAGCCCTACAACCATAGCCCTAATCTATGGGGTTCATCATATAATGACACAGCGAATGATGAAAAAATTATTGCCTTTATAATTTATCAATTTACAATGGTCTGGGAGATACAGATATTGGCTTATAGGGCATAATCCTTTCAATCTCCCACTTGCACTAAAGCCAATCGCTCTTATTCTTTAACCCCATACAATCGAGGTGGCGATCAAACTCCCGCTGTGGTAGAGCCTTAGTGAACGGGTCTGCTATGTTGTTCTTTGTATCTACTCTATTGATGCAGACTTCTTGTCTTTCGATTATCTCTCGGACAAGATGGAAGCGTCTCAGAATGTGCTTGGACTTGTGATGGGCTCTCGGTTCCTTAGCTTGAGCAACTGCTCCAGTGTTATCACAATAGAGTGGCACCGGGTTCTCAATCTCAGGAACTACTCCCAACTCTGTGATGAGTTTCTTCATCCAGACAGCTTCCTTGGCGGCTTCACTGACAGCTATGTACTCTGCCTCGGTAGTTGAGTCAGCTACAGTCTGCTATTTAGTGCTCTTCCAACTTACTGCTCCACCATTCAAGGTAAAGACATACCCTGAAATGGATTTACTATCATCTGGGTCTGATTGAAAACTAGAGTCTGAATAGGCTTCTAGTTTAAGATCAGATCCTCCGTATATAAGAAAATATCCTTAGTCCTTCTCAGGTACTTAAGAATATTTTTCACAGCCTTCCAGTGATCCTCTCCTGGATCAGCCTGAAATCTACTGGCTACACCCAAGGGATATGCCACATCAGGCCTGGTACATAACATAGCATACATAATCGACCCTATAGCCGAAGCATAAGGTATAGAACTCATTCTATTTCTTTCTTCAGGTGTCTTAGGAGACATCCTCTTAGAAAGACGTATGCCATGACCAATAGGTAAGTAACCTCTTTTACTTTCCTCCATGCTAAATCTCTTCAGCACCTGGTCAATGTACCTAGACTGAGACAAGCCAAGCATCCTTCTTGATCTATCTCTATAGATCTTTATACCCAGTATATAGGATGCTTCTCCCAAGTCTTTCATGGAAAACTGTTTCGATAACCATACTTTGACTGATTGTAACATTGGGATATCATTCCCAATAATAAATATATCATCAACATATAGAACTAAGAAAACTATGGCACTCCCACTAGTCTTCTTGTACACACAAGGTTCATCCTCATTTTTGAAAAAATCAAATTCTTTGACTGTTTTATCAAATCGGATGTTCCAACTCCTGGATGCTTGCTTTAATCCATAAATGGATTTCTTTAGCCTACATACCTGATTAGGTTTAGTCTCCAAGACAAAACCTTCTGGTTGTGACATATAAACCTCTTCCTCAAGGAAACCATTGAGGAATGCAGTTTTTACATCCATTTGCCAGATCTCATAATCATGATATGCTGCTATAGCAAGCATAATCCGAATAGATTTGAGCATGGCAACAGGGGAAAATGTTTCATCATAATCTATTCCCTGTTTTTGTTTGAAACCCTTAGCCACCAATCTGGCTTTATAAGTTTCAACTTGGCCATCTACCCCAATCTTCCTTTTATAGACCCATTTACACCCAATAGGGTTAATACCCTCTGGTGCATCAACCAAAGACCATACTTGGTTGACATACATGGAGTCCATCTCGGATCTCATGGCTTCCAGCCATTTGTCTGAGTCTCTACTCATGACTGCTTCCGTATAGGTTAGAGGCTCATCATTTTGAATGATTTGGGCTTCATTATTTTCAATTATGAACCCATACCTCTCAGGTGCCTGTCGCACCCTATCAGACCTACGGATAGGAGTGTGTTCAGGTTCTATATTAACTATGTTGTTACTTGACTGAGAAGTGTCTATTTGTTGAATCTCATTAAGTTCGATATTTCTACCAGTGCCCTTTTGTAGGATAAATTCTTTTTTTCCATAAAAGTGGCATGCCTACTGACCAAAACCTTTTGTTCAGTAGGGTGGTAGAAACACATATCCTATACTATCTCTAGGATATCCGATAAATAGACATTTGTCTGCTCTAGCATCTAGTTTATGTCCAAAATTCCTTTTTACATAGGCTGGACATCCCCATATCTTAATATACTTAAGATTGGGCTTCTTACTTCTCCATAATTCATATGGAGTGCTAGAGACAGTTTTAGATGGTACTCTATTCAAGATATAAGTTGCTGTTTCCAAAGCATATCCCCAGAAAGAAAAAGGTAACTCCGTGAAGCACATCATGGACCGTACCATATCCAATAAAGTACGATTCCTCCTTTCCAGCAACACCATTTAATTGTGGTGTGTAAGGAGGAGTCCATTCAGAGATGATCCCCTTATCTTTAAGGTGATCAAGAAACTCAGTGGATAAGTATTCACCTCCTCTATCTGATCGGAGGATCTTTATACTTTTTCCTGTCTGTTTCTCTACCATACTTTGATACTCTAAAAATTTTTCAAAAGCATCGGACTTATGTTTCATTAGATACACAAATCCATACCTTGAAAAATCATCAGTAAATGTGATGAAGTATGAGTATCCACCATAGGCTTGAGTTGTCATAGGCCCACATACATCTGTGTGTATGAGTCCTAATAACTCTTTTGTCCTTTCTCCATGTCCACTAAATGGAGTCTTGGTCATCTTACCCATGAGACATGATTCACAAGTTCCTAATGACTCATAGTCATAAGGATCAAAGAAATTTTCTTTGTACAACTTGTTAATCCTAGTCTCACTAATATGTCCAAGTCGACAATGCCAAAGTAAGGTATTGTTAACATCATCTCTTTTCCGTTTGTTAGAAACATGAAAAACATTGTCATTAGTGGAAAGAGTTAAGAGACCATTGCAGAATATGCCATAACATATAATTTCATTAGATAAAGAAATTGAGCAGCCACTGCTCATTACATTCATAGTATATCCTTGTTTAAGTAACAAGGGTACAGATATGATATTTCTAATGATTTTTGGCATATAGTAACAATTCCTTAGCTCCAAGATCTTCCCTGAAGGTAACTTCAAACATAAGTCCCTACAGCTTCTGCTTGGATGGGGTCCCCTCCAGCACCGTAGAGCTCAAAGTTACCTTCCTTCAATACTTTAAGCCCCTGAAGTCCCTGCAATGATTTGCAGATGTTATGACCACAGGCGGTATCCAACACCCAAGTATTTGAAATGGAAGAATCCAATGACAAAATAGTATGAACTTCTTTCATACCTTTTGGTGCCTCTGATGCACCAGGCTTCAAACTTGCAAGGTAAACCTTGCAGTTTCTTTTCCAATGACCCGGCTTGCCACAATGAAAGCAGGTCATCTGTCCGGAGGCCTTCTTTCCTTTCTTCTTCTTAATGCCCCTTTGGGATTCATCCTCTTATGGAACCCCTTTTGCCTGTCTTCTTCTTATCCACAAGAAGAACTGGAGCCTTATTTTTCTTTACATGGCTCTCTGCTGTTTTCAACATATTCAACAGCTCAGGCAAGGAAGAATTAAGTTTGTTCATATGGTAATTAAGAACAAACTGTGAAAATGACTCTGGGAGTGATTGCAAGATCAAGTCTTGATTCAACTCCCCATCCATTACAAAACCTAATTGACCTAATCGAGTGATTAGATCAATTATCTTTAATACATGGTCTTGTACTGATGTACCTTCTGTCATCCTTGCACGGAAACAACTGCTTAGATATTTCATATCTAGCAGTTCTACTGTGTTCTCCATAAAGCTCTTTTAAATTAGCAGTATGGAGTTAGTATCCATGCTATCATGCTGCCTCTCAACTCGTTAGTCATAGAGGCAAGCATAACACATTTGACAGTAAGTGAGTCATTTTGCCACATATTATATGTGGTCTTCTCCTCTTGCGAGGCATCTTCCCTTGGTGGTTCCAAAATCGGGGTATCAAGAATATAGGAAATTCTTTCTTGACTGAGTACTATTTTCAATTTCTCAGCCAATCAACATAATTAGGCCCAGTCAATTTGTTGGCATCTAAAATACTACGGAGTGAGAGTGAAGAGGCCATTTATCTACATTTAAACAAAGAACGAAAACATAAGCAAACAACCATGAAATGACAACACATAATTAAATTAGGACTTTAATTTAATTATGTCTCCCACTATTTTATCGAGCATCATAACCCTATACGATGATCGAGAAAACCTTAATTGATCTTTCTTAGTGGGGTTGAGATCCCAATCCCTCATAAAAGACCTTGTGTGTACACACAAATCTTATATAAGTTCATAGGTAGGAAAACTCTTCCAATTGTAACCTGTACAATTCTCAACTTATCTCGGCCTCTAAAATATTAATAGCCTTGTGTATACACAACAAACTATAATATTTTAGTTAAGTAAGACCCTTCATAGCCATATAGTCATGACTTTAATAGTAATACCCTTGTGTGTACACAACAAAATATTACTTTAAATCATGCCATAAACAAATAATTGTATTAGGCCAAAAATTGTGTTAGTCACCATATTAGGTCTTGTGTGTACACAACAAACCTAGTATAGATCGTAACACAATGATGACCTATCATGAAGGAAGGCCAATAATAGTATTTTAACACCAAGCATGTTAGTCAAGAATTAAATCAATCAGATCGGCCAGGCTAGTGGAAGAGATGTGGGGGTCCCCCCGTTGCTTTCCTAGACACCAATTTAAAATTGGCCAGGTCAGTCAACGGAACCAATTAAAAACCACGATTCCCTTTACCTTCCCAGAACCACCTTTCTAGACACCGAAATGACTAATTATCCATCATGACTAATAATGCTTATCGGTTAACTATACTACCACTTAATATAATTTTAAGAGGGGTTCATGCAATGCCAGCACATTCAATTAAAAGCTATCACATATATAATACATGCTTTAAACTAAGCAAATATGTGAAATGTGTGCCATCATACTAGGACAACCATTTACCACATAATGGATACACCATTATGCCAGGGCAACCTTATTTCAGTATGATGGCTCCAGGGCTAATCATATCTCTAAGACAATTAGGGTTTCAGTGGAAAACCCTAACTGGTGGCAATCATCAAACTCATGTTCAATCAAAGACATGCACTGTGCATCAATATAAAAACTTTAACATGATACTACATCATGAATTGAACTTCATAATTTTAATCCTAATAAGGATGCTCTGATACCACTGTGGGGTTCGGTAACCAGTGCGGAAGTGTGGATTTCAAAAACTTTATGAAATCAGGTCCGAACCCTAATCCCAAAATCTCCTTATTAGCAATTAAAACTTATGACTACATGCATGTCCAAATTTAAACATAGTTTAGATACTAACCTCAGATCGCTATATCCAATCTGATGTAGAAATAAACTCCAAATAGAGTAACCTTTTGAACACACCAGGCGTCCACTTGTCCGCCCTCCGATGGTGATCCACACGGGCAGATGATCAAGAGTGACTCCTCAATTGGGTTCCTTCCAATCAAGTTCTACCCCAAGAACTTGATATATGGCTATTGGCTAGGACTCCTCTAGCCAAACGGGACTAAAACTTTCTCTCTTACCCTTCTCCTAGTTTTTTAGCAACTTTGGCCCCTTAAGACACTCTTGTCTTAAGAATAAGCCCTTGTCCTAAAATGAGACAAGGCTTGTCTTGGAGGGAGAAGAAAATTAAGACAAAGTTGTCTTAATGTAAGAAAGAAAGAAAAGGGCGCCTTCTTCCTTTACCGTCGGAGAGTTTCTCTCTCTGACTCTCCTTCTGTTCTGAGATTCGACAGAGCCTAGGCTCTGTAAAGGAATCAAAGAGGAAAGAGAGAGGGGGGGAAACAGTCTTCTGGAGAGGGAGAAGGAAAGAGAAGCAAGGCTTCGCCGTAGAAAATCTGGAATAATTTTTTACGGTGAAGCCTTCTTCTTAAATAGGCGACAGAGAGGCGCCTTCTCATCTGAAAAAATCCTCTCACGTCCCTCTCTCCCTTCTCACGTCTTCTCTCTTAATCTCAGGCCCTTGGGATTAATCTCACGGCCTTTGGGATGGGAAGACGCGAAGAAGGATCGTGAAAAACACAGAAGGGCGCGCGCAGAAAGAAGAGTCGCGCCCCTTCGTGTTTTTCTTTCTTTTTCTCACGGTATTTTTCCCTTTTGGAGAGTCCACGCCTAGGTGGACTCTCTTCCACGCCTCTTCAAAAATCACCGTTTTTTTCTTTCTTTTCACGCAAAGACGCGTCTTGGAAGAGTCCACGCGCGTGTGGACTCTTCTCCTTGCGCGCGCGCGTGGGAAGAGAGGGGGAGGGTTTTAGGCGATGTGGGAAAGGGGTTTAGCCTCTTAGGTTAGCCCAATTGCTAGCCTATAGTTAGCCCAACATTTTGTAATCTTCAATTAGATTCAAACCGGAATGAATTTGGATCTAAAAAAGACCAAATCGGAACCCTAACTCGAATCCGATTCAAGTAGAAGTCATGGTTTGCAACACATGCTAGTGTGTTCATCTGCAAACGAGATTTAATTCCAAATTAAACCTTGATTATCTGTCCTAAGTGTGTGACCCATTGGGTTCCATACTTAGCCAGCAGTGGGTCCGAGTGCAAGTTGACCTAATCTGATCAGAACTCATTCTAATCGATTTAGGTCAAATCGAGCTAACTCGAGTCAGTCAATTAGGACTCCTCCTAATTAGTGATCCAATTAAACCATTTAATTTGATCAACCCACAAGACAAGATTGACGTCTAGCAACGTGTCATGTCTACCCGGAAGATATGGAAATTCTGGTGTAATTCCAAAACTACCCTTCAGTGGAAAGTTCCCGTACAATTCGATCCTTCAATCATCTTGCATCCCGAATATAACTATGGATATGGAATCATGTCAAATCCAGTTTATACTCATTCCCAGCTCAGTCATACACTAATGATTCAATTAATTCGATATTAGAAATCATTTCTAATATCTGTACTTTGATCAAAGATTTCCTGAATCATCATCTGACCTAATTTGGCTGGATGCAATCTCCTCCTACTAGAGTGATCAATTCCTTGTTGACCTACTCATTACCTTCATATACAATTCACCATACCCAGCATCAACCTCGTGCATGACCCAGTGTCATGATTGAGATTGAACCAAAGCATGGGTTCATGTACATAAGGTATTATGGCAGTCTCAGGTCATAGGACTACTTGTACAACTCCCACTATGTGAAACATCTATTGACATGCAGCTAAGGCTCCATTAGATGTTCTCAAACTGGATCTATTCAGTGAACTCATTCACTAATGAGCACCCACATCCTTGTATTAGTGTCCTACACAAATGACTGTGAGAGCAGTCACCCTTTCAGCATACATAGGATGTGCCAGTCTTACCGGAAACCCTGATCCCCAACTCAGGGTTCCTATGACTAGGAATATTCTAGATTAGGGTTTTAAGGCCTTAGATCTCACTGGTATGATCTCATCATAGCCCTACAACCATAGCCCTAATCTATGGGGTTCATCATATAATGACACAGCGAATGATGAAAAATTATTGCCTTTATTAATTTGTCAATTTACAATGGTCTGGGAGATACAGATATTGGCTTATAGGGCATAATCCTTTCACCTATGACCTTAATATATATGAGGAGATTTGGTCTCTACTTTATTAGTCATCACAATCTCATATCGGACTAATTTCTTGAGAGCGATGCTTGCTTTGGAGGCACCCGCATCGAGCTAATGCAGTATTATGGCTTCCTTAAAGGGGGCTGACGTGGTATCGCTTCTTGGGTTGAACTATGATCACCAGGGTATAGTTCTCAAAAGGCTTAAAAATGGTGGAGGAAGTTGCACCCCTCCATGTCAGCATGTTCATTGCTCTCCATCAATCCCGAGCAACGTTTAGTTCTCCGGGCTCGAGAGTGGGGGCATCTGATATAGCACAACCACTAACATGGAGCCCATGATTGGTACAGCTGGTGCCGCGCTAGCAAGAAAGTGCAACTAAATGCGGTGCCCGAGATTATGAGTTTCGAAGGTGAGCCCCTTGGCCGAGGTGGCCTCGGCCTTTGGGGGTCGAGCACCGATCGGGTCATGCTTATGCTTCCTAGGGTGAGCCCCCGACCGAGAACGGCCCCTGCATCCGGGTTAGCGCCCAACCGAGTCATGTCCATACTTTCCAAGGCGAGCCCTTGACGAGGCAACCCCCGTATCCAGGATCGAGCTCTCGACCGAGGTTGTGCTCATGCTTTCTCAGGGCGAGGCCTTAGCCAGGTGGCCCCGCATCTAGGGTCGAGTGCTCGGCACCGAGATCATGCTCATGCTTTCCAAGGGCGAGCCCCTAGCAAAGGCGTGAAGATTGTGCCCTGAAAGCCAATTGAATATTATATTTCGATCCCAAAATCATGCTTGACATTATTATAATAAAGGCATTATTTCATCAAACGCTGTCTTTATGATAT
This sequence comes from Areca catechu, assembly GCA_021397845.1. Taxonomy (NCBI): domain Eukaryota; kingdom Viridiplantae; phylum Streptophyta; class Magnoliopsida; order Arecales; family Arecaceae; genus Areca; species Areca catechu. The sequence goes on from CM038038.1 coordinate 54,491,272, forward strand.
ATGATAACTCATAGATTAGGGCTATGGTTATAGGGTTATGATGAGATCATACCAGTGAGACCTAAAGCCTTAAAACCCTCTAAAATATCCTGGTCGATGGGACATTGAGTTGGGGATCAATGTTTCCGGCAAGACCAGCACATCCTATATATGCTTTGTGATGAGGGTGACTGATCTCACAGTCACTTGTGTTTGACACTAATACTAGGATGTGAGTGTTCATTAGAAAATGAGTTCACTAAATTGATCCAGATTGAGAATATCTAATGGAACCTTATCTATTTGTCAGTAGATAATTCTCATAGTGGAGTAGTACATGTGGTCCTTTGACCTGAGACTACCATGGTACCTTATATATGTGAATCCATACTTTGGTTCGCAATCAATCATGACACTGAGTCATGCACAAGGTGATACTGGGTATGGTGGATTGTATATGGAGGTTGTGAGTAGGTCAACAAGGAATTGATCAGCCCTAGTAAGAGGGAATTGCATCCAGCTAATTTTGATCAAATGATGGATTCAGGAAATCTTTGATCAAAGTATGAACATTAGAGTTAATTTCTAATGGTTCATTAATGAATCATCATTATAAAGATTTAGGGATGAATATGAAATTGGATTTGACAAGTATCCATATTCATAATCATATTCGAGATGCAAGTTGATCAAAGGACTGAATTGCCCTGTAACTCACCACTGAAGGGTATTTTGGTAATTCCACCAAAATTCCACATCTTCCGGGTAGACATGATACGTTGCTAGATGTCAATCTTGTCTTGTAGGTATATGATTGAATTATGATAATTCAAATCAGTTAATTAGAATTAGATTCTAATTGACCGAGTCGAGCTAGTTTGAGTTGACCTAAATCGGCTTAGTTGAGATCTAACCGAATTAAGTCAAATAGCACTCGGACTACTGCTGGCTAGGTGTGGAACCCAATGGGTCACACACAAAGAGAATTTATAAAGGATTTAATTGGAATTAAATCATGTTTGCAGGATAACACACTATCATGTGTTGCATACAATTTCTATTCAAATCAGATTCGAATTTGGTTTCGAATTGGGCTTAATTGGATTCTAATTGAACCAAATAAGGTCTAATTTAAATTTTAGTACATTTGGCTAACCCATGGCTGAACCCAAGTGAATCAAGTGCACTGAGACTCTCTCTACAAGCTGCCCACACCTTCCTCACCCCCACGCGCCAAAAGAAGAGTCCACGCGCGTGTGGACTCCTCTTCACACGCGTGGGAAGGAAATTCCATCGGATAAAAATGAAGAAAAGGGGGCGATTTGCCCTTGTCTGACGTCCTTGGATCTGGATCTGATGGCCAGAAAAATTAAGGAAAAAGATCCATCATTTTTCGATCGCAAGTCCGTCTTCAAAAGTCACGATTCTTCCTGAATTTTTTTTGAGAGTCCTCCTCATCGAAAAAATGAATATTAAATTAGAGAATCATGATTTTTGGCTGAGGGGACACATGAGGAATGAGGGATCGTGATTCCTAGGGTTTTCAGAGGGTTGCGATGTTTTGAGAAAATGCCCCTCTGAAATCTATAAAAGGTTTGGGTTCTTGGGGGTTTCTTTTAGATAATCAAATACAGAGATCATATTCCTCTCCTCCTCTCCGGATACTCCTTCCCTTTATGCTTATTGGGTATTGTTTCTTTACAGAGATAATCTCTGTCGAAACTCTGACCCTAAACAAGAATAAGAGGAAGGTCTTGAACGGTAAAGGAAAGGGAAAAGGAAGGGTCTGTTCTTCTCTTTTTTCTTTCTGAATTAAGACTTACTTGTCTTAATTTCTTCTTCCAATTCAATTCAAGAAAAGGAATTCAAGAAAGGGAATTCAAGAAAAGAATTCAAGAAGAGGAAAGAAGGAAGAAAAGAAATTTTCAAGAAAGAAAATTTCAGCCTAAAAGTCCAAGAATTGAATTCTTGAAAAAAAATTCAAGAAGAGGAGCCAAGAATAAGAAATTGTAGTCTTCATCTTTTTCTGTGTGGATCACCATTGGAGGGTAAACATTTGGGCACCTGGTGGAGATTTAAAGTTTGGATTTTAGCAATACAGGTTAGTACTTTAATATGAGTTTAAATCTTATATATACATGTTATATGTTTTAATTCTTTTAAGGAGATCTTGGGTTAAGGGTTTGGTGAAGATTTCATAAAGATAAAAATTTTGAAATCTATGTTTCCCCCTTGCCACCGAACCCTACAGTGGTATCAGAGCCTCCTTATTAAGATTAAAATATATATGCTGATTTTTAGATGCATATGTATATAAGTAACATATGATATTGTATATGTTTGATGTAATGTCACCAATTAGGTTTTCACTCAAACCCTAATTGTTGTAGAGATATGTTTAGACATCTAGTCATCATACTGAAATAAGGTTGCCCTGGCATAATGGTGGATCCATTATGTGGTAAATGGTTGTCCTAGTATGATGACACACTAATCACATATTTGTGTTAATTATGCATATATTTTGATATATGCCACTAATTAAGGTTTTCACTCAAACCTTAATTTGTATAGAGATATGTTTAGCCTTCTAGTCATCATACTGAAATAAGATTGCCCTGGCATAATGGTGGATCCATTATGTGGTAAATGGTTGTCCTAGTATGATGCACACTATGGCACATATTTGCTAGGTTATATAAAGAATGTGCTTTGTTTAATAAAGCCCTCTTTAAAAACATATTAAGTAGTAGTGTCATATACCAAAAGCAAAAATAATCAATATGATTAGTTTATTATTCGGTGTCTAGGAAAAGTGGTCATGATCGGTAAAGAGGACGTGGTTTTAATTGGTTCCGTTGACTGACCGGGCCAATTCTTATTGGTGTCTAAGGAAAGCAACGGGGGGACTTTTACCACTCTCCCACTTACCTGGCCGATAAGATTACTTAATTATTGATTGATATGCTCAGTGTAATATTCACTACATGTGGCCTTCCTTCATGCCAAGTCATTCTTATGTTATGATCCATATTAGGTTTTGTTGTGTACACCCAGACGTTTTATGGTGACTAACTAATTTTTGGCTTGGATATTTGAGTGTTTATGGCATGATTTAATATAATACTTTGTTGTGTACACACAAGGGTATTATAATTAATATCATGACTATATAGCAATGAAGGGTCTAACTTAACTAAAATATTATAGTTTGTTGTGTACACACAAGGCTATTAATATTTTAGAGGCCAAGATAAGTTGAGAATTGTATGAGTTACAATTGGAAAGAGTTTTCCTACCTTTGAACTTATATAAGATTTGTTATGTACACAAGGTCTTTTGTAAAGAATTAGGATCTCAACCCCACTAAGAGAATCAATTAGGGTTTTCTCGATCATCATATGGAGGGTTATGATGCTTGATAAAATAGTGGGAGACATAATTAAGTTAAAGTCCTAATTTAATTATGTTTTGTCAACATTGGTTGTTTGCTTATATATGTTCTTTGTTAATGTAGATTAAATGGCCTTTTCACTCTCACTCCGTAGCATTCTTGATGCAAATAAATTGACTGGACCAAACTATGTTGATTGGTTGAGAAACCTGAAGATAGTACTCAGCCAAGAAAGAATTTCTTATATTCTTGATACCCCAACCTTGGAACCATTAGGGGAAAATGCCTCGCAAGAGGATAAGACCACATATAACATGTGGAAAATGACTCACTTACTGTCAAGTGTATAATGCTTGCCTCTATGACTAATGAGTTACAGAGGCGACATGAAAGCATGGACACAAACTCCATATTGCTCAATCTAAAAGAACTTTATGGAGAACATAGTCAAACTGCAAGATATGAAATATCTAAGTAGTTATTCCATGCAAGGATGACAGAAGGTACATCCATACAAGACCATGTATTAAAGGTTATTGACCTAATCACCCAATTGGGTCAATTGGGTTTTGTTATAGATGGGGAGTTGAATCAGGATTTAATCCTGCAATCACTCCCAGAGTCATTTTCATAGTTTGTTCTTAATTATCATATCAACAAACTTAACACTTCCTTGCCTGAGCTGTTGAATATGTTAAAATAGTAGAGAGCCATTTAAAGAAAAATAAGGCTCCACTTCTTCTTGTGGATGGTGTAAACAAGAAGAAAATAGGCAAAAAGGGTTCCAAGAGGAGGTTGAACCCAAAAGGGGCATCAAGAAAAAGAAAGGAAAGAAGGCCTCCGGACAAATGACCTGCTTTCATTTTGGTAAGCGGGGTCACTGGAAAAGAAACTGCAAGGTTTACCTTGCAACTGTGAAGCCTGGTGCTAGTGATGCACCAAAAGGTATGTATGAGTACATACAATTTTGTCATTAGACTCTTCTAATTCAAACTCTTGGTATTGGATACTGCTTGTGGTCATCATATCTGCAAATCATTGCAGGGACTACAGAATTAGAGTTTTGAAGGAAGGCGACTTCGAGCTCTACGGTGCTGGAGGAGATTCCATCCAAGCAGAAGCTGTAGGGACTTATATATTGAAGCTGCCTTCTGGGAAGATTTTAGAGTTAAAAAATTATTATTTTATGCCTAGAATCATTAGAAACATCATATCTATCCTTGTTACTTAAACAAGGATATATTATGAATGTAATGAGAGTGGCTGCTCAATCAGTTTTTCTAATGAAATAATATTTAATGGCATATTTTGCAATGGTCTCTTAACTCTATCTTCTGATGACAATATACTACATGTTAGTAATAAACGAAAAAGAGATAAAGTAAACAATACTTTACTTTGGCAATGTTGTCTTGGACATATTAATGAGCAAAGGATTAACAAGTTATACAAGGAAAAATTCCTTAATCCTTATGACTATGAATAATTAGGAACTTGTGAATCATGTCTCATGGAAAATGACCAAGACTCCATTTAGTGGACATAATGAAAGGACAACTGAGTTATTAGGACTCGTACACACTGATGTATGTGGACCTATGACAACTCAGGCCAAGGGTGGAAACTCATATTTCATCACATTCACTGATGATTTTTCAAGGTACGGATTTGTGTATCTAATGAAACATAAGTCAGAAGCTTTTGAAAAATTTTTAGAGTATCAAAGTATGGTAGAGAAATAAATGGGGAAAAGTATTAAGATCCTTCGATCAGATAGAGGAGGTGAATACTTATCCACCGAGTTTCTTGATCACCTTAAAGAAAAGGGAATCATCTCTGAATGGGCTCCTCCTTACACACCATAATTAAATGTGTTGCTGAAAGGAGAAATCGTACTTTATTAGATATGGTACGGTCCATGATGTGCTTCACAGACTTACCTATTTCTTTCTAGGGATATGCCTTGGAAACAACGCTAATATTTTAAATAGAGTACCATCCAAATCTGTATCTAGCACTCCATATGAGTTATGGAGGGGAAAGAAACCCAATCTTAAGTATCTTAAGATATGGGGATGTCCAGCCTATGTCAAAAGAAATTTTGGACATAAGCTTGATGTTAGAGCAGAAAAGTGTCTATTTGTTGGATATCCTTAAGATAGTATAGGATATCTGTTCTACCACCCTACTAAACAAAAGGTTTAGTCAGTAGGCATGCCACTTTTATGAAGAAAGAGTTCATCCTACAAAAGGGCAGTGGGAGAAATATTGAACTTGAAGAAGTTCAACAAGTAGATACATCTCAACCAAATCATAACATAGTTAGTATAGAACCTGAATACACCACTCCTATCCGTAGGTCTGATAGGGTGCGACATACACCTGAGAGGTATGGGTTCATTATTGAAAATAATGAAGCCCGAATCATTGATAATGATGAGCCTCTAACATATATGGATGCTATCATGAGTAGTGACTCAGATAGATGGCTGGAAGCCATGAGATCTGAAATGGACTCCATGTATGTCAACCAATCTGGACTTTGGTTGATGCACCAGAGGGAGTTAACCCTATTGGATGCAAATGGGTCTATAAGAAAAAGATTGGGGCAGATGGCCAAGTTGAAACTTATAAAGCCAGATTAGTGGCTAAGGGTTTCAGACAAAACAAGGAATAGATTATGATGAAACATTTTCTCCTGTTGCCATGCTCAAATCTATTCGGACCATGCTTGCTATAACAGCATATCATGATTATGAAATCTGGCAGATGGATGTGAAAACCGCATTCCTCAATGGTTTCCTTGAGGAAGAGGTTTATATGTCATAGCCAGAAGGTTTTGTCTTGGAGACTAAATCTAATCAGGTATGTAGGCTGAAGAAATCTATTTATGGATTAAAGCAAGCATCTAGGAGTTGGAACATCCGATTTGATAAGACAGTCAAAGAATTTGACTTTATCAAAAATGAGGATGAACTTTGTGTGTACAAGAATTTAGTGGGAGTGCCATAGTTTTCTTTGTTCTGTATGTAGATGACATACTCCTTATTAGGAATGATATCCCAATATTACAATCAATCAAGGTATGGTTATCTAAACATTTTCCATGAAAGACTTGGGAGAAGCATCTTATGTACTAGGCATCAAGATCTATAGAGATAGATCTAGGAGGATGCTAGGTTTATTCCAATCTAGGTACATTGACCAAGTGCTAAAAAGATTTAGTATGGAGGAAAGTAAAAGAGGTTATTTACCTATTGGTCATGGCATACATCTTTCTAAAAAGATGTCTCCTAAGACACCTGAAGAAAGAAATAGAATGAATCCTATACCTTATGCTTCGACAGTAGGGTCTATTATGTATGCTATGTTATATACTAGGCCTGATGTGGCATATTAGGTATAGCCAACAGGTGTCAGGCTGATCCAGGAGAGGATCATTGGAATGCTGTGAAAAATATTCTTAAGTACTTAAGAAGAACTAAGGATATTTTTCTAATATATGGAGGATCTGATCTTAAACTAGAAGCTTATTCAGATTCTAGTTTTCAATCAGATCCAGATGACAGCAAACCTATATCTGGGTATGTTTTTACCCTAAATGGAGGAGCTGTAAGGGAAGAGTTCTAAACAGCAAATTAGCTGACTCAACAACTGAGGCAGAGTACATTGCTGTTAGTGAAGCTGCCAAGGAAGCTGTCTGGATGAAGAAGTTTATATCAGAGTTGGGCATAGTTCTTGACATTGAAGGTCCAGTATCACTTTACTGTGATAATACTGGGGCTGTTGCTCAAGCAAAGGAACCAAGAGCTCATCACAAATCAAAGCACATTCTGAGAAGCTTCCATCTCGTTCGAGAGATTGTCGAAAGACAAGAAGTCTGCATTAAAAGGGTAGAAATGAAGAACAACATAGCAGACCTGTTCACTAAGAATCTATCACAGCGAGAGTTTGATCGCCACCTTGATTGTATGGGGTTCAGATTTAAAGGCGATTGGCTTTAGTGCAAGTGGGAGATTGAAAGATTGTGCCTTGAAAGCTAATTGAAATATTATATTTCGATCCCAAAATCAATGATTGACATTATTATAATAAAGGCATTATTTTCATCATACGCTGTGTCTTTATGATTATATGATGAACCCCATAGATTAGGGCTATGATTCTAGGGTTATAATGAGATCATACCAGTGAGACCTAAAGCCTTAAAATCCTAATCTAAAATATTCCTGGTCGATGGGACATTGAGTAGGGGATCAATGTTTCCGGCAAGACCAGCATATCCTATATATGCTTTGTGATGAGGGTGACTGATCTCACAGTCACTTGTGTTTGACACTAATACTAGGATTGAGTGTTCATTAGAGAATGAGTTCACTGAATTGATCCATATTGAGAATACCTAATAGAACCTTATCTATTTGTCAATAGATAATTCTCATAGTGGGAGTAGTGCATGTGGTCCTTTAACCTGAGACTACCATGGTACCTTATATATATGAATCCATACTTTGGTTCGCAATCAATCATGACACTGAGTCATGCATGATGTTATACTGGGTATGGTGTTGTATATGGAGGTTGTGAGTAGGTCAACAAGGAATTGATCAGTCCTAGTAAGAGGGAATTGCATCCAGCTAATTTCGATCAAATGATGGATTCAGGAAATCTTTGATCAAAGTATGAACATTAGAGTTAATTTCTAATGGTTCATTAATGAATCATCATTATAAAGATTGAGCTAGGGATGAATATGAAATTGGATTTGACAAGTATCCATATTCATAATCATATTCGAGATGCAAGTTGATCAAAGGACTGAATTGCCCGGTAACTCACCACTGAAGGGTATTTTGGTAATTCCATCAAAATTCCACATCTTCCGGGTAGACATGATACATTGCTAGACGTCAATCTTATCTTGTAGGTATATGATTGAATTATGATAATTCAAATCAGTTAATTAGAATTAGATTCAAATTGACCGAGTTGAGCAAGTTTGAGTTGACCTAAATCGGCTTAGTTGAGATCTAACCAAATTAAGTCAAATAGCACTCGGACCTACTGCTGGCTAGTTGTGGAACCCAATGGGTCACACACAAAAGAATTGATGAAGGATTTAATTTGGAATTAAATCATGTTTGCAGGATAAACACACTAGCATGTGTTGCAGACCCAATTTCTATTCGAATCATATTCGAATTTGGTTCCGAATTGGACTTAATTGGGTTCTAATTGAACCAGATTAAGGTCTAATTTAAATTTTAGGACATTGGGCTAACCCATGGCTGAACCCAAGTGAATCAAGTGCACTGAGACTCTCTCTCCAAGCCGCCCACACCCTTCCTCACCCGTGCGCGCCAAGAAGAAGAGTCCACGCACGTATGGACTCCTCTTCATGCGCGTGGGAAGGAAGTTCCATCGAAGAAAATCAAGAAAGGGGGTGATTGGATCCTTGTCTAACATCCTTGGATCTGGATCTGATGGCCAGAAAAATTAAGGAAAAAGATCTGTCATTTTTCTTCACAAGTCCGTCTTCAAAAGTCGCTATTCTTCCTGAAGTTTTTCCGAGAGTCCCTCCTCGTCGAAAAAATGAAAATTAAATCAGAGAATCATGATTTTTGGTTGAGGGGACGTGTGAGGAATGAGGGATCGTGATTCCTAGGGTTTTAGAGGGTTGCGATGTTTTGAGAAAATGCCCCTCTGAAATCTATAAAAGGGTTTGGGTTCTCGGGTGTTTCTTTTAGATAATCAAATGCAGAGATCATATTCCTCTCCTCCTCTCGGAATACTCCTTCCCTTTATGCTTGTTGGGTATTGTTTCCCTTACAGTGATAATCTCTGTCGAAACTCTGACCCTAAATAAGAATAAGAGGAAGGTCTTGAACGGTAAAGGAAAGGGAAAAGGAAGGGTCTGTTCTTCTTCTTTTCTTTCTTGAATTAAGACTTTACTTGTCTTAATTTCTTCTTCCAATTCAATTCAAGAAAAGGAATTCAACAAAAGGGAATTCAAGAAAAGAATTCAAGAAGAGGAAAGAAGGAAGAAAAGAAATTTTCAAGAAAGAAAATTTCAGCCTAAAAGTCCAAGAATTGAATTCTTGAAAAAGAATTCAAGAAGATGAGCCAAGAAAAAGAAATTGTAGTCTTCATCTTTTTCTGTGTGGATCACCATTGGAGGGTGAACATTTGGTCACCTGGTGGAGATTTAAAGTTTGGATTTTAGCAATACAGGTTAGTACTTTAATATGAGTTTAAATCTTATATATACATGTTATATGTTTTAATTCTTTTAAGGAGATCTTGGGTTAAGGGTTTGGTGAAGATTTCATAAAGATAAAAATTTTGAAATCTATGTTTCCGCCTTGTCCATGGCGAGCCCCCGATCGAGGTGGCCCCTGTATCTGGGGTCGAGCGGCCAACTGAGGTCGTGCTCATTCTTTCTCAGGGTGAGTCCCCAACCGAGGCGGCCCTCACATCCATGGTCGAGTGCCCGGTCGAGGTCGTGCTCATGCTTTTCGAGATCGAGCTCCTAACTGAGGAAGCCCCTGTATCCGGGGTCGAGCGCCTGGCCGAGGACGTGCTCATGCTTTCAGAGGGCTAGCCCTCGACCAAGGCGGCCCCCGCATCTAGGGTCAAGCACCCAGTCGAGGTCTTGCTCATGCATTCTAGGGTCGGGCCCCCGAGATGGATCTCCCCTATCCTACTAAGGATGAAATTTTTGCCAGAAGCAAAGGAGAGAAAAGATCAACAGAGGTATAGACTATGGCATGGAAAATCCCATCTACCTGCAACCTCCCAGAAGCAGTGCATGCCCTGTCGGAAAATTCAAACTCTACAACACGCCACCCACACGTTCTGCGCAATGCATGCTCCACCAGGCTTCACACCCTGTAGCACACTGCCACGTCAACAACCATAGAACCGAGGGCTCTAATCCTTGTAATCCAAAACCCGAACCTCCTTTAAGAGGAGTATTCCATTAAGGCCATAGGCCCTGTGACACTCCGACGATCCCTCCTAGAATAGAAACGCTCCACCATGGCTCGAGGCTCAACGACACGGTGCCCGCCCCTCCCATGAAAAATTGCATCATCAGAGGAACAAGATCTATACTATATCGCCGATCACCCCCAATAGAAGGATCTCTTTCAGAGGATCGGTCTAACATGGGGGAAGTTGCAAACAAAGAAAAACCCCTTCAGAAAGGAAAAGGGACGTCTCAATAAAGCCCTAGGCTTGGTCTGGGCCATCCCTTTCATATAAAATGGAAGAAAGGACCCCTAAGACAGGGAGGGAGGCAGCTGGTAAGACTCAAAGAGCGAACGGGCAAGGAATCAGCCAGGAAAAACTTCTAGCTCTCTGATCTCTGCTCGACCTTATCTTTCCACTTTTTACATTTCATCCTTCACTCTCTACATGGAGAGTCCCCAAGCTCTTCGCCATAGAGGTTCTGTTTCCCTTGATTGTCCCAACTGACTTGATCACCGTAGTGTCCCCACCGGAATTTCCAACCCACATCTTTTTTTGTAGGCCATGCCGGAAGGGGAACAAGCACCCATCGGGAGCCCAACAAGTCCTCAATATGTCAGAGCTACAGGCCACGACGATCCAGGCGACAACATATATCATTGTCCATTAATTCATTAGACGATACATGGACACATCATATATAAACAAATAGCATAAATTAGAATATTAAATATAATTTTACATCCTAAAGTTAAATATGTATCAGCTGAATTGACATTTCGGATATACATCTAACAATCCTGATATGGTAGGATCACTTATGTGGAGGAACCGGCAGGCGCCACGTCAAGAAAAGACATCGCGTCAGATGATGCATCAACTCTCCAGCCCAGACTCCACTACCAAGCTGAGCTGAGCTCCCTCAAGATAGTGCCGAGCTCCGTCCTCCGCCAGGTCGGGCCCGCAAGCTCGGGATGCCTAGGTCAGAGCAGCATCCTGCCCACCAGAGCGAGACCCTTGGAGGTTAGTGCCCTGTGGTCGAGGACGAGCTCAGCGCTCACCCGCCAACATGGAGCATCTCCGAGCGTGCGCCCTCTGGACCGGGTCAGCCTCCTGCCCTCCAGAGCGAGACCCTTGGAGGTTAGTGCCCTGTGGTCGAGGTGGAGCTCAGCGCTCACCCGCCAATGTGGAGCCTCTCCGAGCACGCGCCCTCTAGATCGGGTCAGCCTCCTGCCCTCCAGAGCGAGACCCTCGAAGGTTTGTGCCCTGTAGTCGAGGTAGAGCTCAGCGCTCACCCGCCAATCTGGAGCCTCTTCGAGCACGTGCCCTCTAGACAGGGTCCGCCTCCTACCCTCCAGAGCGAGACCCTCAAAGGTTAGTGCCCTATGGTCGAGGTCGAGCTCAGCGCTCACCCGCCAAAGTGGAGCCTCTCCGACGCACGCCTCTGGACCAGGTCTGCCTACTGCCCTCTAGAGCGAGACCCTCGGGGTTAGTGCCCTGTGGTCGAGGTCGACCTCAGCGCTCACCTGCCAACATGGAGCCTCTCTGAGCGTGCGCCCTCTAGACCGGGTCCGCCTCTACCCTCTAGAGCGAGACCCTCAGAGGTTAGTACCCTGTGGTCGAGGTCGAGCTCAGTGCTCACCTGCCAACGTGGAGCCTCTCCGAGCATCCCCCATCTGGACCAGGTCCGCCTCCTGCCCTCCAAAGCAAGGCCCTCGAACGTTAGCCCCTGTGGTCGAGGTCGAGCTCAGCACTCACCCGTCAATGTGGAGCCTCTCGAAGCAGGCACCCTCTGGACTGGGTTTTCCTTCTACCCTCCGGAGTGAGACCCTCGGGGTTAGTGCCCTGTGGTCGAGGTCGAGCTTAGCGCTCACCTGCTAATGTGGAGCCTCTCTGAGAGCGCACCCTCTAGACCGGGTCCGCCTTCTGCCCTCCGGAGTGAGACCCTCAGAGGTTAGTGCCCTGTGGTCGAGGTCGAGCTCAGCACTCACCCACCAATATGGAGCCTCTCCGAGCGCGCACCCTCCAGACCGGGCCCGCACTCTGCCCTCCTCCACCAAGATGCCCTCGCAAGCTCGGAGCACCTAGGTCGGAGTGAGCCCTGCCATTCCAGCTCAGCCCCAGCTTGGACGAGGTCCTCACTAGCCCAGAATGCTAGTGGGCTGGAGCGCCTTCCTGGCCATACTGACCACTTGCAACCGCTAGTTACACTAGAAAGGAAAGAAGCATGCTAATCGAGGTGCCACACTCCTCACCAACCACTCGGATCACCCAAGAGTGGAAGCCAACCGGGAGATTCGAATCCCGTGGGTGGCGGCCCACCATTCAAGGCACTGCCAGGTTTCTTGGAATGAGGTGACCAATTGGAGTGTCGGAGTGCCTGACAACTCCCCTTATCATGAATCAGGAAAGACTCCTTGGGATACCACCGCATGCGCCTGACAGCCCGGCGGGGATCTCGAGACAAGCACCCAATGGTAACCTAGTTGCAACAAACTCGAAGGTAACACAACAACAACCCCAACACACAGGAAAAAACACAGGCGACAAGCCAGAACAAAAAAAATGAGAGAAAGGTACAACCCCCCCAGGAAGAGGGATATGGCACACATGAACAAGCGCAAGCTCAACCAAGAGGGCAAAGCACCACCACCACCACCAAAGTCGACAGGAAATGAGGGAAACAAGGAGAGGCAGAGGAACAGGGAACCCCTTTGTTCCCGCTATCATTCTCCCCCTGCAATGTTTCTATCTTCACACACATTTTTTACTCCTCCTAGTGCAGAGTCCATCAAGAGGGGCCCGACCAGGAGGATCTGTTCTCCTGGATCGTCACTGACTTGACCATCGGAGTGCCCCCACCGAAAACCCCAGCCCGGGTCACTAACCCTGTCTCACAGGTCTAGGTCCACTAGACGTTGAGGCAAACAAGGAGAGCGCACCCAGTTTGGAGGTCCAGCAGCAGAGGTCACCAGGCAGGGAAAGGGAGCGCACTCCGATGCCGACAACAGCTATGGGCCACGGTGAACCTGGCAATAATAGATTGGCATGCCATGAAGGGGGGGACAGGCGTGATCAAGTCTTCCACCTCTTTACATAGTAACGCCCCATGGAAGAATGGTGACGACACAAGCTCGAAAGGCCTCTATTAGCCGGGCAAGGGGTTCCCCCTTCCCAAGGGCACCCATGTCACCTTCTCCATCCCCTTCGTTGAAAGTATCCACTGACGAAGCCATCAGGCATGCAGCAAAAGCATGCCTGGGAAGCATGAGCGCAAGCTGGCAGAGCTTTTCCGCCGGTTCGCCAGTAAGGCTCAACCAGGAGCCACCGAGCATGAGCCCACCACCCTTGAAGCCCTTCACCAGTCGTGACGAGACGATGTAGTTTTGCCCTCACTGCGATCACAGCCATGACCCCGGGATGTCACAGTCTCAAGTAGAGGCAGAAGCTCATCAAGAAAGGCTACCTCCAAAGGTTACGGGGGGAACCTCAAGCGGGTCCCGGCGCTTGCCGCTGGTCTCCAACCATCGACACTACCTGTGAAGCCGCTGGTCACCAGTCTGCATGAGACGATGTATGCCAAGCTGCACCAGCTACACTATGCTACCCACCATAACCTGGAGGATCCACAGGTCCAAGAAGATGGATCGCTATCAAGGTCACAATGCCAGACCTCAGGCATGAACATCTCCAGCTTCGATGACGTGGCTGCCGCTCAAGGCCCGATGCTAAAGCCAGGCCATCCGCTCGACCTCGACGTGTGCAAGCCACAAGGAAAGGCGTCGATCACCCATCAGGTGAGCTGGGGGTCGACTCCGTGGGAGCTACGCACACATCCAAGGAAACTTGGGGGCCCGGGACCCTGAGAATGTACTCGATGTGCTAAAGGGAAAGAATAAAGATGCCACGGTCATCAGGATGACGATCGTGAACCACCACGGGTAGGCCCCTACAGGTGGCCGAAGCTCTATCACAGGGGCCTGTTACCTTGAGATCTTGATGGCGTCAGGCTCCCCCGAAAGAGGAGGGTTCGCGACCCCAAAGAGGCCACCAACAGGTAAGGTTTCTTATCGATAATAATGATAATGATTTTTCCTTGTATGAGTATCCATGTGTCTGGCAGGGAAGAATCAACGACGCCCCCGCCTAGCTCCATGATGTCAAAGGACCTTCGAGCCATGCAGCTCTCAATCAACAACATCCCCGAGCCCAGCTCTAGGATCCCGGCCCCAGAGATCGGAGCTCAGATATCCGTCGAGGGATCATCGAGCCAAGCCGCTCTCAACCTGAAGCATCCCCGAGCCTAGCTCCAGGACATCAAAGGACCTTCGAGCCATGAAGCTCTCAATCAACAACATCCCCGAACCCAGCTCCAGGATGCCTGCCCAAGACAGGAACTCAGATCTCCGGTCGAGGGATCATCGAGCCAAGCCGCTCTTAACCTGAAGCATCCCCGAGTCTAGCTCCATGACGTAAAGGACCTTCGAGCCATGCAGCTCTCAATCAACAACGTCCCGAAGCCTAACTCCAGGATGCCTGCCCAAGATCAAAGCTCAGATCTCTGGACAAGGGACCTTCGAGCCAAGCTGCTCTCAATCTCAATCATCTCCGGGCCCAGCTCCGAGATGCCAAGAGATCATGGGGCCAAGTAGCTCCATTAACTCTCGAGCCTAGCTCCAAGGCACCAAAGACCTGAGCCAAGCCCTCAGGCAACCCTGGGCCCAAGCCTAGCCACTCCACTTCTAGGCCTCAAGCCTAGCTCCAAGGCAATCAAGTCCGGTAACCCTCTTCTTTGATCTCCCCACTCGAAAAGAAGACGAGAGGGAAGGAAAGAAAGAGAACGAGAGGAACATGACAAGAACCTCTTCTCTGATCTCCCCACTTGAAAAGAAGATGAGAGGGGAATGAAAGAAAGAGAACGAGAGGGGAACACGGCAAGAACCCTCTCTCTGATCTCCCTACTCCAAAAAAAAAAGAAAGAAAAAAGAAAAAGCAAAAAAGTAGGGGAAAAAAAGAAAGAGAACGAGAGGGGAACAAGCCCCGCAGCTCTCAGTCAACAACATCCTCGAGCCTAGCTCCAGGATGCCTGCTCAAGACCGGAGCTCAGTCTCCGGCCAAAAGAACTTTGAGCCACGTAGCTCTCAGTCAACAATGTCCCCGAGCCTAGCTCCATGATGCCTGCTAAGATTGGAGCTCAGATCTCCGACCAAGAGAACTTCGAGCCATGCAGCTCTCAGTCAACAACATCCCCGAGCCTAGCTCCAGGATGCCTGCTCAAGATTGGAGCTCAGATCTTCGGCCAAGAGAACTTCGAGCCACGCAGCTCTCAGTCAACAACATCCCCAAGCCCAGCTCCAGGATGCCTGCTTAAGACCGGAGCTCAGATCTTCGGCCAAGAGAACTTCGATCCACGCAGCTCTCAGTCAACAACATCCCCGAGCGCAGCTCCAGGATGCTTGCTCAAGATCGGAGCTCAGATCTTGACCAAGAGAACTTTGGGCCACGCAGCTTTTAGTTAACAACATCCCCGAGCCTAGCTCCACGATGCCTGCTCAAGATCGGAGCTCAGATCTCCGGCCAAGAGAACTTCAAGCCACGTAGCTCTCAGTCAACAATGTCCCCGAGCCCAGCTCCAGGATGCCTTCTCAAGATCGGAGCTCAGATCTCCAGCCAAGAGAACTTCGAGCCACGCAGCTCTCAGTCAACACATCCCCGAGCCTAGCTCCAAGATGCCTGCTCAAGACCGGAGCTCAGATCTCTGGCCAAGAGAACTTCGAGCCATGCAGCTCTCAGTCAACAACATCCCCGAGCCTAGCTCCAAGATGCCTACTCAAGATCAGAGATCAGATATCCGATCAAGAGAACTTCGAGCCACGCAGCTCTCAGTCAACAACGTCCCCAAGCCTAGCTCCAGGATGCTTGCTCAAGATCGGAGCTCAGATCTCCTGCCAAGAGAACTTCAAGCCACGTTGCTCTCAGTAAACAATGTCCCCATCCTCTCTAGAGTTTTAGAAGTGTAGACATCTGTATGATGCAATTCCAATCCATCTTCACCATCTAAACTGAATCTATGAGATTTAACAAGAGAGTAAGCATCATTCCATAGGGTAGAAGGATTGGCCTTCCTAATCGTCTCCTTCATTTGCATGATTATAATGCATGATAGATTGATAGGAGTTTTCTCTAAAATGTGCTCTATAAGGCATAAATCCTTTTCACTCACCCAGTCAAATCTCCCGATTCTTTGCAAGAAAATTCTACAAATAAAATTGTGAAGCAATCTCATTTCTAGTGACAGGTGTTAGCAAAAACTGTACCAATTCCTCCTACATTTTTTTGTTCAGCATTGTTCTTAGAGTCTTTTCTCTGTTGTCAATTACTAGAAATCTCAGTCCATCAGAAGTATGTCTAGTAATTCATGTAGAGATTCCTCATTGACTATAATCCTCTTTCCTTTTACAGTGGACTCCACATGATTAGTTCCCAGTCTTAAATTTTCATAAAAACTTCTAATCAAAGTGGGATAGGTATTTTCGTTCAAAGAACAAAATTTTCTCCACCCTTGACCTTCAATTAAATCTTCTATTTTTAACCCAATGCCTTTAATAAACTCAAAGTTAATTCGACGGCCGGAGGTTACCGGATGCGTAGACATCGAAGGCATTTGTCTAGGAGCGGTTGGAGCATCTCTTGTGGCTTCCTCTGCAAATTCTTCACTGTGCAAGGTGCTACTTGGCTCTTCTTGCCACCTTTTGGACTTCTTTCCTTTTCAACAGTTGGAGCAACCCTAACGGAGCGTTTACCCATTGCACGCTTGGGTGCCATTGCTAGGAAAGATGGAAATCAAGAAATTGGAGTGCTTGGAAGGGAGAAGGAAGTCTTTGGAGCAGGTTTGGAGATGAATGAACCATTAGAGAAGATAACATAAAGATTAAATGGTTCGGAGAAGAGTTTATAACCCTAAGCAAAATACTTTGGCGTGAAATTCCAGTCGACTCGAGTAGCCCTAAAGAGGCTCGAGTCGGCTCGGCCAGAGCTTTCCTAAAACCATCAGAGGATCTAGTTGACTCGAAACTGCTCGAGTCGTCTAGGCAGAACTCACTCAAAATTCTCAAAAAATCCAGTCGACTCGGATTAAGATCCAGTCGACTCAAACAGAGAAAATGGAGTTTTGAAAATTTTGAATACAAATCAGAAAGATTTTGAATAGAATTTTGAAGGAAATTAAGGCTCAATAAAATAGAATAAATTGAGGAGGTTCTTTAGATGAAAATTCCTTAGATTTGAAGGAATTAGGTTAGAGAATTTAGAAGGGATCACAAAGTCCTAATTCACTCCTAATTAGCTCAAATCTATCTTGATTGAGTGGCTTAGTAAATATGTCAGCTAATTGATCTTCAGTAGGAACAAAATCAAGCACAATATTAACATTAGAAACATGATCTCTAATAAAATGATGTCTAATTTCAATGTGCTTGGTTTTAAAGTGTTGAATTGGATTCTTTGTCAAATTAATAGCACTTGTGTTATCATATTTAATTAAAATTTTATATTGTGATACACCAAAGTCTTCTAGTTGTTGTTTAATCCATAACACTTGAGCACAACAACTACCAGAAGCCACGTACTCAGCCTCAACTATGGACAAGGCTACGAAGTTTTGCTTCTTACAGTGCCATGAAATTAAATTCAACCCTAGAAATTGGCATGTATTGCTAGTGCTTTTTCTATCTATTTTACAACCAGCATAATCAGCATCAGAGAATCCAATCAAATTCAGAGTAGAATGTTTAGAATACCAAATTCCTACATTACTTGTTCCTTTCAAATTTTTAATTATTCTTTTAACAGCAAGCATATGTGTTTCTTTTGGTGATGACTGAAATCTAGCACATACACATACACTATATAATATGTCAGGTCTACTTGCAGTCAAATACAATAAGGATCCGATCATACCTCTATATAGCTTTTGGTCAACATTGGATCCATTCTTATCTTTGTCTAATATGCAAGCTGGGCTCATGGGTGTGCTCATTGATTTGCTACTCTCCATACCAAACTTTTTGATGATTTTCTTGATGTATTTTCCTTGGTTGATGAAGATGCCTTCCTTTGTTTATTTTACTTGATGTCCAAGGAAGTAGTTTAGCTCGCCCATTAAACTCATTTCAAATTCTTCCTACATAAGCTTAGCAAATTCTTTACATAGAGATTCGTTAGTTGCACCAAAAATGATGTCATCAACATATATTTGTACAAATAAGATGTCATTATTCTTCTTTTTGATAAATAGAGTTTTGTCTACATTACCTCTTGAAAACTCATTTTCAATCAAGAAAGTGCTAAGTCTATCATACCAGGCTCTAGGTGTTTGTTTCAAACCGTACAATGCATTTGTTTAATTTAAATACATGGTTGGAAAAGTGTGATTTTCAAACCTGGTGGTTGTTTCAAAAAAACTTGTTCAGAGATAAAATCATTAAGAAATACATTTTTTACATCCATTTGAAAGAGTTTAAAGTTCATGTAGCAAGCAAATGCAAGTAGTAATCTAATGGCTTCTAGTCTTGCTACGGGTGCATAAGTTTCATCAAAATCAATACCTTCTTCTTGGTTATATCCCTTAGCCACTAATCTAGCTTTGTTTCTTATAATGTTTCCTTGGTCATCTAATTTATTCCTATAGACCCATTTGGTTTCTATTATTGGATGGTTGGTAGGTCTATCTACAAGTGTCCATACCTTATTTCTTTCAAACTGATTTAATTCTTCATGCATTGCCATCATCCAGTTTGGGTCAGTCTTAGCCTCTTCTAAGCTATGGGGTTCCATTTGTGACACAAAGGCTAGGTAATCATGTGCATCCTTATGTACAGCCCTAGTCCTAACACCATGTGAACGATCTCCTATTATTAATTCTTTAGGGTGAGATGTAACATACCTTCAGTCCCTCGGTAGATGGTGTGATCCTTACTTACCGCTTCTTGGTGTGGGCACCTGGATCCGACAAAGGCTCCTCAACCCTCTGTGGATCTCAGATTAGGGTTCCACTTCTGTGAGTCTTTTAATAAGGCTATGAGCCAAAATAATTTGTAATTTTTTAGTCATGTACCTAGCCTAAGTTTGTTTAGTCTTGTACCTTGACCAACATGGGTCAAGTTTAGGTCATGGGTCCTATATTTATTTTTGGTTCGAGTCTGAGTTTGGATTGGGCCCAATCCCAATTGAAGTCAACCTGGCTTTCAAGACAAAGTCAAGTTCCTTGTGGACCAACCCACCTCTTTCACTTGGAAAGATGCCAACTCAGGTGCCACCTCAGCCACCTATGTGGTGCCACATCAGTTGCCACTCAGGCATCCAAGGAAGGAAACAAGGAGGCACCCTCATGCATTCCACATGCCCTCTCCATGCCATTTTGTTCTTGGGCAACCTTGGAAGGAGGAGACATCATCCCCCTCTTCCCTCCCCCATATCATGCCATGATTCATCAAAATATGGGGCATTGAAGATTCTTGAAGAGACCAAGCCACAAAGCAAGCCATCTTCCAAGCCTTCTTTCCAAAGTATTCATGTAAGAATGGAATGTCAAAGGACACACCCCCCTTTCCAAGCCTTCAACCTTGCAACGCCAAAGCTCCCTCCACTTTGGCCGGCCATGAATCACTCCAAGTGGGCGTTGAAGGATCAAAGGAAGCACATCCCTTCAAGCAAGCCTTGTTCCATGTTTTCTTTCCAAAATGAACAGGCAAAAGAAGGAAGTCAAAAGGCCAATCCCCCTCTCCAAGCCCTCCCACATGCCATGCCAATCCTCTCCTCCATTTGGTCGGCCATGAAGAGCTTTCCCCATCCATGTGGGCACCAACTTTTGGGGGTTGTAATTTGGGTTCAAGGGTTTTGAATTATTTTGAATTCAAATGGGCCTGGGTGCCTATTTAAAGGACCCAATCCCTCCATTGTAAAGCTATTGAATGGTTAATGAAAAAAGAGTTTGAGTCTTCTATCTTCCAACCCTTGTCTCTTAGACTAGGATGAGTGAAGTTGCCTTCGTCCCCAGGGACGTCGAGTGGTGTGAGGCCACCTGTCCATTGCCCCAGGGCATCGCGAATCCTTCATCCTCCTGGACGTCGCGTGGTGTGAGGCCACAATCCTTCATCCTCCGAGATGTCATGGGGTGCGAGGCCCCAAGTTATCTCCATCTTTGACTTTGGAATCCAGCCGAACACCAGGCTCGAAGCCCTTCTCAACCCCATCTCAGTTCCTTTCTGTGCATCTCCCCATTTCGTTGATCCTTATTGTGTTTGCCTACAGGTCCTCCCTGGCATCTCGGGCACTGGAGACAGTCGGCTTTGCCATCACGACCTTCTGACCAAAAGCCAGTGCTTACACAGGTTGACTGCTCGGGCATCCAGGCCGCATCCGCTGAGTTAAGCGATCTCTGCATCGGGCACTTCATGCATGTGAGGTTTGCTCTCTCTATCTCCTAAGTAGGATTGTATTTCGAGCTAGTCCTACTAGGATTTCTTAATCCCGGGTCCTATTCTTGTTCTCACTATTTAGGGCTTTGAACTGCTAGTGTAAGCTTCTGTTACTTATCTTTCTTATTTCTTGCCTTTGCTTGTGCGGGAATCGAAACCCTAAGAAAATAACTAAAAACTCATCAACCCTAAAAAAAGAGTTCCTTTGTGTCGTAAGCATCCCATCACTAGCATCACTAGCCCCCCTATCTCCGCATCATTCTTGGTATCAGAGCAAGGCTAGGACTAGTGCATTTTGTTTTCTTTCATTTTCTGCATTCTGGTCAGCCCATATATGGTCTGATCATTGGATTGTTTCTCTCTATGAGACTTCTAAGTTTTATGATTTCTATTCTGTTATATCGCAATAAATTCAAAGTATTTTTGTCTATTTTCTTAGATTTTATTTCAGTTTTTAGAATTTCTACAAGCCAAAATACTACCTAAGAAAATCTCAGGTCTAAAATTTCAGCAAGCATCTCATTCATCCATCTAGTTTATTTCTTGCATTTAGGGGCATATTTTAATTCCTACATTTTGTTTAGCATTCACACATCTAAAAGGCACAAAAAACAAGAAATTTGTAAGTCATTTCATTAGTCATTTTTGTGCTCCTTTTTGCATAACTTATCTTAAGGGCGTCAAATTAACATAGGTTCAGGATTTCATTACCTGTCTCTAGCCCAAAAACCAACACCCGACATATCGAACCCTAGCCATTAACTAAAACTGATTAGACGTTTAATCTACTCTAGTGAGCTAGGGACACCCACGAAGTCGGGTCGACCCAAGTGCCGAGCCAAGCTAGATCACTTGTTGGTGTGTGCTTGAGTAGCTGGTGTATAGGAAAGTGGTTCAGGGACTAGATCCCGAAGGGAAGTGGGTTGGTTTGCTTACCTGGCCAATTTCTAATTGGTGTCTAGGCAAGCAAAGAGGAACCTCCACTAACCTTACACTTACCTGGCCAGGTGCCAAGTTACTACTTCCAGGTTCATCTTCTTGACTTCATATTTAGAGAGATCTCCTAGGTCTAGAAACCATAACACCGTTCTGTGTGTGTGTTACATGTGCACTAGATCAAGAACCTCTTTTCACCCACCTTCTCTACCCCCTACCGAAGCCATGGACCAACTTCGAGCTGACATTGGAGCCCTAACTCAATCCATGACTAAATCCATGAATCAATTAAGCAACCAGTTGACTAATAGATGTGATCAAATAAAGGCCAGACTAGGACCCATAGAGGAAGCTGCTAGGCACCATGAGCATTTCCAGAGAGCTCCTGCCTATAGAAGACCTGAGCCCTTCAGAAACTAGAGCCGTATCCCTGGATCCACCCAGGTTATAGCCAGGCTTACCCAAGTCGACCAAGCCCGAACAGATCTGACCCCAGTCGACCAAGCCTAGCCCGACCCAGTCTTAGTAGTCCCCGTCTGAATCGACCCCAATACAGTAAGAGGACAAGGGTAAGACTATTGAAGTCCAGAGGAGACCCGATCCCTAAGGTAACAGCTATAAGTATCATAAACCTGGGCATTTTGCTAGTCAGTGCACCGCCCCTGCCCTACTTATAGATGAACCGACTGAAACTGAATCCGAACCCATTGTTGAATCCCTTGAAGACTTTAAGGTTGAACCCATGGAAAATCGAGGGAAAGAAACTCCTGAGCCCATTAAAGAATTGAAAGAAGACAACTGTGAATCAAGTTTAGTAGAATATGGTGAAGATGGGCCCCAGGTAGAATTCATCGATGAACCAAAAGAAAAAGATCATGAACCCATTAGAGATTGTGAAGGAGTAATTGAGCCAGGATCGAACATTGTAGAGGATGGTGAGGGTTCACAAGTATTGCCCTTAGAGGAGGTCCAGGAACAAGTCCCTATAGAACTACCCCAGGAGGTAGGCATCAGTTTTGAGAACTTTCAAGATAACATTCCCAAAGACCTTCCTTACGACCTTCCACCATCTAGGAACACTAATCTAACCTTGGAACTTGCACCTGTAGAACAATGTCCAAATCTTAAGATTATCTTGAATAACCAAGGTCTATTTCATGATGCCTAGAGATTACCCCAAGACTCTGACTCTTATTTTCTCCCCTTCCCAGAGCCTTCTCACATTTTTAGAGCCATGAGGTTGCATTTTGTTGAAATTACCAGGCTGTATGACTTCTTAGCCATGCTCAAATCAATTCGGATTTTACTTGCTATAGCAGCATACCCACGATTATGAGATCTGGCAAATGGATGTGAAGACTGGTTTCCTCAATGGTTTCCTTAAGGAAGAAGTCTACATGTCATAACCAGAAGGTTTTATTTCAAAGAATAAACCTAATCAAGTATGCAAGCTAAAGAAATCCATTTATGGATTGAAACAAGCTTCAAGGAGTTGGAACATCCATTTTGATGAAACTATTAAAAGGTTTGGTTTTATCAAAAATGTGGATGAACCCTGTGTTTATAAGAAGATAAATGGGAGTGCCATAGTCTTCTGGGTTCTGTATGTAGATGACATACTCCTCATTGGAATGATATCCCAATGTTACAATCAGTCAAAGTTTAGCTATCAAACCAGTTTTTCATAAAAGATTTGGGAGAAGCATCCTATATACTAGGTATTAAGATCTATAGAGATAGGTCTAAGAGGATGCTAGGTTTATCCCAGTCAAGGTACATTGACTTAGTGCTGAAAAGATTCAGCATGGATGGAAGTAAAAGAGGTTATCTTCCTATGAGTCAAGGCATACATCTTTCCAAAAGAATGTCTCCTAAGATACCTGAAGAGAAATAGAATGAATTCTATACCTTATGCTTCGGCAATAGGGTCCATAATGTATGCCATGTTATGTACCAGGCCTGATATGGCATATGCTTTAGGCATTGTCAGTAGGTTTCAGGCTGATCTAGAGAGGATCATTGGAAAGCAATTAAAAATATTCTTAAGTACCTGAGAAGGACTAAGGATATTTTTCTGGCTTATGGTGGTTCTGATCTTAAACTAGAAGCATATTCTGATTCTAGTTTTCAATCAAACATTGATGATAGCAAATCCATTTCGGAATATATTTTTATCCTAAATGGTGGAGCAGTGAGTTGGAAGAGTACTAAGCAGCAAACTGAAGCTGACTTAACCATAGAGGCAGAATACATAGCTATCAGTGAAGCCGCCAAGGAAGCAGTCTGGATGAAGAAGTTCATCACAGAGTTGGGTGTTGTTCCTGAGATTGAAAACCTAGTGCCACTTTACTGTGACAACACTAGAGCTGTTGCTCAAGCTAAGGAACCAAGAGCTCATCATAAGTCTAAGCACATTCTGAGACGCTTCCATCTCGTTCGAGAAATAATCGAAGACAAGATGTCTAATAAATAGAGTAGATACAAGAACAACGTAGCAGACCCGTTCACTAAGGCTCTACCACAGCGAGATTTTGATCGCCACCTCGAGAGTATGGGGTTAAGATTTAAAGGCGATTGGCTTTAGTGCAAGTGGGGAGATTGAAAGGGATATGCCCTATAAGCCAATCAATATTGTATCTCCCAAATCAATGTAATTGATAATATTTTAATAAAGGCATTATTTTTCATCATACGCTGTGTTTTTCTTATGATGAACCCCATAGATTAGGGCTATGATTTTAGGGTTATGATGAGATCATACCAGTGAGACCTAAAGTCTTAAAACCTTAATCTAAAATATTCCTAGTCAAAGGAACCCTGAGTAGGGGATCAGGATTTTTCCGGTAAGACTAGCACATCCCATGTATACTGGAAAGGGTGACTGCTCTCACAGTTACTTGTGTATGACACTAATACTAGGATGTTGGTGCTCATTAGTGAATGAGTTCACTGATATGATCCAACTTGAGAACATCTAATGGAGTCTTAGCTACATGTCAATAGAAGGTTCTCATAGTGAGAGTGGTACAAGTAATCCTTTGACCTGAGACTGCCATAAGTACCTTATGTACATGAACCCATCCTTTGGTTCAATCCTAATCATGACATTGAGTCATGCATAGGATTGATACTGGGAATGGTGAATTGTATATGAAGGTAATGAGTAGGTCAACAAGGAATCGATCACTCTTAGTAAGAGAAGATTGCATCCAGCTAGTTATCAATCGGATGATGATTCAGGGAATCTTTGATCAAAGTAAAGATATTAGAGATGGTTTCTAATATCAAGATAATTGAATCATCAATATAAGATTGAGCTAGAAATAAATATAATATTGGATTTGACATATATCCATATCCATAATTATATTTGGGTGCAGGCTGATCGAAAGATTTAATTATACGGTAACTTTCTACTGAAGGGTAGTTTTGGTATTTCACCAGAATTTCCATATCTTCCGGGTAGACATGACACATTGCTGGATGTCAATCTTGTCTTGTGGTTGATCAAATTTAAAGATCACTTATTAGGAAGTGTCCTAATTGATCAAGTCGGGTAAGCTCGATTTGACCTAAATCGATTAGAAAGAGTTCTAATCAAGTTAGGTCAACTTGTACTCAGACCTACTGCCGGCTGGATATGGAACCCAATGGGTCACACACTTAAGAGGATTGATCAAGAGTTTAATTTATAATTTAATCATCTTTGCAGGATAACACTCTAGCAGGTGTTGCGAACCCTAGCTTCTTTTCGAATTGGATTTGAATTAGGGTTCTGAATTGGATCAATTTGGGTTCTAATTGGACCTAATTAGACCCTAATTAAAATATATAGGACTTTGGGCTAACCCATGGCTAATACTACATCTTAGTTAACACCCAAGCCCATCCATATAGGCTGCCCAAAAAAAAATTGTGCGCGTGGATAAGAGGAAAGACTCCATGAGCGCATGGACTCTTCATGCGCGCGTGAAGTCTTCTTATTCACCGCATTTTCCTTTTGGCCGATTATTCCCTATTTGCGCATCTCCTAATGACCATTAGATAGTCATCTAACGGTTTGGGGGATTTTGAGAAAGAAAGAAGGCGCTAACTCTTCCCGGTTGCGCGAAATAACGTCTCTTCGGAGACCGAAACATCACGACTTCCTTCTTCTTAAAACTACATGACTTTTCTTTTAGGAAGAGCCGTGAGTTTGAATCTAAAGGGCTGTGAGAAGGAAGGAGAGGGTGTGAGAAATGTGGAAAGTCGGGAAAGAGAAATAGTTTACGGAGAGTTGTGAAGACATCTTTTTGTAGTCTATTTAAGGAATAGAGGCTTCGGGTGTTTTTCTGATTATTGACAGAAGTCTTTTTTTATTTTTCTTTCCTTTCCAGGAGACTGATTCCTCCTTAGCTTGTTTAGGACACAAGAGTTTCCCTTTTACAGAGTTCTCTTCTCTGTTGAAACTCAAGTCTAAAATAAGAGATAGGAAGAATCTCTCGAATGGTAAAAGAAAAGAAGATATACCTTGTTTCTATTTCCTTTTCATTAAGACATTAGTGTCTTAAATCCTCCTCCTCCTTCAAGACAAGAGTGTATTCTTAGAACAAGGTCTTAAGAAAGGGAGAGGAAGAAGAAAGAAAGGAAGTAAGAAGTCCCTGCCATGGAGTTTTTCAGCCATAGTCCTCTTGAGTTCTAGGAGAAGAAATCAAGTGAAGGAACTTTTAAAGAAGCAAGCATCTTGATCAATTTTCTTGTGGATCACCATTGGAGGGTGGACATTTGGATGCCTGGTGAATTCAAAAGGGTCATTCAACATCAAGTTTTGATTCTACATCAAAATTGGATTTAGCGATAACAGGTTGGTGCCCTAATTCTAATAGTGTAGGTTTGCATGTTTCTCATATGTTTTAATCCTGAATAAGGAGATCCTGGCTAAGGGTTTTGGTGTAAATTTCATCTTTTGAAATTATCTTTTCACTGTGGTGCACTAGAATCCTTTCAGTCATAGGGTGCGAGGCCCTAAGTTATCTCCATCTTCGACTTCAGAATCCAGCCAAACACCAGGCTCGAAGCCCCTTCTCAACCCCATCTCAGTTCCTTTTTATGCATCTCCCCATTTCGCTGATCCTTATTGTGTTTGCCTACAGGTCCTCCCTGTTATCTCGAGCACCAGAGACAGTCGGCTTTTCCATCGCGACCTTCCGACCGAAAGCCAGTGCTTCCACCGTTTCGACTACTCAGGCATCTAGGCCGCATCCATCAAGTTGAGCGATCTCTGCATCGGGCGCTTCAGATGTGTGAGGTTTGCTCTCTCTATCTCCTAAGTAGGTATTGTATTTCGAGCTAGTCCTACCGGGGTTTCTTAATCCCGTGGTCCTGTTCTTATTCTCACTATTTAGGGATTTGAACTGCTAGTGTAAGCTTCTGTTACTTATCTTTCTTATTTCTTGCCTTTGCTTGCGATCGAGAATCGAAACCCTAAGAAAAAACAACTAAAAACTCAACCCTAAAAAAAGAGTTCCTTTGCATCGTAAGCATCCCATCACTAGCATCACTAGCCCCCCTATCTCCGCATCACTTCTTCTCCATCTTGAGTGTCTTTATCTTGAATGCTTAAGTCATCCATTCCTTTTGCAATGTACCTGCATCATTGTCTATGCACTCTTCTTGTCTAGAAGGTGTAGGGTTAGTTTCAATAAATACAACATAAATTGACTCTTCAACAGTAAGAGTCCTTTTATTAAAAACTCGATATGCTTTGTTTTGTAATGAATAGCCTAGGAAAATTGCATCATCAGCTTTAGAATCAAATTTTTCTAAATTATCTTTTTCATTGTTATGCACAAAGCATTTACATCCAAACACATGAAAATAACTAATATTGGGTTTTTCGTCATTCCAAAGCTCATAGGAGGTTTTCTTTAAAATAGGATGGATCAAAACACGGTTTAAAATATAACATGCAGTGTTCACCACTTCTGCCCAAAAGTACTTTGGAAGATTGCCTTCACACAACATTGTGCGAGCCATTTCTTCCAATGTCCTATTTTTCCTCTCTACAACACCATTTTGTTAAAGTGTTCTAGGAGTGGAGAAGTTGTGATCAATGCCAAATTCAGTATAATAATCTTCAAAATTGATTTTCAAACTCAGTTCCAAGATCACTTCTAATTGAAATCAAAGATAAGTTCTTTTGGTTTGAAACCTTTTATGAAATTTTCTAAAAACATGAAAAGTTTCATCTTTCAAGCAATGAACAAAATCCAAGTAAATCTCAAAAAATCATCTACTATCACAAGAGCATATTTCATCCCTTCTAGGCTTGTGGTCCTAGTAGGTCCAAAAAGATCCATGTGAAGTAGTTCAAGAGGTCTTGTTGTAGAAACTATATTCTTTGATTTAAAACTCTCCCTTGTTTGTTTACCCATTTGACAGCATCACAAACATGATATAAATCAACTTTAAACTTAGGCATGCCTCTACAAGATCTTTAAAAATTAATTTGGCAATTGTATGCATGCTAGCATGACCTAATCGTCTATGCCATAGTAAACCTGACTCTTTGGTCTTAGCATTCATTGCAACTAGACTAGGGCTATTTGACATGGCAAGATCATTAAGATCTACCACATAGATATTCCCGAGTCTATGTCCAATGAACTTATTGCTAGAATCTAACGAGTTAGTTACTATACACATAGAAGATTCAAAGACAACCTTGAAGCCTTTATCACACAATTGACTTATACTTAAGAGATTATGCTTCAATTTATCTACTAGCAAGACAATTTTAATAAAAGTGAAGGGAGTTATTTTGATCTTACCAATACCGGTTATTCTCCCTTTGCCATTATCTCCAAAGTGACCAAGCCTCCTTATTTCATTTCAAGGGTGATGAATTGGTCATTGTCATCCGTCATATGTCTTGAGTAGCCACTGTCTAAGTACCACCTTTTCTTCAATTTTGGGCTGCAAGACATTCCTGCAAAATAGTCAATGAATTCTTTTAGGTACCCAAGCTACCTTGGATCCTTGCAGGTCAGCAAAGGTGGTTCCTTTGGAAATCCAAATCTTTCTTACTTTCTTAAGGACATTTCTACCATTATTGCATTCAAAAGCTTTATGTCCTATTCTTTTATAAATATAGCAAACAACTTTAGAATTTTTGATTGAAACAGAATTTGAAGATCTAAAGGTTGATGCACTTGATGCAATTTTGAACTTTTTGAAATGTATGCATTTTTGCTCAAATTCTTAGGATATAACAAAGGCTTTGAAGTAGAAACAGTTTTTTGGTGTGGCTGAAACTTTTTGAGATAAAACATTTTGAGCAGGTATTTTGGATTTCACAGCAGTGGTTGCTGAAATTCCATTCATAAAAGAAGTTTTAAACCCAATTCCAGCTTTATTTCCTGAAATTCGTTATTCTTTTAAATTAACTCAAGCTTATTTGAAGATAAAGTGAGTTTTTCAACTAAAGGCTTGAGTTTTGTAACCTCCTTTTTCAATTCATTATTTTCAGCAAGTAAATCATTGTACTTCTTTTTGCATGAAAGATTTTCATTTTTTAGCTTTTCAAATTTTTCAGAAAAGTCATGCAATTCTTTTTGTAATAAAATGTTCTTTTCTGAAATTTCATCCTTTTGTTTGAGTAAAGAATCATTCATATTTTTTAATGATTTTATCTTTACTCCAGCTTTCTTAAATTCAGATAATAATTCATGAAAAGTAGAATTTAATTCATCAAATGTAAATTTAGTGGAATTGTTAGGGGATGTTACCTCATCTTCGAGATCCATTAAAAAAAAATTGTGGTCTTGGTGGTCTCTTCTTCTTCAGATGATGATGAGTCTTCACTGTCAGACCATGTGGCAACCATGGCTTTCTTTTTCTTTTCTCTGTTTGAAGGATTTCTTCAACAGTGGACAGTCTGGACGTATGTGCCCAGCTTCTTGCATTCGTAGCATGTGGGGACTACCTCTTTATATTTCTCTCTGTCCTTTTCCTTTTCATAATCCTTCCTATGAAATTTCCGGTTATACCTTCCTTTCTTTCTTCCCATAAATTTTCTGAATCTCCTCATAACCATAGCGATGTCATCGACTTCTAGGTCATCATTGGAGGAGGTGCTTTCTTCTTTGATTCTTCATCATCCCTCTAAGATTCAGAAGCAGCTTTGAAGGCTATTGTCTTCTTTTTCTTCTGCTCATTTTCCGTTCTGTATTGCATTGTTAGCTCATCGGATGAGTGATCCCAGCAGTTCATCCACCAGCAATGTGTTTAGATCTTTGGCTTCCTGGATTGCAGTTACTTCGGAATCCCATTTGTCGGGCAAAGAACGAAGGATCTTCTAAACTAGATCTGCATTAGAGTATACCCTGCCAAGACTCTTCAAACTGTTAATAATATCTGTAAATCTAGAGAACATGGCAAAAAATATTTCAGAAGGTTCCATTTTAAATAATTCATAATTATGAACTAAAAGATTTATCTTGAGGTTTTCGCTTGAGAAGTTCCCTCATGGGTCACTTCGAGTTTATCCCAGATTTTCTTTGCTGAAGAGCAAGTGGAAATTCGGTTGAACTCGTTTGCATCCAAAGCACAATATAACAAATTCATTGCTTTGGCGTTTAATTCCCCCATCTTCATGTCATGATCATCCCAGTCCTCTTCAGGCTTAGGGATGTCCACGCCATCAACTTTAATTGTGGGAATGTGTGGCCCTTTCAAGATGACCTTCCACAATTGAAAATCTACAGCTTGTATGTAAATCTTCATTCATGCTTTCCAATATAAATAATTAGTGCCTGTGAATAGTGGAGGTCTATTTGTTGACTGGCCTTCGGCCAAGGATGTACTCATGGGATGAGCCATCAATCTTTACTCAAGTAATCAGAGACACTGCTCTGATACCAGCTATTGCCCAGGTGGATTTTTCCCAAGAGGGGGTGAATTGGGAATTACAAATTTTTGCAAGTATGTGCACAAGTAATTCCTTTTAGTGGTTAGGTGCTGTGTTAATCAGAGAATAAATGCAGAAGCTAAAAGGTAAATCAAACACAACACAAACAAAGTAGTTTATAGTGGTTCGGAGCAACCCTCTCCTACATCCACTACCCAAGTTCACCACTCGGGATTTTCACTATATCCCCCAAACCAGAATACAGTCGGATTGTTTTACATGCTCACAATCCCAACCTCTACACTTTGGTTTTTAAAAATGGGCTCACCAAAGAAACCCAAACTAGGTTTTCACAGGCTCACCTAGAACCTCCAATTTGGTTTTTAAATAGGCTCACCAAAGAAACCTCTACACTCTGGTTTTTATAGGCTCACCAAAGGAACCTATTTGGTTTTTAAAACTGGCTCACCAATAACCCAGATATTCTAAAAAATAGAATAAAGAAGCAACAATAAAGATAAACTCTGTTGTCTGGGTGGTTGCCAATGTAGCTCGAGTGAAGATCCATTGAATGCTCTTAATGCACTTCAATGGCTTCCTTGCTTTCCTCAAAAGATGCTTCAAGCTTCTGGTAAGAGTTGTTGCAGGCTTGAAAGCAGACTTTAAAGCTCAAGTGCTCTCTCTCTTCTCACTTCAATAAGTATTCAATAAATGCCCAATAATTCATTTTTTTCTTCAAAGATGTTCTCATACCTTATTTATAGAGACTTCAACTGCCTTCCCTTGATTTTGAACGTTGTAGACCGTTGGGAGGTGACAGGTTACCGTTAGAGTACTTTTAGGATTCAAAAACTGAGAACTAGAACTAGCCGTTGGAGGTGACCCCGTCATTCCAGTCAGCTCGGATCAAGTTCGGGTCGACTAGGCTGAATGCCAGTCAGCTGGCTTCTACAGTTAAGAAAATACCTTACTCTGGACGTGTCGACTAGGTTGGAATCCAGTTGGCTCGGATCTCAAAGTCTCTTAGACCATTCTCAACCAAGTTCTGGATGAGTCGGTTAGGCTGAATTCCAGTCGGCTCAGATCCCTGAGAATCTCAGAACATTCTCAATAATGTTCTGATGAGTCGGCTGGGCCTTGGTGCTAGTCGACTGGATCTGTGTGCCAGAGAACTTCTTTCCTGTGCTAGTGCCAGAGTCGGCTGGGTCCTCCATTCAGTCGGCTCGAAATTGGTTCTTCAGCCAGATCAAACTCTATCTTCCAGAACACTTGTCCCATGCTTTGAAGACTTATTTCAAGGACTTCTTACATTAAATTCAAGAAAAATTGAAGCTTGAAAACTACTAGAAGTAACCCTTAAACTTGATTTGCATAGGAATCTTTTGTAGGGTTCTTCTTTACTAGATTTTAAACACTTTACAACTCAACACAAATAATAAAGATTGTAGGATTTAGAAAGTGTGTCAATGTAGTTGTCCTACAAAATCTTGTCAATCATTTGAAGAGTTGTTAGATAACCAAATGTATGCTCCAATGTTTTGTTATCATCAAAATCACTTTAGAGGTCAACAATCTCCCCTTTTTGATGATGACAAACACTGGGCATGAAAGGAACATGTAAATCTCTCCCTTTTTATAAAATTTCTAAAAATAAGAAATTTCTCAAGTTTCTCCCCCTTTATCATTCAATTGAACATTTTAACAAATAATATGCAAAAGATCATTCAAAATGCAAAGATCATTCAGAATTCTTTAAAACTCCCCTCGTCTACTTTGCTTTAGTAGTTCTATTGCAATTCATTAAGCTTTTTCTTTCATGCACTCTATGGTTTTCCCCTTTTTGTCATCAATTCAAAAAGGTTAACAGATAAGTTCAGAATTTTAAATAGATTGAGAAAGTTTTAAGATTTGTTTGAGATAATTTTACTTTCTCAACTTAGAGAGAGAATTCTATTTAAACAAATGGAGAGAGTAAACAAGATAATACACATACACACATTACACAGTGACCAAAAAGATGTTCATTTCATTTCTATCAAAAAGTGTTCAGTGCATCAACCATTACAAAAGTTTCAAAAAGCATCCAAAAAGTACTGAAACTACAAAACATCTACTCAGAGTCATCTCTAGGAACATTGGCACCATGCCAAGAAGTGGGTCTAAGTGATCGACTAGATGAAGCATGAGGAGGAGGAGCCCTAGGTTGATGAGAGGTACTAGGAGCCCTAGTGGAAATGGGAGGTGGATCATACAATGGTCTGGTCCTAGCTGTGACCTCCAAGGATCTGACAGTGCCATGATAGACACCATCTCCATCCAAATTGCTCCAAGTTGTTGCTCCATGTCCTTGAGGCTAACTGGCACTTTGTTCACTGCCTCCTTCATCTCACCTATTTCTTTCTGCATTGACATAAGCTCAGAAGCTTGGACATTGGCGAATGCCTCAGCTGATCCTCGAAGTCTACCAAGCTCCGACCTGAGGATCCCAATGCCTCTAGTGTAATCATCAGCCATACTTCTTGTATCAACAATAGTTCCCACTTTGCCTCTAAGTTCCCTCAACTCAGTTTACTATTCATTTAATGTAGTGTCCACAAACTTCAAAATTGCTTCAGAACTTGAAGAGATATAATTTAGAATGGGTTGAAGTTCTATCTGAGGAGTTGATCTTGAAGCTTCCATAGCTTCAACCTTTCCTTATAGATTTGAAACATGCTCTTCCAGTCTGTCCAATCTGCTATCCACTGACTTTTTCAAATCACTAAATAAAGAAGTTATTGTACCTGTCAGTGTATCTATCAAGCTTCTCATCTGTTCTTCAATCTAAACTTGACTCATTTGAGGCTGTGGTGCTGCAGAAGGGTAGTCAGGTAAAGGAACATCAGCTGCAGGCAAGTCAAACTCTGGTGCAAGCAAATCAAACTCTGCTGCAGGCATATCAAACATAGGAGAAGGTTCTCTAGTCTCCTCAACAACAGCAGCAGGCTCAGATACAAGTGACCCAGGCCCAGGTACTAGTGTAGAAGAAGTTCCAGCTACTTCTTCTATATTCTCTTCCTCTCTTCTTCTTCACTACTACTTGAGCTGCCAATAGCCCTTACATTGGTTCCTTTCTTTCTCCATACTCCTTCCAATTGGAAGTACCCCATCCTCTCTAGAGTTTTAGAAGTGTAGACATATGTATGATGCAATTCCAATCCATCTTCACCATCTAAACTGACTCTATGAGATTTAAACAAGAGAGTAAGCATCATTCCATAGGGTAGACAGGATTTGGCCTTCCTAATTGTCTCCTTCATTTGCATGATTATAATGTATGATAGATTGACAGGAGTTTTTTCTAAAATGTACTCCATAAGGCATAAATCCTTTTCACTCACCTAGTCAAATCTCCTAGTTCTTTGCAAGAAAATTCTACAAATAAAATTATGAAGCAATCTCATTTCCAGTGACAGAGTGTTAGCAAAAACTGTACCAATTTCTCCTACATCTTCTTTGTTCAGTAATGTTCTTAAGTGTCTTTTCTCTATTGTCAATTACAAGAAATCTCAGTCCATCAGAAGGTTGTCTAGTAATTCATGTAGAGATTCCTCATTGACTATAATCCTCTTTCCTTTTATAGTGGACTGCACATGATTAGTTCCCAGTCTTAAATTTTCATAAAAACTTCTAACCAAAGTGGGATAGGTATTTCGTTCAAAGAACAAAATTTTCTCCACCCTTGATCTTCAATTAAATCTCCTATTTTTAACCCATGCCTTTAATAAACTCAAATTAATTCGACGGCCGGAGGTTACCGGATGCATAGACATCGAAGGCATTTGGCTAGGAGCGGTTGGAGCATCTCTTGTGGCTTCCTCTGCAAATTCTTCACTATGCAAGGTGCTACTTGGCTCTTCTTGCCGCCTTTTGGGCCTTCTTTCCTTTTCAACAGTTGGAGCAACCCTAATGGAGCGTTTACCCGTCGCACACGCTTGGGTGCCATTGCTAGGAAAGATGGAAAATCAAGAAATTGGAGTGCTTGGAAGGGAGAAGTAAGTCTTTGGAGTAGGTTTTGGAGATGAATGAACCGTTAGAGAAGACAACATAAAGATTAAATGGTTCAGAGAAGAGTTTATAACCCTAAGCAAAACACTTCGGCGCGAAATTCCAGTCGACTCGAGTAGCCCTAAAGAGGCTCGAGTCGCCTCGGCCAGAGCTTTCCTAAAACCATCAAAGGATCTAGTCGACTCGAAACTGCTCGAGTCGTCTAGGCCAGAACTCGCTCAAAATTCTCAGAAAATCCAGTCGACTCGGATTAAGATCCAGTCGACTCGAACAGAGAAAATGGAGTTTTGAAAAATTCGAACACAAATCAGAAAGATTTTGAATAGAATTTCGAAGGAAATTAATTCTCAATAAAATAGAATAAATTGAGGAGGTTCTCTAGATGAAAATTCCTTAGATTTGAAGGAATTAGGTTAGAGAATTTAGAAGGGATCGCAAAGTCCTAATTCACTCCTAATTAGCTCAAATCTATCTTGATTGAGTGGCTTAGTAAATATGTCAGCTAATTGATCTTCAGTAGGAACAAAATCAAGCACAATATTACCATTAGAAACATGATCTCTAATAAAATGATGTCTAATTTCAATGTGCTTGGTTCTAAGTATTGAATTGGATTCTTTGTCAAATTATAGCACTTGTGTTATCACATTTAATTGAAATTTTAGATTGTGATACACCAAAGTCTTCTAGTTGTGTTTAATCCATAACACTTGAGCACAACAACTACCAGTAGCCACGTACTCAGTCTCATAGTGGACAAGGCTATGAAGTTTTTACTTCTTACAGTGCCATGAAATTAATTCAACCCTAAAAATTGGCATGTACTGCTAGTGCTTTTTCTATCTATTTTACAACCAGCATAATCAGCATTAGAGAATCCAATCAAATTCAAAGTAGAATGTTTAGAATACCAAATTCCTACATTACTTGTTCCTTTCAAATATTTAATTATTCTTTTAATAGCAAGCATATGTGTTTCTTTTGGTGATGACTGAAATCTAGCACATACACATACACTATATAATATGTCAGGTCTACTTGCAGTCAAATACAATAAGGATCCGATCAACCTCTATATAGCTTTTGGTCAACATTGGATCCATTCTCATCTTTGTCTAATCTGCAAGCTGGGCTCATGGGTGTGCTCATTGATTTGCTACTCTCCATACCAACTTTTTGATGATTTTCTTGATGTATTTTCCTTGGTTGATGAAGATGCCTTCCTTTGTTTATTTTACTTGATGTCCAAGGAAATAGTTTAGCTCATCCATTAAACTCATTTCAAATTCTTCCTGCATAAGCTTAGCAAATTCTTTACATAGAGATTCGTTAGTTGCACCAAAAATGATGTCATCAACATATATTTGTACAAATAAGATGTCATTATTCTTCTTTTTGATAAATAGAGTTTTATCTACATTACCTCATGAAAACTCATTTTTAATCAAGAAAGTGCTAAGTCTATCATACCAGGCTAAAGATGCTTATTTCAATTGTACAATGCTTTGTTTAATTTAAATACATGTTTGGAAAAGTATGATTTTCAAAACCTGGTGGTTGTTCCAAAAAAACTTGTTCAGAGATAAAATCATTAAGAAATGCACTTTTTACATCCATTTGAAAGAGTTTAAAGTTCATGTAGCAAGCAAATGCAAGTAGTAATCTAATGGCTTCTAGTCTTGCTACGGGTGCATAAGTTTCATCAAAATCAATACCTTTTTCTTGGTTATATCCCTTAGCCACTAATCTAGCTTTGTTTCTTATAATGTTTCCTTGCTCATCTAATTATTTCTATATACCCATTTGGTTTCTATTATTGGATGGTCGGTAGGTCTATCTACAAGTGTCCATACCTTATTTCTTTCAAACTGGTTTAATTTTTCATGCATTTCCATCATCCAGTTTGGGTCAGTCTTAGCCTCTTCTAAGCTATGCGGTTCTATTTGTGACACAAAGGCTAGATAATCATGTGCATCCTTATGTACAGCCTTAGTCCTAACACCATATGAAGGATCTCCTATTATTAATTCTTTAGGGTGAGATGTAACATACCTCCAGTCCCTCAGTAGATGGTGTGATCCTTACTTACCGCTTCTTCCCCATCTTGAGTGTCTTTGTCTTGAATGCTTAGTCATCCATTCCTTTCACAATGTACCTGCATCATTGTCTATGCACTCTTCTGTCTAGAAGGTGTAGGGTTAGTTTCAATAAATATAACATGAATTGACTCTTCAACAGTAAGAGTCCTTTTATTAAAAACCCGATATGCTTTGCTATGTAATGAATAACCTAGGAAAATTGCATCATCAGCTTTAGAATCTAATTTTTCTAAATTATCTTTTTTATTGTTATGCACAAAGCATTACATCCAAACACATGAAAATAACTAATATTGGGTTTTTTGTCATTCCAAAGCTCATAGGAGGTTTTCTTTAAAATAGGATGGATCAAACACGGTTTAAAATTACATGCAGTGTTCACCGCTTCTATCCAAAAGTACTTTGGAAGATTGCCTTCACACAACATTGTGCGAGCCATTTCTTCCAATATCCTATTTTTTCCTCTCTACAACACCATTTTGTTGAAGTGTTTAAGGAGCGGAGAAGTTGTGATCAATGCCAAATTCAGTACAATAATCTTCAAAAATTGATTTTCAAACTCAGTTCCATGATCACTTCTAATTGAAATCAAAGATAAGTTCTTTGGTTTGAAACCTTTTTATAAAATATTCTGAAAACATGAAAAGTTTCATCTTTCGAAGCAATGAACAAAACCCAAATAAATCTCGAAAAATCATCTACTATCACAAGAGCATATTTCATCCCTCCTAGGCTTGTGGTCCTAGTAGGTCCGAAAAGATCCATGTGAAGTAGTTCAAGAGGTCTTGTTGTAGAAACTATATTCTTTGATTTAAAACTCTCTCTTGTTTGTTTACCCATTTGACATGCATCACAAACATGATTTAAATCAACTTTAAACTTAGGCATGCCTCTAACAAGATCTTTAAAATTAATTTGGCAATTGTATGCATGCTAGCATGACCTAATCGTCTATGCCATTGTAAATCTGACTCTTTGGTCTTAGCATTCATTGCAACTAGACTAGGGCTACTTGACATGGCAAGATCATTAAGATACCAGATAGATTTCCGAGTCTATGTCCAATGAACTTATTGCTAGAATCTAAGAGTTAGTTACTATACACATAGAAGATTCAAAGACAACCTTGAGCTTTATCACACAATTGACTTATACTTAAGAGATTATGCTTCAATTTTTCTACTAGCAAGACATTTTCAATAAAAGTGAAGAGAGTTATTTTGATCTTACAAATACCGATATTCTCCCTTTTCCATATCTCCAAGGTGACCAAGCCTCCTTTCATTTTTTCAAGGGTGATGAATTGGTCCTTGTCACCCGTCATATGTCTTGAGCAGCCACTGTCTAAGTACCACCTTTTCTTCAATTTTTGGGCTACAAGACATTCCTACAAAATAGTCAATGAATTTTTTTAGGTACCCAAGCTACCTTGGATCCTTGCAGGTCAGTAGAGATGGTTCTTTGGGAACCCAAATCTTTCTTACTTTCTTAAGGACATTTCTACCATTATTGCATTCAAAAGCTTATGTCCTATTCTTTTACAAATATAGCAAACAACTTTAGAATTTTTGATTGAAACAGAATTTGAAGATCTAAAGGTTGATGCACTTGATGCAGATTTTGAACTTTTTGAAATGTATGCATTTTTGCTCAAATTCTTAGGAACAAATAACAAAGACTTTAAAGTAGAAACAGTTTTTGGTGTGGCTGAAACTTTTTGAGATAAAACATTTTGAGCAGGTGTTTTGGATTTCACAACAGTAGTTGCTAAAATTCCATTCATAAAAGAAGTTTTAACCCAATTCCAGCTTTATTTCCTGAAATTCGTTATACTTTTAAAATTAACTCAAGCTTATTTAAAGATAAAGTGATTTTTCAACTAAAGGCTTGAGTTTTGTAACCTCCTTTTTCAATTCATTATTTTCAGCAAGTAAATCATTGTTCCTCTTTTCGCATGAAAGATTTTCATTTTGTAGCTTTTCAAAATTTCAGAAAAGTCATGCAATTCTTTTGTAATAAAATGTTCTTTCTGAGATTTCATCCTTTTGTTTGAGTAAAGATCATTCATATTTTTTAATGATTTTATCTTTACTCCAGCTTTCGTAAATTCAGATAATAATTCATGAAAAGTAGAATTTAATTCATCAAATATAAATTTAATGGAATTGTTAAGGGATGTTACCTCATCTTCAAGACCCATTAAACAAAAATTTGCGATCTTGGTGGTCTCTTCTTCTTCAGATGATGATGAGTCTTCACTGTCAGACCATGTGGCAACCATGGCTTTCTTTTTCTTCTTCTGTTTGAAGGATTTCTTCAATAGTGGACACGTCTGGACGTATGTGCCCCGGCTTCTTGCATTCGTAGCATGTGGGGACTACCTCTTTATCTTTCTCTCTATCCTTTTCCTTTTCCTTTTCATAATCCTTCCTATGAAATTTTCGGTTATATCTTCCTTTCTTTCTTCCATAAATTTTTTGAATCTCCTCACAACCATAGCGATGTCATCGTTTCTAGGTCGTCATTGGAGGAGGTGCTTTCTTCTTTGATTTTTCATCATCCCTCTTAGATTCGGAAGCAGCTTTGAAGGCTATTTCTTTTTTTTTCTTCTGCTCATCTTCTGTTCTATACTGCATTGTCATCTCGTGGGTGATGAGTGATCCCAGCAGTTCATCCACCAGCAATGTGTTTAGATCTTTGGCTTCCTGGATTGCAGTTACTTTGGAATCCCATTTGTCAGGCAAAGAACGAAGGATCTTCTGAACTAGATCTTCATTAGAGTATACCCTGCCAAGACTCTTCAAACTGTTAATAATATCTGTAATCTAGAGAACATGGCAGAAATTATTTCAGAAGGTTCCATTTTAAACAATTCATAATTATCAACTAAAAGATTTATCTTGGAGGTTTTCACTTGAGAAGTTCCCTCATGGGTCACTTCGAGTTTATCCCAGATTTCTTTGTGAAGAGCAAGTGGAAATTTGGTTGAACTCATTTGCATCCAAAGCATAATATAAACAAATTCATTGCTTTGGCGTTTAATTCTCCTATCTTCATCATGATCATCACAGTCCTCTTCAGGCTTAGGGATGTCCACGCCATCAACTTTAATTATGGGAATGTGTGGCCCTTTCAAGATGACCTTCCATAATTGAAAATCTATAGCTTGTATGTAAATCTTCATTCGTGCTTTCCAATATGAATAATTAGTGCCTGTGAATAGTAGAGGTCTATTTGTTGACTGGCCTTCGGCCAAGGATGTACTCATGGGATGAGCCATCAATCTTTACTCAAGTAATTAGAGACACTACTCGATACCAGCTGTTGCCCAGGTGGCTTTTTCCCAAGATGGGGGGTGAATTGGAATTACAAAATTTTTGCAAGTATGTGTACAAGTAATTATTTTTAGTGGTTAGGTGCTGTGTTAATCAGAGAATAAATGCAGAAGCTAAAAGGTAAATCAAACACAACACAAACAAAGCATGTTTATAGTGGTTCGGAGCAACCCAGCTCCTACATCCACTATCCAAGTTCACCACTCGGGATTTTCACTATATCCCCCAACCGGAATACAGTTGGATTGTTTACATGCTCACAATCCCAACCTCTACACTTTGGTTTTTAAAATCGAGCTCACCAAAGAAACCCAAACTAGGTTTTCACAGGCTCACCTAGACCTCTACACTTTGGTTTTTAAATAGGCTCACCAAAGAAACCTCTACACTCTGGTTTTTACAGGCTCACCAAGAAACTATTTGGTTTTTAAAACCGTGCTCACCATAACCAGATATTCTAAAAAATAGATAAAGAAAGCAACAATATAGACAAACTCTGTTGTCTGGGTGGTTGCCAATGTAGCTCGAGTGAAGATCCACTGAATGCACTTTAATGGCTTCCTTGCTTTCCTCAAAAGATGCTTCAAGCTTCTGGTAAGAGTTGTTGCAGGCTTGAAAGCAGATTTTAAGCTCAAGTGCTCTCTCTCTTCTCACTTTAATAAGTATTCAATAAATGCCCAATAATCATTTTTTTTCTTCAAAGATGTTTCATACCTTATTTATAGAGACTTCAACTGCCTTCCCTTGATTTTGAACGTTGTAGACCATTGGGAGGGTGACAGGTTCTGTTAGAGTACTTTTGGGATTCAAAACTGAGAACTAGAACTAGTCGTTGGAGGTGACCCCGTCATTCCAGTCGGCTCGGATCAAGTCGGGTCGACTGGGCTGAGTGCCAGATGGCTAGCTTCCATAATGAGAAAATACTTATTCTGGACGTGTCGGCTGAAAGATTGTGCCCTGAAAGCCAATTGAAATATTGTAATTTTGATCCCAAAATCAATGAATTGACATTTTATAAAGGCATTAGTTTCATCATTTGCTGTGTCTTTTGATTTTATGATGAACCCCATAGATTAGGGCTATGGTTCTGGGGTTATGATGAGATCATACCAGTGAGACCTAAAGCCTTAAAACCCTAATCTAAAATATTCCTGGTCGATGGGACATTGAGTTGGGGATCAATGTTTCCGGCAAGACCAGCACATCCTATATATGTTTTGTAATAAGGGTGACTGATCTCACGGTCACTTGTGTTTGACACTAATACTAGGATGTGAGTGTTCATTAGAGAATGAGTTCACTGAATTGATCCGGATAGAGAATATCTAATGGAACCTTATCTGTTTGTCAATAGATAATTCTCATAGTGGGAGTAGTGCATGTGGTCCTTTGACCTGAGACTAACATAGTACCTTATATATATGAATCCATACTTTGGTTCGCAATCAATCATGACACTAAGTCATGCACGAGGTGATACTGGTTATGGTGGATTGTATATGGAGGTTGTGAGTAGGTCAACAAGGAATTGATCAGCCCTAGTAAGAGGGAATAGCATCCAGTAAAATTTAAAATGATGGATTCAGGAAACCTTTGATCAAAGTATGAACATTAGAGTTATTTTCTAATGGTTCATTACTGAATCATCATTATAAAGATTGAGCTAGGGATGAATATGAAAATTGGATTTGACAAGTATCCATATTCATAATCATATCGGGATGCAAGTTGATCAAAGGACTGAATTGCCCGGTAACTCACCACTGAAGGGTATTTTGGTAATTTCACCAAAATTTACATCTTCCGGGTAGACATGATACGTTGCTAGACGTCAATCTTGTCTTGTAGGTATATGATTGAGTCATGGTAATTCAAATCAGTCAATTTGAATTAGATTCTAATTGACCGAGTCGAGCTAGTTTGAGTTGACCTAAATCGGCTTAGTTGAGATCTAACCGAATTAAGTCAAATAGCACTCGGACCTACTGCTGGCTAGGTGTGGAACCCAATGGGTCGCACATAAAAGAAAATTGATGAAGAATTTAATTTGGAATTAAATCATGTTTGCAGGATAAACACACTAGCATGTGTTGCAGACCAAATTTTATTCGAATCAGATTCGAATTTGGTTCCGAATTGGGCTTAATTGGGTTCTAATTGAACCAGATTAAGGTCCAATTTATTTTTTAGGACATTGGGCTAACCCATGGCTGAACCCAAGTGAATTTAGTTCACTGAGACCCTCTCTCCAAGCCGCCCCTCCCTTTTCTCACCCGCGCGGGCCAAGAAAGAGAGTCCACGCGCGTGGACTTCTCTTAAAACGCGTGAGAAAGAAAATGTCGGAGAAAAATCTGAAAAGGGGCGATTCAGATCCTTGTCTGGCACCCTTGGATCTAGATCTGATGGCCAGAAAAAATTAAGGAAAATGATCCGTCGCTTTTCGGTCGCAAATCCGTCTCCAAAAGTCGCGATTCTTCCTGAAGTTTTTCGAGAGTCCTCCTCGTCGGAAAAACGAAACTCAAATCGGAGAATCATGATTTTTGGTTGAGGGGACGCGTGAGGATGAGGGATCGTGATCCCTGGGGTTCAGAGGGTTGCGTTGTTTCGAGATGACACCCCTCTGAGATCTATAAATAGGGTTGGGGTTCTCGGGGGTTTTCACGTAACATAATTCAGAGATCCAATTCCCTTCTTCCTCTCTAGAATACTCCTTCCTCTTGTTCTTGTTGGGTTGTTTCCTTTACAGAGGTATCCTCTGTCGAAACTCTGACCCTAAACAAGAATAAGAAGAAGGTCTTGAACGGTAAAGGAAAGAAAAGGGAAAGGATCTATTCTTTTCCTTCTTGAATTAAGACTTTGACTGTCTTAATTTTTCTTCCAATTCAATTCAAGAAAAGGGATTCAAGAAAGGGAATTCTTGAAGAAAATTCAAGAAGAGGAAAGAAGGAAGAAAAGAAATTTTCAAGAAAGAAATTTCAGCCTAAAGGTCCAAGAATTGAATTCTTGAAAAAGAATTCAAGAAGAGGAGCCAAGAACTAGAAATTATTGTCTTCATTATTTTTCTGTGTGGATCACCATTGGAGGGTGAACATTTGGGCACCTGGTGGAGATTCAGAGTTTGGATTTTGCGATACAGGTTAGTATCTTATTTGAGATTAAATCTTATATAAACATCTTCTATGTTTTAATTCTTTTAAGGAGATTTTGGGTTGAAGGTTTGGTGAAGATTTCATAAAATAAAAAATTTGAAATCTATGATTCCGCCTTGCCACCGAACCCTACAGTGGTATCAGAGCCTCCTTATTAAGATTAAAATATATATTCTGAATTTTAGATGCATATTTATATAAGTAACATGAGATGTAATATATTTTTGTTATAATATCACCAATTAGGGTTTTTCACTCAAACCCTAATTATGTAGAGATATGCATAGAGATCTAGTCATCATACTGAAATAAGGTTGCCCTGGAATAATGGTGGATCCATTATGTGGTAAATGGTTGTCCTAGTATGATGACACACTAATCACATATTTGTGTTAATTATGCATATATGTTTGATGTATGCCACTAATTAAGGTTTTCACTTAAACCTTAATTTGCATAGAGATATGTTTAGCCTTCTAGTCATCATACTGAAATAAGGTTGCCCTGGCATAATGGTGGATCCATTATGTGGTAAATGGTTGTCCTAGTATGATGGCACACTATGGCACATATTTGCTAGAATGTGCTTTGTTTTAATAAAGCCCTCTTTAACAACATATTAAGTTGTAGTGTCATATACCAAAAGCAAAAATAATCAATATGATTAGTTTATCATTCGGTGTCTAGGAAAAGTGGTTCATGATCGTAAAGAGGATGTGGTTTTTAATGGTTCCGTTGACTGACCTGGCCAATTCTTATTGGTGTCTAAGGAAAGCAACGGGGGGACTCCCACCACTCTCCCACTTACCTGGCCGGTATGATTAACTTAATTATTGATTGATATGCTCAGTGTAATATTCACTACAT
This sequence comes from Areca catechu, assembly GCA_021397845.1. NCBI lineage: Eukaryota > Viridiplantae > Streptophyta > Magnoliopsida > Arecales > Arecaceae > Areca > Areca catechu. Next base: position 54,535,412 of record CM038038.1, read on the forward strand.
ATGACTTTCCTTCATGCCAAGTCATTATTATGTTATGATCCATATTAGGTTTGTTGTGTACACACAAGGCCTTTTTTCTTTATGGTGACTAACATAATTTTTGCTTGGTACATTTGATGCTTATGGAATGATTTGATATAATACTTTGTTGTGTACACACAAGGGTATTATGATTAATATCATGACCATATAGCAATGAAGGGTCTAACTTAACTAAATATTATAGTTTATTGTGTACACACAAGGCTATTAATATTTTAGAGGCCAAGATAAGTTGAGAATTGTATGAATTACAATTGGAAAGAGTTTTCCTACCTTTGAACTTATATAAGATTTGTTGTGTACACACAAGGTCTTTTATAAGGAATTAGGATCTCAACCCCACTAAGAGAACCAATTAGGGTTTTCTCGATCATCACATTGAGGGTTATGATGCTTGATAAAATAGTAGGAGACATAATTAAGTTAAAGTCCTAATTTAATTATGTTTTGTCAACATTGATGTGTCTGCTTATGTAATGTTGTTTGTTAATGTAGATTAAATGGCCTCTTCACTCTCACTCCGTAGCATTCTTGATGCAAATAAATTGACTGGACCAAACTATGTTGATTGGTTGAGAAACCTGAAGATAGTACTCAGCCAAGAAAGAATTTCTTATATTCTTGATACCCCAACCTTGGAACCATTAGGGGAAGATGCCTCGCAAGAGGATAAGACCACATATAACACGTGGCAAAATCACTCACTTACTGTCAAGTGTATAATGCTTGCCTCTATGACCAATGAGTTACAGAGGCAACATGATAGCATGGACACAAACTCCATATTGCTCAATTTAAAAGAACTTTATGGAGAACATAGTCGAACTGCAAGATATGAAATATCTAAGCAGTTATTCCGTGCAAGGATGACAGAAGGTACATTCGTACAAGACCATGTATTAAAGGTTATTGACCTAATCACCCGATTGGATCAATTGGGTTTTGTTATGGATGGGAGTTGAATCAGGATTTAATCCTGCAGTCACTCCCAGAGTCATTTTCACAGTTTGTTCTTAATTATCATATGAACAAACTTAACACTTCCTTGCCTGAGCTGTTGAATATGTTAAAAACAGCAGAGAGTCATTTAAAGAAAAAAAGGCTCCACTTCTTCTTGTGGATGGTGTAAACAAGAAGAAAATAGGCAAAAAGGGTTCCAAGAGGAGGTTAAATCCAAAAGGGGGCATCAAGAAAAAGAAAGGAAAGAAGGCCTCCGGACAAATGACCTGCTTTCATTGTGGCAAGCCGGGTCACTGGAAAAGAAACTGCAAGGTTTACCTTGCAAGTGTGAAGCCTGGTGCTAGTAATGCACCAAAAGGTATGTATGAGATACATGCAATTTTGTCATTAGACACTTCTAATTCAAACTCTTGGGTATTGGATACTGCTTGTGGTCATCATATCTGCAAATCATTGCAGGGACTACAGAACATTTGAGTTTTGAAGGAAGGCGACTTCGAGCTCTACGGTGCTGGAGGAGATTCCATCCAAGCAGAAGCTGTAGGGACTTATATGTTGAAGCTGCCTTCTGGGAAGATTTTAGAGTTAAAGAATTGTTATTTTATGCCTAGAATCATTAGAAACATCATATCTGTACCCTTGTTACTTAAACAAGGATATATTATGAATGTAATGAGCAGTGGCTGCTCAATCAGTTTTTCTAATGAAATAATATTTAATGGCATATTTTGCAATGGTCTCTTAACTTTATCTTCTGATGACAATATACTACATGTTAGTAATAAACAAAAAAGAGATGAAGTAAACAATACTTTACTTTGGCACTGTCGTCTTGGACATATTAGTGAGCAGAGGATTAACAAGTTATACAAGGAAAAATTCCTTAATCCTTATGACTATGAATCATTAGGAACTTGTGAATCATGTCTCATGGGTAAAATGACCAAGACTCCATTTAGTGGACATAATGAAAGGACAACAGAGTTATTAGGACTCATACACACTGATGTATGTGGACCTATGACAACTCAGGCCAAGGGTGGATACTCATATTTCATCACATTCACTGATGATTTTTCAAGGTACGGATTTGTGTATCTAAAGAAACATAAGTCCGAAGCTTTTGAAAAATTTTTAGAGTATCAAAGTATGGGTAAGAAACAAACGGGAAAAGTATTAAGATCCTTCGATCAGATAGAGGAGGTGAATACTTATCCACCGAGTTTCTTGATCACTTAAACAAAAGGGAATCATCTCTGAATGGACTCCTCCTTACACACCACAATTAAATGGTGTTGCTGAAAGGAGAAATCGTACTTTATTAGATATGGTACGGTCCATGATGTGCTTCACAGACTTACCTGTTTCTTTCTGGGATATGCCTTGGAAACAGCGGCTAATATTTTGAATAGAGTACCATCCAAATCTGTATCTAGCATTCCATATGAGTTATGGAGGGGAAAGAAACCCAATCTTAAGCACCTTAAGATATGGGGATGTCCAGCTTATGTCAAAAGAAATTTTGGACAAAAGCTTGATGCTAGAGCAGAAAAATGTCTATTTGTTGGATATCCCAAAAATAGTATAGGATATCTATTCTACCACCCTACTGAACAAAAGGTTTTAGTCAGTAGGCATGCCATTTTTATGGAAAAAGAATTCATCCTACAAAAGGGCAGTGGGAGAAATATTGAACTTGAAGAAGTTCAACAAGTAGATACATCTCAACAAAATCATAACACAGTTAGTATAGAACCTGAACCACCACTCCTATCCGTAAGTCTGATAGAGTGCGACATGCACCTGAAAGGTATGGGTTCATTATTGAAAATAATGAAGCCCGAATCATTGATAATGATGAGCCTCTAACATATACGGATGCTGTCATAAGTAGTGACTCAGACAAATGGCTGGAAGCCATGAGATCCGAAATGGACTCCATGTATGTCAACCAAGTCTGGACTTTGGTTGATGCACCAGAGAGTGTTAACCCTATTGGATGCAAATGGGTCTATAAGAAAAGATTGGGACAGATGGCCAAGTTGAAACTTATAAAGCCAGATTAGTGGCTAAGGTTTCAGACAAAAACAGGGAATAGATTATGATGAAACATTTTCTCCTGTTGCCATGCTCAAATCTATTCGGATCATGCTTGCTATAGCAGCATATCATGATTATGAAATCTGGCAGATGGATGTGAAAACTGCATTCCTCAATGGTTTCCTTGAGGAAGAGGTTTATATGTCACAGCCAGGAGGTTTTGTCTTGGAGACTAAACCTAATCAGGTATGTAGGCTAAAGAAATCTATTTATGGATTAAAGCAAGCATCTAGGAGTTGGAACATCCGATTTGATAAGACAGTCAAAGAATTTGACTTTATCAAAAATGAGGATGAACCTTGTGTGTACAAGAAGACTAGTGGGAGTGCCATAGTTTTCTTGGTTCTGTATGTAGATGACATACTCCTCATTGGGAATGATATCCCAATGTTACAATCAGTCAAGGTATGGTTATCTAAACAGTTTTCCATGAAAGACTTGGGAGAAGCATCTTATATACTAGGCATCAAGATCTATAGAGATAGATCTAGGAGGATGCTAGGTTTATCCCAGTCTAGGTACATTGACCAAGTGCTAAAGAGATTTAGCATGGAGGAAAGTAAAAGAGGTTACTTACCTATTGGTCATGGCATACATCTTTCTAAGAAGATGTCTCCTAAGACACCTGAAGAAAGAAATAGAATGAATTCGGTACCTTATGCTTCGGCAGTAGGGTCTATTATGTATGCTATGTTATGTACTAGGCCTGATGTGGCATATGCCTTAGGTATAGCCAGCAGGTTTCAGGCTGATCCAGGAGAGGATCATTGAAGGCTGTGAAAAATATTCTTAATACTTAAGAAGAACTAAGGATTTTTCTAATATACGGAGGATCTGATCTTAAACTAGAAGCTTATTCAGATTCTAGTTTTCAATCAGATCCAGATGACAGCAAATCTATATCTGGGTATGTTTTTACCCTTAATGGAGGAGCTGTAAGCTGGAAAAGTTCTAAACAGCAAACTGTAGCTGACTCAACAACTGAGGCAGAGTACATTGCTGTTAGTGAAGCTGCCAAGGAAGCTGTCTGGATGAAGAAGTTCATATCAGAGTTGGGCGTAGTTCCTGAGATTGAAGGTCCAGTATCACTTTACTGTGATAATACGGGGGCTGTTGCTCAAGCAAAGGAACCAAGAGCTCATCACAAATCAAAGCACATTCTGAGGTGCTTCCATCTCGTTCGAGAGATTGTCGAAAGACAAGAAGTCTGCATTAAAAGGGTAGAAACGAAGAACAATGTAGCAGACCCGTTCACTAAGGCTCTATCACAGCGAGAGTTTGATCGCCACCTTGATTGTATGGGGTTAAGATTTAAAGGCGATTGGCTTTAGTGCAAGTGGGAGATTGAAAGATTGTGCCCTGAAAGCCAATTGAAATATTGTAATTTTGATCCAAAATCAATGAATTGACATTTTATAAAGGCATTAGTTTCATCATTTGCTGTGTCTTTTTGATTTTATGATGAACCCCATAGATTAGGGCTATGGTTCTGGGGTTATGATGAGATCATACCAGTGAGACCTAAAGCCTTAAAACCTAATCTAAAATATTCCTGGTCGATGGGACATTGAGTTGGGGATCAATGTTTCGGCAAGACCAGCACATCCTATATATGTTTTGTAATAAGGGTGACTGATCTCACAGTCACTTGTGTTTGACACTAATACTAGGATGTGAGTGTTCATTAGAGAATGAGTTCACTGAATTGATCCAGATAGAGAATATCTAATGGAACCTTATCTGTTTGTCAATAGATAATTCTCATAGTGGGAGTAGTGCATGTGGTCCTTTGACCTGAGACTACCATAGTACCTTATATATATGAATCCATACTTTGGTTCGCAATCAATCATGACACTAAGTCATGCACGAGGTGATATGGTTATGGTGGGTGTATATGGAGGTTGTGAGTAGGTCAACAAGGAATTGATCAGCCCTAGTAAGAGGGAATAGCATCCAGTAAAATTTAAATGATGGATTCAGGAAACCTTTGATCAAAGTATGAACATTAGAGTTATTTTCTAATGGTTCATTACTGAATCATCATTATAAAGATTGAGCTAGGGATGAATATGAAAATGGATTTGACAAGTATCCATATTCATAATCATATTCGGGATGCAAGTTGATCAAAGGACTGAATTGCCCGATAACTCACCACTGAAGGGTATTTTGGTAATTCCACCAAAATTTCACATCTTCCGGGTAGACATGATACGTTGCTAGACGTCAATCTTGTCTTGTAGGTATATGATTGAGTCATGGTAATTCAAATCAGTCATTTGAATTAGATTCTAATTGACCGAGTCGAGCTAGTTTGAGTTGACCTAAATCGGCTTAGTTGAGATCTAACCGAATTAAGTCAAATAGCACTCGGACCTACTGCTGGCTAGGTGTGGAACCCAATGGGTCACACACAAAAAAAAATTGATGAAGAATTGAATTTGGAATTAAATCATGTTTGCAGGATAAACACACTAGCATGTGTTGCAGACCAAATTTCTATTCGAATCAGATTCGAATTTGTTCCGAATTGGGCTTAATTGGGTTCTAATTGAACCAGATTAAGGTCCAATTTATTTTTTAGGACATTGGGCTAACCCATGGCTGAACCCAAGTGAATTTAGTTCACTGAGACCCTCTCTCCAAGCCGCCCCTCCCTTTTCTCACCCGCGCGCGCCAAGAAAGAGAGTCCATGCGCGTGGACTTCTCTTAAAACGCGTGAGAAAGAAAACATCGGAGAAAAATCTGAAAAGGGGCGATTCAAATCCTTGTCTGGCACCCTTGGATCTGGATCTGATGGCCAGAAAAATTAAGGAAAAGATCCGTCGCTTTTCGGTCGCAAATCCGTCTCCAAAAGTCGTGATTCTTCCTGAAGTTTTTCCGAGAGTCCTCCTCGTCGGAAAAACGAAAATCAAATCGGAGAATCATGATTTTTGGTTGAGGGAAGCGCATGAGGAATGAGGGATCGTGATCCCTGGGATTTCAGAGGGTTGCGTTGTTTCGAGATGACACCCCTCTGAGATCTATAAATAGGGTTGGGGTTCTCGGGGGTTTTCACGTAACATAATTCAGAGATCCAATTCCCTTTCTTCCTCTCCAGAATACTCCTTCCTCTTGTTCTTGTTGGGTATTGTTTCCTTTACAGAGGTATCCTCTGTCAAAACTCTGACCCTAAACAAGAATAAGAAGAAGGTCTTGAACAGTAAAGGAAAGAAAAGGGAAAGGATCTATTTTCTTTTCCTTCTTGAATTAAGACTTTGACTGTCTTAATTTTTCTTCCAATTCAATTCAAGAAAAGGGATTCAAGAAAGGGAATTCTTGAAGAAAATTCAAGAAGAGGAAAGAAGGAAGAAAAGAAATTTTCAAGAAAGAAAATTTCAGCCTAAAGGTCCAAGAATTGAATTCTTGAAAAAGAATTCAAGAAGAGGAGCCAAGAACTAGAAATTATTGTCTTCATTATTTTCTGTGTGGATCACCATTGGAGGGTGAACATTTGGGCACCTGGTGGAGATTCAGAGTTTGGATTTTGCGATACAGGTTAGTATCTTAATTTGAGATTAAATCTTATATAAACATCTTATATGTTTTAATTCTTTTAAGGAGATTTTGGGTTGAAGGTTTGGTGAAGATTTCATAAAAATAAAATTTTTTGAAATCTATGATTCCGCCTTGCCACCGAACCCTACATCGGCTAGGTTGGAATCAGTCGGGCTCAGATCTCAGTGGCTCTTAGACTATTCTCAACTAAGTTCTAGACGAGTCGTTGGGCTGAATTCCAGTCGGCTCGGATCCCTGAGAATCTCAGAACGTTCTAAACCATGTTCTGGACGAGTCGGCTGGCTTTGGTGCCAGTCGGCTGGATCTATGTGCCAGAGAATCTTTCCTGTGCTAGTGCCGAGTCGGCTGGGTCCTCCATCCAGTCGGCTTGAAATTGGTTCTTCAGCCAGATCAAACTCTATCTTCCTGAACACTTGTCCCATGCTTTGAAGACTTCTTTCAAAATCTTCTTACAATAAATTCAAGAAAAATTGAAGCTTGAAAACTTCTAGAAGTAACCCTTAAACTTGATTTGCGTAGGAATCTTTGTAGGGTTCTTCTTTACAAGATTCTAAACACTTTACAACTCAACAAAAGCAATAAAGATTGTATGATTTAGAAAGTGTGTCATTGTAGGTGTCCTACAAAAACTTGTCGATCATTTGAAGAGTTGTTAGATAACCAAATGTATGCTCCAATGTTTTGTTATCATCAAAATCACTTTAGGAGTCAACAAGCTCTCAGTCAACAACATCCCCGAGCCTAGCCAGGATGCCTGCTCAAGACCAGAGCTCAGATCTCCAGCCAAGAGGACTTCAAGCCACGCAGCTCTCAATCAACAACATCCCCGAGCCTAGCTCTAGGATGCCTGCTCAAGACCGGAGCTCAGATCTCTGACCAAGAAAACTTCGAGCCATGAAGCTCTCAGTCAACAACGTCCCCGAGCCCAACTCCAAGATGCCTACTCAAGATCGGAGCTCAGATCTCCAGCCAAGAGAACTTCGAGCCACGCAGCTCTCAGTCAACAACGTCCCCGAGCCCAGCTCCAAGATGCCAACTCAAGACCGGAGCTCAAGCCTCTGGCCAAGAGAACATCGAGCCATGCAGCTCTCAAGTGTCATAACTCAATCCCAAGCAAGGTGAAGCCCTTCTCTCTGATCTCCTGACTCATATGCAAAAAAAAAAAAAGAAGAAGAAAAAGAGGAAAGAAAGAAGGGGAGTGGAAGAAAGGGGGAAAAAGGGGAAGAGCCAGGCAAAGAAAATAGATAGTAAAGGAACTCAAGTTTCATTGATTAAACATAAACTACAAGTGTCTTGCAGGCCCCCAACATGCCGGGTGACCCTGACTAAGTACAAGAAACAAAGATACAAAGTGAGGCAAGAAAAGGAAGGCCTACTCTACACCGGTCGGTTTCCCCGCTGAGCCCAGAGGATGAGAATTCCAGCCTTTAGGAGCTTCCGGCTAAGCAACCCTAACCTCGGATGGATCAGCCTCGACTGACGTCAAAGGCTCTGAAGCCACTGCTTTGCAGCGGCCTCCTCGTCAGGCTCCGTATCTGAGGCTGAAGGATATTGGAGGTGGTCACGGCTCTTCTCGGGGACAAGCACCTCAACCTGGCCGTGCAAGAACATGAAGCCCTTGTAGAAGGAGTCCGACGCCATCTACTGAATTTCAGCGATGAACTCCTCTAAGGCCTTGAATCTTGCGATGGCATCCTCAGCGCCCTTCTTGGCCTTAGCAGCCACCCTCCTCGACTCGGCGGCCTCCAACCTAGAGGCCTCCACCGACCTGGCTGCCTCCCCTGCCGCCTTCTCAGCTGCCGCAAGTTTCGCCCTCCAGCTGCCAGCTCCCTGGGCAGGTCGGGAGGCCTCCTTGTGCCGATCCGCTTCGACACTATACCAGTTCAACTTTTTCTCGACGATGGAGAGATCATCGACAGCCTTCTTCGAGCAGCTCCGCTCAAAGTCGCGGGCCTCTAGGAGCTTCTTCGCTCACCCCTCGGCATCAGCGAGCTGTTGCTCAAGGTCCTTGACCTTTAGTTCAAGGGCCCCGTTCGCTCACCTTCTCCTTCAGGTCTATTTTTAAGGACTCGATCTCGACAGCCTGCTGCCGCTCGAGACACTCCCAGCTCTGGTAGCAGCCCTTGATGTAGAGGGCCTCAACACTAATCTACACCGAGAAAAGAGATCAGACCAAAAAAAAAAAGAAAGAAGAAAGAGAAAAGAGAAAGAAAAGAAAAGAGAGGAAGGAATAGGTCACCGAATAGAGATGGGGGAAGATGGCACTGATGATGTTGGCCAGCCGCATCCCGGCCATGTCCTGCTCGTCGCATGTCTAGATCGAGAAGTCCATCATGCGCTCGGCCAGCTCGGGGCTCCGGAGGAACGAGCTTTCTGGCCCCATCTTGAAGGGGAGATGGCGTCGCCCCTCCTCTCTCCAACCTTCTGCCGGAGTGGGTGACCTCGTCCCGGTAACTACAGGGCCGCGGGGGGCAGGCTGAGAAGTTGGTGCCGGTGCAGGCGGCACCTCAGTCGTGGCCCTGGTCCGATCTCGGACCTCCTCATCCCTGGTATTGACAACAGGAGGACTCGGAGGATGGTAGGGTACGGCAGCAGCTACTGCAGCCCTCGCCCGGACCACTACTTTGGGCTCCGCAGTAGGGGCATCCTTGACTAGTCTTGGCGCCACAGAATCTACCCTCTCCACCGGTGTAGAAGCTGCCCTCTCCGCCGGTGCAGAAGCTGCCCTCTCCACCGATGCAGGAGTTGCACGAGTCGCCTCCGAGCTCAGACCAGCTGGAGCAGTCGAGCTCAGACCAATCACCATGGCGGGGGCAGCCACAGGAGCGCTCTCGCCCCAGGCTCGCCTCGATGAAGGCTCCCCAGCCAGCCCGATCGGCAGCCTCTTCCTGGTGATCGCCAACAGATCGTTCTCAGAGAAAATCATTCCTGCATGCAAGCTACAAACAGTTAGAGTCCATGGAAAGTAGTGTAAGAAATGCAAATAAAAAGAAAGAGGAAAGTTCAGGTCGAACTCACCCAACCCATTCATTGGGTTGACTCCGGAATCGGTGAGGTTCTGCTCAGATAACAGGACCTCGAGAGAAGGAATCTGGGTGGTAAGAAGCTGCTCATAATCATTTCGGTCAGTCGCATCGACCATAGAATTTCGGTTAGGGGACTTGTCCGGATCGCTCCAGACCCAGTCGACCCCCTCAACCTCAACAAAGAAAAACTTACTCTTCCATCCCGTGACGGAAGAGGGAAGCTCAAATTTGATGCCCTTCGGACGGGAGGACAAAGACCACCACCCATTCTCAGTTGGGTGGCACTTCAGGGCAAAGAAGGCCCTGAACAAGGAAAACCTGGCAACAAACCCGTGGAGGTGATAGAGCACAATGAAAGAAAAAATAACCCTAATGGCGTTTAGCACTAACTGAGCAGGGACCAAACGATAATTGTCCAAGACAGACAGGAAGAAAGGGTGGAAAGGAAAGCGGAGACCCCCAGAGAAGGTCCCCTTATAAAAGGCAAAACGGCCCGGGCCACTAGAAGTGACCCGTTCCCCGGGACGAGGGATCATGAGCCGGACAGAAGGCGGGATGCCATAGGCATCCTGAACAGTTCTTAGTTTTCCGATGGTGATCGTCAAAGAGACCCACCAGGACCTGTGGACCGAACAGACTCAGAAGCGAGAACAGAAGAAGGAGGGGGGAGAGAAGAATCGGATCCCGGTTCCCTGATGAGTACCGGACCGGGAGGACGCCTCCTACTGAGCTCGAAGCGAGTTGCATCTTCCTCCCCGTCAGAAGAAGAAGAAGACGCTGGCCTCCGCTCAGAAGGACTGGCCTCGCCCTGATCATTGGAGGGACGGAAGCCCGGACCAAAATGGGAAATCCTCAAGAACAAGGGGAATGAAGGACTCGAAGTGGGGGACGGAAGAGGAGACTCAACATGAAGAAGACCTTGGACCCAGAGTAAAAACCCTATTCTAGCAGGGGGAGAAGGAAGAAGAAACTGACCTGGTTCCTTAGAAAACTCGGGACAACTGGGAGGAAGAAGGAAGCTTGGGCGTAGCAGCAATTGGCATGGAGAATTCAAAAAGAATAAATGTTTCGGGTAAGGCCCTCTTGTCATTTCGAAATGACCCGATGGATTCGTACCGATTCCACCCCTCCGCCAACGGATCCATGCCACGTGCTGCCCATCGGCAAAAACAGCATCCCGACCGTTCTGAATTCTGCACCAACATTAACTACTCCTCGGACGTGGCCACATGGCACCCCCGGATTGGTCTATAGGGCCGTTCCCCGAAGCGCCAGCAATCATGGCTATCATCGTGCCAGATTTTGCCTTTCCATGTCAGCACCGCAATTACTCCCTTCGACCCGAGCGCCGTGCACTAACGATCCTCGGGAGTGGGAGGCAAATGATGTGGTAGGATCGCTGATGTGGAAGAACCGGCAGGTGCCACGTAAAGAAAAGACACCGTGTCGGATGCCGCGTCAACTCTCCAGCCCGGACTCCACTATCGAGCTGAGCTGAGCTCCCTCAAGACAGCGAGCCGAGCTCCGTCCTCCGCCAGGTCAGGCTCGCAAGCTCGGGATGCCTAGGTCGGAGCCGCATCCTGCCCACTAGAGCAAGACCCTTGGAGTTAGTGCCCTGTGGTCAAGGTCGAGCTCAGTGCTCACCCGCCAACGTGAAGCCTCTCCGAGCGCGCACCCTCTGGACTGGGTTCGCCTCCTACCCTCCAGAGCGAGACCCTCGGAGGTTAGTGCCATGTGGTCGAGGTCAAGCTCAGCGCTCACCCGTCAATGTGGAGCCTCTCCGAGCATGCGCCTTCTAGACCGGGTCTGCCTCCTGCCCTCCAGAGCGAGACCCTCGGAGGTTAGTGCCCTGTGGTCGAGGTCGAGCTCAGCGCTCACCCGCCAACGTGGAGCCTCTTCGAGCACGCGCCCTCTGGACCGGGTCCGCCTCCTGCCCTCCAGAGTGAGACCCTCGGAGGTTAGTGCCCTATGGTCGAGGTCGAGCTCAGTGCTCACCCGCCAACGTGGAGCATCTCTGAGCGCGCGCCCTCTAGACCGGGTCTGCCTCCTGCCCTCCAGAGTGAGACCCTTGAAGGTTAGTGCCCTGTGGTCGAGGTCGAGCTCAGCGCTCACCCGCCAATGTGGAGCCTCTCCGAGCACGCGCCTTCTGCCCTCCGTAGCAAGACTCTCAGAGGTTAGTGCCCGTGGTCGAGGTCGAGCTCAGCACTCACCCACCAACGTGGAGCCTCTCCGAGCGCGCGCCCTCCAAACGGGCCCGCACTCTGCCCTCCTCCACCAAGACGCTCTCGCAAGCTCGGAGCGCCTAGTCGGAGCTAGGCCTGCCGTTCCAAGTTAGCCCCAGCTCGGACGAGGTCCTCACCAGCCCAAAATGCTGGCGGGCCGCCCGAGAACTGTACTGGAGTGTCTTCCATGCCGTACTGACCACCTGCAACCGCCAATTACACTAGAAAGGAAAGAAGCATGCTAATCGAAGTACCACACTCCTCACTAACCACCCGGATCACCCAAGAGAGGAATCCAACCGGGAGATTCGAATCCCGTGGGCGGCGGCCCACCATTCAAAGCACTGCCAGGTTTTCCGGAATGAGGCGACTAAGTGAAGTGTCGGAGCGCCTGACAACTTCCCTTATCATGAATCAGGAAAGACTCCTCGGAACACTACCGCATGCGCCTGACAGCCCGGTGGGGATCCCGAGACAAGCGCCCAACGGTAACCTAGTTGCAATAAACTTGGAGGTAACACAACAACAACCCCAACACACAGGAAAAAACACAGGCGACAAGCCAGAACAAAAAAAAAAAGAGAGAAAGGTGTAACCCCCACCAGGAAGAGGGATATAGCACCACCAACACAAACGCAAGCTCAACCAAGAGGGCAAAGCGCCACCACCACCACCACAGTTGACAGGAAACGAGGGAAACAAGGAGAGGCGGAGGAACAGGGAACTCCTTTGTCCCCGCTATCATTCTCCCCCTGCAACGTTTCCGTCTTCACACATATTTTTTACTCCTCCTAGTGTGGAGTCCATCAAGAGGGGCCCAACCAGGAGGATCTATTCTCCTGGATCGTCACTAACTTGATCATCGGAGTGCCCGGCCGGAAATCCCGACCCGGGTCACTAACCCCTATCTCGCAGGTCTAGGTCTACCGGACGGCGAGGCAGACAAGGAGAGCGCACCCAATTTAGAGGTCCAGCAGCAGAGGGTCACCGGGCAGCGAAAGAGAGCGCACTCCGGCGCCGACAACAGTTACGGGTCACGGCGATCCTGGCAGCAACAGAATCCTTTGTAGATCGATAAGCTAACCTCTTGCAGGATGACAAACTGACTTAGGGATGGCAGTCGGGTGGGTTTTCTAGACACCCGACCGTCCTAAATTCTAATAGTATAGCAGTCGGGTAAATACCCGATTTATTCCAAATCCTAATTGGATCCATTTAGTATATCTTAATAAGGTTTGAGATGGGTTTGATATTTAAAACTAAAATCCAAATGAGTTTAGAATTATCCCTCAGATACCCATTATCCAAATCCGATTCTAGATATTTTTTTAATTTTTTTATAAAATAAATTTATAATAGATAAAAAAATTGAACTCAAAATTCTGGATAGGTTATCCACTATCTTAACCACTAAGGAACAACCTATTAGGTTTTTATTTTTATTTCTTATCAAAAACAAAAAAATAATAAGATTTAGATCATTGGACTTGTTTTAAATTAGCCTTTTCAGTATTCTAGCTGGTTTGGGTACCCGAAAAACTTGTCCATTTAAAAATAATTAGGTGGGTTTGATACTCACAGGGTATACCAATTTAAATGTGAAACGTGTTTGGAATTTGAGTACAATTTAGAATGAGTTTGGATAGCGAAATTGTAATTAGGTTTAAATATGGGTTGAGTAAATTTCACAGGTACCTCACCCGTTGCCATCCTAGACTGAGAGGCGATCCAGGTACCAAGTACAGGATAAGACAATACCATACCATTCTCTGTTCTCTTTTTTAAAGTTCCATGACTTTGGCATCGGACAAAACTAGCTTCTGCAATTTTTTTCTTTTTTATTCCCGGTTTGCCGGTGCTCTTTGGACCTCCATCACCGCCGGACGGAATTTGTTAGCAACAAATATAAATCATGCTGAATCATTTGGATCTTGAAAATGATAATTGATATTTAGCGCACATTCCACGGAAAACATATGCGCTAATATCTCTGCCGGCATGAATCCCTCGGATCCCAATGGCCGTTGTGGCATTGCCTTCTGTCCAGTGCCGACAGAAGGATCACCACACGATGATGTGAAACCAGAAAGCATGGAGTTGGTATGGACGTCCGACCGTCTTGCCACCTTTCGCTTCCCCACCTCCTCCGCCCTGCCTCCTCGTACATCAACACTCGCTCACTAACGCCCCTCTTCGCCTCCAAAAGCCAAAATCCTCTCCTTCTTTCACTTTCGCTCATTTTTACTTTTCTCGTCCCTCCGGTATCGTGATGCGTCGGCAGCTTTCTCCGAAATCGACGTGGATACACACTGCCCTCCGCCTACTACTGTAACCTGCCGCCGACGGTCCATCCTCGATCCATTCGGCTCTTTTTTTTTTACTTAAAAATATAAATTATAAATTATAAAAAAGTCACGAATCACGCCGCTCCCTCTCTTCTCGCCGTCCCTCCTCCGTCAATCTTAACGGCCGCCTCGCGCCCTCACCGAAGACCTGTCCCCCGCGTGAGGATCACGCAATGTCGTGCGGTCCACGGCCCGTTTAATATCCGCCAATTTAAACAAACGATATAAACCGATTGGGGAATAAGAATTCTATCTGGCGAGCAAGTGAGCGACGCGGTTTCATGCCGCACGTGGTCTCTGACGAAGGGTGTCACGTGACTGCCACGGCCGACACGAGTCGCCCGTGGTTTAATGGCGGCGCATGCCAGGCGCGTTCCTCCACGCCGCGCTCCCCGTCGATCGAGGTCGCTCTCGGCCAAACCCACTCGGCACCCGACACGTCGCTCCCAAGTCCGTGCGGCCGACCACTTTGGGCAACCGTTTCGGAGGTCCGGTCCCGGAGAACCCGGCCGTTCGGTCCTTCGAAATCATCCAATTGCTCTCACGTGGCGGGTCCCGTGACGAACCCGGCCGTTCGGTCCTTCGAAATCATCCAATTGCTCTCACGTGGCGGGTCCCTTGACTACGGTCACCGGACAATCTAACCATCGCTTAGTCGCTCCCTAAAACGCCATCAATGTCTCTTAAACTGTGCTGTGTGTGCTCCAAAGGCTTGGTGAGATCTTCTCTTAATTAACACGTGGCACCGGTACCAGTCCCCACGTCGAGTGGAGACGGGCCACCGTCTCTCAAGGCGGGGACTTTTTGGTGAGAAGAAATGGTAAACACATAGCACCAGCTAATTAGTTAGGCGGCAGAGGCAGGCCGGTAGAAAAAGATCAGCCTGGACGTAGCTCTGGGCACGTTGGATCCGAGGGTAGGAGGGACAAAAGGGTCAGCACCGGGAGCCCGAGGAAAGGTTGGTTAGGGAGCTGGTCGGGAGATCGGAACACCTGGACGGCAACGGCCGTAACGACACGGGCGGTGGAGCCGTGGAGGGGCCATCATTATTTAGGTCGGTCCGTTCCACGCTTGAGGATCAAGCCAAATTCGGGCACCACCCACTCCCGATGCCACGTGCAATCTCCATGCCCCTTTCACCCGCCCCTCCAAAATCTTTTATCGGAAAAGTTATTATTTGAAATTATTCTACTACTTAAATTTTACACTATCAAATAAAACATCCAAATTATAATTTCATTTTTTATTGATTATAAAATATGAATAAAAATAGTTTATTGATGAATCATTTTAAATCCAATTTTTATTAATTTTAATTTATTAAATAATATTATAATATTTATTAGATAGTTTAAATTTGTGATAGAATGGTTTAATAAATAATTTTTATTTTGTACCCAAATTATCTAATGGATGCATGGTGTTGTCGCGCGATCGCCATGGCCTGTAACTGAAGTCGACCTCGGACCGTGCTCCTATCGCTTAGAATCCTGCTCGGATGCCCGGACCTGCAAAACAGAGGAGACCCGGGCCAGTGATCCTGACGGGAGTGCTCCGACGCTCAAGTCAGTGGTGATCCAGGAGCAATATCCTCCCGGTCAAGTCCCGAAGGTAGACTCCATGCTAGGAGGAGAACTTGTGAAATGAGAGAGTATGAGTGGGTCGAGAGTAGAGTGTGGAGTGGCAGCAGAGGAGAGCCCGAGCTGGGTGGCTGTATCCGTCAAGGCCTTTCCTGGGGGTCCCCGGTAGCCTGGAGCAGTGGCCTTCCTGGATGCTGCCTCCTCTCCTTGCTCGTGTGTGACCTTGCTTGACTTGACTTACCTTATTTGAACCTTGAAGGACTCCTTTTAGCTAGGGTTGTTGCGCGCTGCTTACCTCGAGATCTTCCCTCACTTGCAGGTGAGTGCGGTGATGTCCGGTACCATGCACGATGTGCCTTTCCTCCTCCGTGATAGGGAACAGCACCGTGCACTGTGAAATTCCTTCTGGTCGCTCCATTTTGGAAAGCTTGGCAGAGCTTAGATCGGCGGGCGGCCGCCCCTGAATCCGAATCCGCTGGTTGACTTCCTCATTTGAGGGGTGTAGATGGTTGGTAGGGAGTGCAGCACCTCGATCGGGGGACTCTTTCTTCTTGGTGTAAGTGGGTAGCTGGGACCATTATTGTGGCCTGGCAGGCGCTCCTTTGTGGTCCTTAGGCGGCTCGCTGCCATCTAGGGGAAGCGGCAATGTCCTTCGACTGCAGGTCTCTTTGTCCGAGATGGAGCCGATCTGGAGAGGCGGAGCTTGACTTCGGCCATGGCATCTCAACTCGGAGGGAGCCAGCCTGGCGAAGGAGAGGTGGAGCTTGACTTCGGCCACGGTGTCTCGACTCGAAGGGAGCCAGCCTGGCAAAGGAGAGGCGGAGCTCAACTTCGGCACGGGTCTCAACCCGAAGGGAGCCAGCCTGGCAAAGAAGAGGTGGAGCTCGACTTCGGCCACGGCATCTTGACCCGAAGGGAGCTAGCCTGGCAAGGAGTCCCGGTAGAGGCATCCTACATGGTAGCTTCGTCCAACGTGGCATTGACAGGGTCTGACATGGGTTCCACGTCAGCGATCCCGCCACATCACTTACCTCCCACTCTCGAGTCCCGTTGGCGCTCGGGGCGAAGAGAGTAAATGTGGTACTGACATGGAAAGATAGAAATCCGGCACAATAATGGCCACGATCGTCGGCACTTTGTGAGGCGGTTCTCCAAACCAATGCAAGGGAGCCATGTGGGCATGTCCGAGGAGCACTTATGCTGGAACAGAATTCAGAGTGGCCGTGATCAAAGCAAGGCATCTTATTCACTAATTGCTGACATGTTGTGCAGATCCATTAATGGCGGTGCTGTAACGATATAGTTAGGCATCTGGTCACTTTGAAAAGAAAGCAGTTTTTCCAAATACTTCTCCTTTCAATCTCGTGTGCTCGCCATCGTACCAGAGCTTCTTCTTCTCCCCGGTCATCCTTGTCTTCCAAAGTTAGCTAGGTTCGTCTCCTTCTCCTCTTCCAGCAGGGTAGGACTTTCTTCTAGGGCTAGGATCTTCCCGGACCTTGTCCGTTTTCCTCTTCTTCTTCTCTCCACTTCGGCTTCGTCTTCTTCCTCCAAATGTCGCTTCAGTCCAAACTTCTATCCTTCGACCGACCAAAGTGAGGCCGGCCTTCTTGACCGAGGTCGCCTTCTTCCTCCGATGAGGAGGAGGAAAGAGACGTGCTTCAAGTTTAGTAGGAGGCCCACCCCACTGGGATTGTGATTAGGGAGCCTAGGCCTGCCCTCCATCTCCACCTCCACCTGAACCCACCCCCAACCCTCTCGGTCGACAGGTCCCGGTGGGGGTTGCTCGATGATCACCGTGAGGACCTGGCAACCATCGAGAGACCTACGATGTCCCGGACTCCGTCCGACTCTCGATCCCTCAAACCAGGGGAAGGGTCACCTCTAGTAGCCCATGCTGGATCGCCCTCTATGAGGAAACCCTCACAGGGGGCCATCGATTTTTTTCACCCTTCTTTCTCTCCATGTGAGCAACCATCATCTTGTTCCTGCTAGCATTTCCCAATGCCATTGAGACAATCTTCTGCTTCGTAGTTCTTTGCCATTCCAAGGATTATTGCCCATTTCTCTCTATTCATGTCTTCTTCACCTGAAACGCACCCTTCTGAGGGGTGGTGGTCGATCTCCTCCAGTCCAAAGGGTATCAAATTTGAGCTCCCATCTTCCATCAAAGGAAGAAGAGTAAATATTTCTTTGCCTCGGTCGAGGGGATCGACGGGTTTGGAGCGACCCAGATCGGTCCCTTAACTGGAATTCAGTGATCAAAGTGGCTGATTAGGAGATTTACGACTAGCTCCGCACCAACAAGGTTCCCTCCCTCGAGTTATACTGTCAAAGCAGAACCTATTCGAAGCCGGGGTCAGCCCAATACGAGAGTTAGGTAAGTCGGCTGAGCTTTATCTTCTTGTGATTTTTCTTTGTCTTTCCGAGCTCAGAGTTAACATTTTTTCTTCTCGTGCATGCATGAAGTTTTCTTTAGATGACCTCCTTGCAATCACCCAGAAGAGGGGTACAACCGACGGGGGTCAGCGAGGTCCCCCCAAAGAGAACCATGAAAAGAGCGTGATGCAGAACGAAGCTCTGATACCAAAATTGATGCAGAACGGAAGCTCTGATACCAAAAATGATGCAGAACAAAGAACAAAGAAGCGTATGCGGAGTAAAATTAAGATAAATTCTTTTTTTTTTTTTTATTGTAGAAATTGGCTTCGACTCAAAGTAAAGCTAAACTACGTTGAAGGAAACTAGGTAAGGATTGAAAGCACAGTTTAGAAGCAACTAAATTATCAGAGTAGTTCAGAAGTAATGGATCGTGGGGGTTGAGAAACTCCCAGCCCTAGGGTTGCGCTCTGAACTTCAACAGAACAGAAATAGAGAGAAGAGATGGTTTACTAACCAGACTTGTGATCTTCTCAGGGTTTGGTGGAAGAACTCTCTCGAGCAGATTGTGGGATCCTCGGAGTCGGCTATCTTCGTAATGGATCCTCTAATACTGGTTTCGTGGTTGTGTCGGCTTCTTCTGGACTCAGGATCTGGGAGAGAAGAGGAACAAAAGATGGAATTCGAAACTCAAGAAGAGATCTTTACCAGGCTGAAGAACTTGAAAGCCGAGGCTGGTGAGATCAGGATTCTCCTGGAGGCCGATCTGACTTCTTCTTAGAATGTTGTAGATCTGCAGTATCTGGACTGGAGCTGGATGCTGGTGGTCGGCCTGGACTTGGAGATGGTGGCCGTGAGAAGGGAAATAGACTAGGGCTTGGTGGAAAGAGAAGGGTGATGGCGGCTAGGGTTTGGGAGTGGAGTGGCTAACCTAGGGTTTGGGATTTTGGAGATCTCTCACCTCCTCAAGGTTCCAGGGGAACCCGGATTTACTCCTTCACGGAGCTCAACACCTGGAAGCAAGTGCGGAAAAGAGAAAACACAAGTTTGCTCATAAAAAAATTTCTTTCATTCATCTGATTGTTGTAAACTTACAAGAGGGGTTTAATTTATAAGGCATTACAAGGGAGGAGGGTTTCATATCTTCCCATGTGGGACTAAAGGAGGGGATCTCCAAATTAGGGCAAATCCCTTACATATGGTCGGCCAAAATACCAAAAAATAGGATTTGGGTTATAAATGGCAGGTAGATGGCGCCACCTTGCTTGGAATTTCAAGAAAAATTTTCTTCCTTCCCTGGATCAACTTTTTTGGACTCCTCCTTTTCTTTCTCCCTAAGTCAAGGTCCTTCCCATCTTTGTTTTGATTGTTTTTGGCAGGTAGTGGGCGCCCCCTTGAAGTTCTCTTCCAAGAGAATTTCTTCCCTTCTTTGTTTTGGAATTCTTGGGAAAGTCTTGGCCACCCCTTGATTGGTGGTCTCTTGGTGGACTTCTCCTTATCTGGCGCATGAGAGAAGGAGGTTGCCATCTGTGGAGTGGGGACCAAAAGCTGCTGGATGTGGATATGGCGCCCCCTGGACTAGGAGTGTGGCTGGGAGTGTGGTGTCCACTTGCCTGGTCTTGGAAGAAAGTGTAACATCCCATTTTGAAACCCTAGTCCACTACTGAGTCAACATGACTCAACAAAATAAAATGCAGGTAATGTAGACTCAAGCTAAATTAAGTTGATCTAGTCAACTCTTATTAAAAATCAAAAAACCCTAATTCTTCGGGCAAGGTTAATCAGAGATCCAGATGGAGCTCTGAAGTCTTCTTCTGAGTCTGGTGCCCGCACCAGAGCGGTGTGGGGGCTACACCTGCCACGTAAAGAGAACCCATCCCTGAGCAGGGCAAGAGGGCGGTCGAGCCCACTCCCGAGCCAAGTAGGAGGGTTCCCGAGCTCGCTTCTGAGCAGCCAAGGCGACGCAATCCACTCTCAGCCCAAATGCCCGAGGTGGTCATCCGGGCCAGAGCTACTGCTGCTGCCACTATAGTGTCTCCTCCCTCGGAGATCGTCGATGTCGAGGAGGATGGAGAGCAGGAGAGAGTGGAGCCGGCATCGGTGGCACCGACTGGAGTGATGTCGAGCTCCCACCGTGCCTCCGATGCTTCTTCAGCCGGAGGAGCGGGCAACTCCGCATCGGGGGCAAATAGGAGGGAGAAGGACTACCACAGGGTACCCTTCTGTAGGCCCACATAGGCAACCCAAGAGGGGGGGTGAATTGGATTTTATAAAACTGTTGTACTATTTAAAAGATGAACTAAAGCAAGTATGTGCTATTGCAATTCAAGTGCTTGTGTATTTCAAATAAATGCAGCGGAAATAAATAAATAAAAGCACAAGGAGAACAATCACACAAACACAAAGATTTATAGTGGTTCGGTGCCAACCAAGCACCTACATCCACTCTCCAAGAATCCCTTGAGAATTCCACTAAGTATGGTTTTATAACTTAGGCTCACCAACAACCTTTACAACTTGTTTTGTCTTCGGGCTCACAAGTCAAACCCTAGTTGGTTTCAAGGCTCACCAACAACCACCCTTGGTTTTACGGGATAACCAAGAATCTAAACAACTTGTTTTGGCTTCGGGCTCACAAGTAAAACCGTAGTTGGTTTCAAGGCTCACCAACAACCACTTTGGTTTTCAAAGGCTTATCAAAAATCTCTTTGGTTTTCCAAGGCTCACCAAAAACCTTAACTAAAATAATGTAAGAGCAAGTATAAATGAATACAATAAAAGCTTTCTAAAATAAAGCAAATATCTCTTTGAAGCCCGTTGAGAGTTGATGAAGATCTTGTCTTCAAGTTGATGAAGCCTTTGATTGATGCTTGAGGATGTGAACTTTGGATGCTCTCTTTGAAACTTGGAAGCTTGAAGGCTTGAACCACTCAACTCTTGAATCCTTGAAGAATATTCAAAAATCTCACCAAATGATTACTTCCCCAATTGATTTTTGATGTTTATATAGCCTCCCAACACTTAAATGACCGTTTATAGCCGTTAGGAAAGAAAATATGACCGTTTGGAAGCAAGTTGGAGAAGTTTTGCAGCCTAGAAAACTAGCCATTACTGTTCAAGTGTCGACACTTCACCTTCAGGTGTCGACACTTCAGCTTTAAGTGTCGACACTTCAATTTTCAGGTGTCGACACTTCACTTCCAGGTGTCGACACTTCAGCTCCAGGTGTCGACACTTCACTGAAAGAGCTTTCTGAAGTTTTCTGTTTGTCTCAGGCCTTGAGTCGACACTTCACTCTTCAAGTGTCGACACTTATTCCTCAGGTGTCGACACTTCATTTCCAAGTGTCGATACTTGCCTGTGCCATTACTGAAACATCTTCAAATTGAAACTTTAACCTCTTCAAGTCCTTCCATATTAATTCCAAAGTCCATATACTTGATTTTCCATTAATTTAAGAACTTTTTCAACTGAAATACAAGCATTTCTTCATTCAACATGGATGAGTACAAAGATCTGAGAAATATACTTAAAACATAATTAGTACTCATGTATACTTAAACATTTTGTCAATCATCAAAATCAAGACCAGAGTCAACAATCTCTTCCTTTTTGATGATGACAAAACTTTTAAGTATATGAATAGGGTAAGCTTAAAAAGATTAACAATAAGATAAATATGTAAGCTCAAAACAATAAGCACCAAGCTCCCCCTCAATATATGATCCAAAAAATCTAAAAATATTTTTCAAAATATGCAAAATTTTTAAATGTTTAAAATTTCTTCTTCTTACTAATTCTTTCCTTTAGATAAAAATATTTTACATTCTTCTCCCCCTTTTACACTTTCTTTCATTTCTCAAATGATTTTTCATATTTATCCAATCTTCCCATTTTCATACTTAATAATTTTCTCCCCCTTTTGACATCATGAAAAAGGGTGAAAGGCAATACAAAGTGGGAATGAAGTCGGAAAGAATAGCAAGTAGGTCTTCAAAATCAATGCATGAAATCAAATAATTATGATATCAATTGAATATGATACAAATTGAACAAGATACCACAGAATGTAAGCACATGCAAGAAATGATTTGATGTATATTATCCATTCACCTTACTTGTTCATGGGATAAGGTCACAGCGGCACCCCTACACGTCATAAGAGAGCCCATTGAATGGGAAGAGAGGGTCTTTAAGCCCTACTTATCTCCTATGACCGGACGGCCATGGTGACTAACCCAATCCGAAGCGGTTACTAGGAATTCTTTTAAAAATAATTTTGATACCAATAGAATATGATACTATTTGAATGTAACTCCCCTCAAAGAATTAGATTTGAAAATAAGAAGGAGTATCAGAGCAATATAAGCAAAGCATGATATCAACAAGATATTCAAAGCATCAAATATGATGACAAATCTTTGGATGCTCCCCCTGAATGTTATTCCTCCTTAAAAAATATGCATTTATTTCAGGAATAAAACATGAAAGCTTATACATCAAGATTTGAGATTTTTCAAGATATTCATGATTTTCAAAATACAAAGTATTTATATCACTTAAAAACTTTCCATATGATATTAAATTCATTTTAAGATGATTTGATATCCATACAAATGCTAGAAGTAATATGATATCAAGTCTTGATACTAGAGCAAGGGTTTGTCAATATGCATACCTTTTTCTTAAAAGTAATCCTTAACTACTAGTTCTATACTTGATCTAAATCATTTCTAGATTATGCATAGATGCCAAAAATAAAAATATAGCATTTCACTTGAAATAATTCAGAAACTATATTAATCAAAATCAAGTGAAGATCTAATAATCACAAGTTTGACCATGAGAGCTTGAAATCCATCAATATCAAAATGGTCATAATCATAATAAATGATTATTAGTCTAAGCTTGATTCTAATCAATCAATTAAAATATTTTTCAAATCAATATGCATCTTTAAAAGTATTTTTCATGAAATACATTAATCAAAATCAAGTGAAGGTCTCACAATCACAAGTTTAATCATGATAGCAAGAAATTCATCAACATCAAGAAGTCCATGATCATAACCAATGATTATATGTCTAAACTTGATTCTAATCAATCAATTAAAATATTTTTCAAATCAATATGCATCTTTAAAAGTATTTTTTAAAGTAATTGATGAAATAATTATAACAAAAAATTTTAACTACATTTTCAATCATGGAAGGAGATGTTTAGAATTTACCAATGTGCATAATCCTTCCTTTTACCATTTAGTTCAAAATGTAGCTTGTCCACTTTCTTAAATTATCTTGTACAACCTCTTTTCAAGAACTTCCTTTCTTTATATTGGGTTGTAAGACATTCCTGCAAAACAAATTAAGTGGATATTTTTGGTACCCAAACTTTCTTGGGTCCTTTATGATTAGTAATTATGGTTCCTTTTGGAACCCAAACTTTTCTTAATCTAGAAGAATAAGTATTCAAACCACATTTATAAGAAAAATTGAAAGAAGCAAGAATATAGAAATTCTTCAAAAGTTTTTGCTTCTTTTCCTCCATCAAAATATTTTTCTCATTAAAAACTTTATCACATAAATCTTTCAAAATAACATTTTCTTTTACTAAAAATTCTTTTTCTTTAGAGAAATTATTCTTTTCATTTTTCAAAATATCAATCTTGGAATTTAAATCACTATTTTTATTTGCAAGATTGGTGTTGTCAAGAGAAAATGAATCTACATGCCTATTTAATTTCTTGTGCTCAATTTTTAGCAATCTATATTCATGCACAAGATCATTAGATGCATCATGTGATTCTTTAAGGTAAAATCATAATTATTTTTAGCACATACCTTTTTCTCATTTACCATGAAACAAAGATGGGCAACTTCATCATCCGTACTTGAATCTTCGCTATCGCTCCAAGTTGCCATCATTGCCTTGAATTTCTTTTTGACCTTGAGAGCTATTATTTTCTTTTCTATATCAGCTTCCACTATCCTTTGCCATAAGTTCAACTCATAGGTCATGAGTGAACCGATAAGCTCCTCCAAAGGTAAGGTTTCTACATCTTTGGCTTCTTGGATCGTCGTCACCTTTGGATCCCATGATTTTGGCAAGGATCTAAGAATTTTGTTCACCAAATCAGCATTAGTATAGATTTTGCCAAGACTTTTTAATTCATTAATAATAGTCATAAATCTTGAAAACATATCAGATATAGATTCATAATGCATCATTTCAAAAATTTCGAAAGAATGTACAAGCAAATTAATTTTAGTGTTCTTTACTTGAAGAGTACCCTCATGAGTAACTTCAAGTGTGTCCCATATTTCCTTCGCTGATATGCATGTAGAAATTCTATTAAATTCATTTAAGTCCAATGCACAATAAAGCAAGTTCATTGCTTTAGCATTGATTTCAGTTTGTTTAATGTCATATTCATTTCAATCCTCTTCGAGCTTTGGAATGGAAATGCCATTAACCAAAATGAAAGGAATATGAGGACCACTAACAATAATTTTCTAAAGATGATAACTAATAGATTGAATATGGATGCGCATGCAAGTTTTCCAAAATGTGTAATTTATGCCATTGAAAAATGGTAGTCTAACACTAATACTAACAAGGGTTACCATAATCTTTAGCTCAAAATCGTTAGATTTTCAATCAGAGCACCGCGCTCTGATACCAATTGTAGGCCCACGTAGGCAACCCAAGAGGGGGGGTGAATTGGATTTTATAAAACTTTTGTACTATTTAAAAGATGAACTAAAGCAAGTATGTGCTATTGCAATTCAAGTGCTTGTATATTTCAAATAAATGCAGCAGAAATAAATAAATAAAAGCACAAGGAGAACAATCACACAAACACAAAGATTTATAGTGGTTCGGTGCCAACCAAGCACCTACATCCACTTCCCAAGAATCACTTGAGAATTCTACTAAGTTTGGTTTTATAACTTAGGCTCACCAACAACCTTTACAATTTGTTTTGTCTTCGGGCTCACAAGTCAAACCCTAGTTGGTTTCAAGGCTCACCAACAACCACCCTTGGTTTTACGGGATAACCAAGAACCTAAACAACTTGTTTTGGCTTCGGGCTCACAAGTAAAACCCTAGTTGGTTTTAAGGCTCACCAACAACCACTTTGGTTTTCAAAGGCTTACCAAAAACCTCTTTGGTTTTCCAAGGCTCACCAAAACCTTAACTAAAATAATGTAAGAGCAAGTATAAATGAATACAATAAAAGCTTTCTAAAATAAAGTAAATATCTCTTTGAAGCCCATTGAGAGTTGATGAAGATCTTGTCTTCAAGTTGATGAAGCCTTTGATTGATGCTTGAGGATGTGAACTTTGGATGCTCTCTTTGAAACTTGGAAGCTTGAAGGCTTGAACCACTCAACTCTTGAATCCTTGAAGAATATTCAAAAATCTCACCAAAGGATTACTTTCCTAATTGATTTTTGATGTTTATATAGCCTCCCAATACTTAAATGACCGTTTATAGCCGTTATGGAGGAAAATATGACCGTTTGGAAGCAAGTTGGAGAAGTTCTGTAGCCCAGAAAACTAGCCGTTACTGTTCAAGTGTCGACACTTCACCTTCAGGTGTCGACACTTCAGCTTCAAGTATCGACACTTCAGTTTTCAGGTATCGACACTTCAGTTTCCAGGTGTCGACACTTTAGCTCCGGGTGTCGACACTTCACTGAAAGAGCTTTCTGAAGTTTTCTGTTTGTCTCAGGTCTTGAGTCGACACTTCACTCTTCAAGTATCGACACTTGTTCCTCAGGTGTCGACACTTCATTTCCAAGTGTCGACACTTGCCTGTGCCATTGCTGAAACATCTTCAAATTGAAACTTTAACCTCTTCAAGTCCTTCCATATTAATTCCAAAGTCCATACACTTGATTTTCCATTAATTTAAGAACTTTTTCAACTGAAATACAAGAATTTCTTCATTCAACATGGATGAGTACTAAGATCTGAGAAATATACTTAAAACATAATTAGTACTCATATATACTTAAACATTTTGTCAATCATCAAAATCAAGACCAGAGTCAACACCTTCAAACTGGCGATGAATGTCTCCCTGGTCCGAGATCAGAATCTCGTCGAGTGCATGATGGACTTCGAAGTCCAGTCGTGTGACCGACGGGAGAAGGTGGGGAAACTCATGGGCAACGTGATCAGCAGCACCTTCCCCCAACTTTTCTCGGTAGGTACTCCCTTCCTTCACCCACCTTATTCCTTTCTTCTCATCTCTGTGGCTAACATCTTCTTTGGTGTAGCCCGGTGCTGAACTCTTGCTCATCAGGGACTGCTACAAAAACTGGGCCAAGAAGGATAGGCAGTAGGGAAGAGAGCTTGAGTCCTTAAGGGCCGAGGCAAGGTAGAAGAACGATTAGGCCTGAGAGGCCAACATAAAGAACAAAGAGCTCCGAGGTGAGGTTGCAAGTGCCGAGAGGCACATAAAGGAGCTCGAGGAGTCCCTGGACCGGGAGAGGAGGCGGTCCAAGAGTAGGACAGAAGAGCTCAAGGCCAAGGAGGCCAGGCTGAAGGAGCTCAACGCCGAAGCCGCCCAAGAGAAGGAACGAGCCCAGTCCCTTCTAGTAGAACTGGAGGTGGCGAAGGAGCGGGCAACCACCACCGAGAAGAAAGCCACCGTTGCTAAGAGGAAGGCCGCTACGGTAATCGACTCGGTGGAAGCGGCAAAGAAGGAGGCCATCGAGGCGGTCGGTCAGGCTGAGATCGCTAGGAAGGGGGTCGCCGAGGCGGTGGCGAGATACAAGGCCTCTGAGGAGTTCACCACCAAGTTCCACGAAACGACATCAGACTCCTTCTTCCAGGGGTTTATGTACCTCCGATCTAGGGTAGAGGGTGTTATCTCGAACAAGAACCAGAGCTTGCTCAGATACCCTGGTGCTCCGAGCGTGGGGCCGACCCCTAACTTGGACGAGGCAGAGGAGCCGGCTATCACTTTCGACCCAGCTTCGCCAGCGGTGGTCGCCAAAGACGATGCCCTGCCACCGGAGGCCCAGAAGGTGCTGGCCCACCCGTGCACCGTCCGGGGAAGGAGCCGGCCGAATAGCATATGGGCTCTTTGTAATTTTTCTCTTTCTTTTTTTGCTTCTGATCTCAGCTGCCTGGCATGTTAGAACCTAGTGACAATGTACAAATTCACTAATGTTAATGTAAGTCTTTTTCAGTTATCTTGACTTGTGTCTTTTTCTCTCTTTTCTTTTTTTTTTTTTGCACTTTGTCAATCTTTCCTTCACTTCTTGACTGCCTATGTGCATGTACTTGTGTAGGCGCTTGGTCTTGAAGTACCAAGTATCCGGGCCCTTCTATTCTGAGCTCCGAATACATTAGGAGGTTAGGAAGGGGTTCTCAATTTGCTGAGTCATCCCCACCTCGCGGGCGAAATAGTTGTAGGGCTCCGAGTGTTTTACTTGATGGGGTCTATTTGGTCTCGGTCGAGACCAACTCCAGGTGCACGCTGCAAGGCTGAGCTCGGAGTTTGCATTCATTGGACCCGCCAGGTGACTTGTGAGGTGCCGGGCTTTAGGAGTTTCCGAGCTTGAGTATGCTGGGCTGTGAGTCAGGTGGTAGATGGCAAAACTTAAGGGAAGTTCCACTGACATCTCTGGACTGTGAGCATGGTGATAAGTGCAGGGCTTCAGGAGTTTCCCGACTTGAGTATCGAAGGGCTGGACTCTGGGCTTAAGTGCCGAGCTTCAGGAGTTTCTGGGCTTGAGATGCTGGGCTGTGAGTCAGGCAGTAGATGGTAGAAATTCTGGGGAGTTTTGCTGGCATCTTTGGACTGTGAGCAAGGTGACAAGTGCGGGGCTTCAGGAGTTTCCCAACTTGAGTGCCGGAGGGCTGGACTCCGGGCTTGAGTGCCAAGCTTCAGGAGTTTCCGGGCTTTAGTGCCGGAGGGCTGGAATCCGAGCTTGAGTGATGGGCTTCAGGAGTTTTCAGGCTTGAGGTACCGGGCTATGAGTCAGCAAATAGATGGTGGAACTTCTGGGAAGTTCTGCTGGCATCTTCGAACTATGAGCATGGTGACAAGTATGGGGCTTCAGGGGTTTCCCGACTTGAGTGCTGGAGGGGTGGACTTTAGGCTTGAGTGCCAGGCTTCAGGAGTTTCCGGGCTTAGCTGTCAGAGAGCTAGACTTCAGGCTTGAGTGTGCCAGACCTAGGGCCGGGCAACGATGTCCCTGCAAGGCAAAAGTGATTTGCACAAAAAGGATCTTTATTATTATTAAGGGAAGGCCTTACATTACTGATAGTACATTCTCAGGTTGCAGTCATTCCATGTCTGTGGGAATCTGGCACCGTCCAGCTCTGCTAGGTAGTAGGCTCTATGAAGAAGGGCTTCGACCACCTTGTAGGGGCCCTCCCAGTTCGGTGAGAGCTTGTCGCATTCTCGGGGTTGAGAGATTTCAGCTTGGCGCAGCGCTAGGTCACTTGGGTGGAAGACCTTTGGCTTCATCCGCGTGTTGTAGTACCGAGCTACTCACTACCGGTAAGCCACCATCCTGAGTCGAGCCTTGTCCCTGGTTTCCTCGAGGAGGCGTAAGTTGAGAAGAAGGCAGGCCGGATTCTTTGCTTCATTATACTGTTATACCCACAGTATGGGCACACCAAGTTCAACCGAGATAATGGCTTCTGCACCGAAGACGAGGCTAAAAGGCATCTCATCTATGGCCATGCTGGGTGTTATGTGGTAGGCCCAAAGAATGCTGGGGAGTTCTTTTGCCCACCTACCCTTGGCCCGGTCTAGCCTGGTTTTGAGTCCTTGGAGGATAGTCCGGTTGGAAACCTCAGCCTCTCCATTGGTATGGGGGTGAGCCATCGAGGTAAAGCGATGTTGAATGCCAAGCTCAGCATAGAAGTTTTCGAACTTTTAGTAATCGAACTGCCATTTATTGTCGATAAGATGTTGTGGGGGAGTCCAAAGCTACAGATGATTGACTTCCAGAAGAACTAGCGAACCTTGGCTTCTGTGATCCATGCTAATGGCCTGCTTCTACCCACTTGGTGAAGTAGTCAATAGCCACTAGCAGGAATTTTCGTTGCCCTGATGCAGAAGGGAATGGACCTAGGATGTCCATTCCCCATTGGGTGAATGACCAAGGGGCAGAGAGCTGGGAGAGCGATGCTGCTGGTTGACACTGTATGTGGGCATGGCGCTAGCACCGGTCACACTTCCTCATGAAGTCGGCAGCATCCTCCCTCATGGTCTCCCAGTAGTACCCTTGGTGGAGGGCCTTATATGCAAGCGTCCTCCCTCCGACATGATTCCTGCAAAGACCTTCGTGTATCTCTTGGAGTACGAAGGCTGCCTCTACTAGTCCCAAGCACTTCAGGAGCGAATAGGAGTAGGATCGGTGGTAGAGTTGCCCTTCCATTAGGACAAACCACGAGGCCTTCTTCTTGACGAGGATGGCCTCTGTGCGGTCTTTTGGTAGGATGCTATCGGTGATGTATTTAATATACCTGTCCATTCAGCTCGGCTCCAAGGTGACTTGTTGCACCTCTGCAGGAGCTTCATTGCTTGGATTTTCAAGATATTCGATGTGGGCATGCCCTAGTGACAAGTCTGGCAAGGTCGCGAGTCTTGACAGCATATCGGTGTGAGCATTCTCTTTATGGGGGATATGGGAGATGCTGAAGCATCGGAAGCCTGTCGTGCTCGAGCTGACCCGCTCTAGGTACTTCATCATCTGGGGATCTCTGGCTTCATACTCTTCGGAGACCTGTCCGGCCACCAACTGGGAGTCGGTGAAAACTTTAGGCTTTGCACACCTAGCTCGTGGGAGACCCTTAGGCCCGCGAGGAGTTCCTCGTACTCCGCTTGGTTGTTTGTAGCAGCGAACTTGAAGCGGAGTGCACATTCAGCTACAACTCCGTCGCTGTTAGGGAGGATGAGACCTGCTCCACTTCTGCCCATATTGGATGCGCCATTGATGTGGAGGATCCAAGACTCCTCCTCGGCTCCGGGCTCCATTTGATGCTTCGTGGTTGTCTGCTCTGGCTCTTCGGCAAGTCTTACGCACTCGACCAAAAAGTCAGCCAGCACTTGGGCCTTCTGAGACGACCTCAACTGGTACGCGATATCAAACTCGCTGAGCTTCAATACCCACTTGGCCAAACATCCAAATGTGTCGAGATGACTAAGCACAGCCCTCAGGGGTTGGTCCGTTAGGATCACGATCGGATGTGCTTGGAAGTATGGCTTGAGATGCTGGGCAGACATGATAAGAGCAAACATTAGCTTTTCGGATTGGGTGTACCTGATCTCCGCATCTCGGAGGATTTTGCTGGCATAATACACTGACTTCTGGGATCCGTGCAGACGAGAACCTGGCTGATGGCCCCCGGGCTGATTTCCAGGTACAGTAGGAGTTCCTTTCCCTCCTCCAGCCTGGAGAGCAATGGTGGTGACGCCAAGAAGTCTTTAAGCTTCTCAAAGGCTGCTTTGCATTCCTTGGTCCGGGTGAAGTGTGCATTTTGTGCAGCACCTTGAAGAAAGGGAGACAACGGTCTACCGACCTAGAGATGAACCGGTTTAATGCTGCGATCCGACCCATCAGGCGCTAGACTTGCTTCTTCGAGGTCAGATGCTCCATGTTGAAAATTACCTGGACCTTCTTCGGGTTCGCCTCGATTCCCCTCTGGGTCACCATGAAGCCAAGAAACTTCCTTGCTGCTACATCGAAGGTGCACTTCACCGGTTTCAGCTTCATCTTGTGCTCTTAGAGGTTATGGAAGGCTTCCGCGAGGTCGACGACATGGTCTGACCTCAGCTTGCTCATGACAAGCATGTCATCCACATACACTTACATGTTCTGCCAATCTGGTCCTTAAAGACTCGACTGACCAGCCACTGGTATGTGGTGCCAGCATCCTTCAAGCTGAATGGCATCATCCAATAGCAGTACGTCCCAACCACCCTTCTCCTGGAAAATCCAAGAGGAACCGATTCAGAGTCGGTTCCGCATGCCTCAGGTGGATCCCTATGATGGGACAACCGATCCCTTGGACCATTTAAAGAGCTATAAGGCTCTCATGAGGGTCCAAGGAGTGATGGATGCTCTTCTATGCATTGCCTTCCCAGCTACCCTCTGGAAGGCTGCTCGAGTTTGGTTTACCTACCTCAAGCCGGAATCCATCAGCTCCTTCCATCAGCTAGAAGGAAAGTTTGTGGCACACTTCGATGCTTGTCGGAAGGTGCCAAGAGAGGTGGATAGCCTCTTCTCTATCCACTAGCAGGACCAGGAGCTGCTGCGGGACTACATTACCCGCTTCAAGATCGCCGCCCTGGAAATCTATAGTCTGGATGAGCTTGTTGCCATGCTGGCGTTGAAACGTGGGCTCAAGACCTCCCGTCTGACATATTCCCTGGACAAAAAGCCCCCCAAGACATACTCTGAGCTCCTCCTCTATGTCCATAAGTACATCCAAGCGGAGGAGGCCGATCGCACCAGGCGAGTGCTGGACGGGAAGCCTTCAAAGAAGCCTGCCCCAAGGGATGTCCCCGGAACCCGAAGGCCTGGACCACCTGCAGATTTTTGTCCAGGCCCGAAGCCGAAGAATGGTGCTACCCCGGAGAGAATGTTCACCCCTCTCCTCTCTCCCAGGATGAAGATCTTCATGGAGATTAAGGGTGAGCACTACCTCCGCTGACCTCCTCCTCAAAACCCAAGGAGCATCCGTGACAAGATAAAATATTGTCAATTTCACCATGAGCACGGCCATGACACGGAGGAGTGCTACAATCTGAAGTGGGAGATTGAGGAGCTGATCAAGAGGGCCTACCTCAGGAAATTCGTGAGGAACGAAGCCCCGGTGGAGGGATAGTAGCTCATAGCCCTTCCCCGGGTCCTCGCAATTGACAACCGCCCAATGGAGAAGACGGTGGGCATGATCTCCTTGGGGATCGGGCGTGCGACGAAGAGAGCCCGGGAGGCGGGAGACCCAGAGAATATACTCCCCTTTGAAAAGGGAAATAAAAATGAAAATGTAAATAATGATGCAGTGGTGGTCGAGATGACCATCGCGAAACATCCTGTACATCGCATTATGGTGGAAAGTGGGAGCTCTACTGACGTGCTTTTTTACGATGCTTTCTCCCGAATGAATCTGTCTCATGATCAATTAAAGCTGGTGCACACCCCTCTCGTGGGCTTCATCGGAGATTCGGTGGGGGTCGAAGGAGAGATCACTCTCTCTATCACTGCTGGATCCCCACCTCGGCAGAGTACGGTCATGATGATGTTTACTGTCGTCAAGCTCCCATCACCTTATAATGCCATCCTCGGCCGTCCACGGCTCAACCAGCTAGACGCTGTCATTTTCACTAAGAGGTTGCTGGTGCAGTTCCCTACCGCCTCTGGGATGGGAGTAATGAGAGGGATGGCCCAGCCCGTCCAGCATTGCCTGTAGACAATCCCAGGTGCCCACAGTGCTCAGCTCGGCTCCGATGTTGATGACCTCGACCTAAGAGAGAAAGACCCTAGGGGAGGGCCCGTGGAGCGCCTGTTGACGTACCCTCTCGGTTCGGACCCTCAGAAGATGGTGCAGATAGGAGCCCAGCTCCCAGAAGAAGAGCGAGCCCGGTTGCTAGACTTCCTCTGGGTGAACGCTAATTTATTTGCCTGGTCCGCTGTGGACATGCCAGGTATCCCCCCGGAAGTCATCACCCACCGGTTGAATATTGATCCAAGGTACTGCCCTGTCCGCCAGAAGAGGAGGAGTTTTTTTGCAGAGAGGCAGAAGACCATCAATGAAGAAGTGGAGAAGCTTCTCACCACCGGATTTATACAGGAGGTACAGTATCCCAGTTGGTTGGCGAACGTGGTCTGGTGAAGAAGAGCAGCGGCAAGTGGAGGATCTACATGGACTACACCGACCTCAACCAAGCTTGCCCGAAGGACAGTTTCCCTCTTCCAAAGATCGACCAGCTCGCGGACACCACTTCAGGGCATCGCCTCTTCTCTTTCATGGATGCCATCTCCGGGTACAACCAGATCCGAATGCACCCGAAGGACGAGGAGCACTCTGCTTTCGTCACCGACCGTGAAACCTACTGTTACAAGATGATGCCATTCGGCCTCAAGAACGCCGGGGCCACGTACCAACGGTTGGTCAACAAAGTCTTCAAAGACCAGATTGGCCGTAACATATAGATGTACGTGGACGATATGCTGGTAACGAGCAAGCCCCTTTCGGACCATGTCGACGACCTGGCGGAGACCTTCGATAACCTCCGGCTTCACCAGATAAAATTAAACCTGGCGAAGTGCACCTTCGACGTGTCCGCGGGAAGTTCCTGGGATTCATGGTAACCCAAAAGGGGATAGAAGTCAACCCGGAGAAGGTCCAAGCTATCCTAGACATGGATCAACCCACTTCCAAGAAGCAAGTACAGCGACTCACCGGCCGAATCACCATCCTGAGTCGATTTATCTCGAGGTCCGCTGACTGCTGCCGGCCCTTTTTTAAGGCACTGAGGAAGATGAACGACTTTACCTGGATGGAGGAGTGCCAGGAGGCGTTCGACGAGCTGAAGAGGACACTAGCATCCCTGCCGCTGCTTTCCAAGCCCGAAGAAGGAGAGGAGCTCCTCCTGTACCTGGCGGTCACCCCGGAGGCCATCAGTTCTGTCCTGGTTCGGACTGACGATAAGGGAATGCAAAGGTCGGTGTATTACATAAGCAAACTCCTTCACGATGCGGAGCTCAGGTATTCCCGATTTGAGAAACTGATTTTTGCACTAATCATGTTCGCTCAGCATCTTAGACCTTATTTTCAAGCGCACCCTATTGTTGTCCTGACGGATCAGCTGCTGAAAGTAGTGCTCAGCTGACCTGACACATCAGGCACCTGGCAAAGTGGGTGCTCAAGCTCAGCGAGTTCGACATCACCTACAAGCCGAGGTCGGCCATGAAGGCACAGGTACTCGCTGATTTCTTGGTCGAGTGTGCAGGCCTGGGCAAGGGGGCGGAAGAGAGCCTTCAAGATCGGTAACCGGGGCCAGGACCAGAGGAAGATGTATGGGTCCTTCATGTAGATGGAGCCTCGAACTCCAGCGGGAGTGGAGCTGGACTCATCCTCGCTAACGGTGAAGGGGTTGCCACCGAATGTGCGCTCCGTTTCCAGTTCGTCGCCACTAATAATCAAGTGGAGTATGAAGCGCTCCTCGCGGGGCTGAGAGTGTCCCGTGAGTTGGGCGTGGCCAACCTCAAGGTCTTCACCGACTCCCAGCTGGACACGGTCAGTACCACGTAGATTTTTTCTTTCAAAAGATCTCCCGTTCGGGGTGAAGTACTCCTGCTCATTCGCCAAGTGGCACTCGAAGATGGGTCCACCTCGACCGAAGTCGAGCACCTCTCTACCGCTCTACCAGGTGTCCACCCATGAAGGGTCCACCTCGGTCGAGGCTGGCGGCCCCTCGCTCCCTCGCCAGGTGGCACCCCGAGACGGGTCCACCTCGATCGAGGTCGAGCCGGGCCCTGCTTCTCCTTCGCCAGCTGGCACCCGAAGATAGGTCCATCTCGACCGAAGTCGAGCCTCTCTCTGTCGCTCCGCCAGGTGTCCACCCAGGAGGGGTCCACCTTGGCCGAAGCTGGCGGCCCCTCGCTCCCTCGCCAAGTGGCACTCCAAGACGGGTCCACCTCGGTCGAGGTCGAGTCGGGCCCTGCTGCTCCTTCGCCAGCTGGCACCCAAAGACGGGTCCACCTCGGTCGAGGTCGAGCCGGGCCCTGCTGCTCCTTCGCCAGGTGGCACCCGAAGATGGGTCCACCTCGATCAAAGTCGAGCCTCTCTCCTACGCTCCGTCAGGTGTCCACCCAGGACGGGTCCACCTCGATCAAAGCTGGCGGCCTCTCGCTCCCTCGCCTGGTGGCACCCCAAGATGGGTCCACCTCAGCCAAGGTTGAGCTGGGCCCTGCTGCTCCTCCATAAGGTGGTGCTTGAAGACGGGTCCATCATGGCCGAAGTCGAGCACCTCTCTACCGCTCCGTCAAGTGTCCACCCAGGAGGGGTCCACCTCGGCCGAAGCTGGCGACCCCTTGCTCCCTCACCAGGTGGCACCCCAAGATGGGTCCACCTAGGCCGAGGTCGAGCCGGGCCCTCTTGCTCCTTCGCCAGGTGGCACCCGAAGACTGGTCCACCTCGACCAAAGTTGAGCCTCTCTCTGCCACTCCGCCAGGTAGCGCCCCCTGACGGGTCCACCTCGACCGAGGTCAGCCCTACTCTGCAAAGCCTCGGGTAAGCGGAGGCACGGGTTGCAAGGTCACCACTAGAGCCGGCGCGCACCGCGTCCTGTAGGGGGCACTAGTACTGCCCGCAGTGACACGCGAAACCTCGTTTACACCAGTTAGATAGGGCCCCTCAATTGAGGAACGGAATCCTTGTAGACAGGAGCCTGAAATGGTTGAAGCCCACCGTCAATGCCTCGAAAGGAGAGCTCTCGCACTCAGCCCAAGGCCTCGCTAGTCTTCCCCCCTTCGTGACACACGACGGACGAGGCGATCCGGCTACTTAGCTCCCAAACCCGAAGAAGAAGGGGGAGGAGAAGGTCTAGAGGTCTGAGGGAGCCCCCTGAAAGGAAGGCGAGCTTGAGGCAGTTCGATGGTATAAAAGGGATGGTAAAAATGGGCAGACAGGTAAGTGGAAAGAGGGAGAAAACACCAAGAGAACGATCCTGGGAGGCCTCAAGAAGTCCTCAGGCGTGAGCTCGGTGAACCCAGTACAGGAAGGTGGGCTTCAACTCCCCTCTTCCCCACACTTCTTTCGTTTACATCTCCTCTAAGCACGGGAATCCTTCAGGAACCCGCGTTGGGGGATCTGTTTGATGCAGAACAAAAGAGATGATGCGATGCGGAAGTAAATTAAGACTAATTCCTTTTATTTTTTTTTTTATATTTTCAGAAGTCGGCTTTGACTCGAATGAAAGTTAAACTAAATTGAAAGAAACTATATAATAATTAAAAGCATAATTCAAAGAAACTAGATTATCAGAGTAGTTCAGAAGTAAAGGATCGCTGGGGGTTGAGAAACTTCCAGACCTAGGGTTTCGCTCTGAACTTTCAACAGGACAAAACTAAAGAGAAGGGAAGGGTTATGTACCAGGCAGTGATCTTCACAGAGTTTAGTGGAAGGACTCTCTTGAGCAGATTGTTGGATCCTCGGATTCGGATATCTTCGCAATGGATCCTCCAATACTAGTCCTTTGACAGAGTTGGCTTCTCCTGAACTCAGGATCTGGGAAAGAAGAAGAACAAGTTAAGGAACCAGATACTCAAAGAAAGGATTTACCAGATAAGAAGAACTTGAAAAATTGATGTTGCTGAAATCCTGATTCTCCTGGATGCTGATTTGACTTCTTCTGGGATTTGCTCTGTATTCGAAGTAGCTGATCTG
This sequence comes from Areca catechu, assembly GCA_021397845.1. Taxonomy (NCBI): domain Eukaryota; kingdom Viridiplantae; phylum Streptophyta; class Magnoliopsida; order Arecales; family Arecaceae; genus Areca; species Areca catechu. The sequence goes on from CM038038.1 coordinate 54,572,050, forward strand.
GACCTGGATGCTGGTGGTCGGCCTCTACTTGGAAGAGAGAGGTCGTGAGATGATGAGGTAGATTAGGGTTTGGATGATTGGTGGAATGAAGAAGATGATGGCGGCTAGGGTTTGGAATTGAAGTGGCTAACCTAGGGTTTTGGTAGGGTTTTGGGGTTGGAGATCTCACACCTCCTCAAGGTTCCTAGGGAACCTGGATTTACTCCCTCACGGAGCTCAACACCTGAATACAAGTGTGGAAGAGAGAAACACAAAGTTGCTCACACAGAAATTGATTTCATTCATCATTAAATTCAAGAGTTACATAGAGTTGAATATATAGACATAACAAAGAAATAAAATTTTATACATTTCTATGTGGGACTAATAGGACTAACCCACACTTTAGGCATCAAATTCTCTTCCCAAGACTCCTTCCATGAGTGGGCAGCCCAAAAACTCCAAGAAAACTTGAAAATCAGCTCCAAATGGCAGGTTATGGGGGTGTCTCCTAGTATCTCTCCATGAATCAAGGATTTTCCCTTCATGGTTTGGCTCATTTGGACACCTCCTAGTCTTGCTCCATAAGTTTAGGCTTCTTCCTTTCATGGCTTTGGCACTTTTGAAAACTTTTGGGAACCTCCTTGAATTCCTCCCCAAGACATGCTCTCTTCCCTTTTATAACTTGGATTTTTTATGGAACATTGTGGGGCACCTCCTTGATCCTCTCTTCAAGAAAAATTCTTGCCATCCTGGCTTGGGTTTATCTGGAAAGAAATTGGCTCCTCCTTGGATTGAGGTATCTTGATGGATTTCTCTCCAAAGTGGTGCAAGAAAAAAAAGGAACTTACTTCTTGTGGTGTAGGGACCAAAGATACTGGATGGAGATGTGGCACCTCCTGGACTCTGGCGTGTGGCTGGGAGTGTGGCGCCCACTTGCTTGGGCCTGGGAGAAAAAATGTGGCACCCTGGACCTTGACTTGACTGAAAAAAAAGTGGCACCAACCTAGAGAAGACCTAGACCACTACTAGGACTTGTACTGAGTCAACATGACTCAACAAAATTTAAATTGCAGGAAAATACAGACTCAAGACTAAAATTGAGTTGATCAAGTCAACCCTTATTACAAAACCAGAAAACCCTAATTCTTCGAGCAAGGTCAATCAGAGATCCAGATGGAGCCCTGAAGTCTTCTTCTGAGTCTGGTGCCCGCACCAATTCTCCTGGGGTGGGAGGAACTCGATCCTGTCGAGTATGGATCAAGCTAGCTCTGGTATCTCTCCAAGAGGTCTGGGTCCAATTCTTGTAATTCTTCTCGGGAGATCCAAGAGTCATCAGAATCTGGCCTTCCTTGCCAGTGGACCAGGTATCTTTGGTATCCTCGATTACGAGTAGAGATAACCTGATCATCCAGGATCTTTTCAATCTACTCTTTCCTCACAGGCCAGTTTGTTGGTGGACACACAAGATCGGGATCACTCTCAATAACAGGATTAGGTTTCAAAGGCTTACTAGGAATCACAGCTGGCTCCCTATACTCTACTAAGTCTGTAATGTTGAAAGTAGAGCTATTGCCTAGTTCTGGAGGCAACTCGAGCACATAGGCATTGGATCCTACTCTCTTCACTACTCTAAATGGTCCAGCTCCTTTAGCATGTAACTTTCTAACGGTTCCAGGAAAAAACTGCTCAAGCCTTAACCTAATCATTACATGTCTCTCTCAACAAAAGTTTTGACTCGTCTTTGAGAATCAGCCAACTTCTTATAAGTTTCATTTCTTTATGCAAGTCCTTTACATGCTATGCAAGTGCATCAAGAGACTTGTGTGTGTGGGCTAATAGTGAAATCAGATCAAGTGGTGTGTGAGGCTTGTATCCATGAATAATTTCAAAGGGACTCTAGCCTATAGACCTATTGATCGAAACATTGAATGCAATTTCAGCCCTGGACAAAATACAAATCCCAATTCCTGGTGCTCTCAATCAAACCAAAATCTGAGCCAAAGCCTAGTAAAGGGTCAAGAAAAACTAAACTAGACTGACGACGCATTCCTAAAGAATGGACTTTATTCCAAAAGAACCCTTGGTCTAAACCTAACAAACTAAGGCTCTCTAGGTTTGACCTTGGGTCGGAGGAGGGCATGCAGAGCATGAAAACTTATTATGGATGCCTAGTAGGTGCCATAAGGTCTTCCAGAAGTAGGTGGCAAACCTAATAGGTTCTAAGGAGTCTTGCAACCTAGAGATCTCAGTAAAGTGTAATCCCATAGCTCTAGAAACATGAGAAGATTCAGGGAAGGGTAGGAAATAAGAATCAGAGTTTTGAGGTGGCTTATCGGAAACAAGAAACAAACCTTGGTTATTCAGGATGACCTTAAAATGAGGACATTGTTCTATAGGTGCACTCATCCAAACCTCATGATTTGCTCTAGGATGGTCTACAAGTGCAAGTTCTAGGATAGGCTGGGTGCTCCTAGAAGGTGGAAGGTTATCAGGAAGGTCTTTGGAATGTTTATCTAGAAAGTCCTCTAAGCTACTGTCTTTTTCTTGTTCTTTGACCTTCTCAATGGGCAATTCTTGTGAACCCCTTCCTTCTTCACACTTCTCTACAAGATTTGACTCAGGGGTGTCTTCTTTGGATTCCTCAATGAGTTTATGGGTATTCTTACTTAAACTTTCATTTGGTGTAATTTCCTCTTCCTGAACTTCCTCAAAAGGGTCTTCTCTTAGGGTTAGCTCCTGAATTCCTTGAGTGGCAGGGGTCCCCTCAATAACACCATTAGGTAGGAGTTGGTTAATTGAATTATTGGGAGAGATATCCTCAAATTCTTCGTCTTCATATTCATCTATCAAACTTATGTCAGGCTCATATATTTCTTCCTCAATCTCACTGAAAGGTTCTAATCTATTCTCCTTTGATTCCTCTTTAAGTACGGCTCTGGTCGGGTCAACTAATTTTGGGATGGCCATGCCTAACTCCTTCTCAGTGTTATCCTTCTGGTCAAGAGGTGACACAAGTGAAAATTGACAAACAAAAGTCTAGTTCACTACGGATGTCGGATCAATCGGAACTTGACTCAAGTTGGTAGAGGTTGGCTTTAAGTCCAAAGTACTTGATTGGTTATATCTTAAAAACCACTCATAGTCTTGGGCTTCTTGGTAGGCTCGGTCTAACTTATTGGTCTTTTCAAGGCATAGCTTCCTATAAATGTCTGGGTGTAACCCTACCCTAAACCTCGATGTGATCTGAGCTTCGGTCTCAATGGTATTGCATTTCATGTCATACCACTGGAAGTCCTCGATATATTTAGACACAAGCCTATTACCTTGTCGCAATTGGTACCATTGGTCTAAAAGTCTTTTCTCATAGGATCTACCTAGGTACCTATCTCTCAACTTACTTCTCAAATCTCTCCAAGTATATATTTCCTCTTTTCTTTGATAACACTCACGCTCAATAGCATACCAATGCAACCTAGCATGTTTGGTGAACTTGGTTTTGGCCAACCTAACTTGTCCTAATTCTGATATGTTAGTGCACTCAAAATACCGATCCATTTGTTCTTCCCACTTAATATATGTCTCTTGTCTTCCATCAAAAGTGGGTGCATAAGGTTCAGTGTTCCTAACGGGTCCCTTCTCTGAGTCAACCAAGTATGGGTATAGGCTCCTAGGGCTAGACTCAGGGGCAAGATCATGGTCATAGGCTCTTAGATCAAACCTCCAATGATTAGGTTCAGGATCCCTGTATAAAGGTATCCTAGGCTCTGGGTGTGGGTGAGGTTGGGGTCTACCAAATTCTGAGTCAGGGGTCCAATTTCGGTGCCTAGGCTCCTCAAGTACCTGGGCTCGGTCTCTAAACTAGGCAACAGTATCAGTCATATTCTGACTCAATTTGGTCATACTTTCGGTAAGAGTTCTAATCATGGCCTCTAAATCAGGTTGGGTTTGACTAGGTTGGTAGGGTACTCCGTTCCGGGTGGACATGATGATGCAAGCAAGCACACCAAATGAGACTCGACTGAAACGACTACAGGCTAACTAGACCTAGAGCCCAAACTAGATGCCCAATCAGAGTGGCAAGCTAGCCTGTAGTAACTCAGGACTCAGCCAGGTAGGTGTAAGGGGAGTGTTAGGTCCCTAATTGCCAATCCTAGACACCAATCAGTGATTGGCTAGGTAGGCGGACTAGCACACAAGCCCTTCGGGACGTAGTCCCTGAATCACCATTCTAGACACTGAGTATAAAGCACACACAGAGTAACCAGACAAACTGACTAAACCCTAGGCTGGACCTGACCAGTTGGTGTTCCTAGCCCACTAGGGCAAATTAAGTCTAATAAATTTTAAAATTAGGCTTAGGATCGAATGAATGGATGGTGGTTTTGGGCTAAGGAGAGGTTATCAACTCCTACCCTTATCTTAGATGCTCAATTGCCCTTAAGATGAATTAGGAGATGATCACTCAAAAAAAAAATGAATTGCAGAAACACAGAAACAGAATTGCTGTAATTTAACTCTCAGAAATTTCACAGAAACCAATAAATTACAGTAAAATTATGTAAAATATCTTCAGTTATACTGGTTCCAGAAAAATAAAAATCATGCAATTTGGAGTTACCTAAAATGAGAAACAATTCCTGCAACAGGGTAGTTACAGATTGAAAATATAATGCTTCTCCCGTTTACAATTCCTGCTACGAAGTTGTAACCCAGCGGATCCCCTACATGCCCTTGGAACACCCCATGGAATGGGAAGAGGAGGCTTGCACCTCGCTTCATTCCTAGGACCGGACATCCTGGGGAGTCTACTTCGAGCAGACAAAGTAAAAAGAGAGACACTCAAAACATGCAAACAAGTCAGAAACCCTAGACAGGGCTCTGATACCAAAATGATGCAGAATGAAAGCTCTGATACCAAAATTGATGTAGAACAAAAGAGATGATCCAATGCGGAAGTAAATTAAGACTAATTCCTTTTGTTTTGTTTTTTTTATATTTTCAGAAGTCGGCTTTGACTCAAATGAAAGTTAAACTAAATTGAAAGAAACTATATAATAATTGAAGCACAATTCAAAGAAACTAGATTATCAGAATAGTTCAGAAGTAAAGGATCGCTGGGGGTTGAGAAACTTCTAGACCTAGGGTTTCGCTCTGAACTTTCAACATGACAGAACTAAAGAGAACGGATGGGATATGTACCAGGCAGTGATCTTCACAGAGTTTGGTGGAAGGACTCTCTCGAGCAGATTATTGGATCCTCGGATTCGGATATCTTCGTAATGGATCCTCAAATACTGGTCCTTTGGCAGAGTTAGCTTCTCCTGAACTCAGGATTTGGGAAAGAAGAAGAACAAGTTAAGGAACCAGATACTCAAAGAAAGGATTTACCAGATAAGAAGAACTTGAAAAACTGATGTTGCTGAAATCCTGATTCTCCTAGATGCTGATCTGACTTCCTCTGGGATTTTCTCTGTATTCGAGGTAGCCGATCTGGACCTGGATGCTGGTGGTCGGCCTCTACTTGGAAGAGAGGGGCCGTGAGATGATGAGGTAGATTAGGGTTTGGATGATTGGTGGAATGAAGAAGATGATGGCGGCTAGGGTTTGGAATTGAAGTGGCTAACCTAGGGTTTTGGTAGGGTTTTGGGGTTGGAGATCTCACACCTCCTCAAGGTTCCTAGGGAACCCGGATTTACTCCCTCACGGAGCTCAACACCTGAATACAAGTGCGGAAGAGAGAAACACAAAGTTGCTCACACAGAAATTGATTTCATTCATCATTAAATTCAAGAGTTACATAGAGTTGAATATATAGACATAACAAAGAAATAAAATTTTATACATTTTCCATGTGGGACTAATAGGACTAACCCATACTTTAGGCATCAAATTCTCTTTCCAAGACTCCTTCCATGAGTGGGCAGCCCAAAAACTCCAAGAAAACTTGAAAATCAGCTCCAAATAACAGGTTATGGAGGTGTCTCCTAGTATCTCTCCATGAATCAAGGATTTTTCCTTCATGGTTTGGCTCATTTGGACACCTCCTAGTCTTGCTCCACAAGTTTAGGCTTCTTCCTTTCATGGCTTTGGCACTTTTGGAAACTTTTGGGAACCTCCTTTAATTCCTCCCCAAGACATGCTCTCTTCCCTTTTATAACTTGGATTTTTTATGGAACATTGTGGGGCACCTCCTTGATCATCTCTTCAAGAAAAATTCTTGCCATCCTGGATTGGGTTTATCTGGAAAGAAATTGGCTCCTCCTTGGATTGAGGTATCTTGATGGATTTCTCTCCCAAGTGGTGCAAGAAAAAAAAGGAACTTACTTCTTGTGGTGTAGGGACCAAAGACACTGGATGGAGATGTGGCACTTCCTGGACTCTGGCATGTGGCTGGGAGTGTGGCGCCCACTTGCTTGGGCCTGGGAGAAAAAATGTTGCACCCTGGACCTTGACTTGACTGAAAAAAAAGTGGCACCAACCTGGAGAAGACCTAGACCACTACTAGAACTTGTACTGAGTCAACATGACTCAACAAAATTTAAATTATAGGGAAATACAGACTCAAGACTAAAATTGAGTTGACCAAGTCAACCCTTATTACAAAACCAGAAAACCCTAATTCTTCGGGCAAGGTCAATCAGAGATCCAGATGGAGCCCTGAAGTCTTCTTCTGAGTATGGTGCCCACACCACTATTCCATCTCGCCGCTCTCTAACTTGACCATCGGAGTGCCCCCGCCGGAACCCCCGACCAGGGTCTCTAACTTTGTTTTGCAGGTCCGGGAGCTTGGAGATCTCGAGGTGAGAGAGTCTGAGACCGGTGCCAGCTCAAGAGTTACAGGCCATCGCGGTGAGATCGGCAACAAGTACCATATTTTCCATCGGCTAAATTCAGTCGGACATCCCCAATCCAACAGAGAAGACAAAATCATCAATCGGACGATCTTGCATGGGTTAAAGACCTGACTGAATGATGCCAAGGGACTCTGGGCTGAAGAACTTCATTTGGTGCTCTGAGCCTATCGGACTACCTCCCGGACGGTGACTGGAGAAACTCCATTCAATCTCACCTACGGGAGTTGTTGGGTTTCAAGGAGATCATTTTGCAACTTAGTAAGACTGAATTATAAAAATCTCATGCATAAAGATAACACTTTATCAGTTAGAAACCCTAATTCCAAAGATCCCTTATTCGATTACAACTAATATGTCATAAAAGAAGGTTATTGAAACATACCTGGAATACTATATTCCACTTCTTCCACTAGACTCACAAGTGTAATGATGGGAATTCTCCCAGGGTGCCGGGAATCATGCAGCATGCGGAAGTGAATTTCAAAACAAAAATTCAAAACATGAAACCTTAATTGGCTAGAAAAACCCTAATTCCCAGGAACCCCTTATGCAATATCAATTAATGAAATATAAATGGAGTCAGAAAAACATACCTGGATCGCTGAAATCCAATCCTTTCCATGAGGCTCACCAGTGCAAGCCCTCCAACGGTGATCCACACAGGAATCAAACCTAGAAACCTCTCCCTTGTAGGTTGCTTGATCAATTGGGACTCTTCCAATGAACTTTCTTCCTTCGGTAGCTTCTCCTTCCTTGCTTAGACCTTTGCCCTCCAGTAGAGCATTCTAAGCCCTCTCCAAAATCTCTCTTCTCTCTTTCTATCACTTCCTAATTCTCTTCCTAAATCCTTGTCTTGAAATGGCGGACTTGTCTTAAAGTAAGACTTATGTCCTAACAAGGGAAGGAAGAGACAAGGTGGATAGATGTAAGAGTGTAAGAAAGAAAATCAAAAAAATAAAATCCCATCGGAACAAATACCAATGGCTATTTATAAGAGAGTGTGAGGCACCAGATAAGCCTTTCCATCAGCCATTGATCTGTCTAAACACAGATAAAATAAGACCCTTCACTAAGAAGGAGTCTTATCATGAAATACTGCGTCCCTTTATGTGCCAACCGCCTAATTCAAGTCCCTTCACTATTTTACCCGACTTCTCCCTTTGCCACTTGGAATTTCTGGTTAAAATGAAGCCAAGGGATGTGACTTATGAATGAGAAGCATCAGTGATTCAAAAGGACTTAAAGCAGAAGGACTCCGCATACTTGAATTAGCGCCAAAGTGAAGAGACGCGACTCTTTACTTTGCACTAACTTCTCCATGCCATATGACACCTTTGACCTAGTCAAAGTATATGAAATATGGGTGTCATATGAAAGGGCATTAATTCTACTTTCCAACCATATAATTTGTTTTCATATCGGAGGTCAATTAGTCCTTGTGTGCCCTTTTGAATGCAGAGGTGTCACTTAGGCGTGAAGAGTCCCATGCCTTTTGGACTTTTCATATATGGCGCATAAAATATCCAAAAAATATCAGATAAAATCTGATAAATATATCCCACTTAGAAAATAACCAAATTTAGGTCTCCTATAAATTGGTTAGTCCATTTAGCGAACTTTCAGACCCAATCCAATTAGGTTAGGAGATTAGGTCATCCTACACATGCTAGTGTGTAATCTAGATAACCAATTAGGATCCCTTGACCCTAATTAAATATCAATTGAGTTCCTAGGCCAACTCCCTAGTGTGTGTGACCCATTGGGTTCCACATCTAGCCAGCAGTAGGTTTAGGTTTGAGCGATTCAATCCGATCAAACCCAATTAACCTAATTAGGTAAAATTGGCTCACCTAATTGTCCAATTCGAATCACACATCAAATTGACTCATGAAACCAAACCAATTGGTTCATGAAAACCTACAAGACAAGATTGACGTCTAGCAATGTATCATGCCTACCTGGAAGATGAGAAATTTGGTAGAAATTATCAAAGTACCCTTCAGTAGTAAGTTACCATGCAATTCAATCTTTCAATCTCCCATTATCCCGATTAAGTGATAGGTATGGATATATGTCAAACCCTAACACTTAATCATATCGAATCTCATCTCGATCATAAGGACTCAGCTGATGACTGATTAAAAACCAATTCTAATCTCATCCTGCTTTGATCAAAGGCTCCTTGAGTCACTCATTGAAGAGATTGCATAGGATAACAATTCCTCTTACTAGGAAAGATCGATTCCTTGTTGGTCCACTCATATCCTCCGTACATCTTCCACCATATCCAAAACACCCCGTACATGTCGTAATGGCATGAATGAGTATGAACCAAAGTATGTCTTAGTGTGCACAAGGAATCATGGTGACCTCAGGTCTAAAGATCACATGCACAACTTCTACTCTGGGATCTATCTTTTGACAAGTAGTAAGACTGTCATAAGATAGTCCCGGTGCGGATCAGTCTAGTGTACTCATACCTTGACGAGCACCCTTATCCTTGTATTAGTGTCTCTACATAAGTGATTGTGAGATCAACCACCCTCATCAACTGAGCATACATAGGATAAGCTAGTCTTTCCGGATTCATCGATCCCCGAATTGATGGTCCAATGACTAGGGACATTCTAGATTAAGGTTTATAGGAATTAGGTCTCACTATTATTTTATCATAACCCTAATTCCATTGTCCTACTCTATGGGGTTCATCATAATCAACAAAAACATGACACAGCAGTATATGATGAATCAAATGCCTTTATTAATATGAAAAATATGTCATATATGAGCTGGAAGTTTATAAAAAGTCCCTTATAATGATTGGCTCTTAAGGCACTTTTCTATCAAACTCCCACTTGCACTAAAGCCAATCGCCCTTATATTTTTTGCCCATAAAATTTAAGTGATGATCTAACTGCTGCTTGGCTAATGCTTTAGTGAATGGGTATGCTATATTGTTCTTTGTGTCAACTCGTTCAATGGTAACATCATGTCTTTCAATGATCTCTCGAACAAGGTAGAACTGTCTTAGAATGTGCTTGGACTTGTGATGAGTCCTTGGTTCCTTAGCTTGTGCAACAGTCCTAGTGTTATCACAGTATAATGGCACTGGCTATTGTACACCAGGAACCACGTCCAATTCCATGATGAATTTCTTCATCCAGACGGCTTCCTTTGCGGCTTCACTAGCAGCTATATACTCTGCCTCAGTGACGAGTCAGCTACTGTAGGCTGCTTTGTACTTTTCCAACTCACTGCACCACCATTCAGGGTGAAGACATACCCCGATGTGGATTTGCTATCATCTGGATCTGACTGAAAACTAGAATCTGTATAACCTTCTAGTTTCAACTCAGATCCTCCATATACTAGAAAAATATCTTTAGTCCTTCTCAGGTACATAAGAATATATTTCACAGCTTTCCAATGATCCTCTCCTGGATCTGCCTGAAACTTGCTCACTATGCCCAAGGCATAAGCGACATCAGGCCTAGTACATAACATGGCATACATAATTGATCCTACAGCCAAAGCATAAAGGATCATAGCCATCCTCTCTCTTTCTTCTGATGTCTTAGGAGACATTTTCTTAAAGAGATGTATGCCTTGACTTAGAGGCAAGTATCCTTTCTTACTTTCATCTATTTTGAATCTCTTCAACACTAAGTTAATGTACCTGGATTGGGATAAGCCTAGCATCCTCTTAGATCTATCTCTATAGATCCTTATACCCAGTATATAGGATACTTCTCCCAAATCCTTCATGGAAAACTTTGATGATAGCCAAGTTTTAACCGATTGCAACATTGGGATATCATTCTCAATGATCAATATGTCATCCACATGCAAAACCAAGAAAACAAGTGCGCTCCAACTTGTCTTCTTATACACACATGGTTCATCCACATTTTTGACAAAACCAAATCCTTTAATTGTTTCATCAAAATGGATGTTCCAACTCCTCGATGCTTGCTTAAGTCCATAAATGGACTTCTTTAACTTGCATACCTGGTTTGGTCTCCTACTTGAGACAAACCCCTCTGTCTGTAACATATAGACTTCTTCCTCAAGGTTTCCATTGATGAAAGTAGTCTTTACATCCATTTGCCAGATCTCATAGTCATGGTATGCTGCTATGGCAAGTAGTATCCGAATGGACTTGAGCATGGCTACTGGAGAAAAGGTTTCATCATAGTCTACACCATATTTTTGTCTAAAATCTTTTGCTACCAGCCTAGCCTTATAGGTCTCAACTTGACCATCTACTCCAATCTTCTTCTTGAAGACCCATTTACACCCTATTAGGTTAATTCCTTCAGGTAGATCTACCAAAGTCCAAACCTGATTGGAATATATGGAGTCCATTTCAGATTTCATGGCACTTAACCATTTGTCGGAGTCTCTACTCTCGACAGCTTTCGAATAGGTCACAGAATCATCATTCTGTATGATACTGGTTCCATTGTCATCTCCGATGACAAAGCCATATCTAAGAGGTGCTCCCCGCACCCTCTCTGACTTTCGGAGATGAGGTATGTATTGTGGTTGTTCTTGATCCTCAAGAACCTCTGGTTGAGGAACTTCACTTGAAGGCTTACTAATTTGTTGATTCTGTTCTTCATATAACTCAAGTGAAGAATCACTACATCCTTCTTGGATAAACTCTTGTTCTAAGAATGTAGCATGCCTACTAACAATTATCTTTTGCTCAGTAGCATTATAAAAGAGGTATCCAACACCCTCTTTTAAATAACCAACAAACCTGCATTTATCAGCCCTTGCACTTAGCATTTGTCTAAAGGTATTCTTGACATAAGCATGGCAACCCCAAATCTCCAAATACTTAAGATTTGATCTTTTTCCATTCCATAATTCATATGGAGTGCTATTCACTGATTTAGATGGAATCCTGTTTAATATATATATGTAGCAGTATTTAGGGCATGTCCCTAGAAGGAAATGGGAAGATCTGTGAAGCTCATCATGGACCTCACCATATCCAACAAGGTATGATTTCTCCTTTCTGCCACTCCATTTAACTGGGATGTATAAGGAGGGGTCCATTCAGAAATAATGCCTTTGTCCTTGAGATGGTTCAAAAACTCACTAAACAAGTATTCCCCTCCTCGATCAGCCCGAAGAGCTTTAATACTAAGTCCAGTTTGTCTTTCAACCATACTCTGATATTCTTTAAACTTATCAAAGGCTTCGGACTTGTGTTTCATAAGATACACATAACCAAACCTTGATAAATCATCAATAAAAGTGATGAAATAAGAATATCCTCCTCTGGCCTGAGTTGACATAGGTCCACACACATCAGTATGTACAAGACCTTACAATTCAGTTGCCCTTTCTCCATATCCAGTGAATGGAGACTTGGTCATTTTCTCTTTGAGGCAAGACTCATAAGTTCCTAATGATTGAAAATTATCAGGGTCAAAGTAATCCTCTTTGACTAACTTGTTTATCCTTGACTCACTGATATGACCTAATCGGCAATGCGAGAGATATGTGATATTGACATTATCTCTTTTTCTCTTCTTGTCATCTACAAGAAGTATTTCATCATTGAGTACTAAAGTTAGAAGACCATTCACAAAGCAACCATGCCCAAATATTGTATTATTATGAAGAATAGAGCAACCACTGCTCTTTACACTTATTTCATATCCTTGTTATAACAACAAGGGTATAAAAATAATGTTTCTTACAATATTTGGCACATAGTAGCATTCTTCCAACCTTATGATATTACCCGAAGGTAATAATAGAAGATAGGTGCCCACAGCTTCAGCATATATGGGTTCTCCACTTGCTCCATATAATTTGAAGTCACCTTTCTTCAAATTTTTAATTATGTGGAGTCCTTGTAAAGATTTACAAATATGTGACCCACATGCGGTATACAATATCCATGAATTAGAAATAGATTCACTTAATGATAAATTGGTTTGTATCATGTACAAACCCCTAGATGCACCACTTGCATCTAGCTTCACATTTGCAAGACAAGTCTTGCAATCCTTCTTCCAATGCCCAAATATGCTGCAATGGAAACAGGCTCCATCAACCTTCTTCCTTAACCAGTCCACATAGTTTGAACCGGTTAACTTATTAGCATCCAAGATGCCACTCAGTGACAAGTTTGAAGCCATTATTTAAATGTCCTATATTTAATTAAAGAACAATATCAGCAGACCACTCAAGCTGACATCCATAACTAGATAAGGACTTTCTATCTAATTATATCTCCCACTATTTTCTTCAAATACCATAACCCTCAACTATGGTAAGCAAGAAAACTTTCCTGGTTTCCTTAGTGGAGTTGAGATCCTTATTCCTCATGAGTGCCTTGTGTATGCACAACAAACACACATGAGTTCAAAGGTAGGACAACCTTTCCAATTGCAACCCGTGCAATTCTTAACAATTATCTTTGCCTTTAAGACACTTATGGCCTTGTGTATGCACAACAAATCATAATGTCTTAGTTTAGTTGGACCCTTCATTTCCATACAGCCATGATTGAATAATGTTACCCTTGTGTATGCACAACAAAGCAACATTTCCAACCATGCCATAAAGCACTAAGTGCACCAAGACAAATCTTATATCAAATCTTAGAGTTGGCCTTGTGTATGCACAACAAACCTACTATAGTCTTGACATAAATTTGGCTTAGCATGAAGGAAGGCAAAATATAGTACACTTAACCAATTAGCATTACCAAATTAAGATTTAGATATGACCAAATTGACCAGGTGAGTGGAAGGGGTTAGGGGCTCCCCCCATTGCTTTCCTTAGACACTAATTAGATTGGCTAGGTCAATCAACGGAACCAATTAAAAACCTCATTCCCTTTACCTTCCCAGAACCACTTGCCTAGACACCAATTGGCTGATCAAACCCTAACCGGTTTTGCTTCTTGTCTAAGTTTTGTACTATGACTAAATATATTTTTTGATGAGGGCTTTGATGGTCTCAAAACACATTCTAAAACTAGCATGATAATAATGTTTATTACTACTAGTATAAACATAAACATGATATCCAAGTTTATAACAAATATAAACCCAATGCATATCACTCTAGCATATACATTAAAATTCATGTCATCAAGCATATTACCCTAATATACATAGCATTATATGACAATTAGCATATTACCCTAATATGCAAATCAAGACATGATAAAATATCTTTCACCTCACTTATTCATGGGATATGGCCATAGCAGCACCCCTACACGCCATAGGAGATCCATTGAATGGGAAGAGAGGGCCTTTAAACCCTACTTGGCTCCTATGACCGGATGGCCATGATGACTAACCCAATCCAAAGAAGTTACTTGGTTCATACATAATTTCATATTGACATAATATCATACATATGAACATGGTCGAGTCGACTCGATAAGGTTCGGGTCAGCTCGGTAGTGGAATTTAATCAAACTCCAAAATGATTCATAATTGGAATGCCACAAGGATGGCACTGATACCACTGATGGGAATTCTCACAGGGAGTTGGGAATCATGCAGCATGCGGAAGTGAATTTCAAAACAAAAATTCAAAGCATGAAACCTTAATTGGCTAGAAAAATCCTAATTTCCAGGAATCCCTTATGCAATACCAATTAATGAAACATAAATGGAGTCAGAAAAACATACCTGAATCGCTGAAATCCAATCTTTTCCACGAGGCTCACAAGTGCAAGCCCTCCAACGGTGATCCACATAGGAATCAAACCTAGGAGCCTCTCCCTTGTAGGTTGCTTGATCAATTGGGACTTTTCCGATGGACTTTCTTCCTTTGGCAGCTTCTCCTTCCTTGCTTAGACCTTTGCCCTCCAGTAGAGCATTCTAAGCCCTCTCCAAAATCTCTCTTCTCTCTTTCTATCACTTCCTAATTCTCTTTCTAAACCCTTGTCTTAAAATGGTAGACTTTTCTTAAAGGAAGACTTATGTCCTAACAAGGGAAGGAAGAGACAAGGTTGATAGATGTAAGAGTGTAAGAAAGAAAACCAAAAAAATATCATCCCATCAGAACAAATACCGATGGCTATTTATAGGAGAGTGTGAGGCACCCGATAAGCCTTTCCATCAACCTTTGATCAGTCTAAACACAGATCAAATAAGACCCTTCAATAAGAAGGAGTCTTATCATGAAATACCGTGTCCCTTTATGCGCCAACCGCCTAATTCAAGTCCCTTCACTATTTTATCCGACTTCTCCCTTTGCCACTTGGGATTTCTAGTTAAAATGAAGCCAGGGATGTAACTTATGAATGAGAAGTATCGGTGATTCAAAAGGACTTAAAGCAGAAGGACTCCGCATACTTGAATTAGCACCAAAGTGAAGAGACGCGACTCTTTACTTTGCACTAACTTCTCCATGCCATATGACACCTTTGACCTAGTCAAAGTATATGCAATATGGGTGTCGTATGAAAGGGCATTAAGTCTACTTTCCAACCATATAATTTGTTTTCATATCGGAGGTCAATTAGTTCTTGTGTGCCCTTTTGAATGTAGAGATCTCACTTAGGCGTGAAGAGTCCCATGCCTTTTGTACTCTTCATATATGGCGCATAAAATATCCAAAAAATATCAGATAAAATCTGATAAATTCATCCCACTTAGAACATAACCAAATTTAGGTCTCCCATAAATTGGTTAGTCCATTTAGCAAACTTTCAGACCCAATCCAATTGGGTTAGGAGATTAGGTCAGCCTACACATGCTAGTGTGTAATCTAGCTAACCAATTAGGATCCCTTGACCCTAATTAAAAGTCAATTGAGTTCCTAGGCTGACTCCCTAGTGTGTGTGACCCATTGGGTTCCACATCTAGCCAGCAGTAGCTTTAGGTTTGAGCTGATTCGATCCGATCGAACCCGATTGACCTAATTAGGTAAAATTGGCTCACCTAATTGTCCAATTCGAATCACACATCAAATTGACTCATTAAACCAATCCAATTGGTTCATGAAAACCTACAAGACAAGATTGACATCTAGCAATATATCATACCTACCCGGAAGATGAGAAATTTGGTAGAAATTACCAAAGTATCCTTCAGTAGTAAGTTACCGTGCAATTCAATCTTTCAATCTCCCATTATCCCGATTAAGTGATAGGTATGGATATATGTCAAAGCCTAACACTTAATCATATCAAATCTCATCTCGATCATGAAAACTTAGCTGATGACTGATTAGAAACTAATTCTAATCTCATCCTGCTTTGATCAAAGGCTCCTTGAGTCACTCATTGAAGAGATTGCATAGGATAACAATTCCTCTTAATAGGAAAGATCGATTACTTGTTGGTCTACTCACATCCTTCATACATTTTCTACCATATCCAAAACATCCCGTACATGTCGTAATGGCATGAATGAGTATGAACCAAAGTATGGCTTAGTGTGCACAAGGAATCATGGTGACCTCAGGTCTAAAGATCACATGCACAACTTCTTCTATGGGATCTATATTTTGACAAGTAGTAAGACTTCCATAAGATAGTCCTGGTGCGGATCAGTCCAGTGTACTCATACCCTAATGAGCACCCTTATTCTTGTATTAGTGTCTCTACATAAGTGGTTATAAGATCAACCACCCTCATCAACTGAGCATACATAGGATAAGCTAGTATTTCCGGATTCATCGATCCCCGAATCGATGGTCCAATGACTAGGGACATTCTAGATTAGGGTTTATAAGAATTAGGTCTCACTATTATTTTATAATAACCCTAATTCCATTGCCCTACTCTATGGGATTCATCATAATCAACAAAAACATGACACAGCAGTATATGATGAATCAAATGCCTTTATTAATATGAAAAATATGTCATATATGAGCCGGAAGTTTATAAAAAGTCCCTTATAATGATTGGCTCTTAGGGCACTTTTCTATCATGTAAGTCCTTCAATAGTGATCCACACAAGTTTTGAAACAAGGAAGAACTCCTTCTTGAAGTTGCTTGCCCGGGTAGGACTCTTTCGGTAGCCTTTTGGACTTTGGCCTTTGTAGGACTCACTATCCCACTATAGGACTCTTTGGACACTCTTCTAAACCACTCTTGGTTTTAGGACAACCCTCCTTTAGGACCCCTTAGGCTTATGTCCTAAAACAAAGCCTTGTCCTAATAGAAAACACCTTGTCTTAACAAGACAAGTCTTGTCTTAAAGAAAGGAAGAGGGAGAGAGAAAAACTCAAGATGGATAATACGGTAGAATCTAGACTTTTATTTCAGATGACCGAATCGATCTCATCTCATTCCACCGTACACCCTTTAAATTGTTTCTTAAGGGGCGTGAAACACATCCCAAAATCTCTTATCAGATATGTTTCTTCATATCTGATAAGACTCTTTAGGATTCAAGAGTCTTATCTGACATCTCTTCATGTCCAAATGAAACCTTCTCACGCCACATGGCATATACCGGTCTCTGGAAGAGTCAAGAGGCTTCTTCTCATTTCCCAAAAGTTGGAGAAAACCGAGGAGATCTGAAAGCAGAAGGACTCTGCTTCAAACCGTGCGCCCTCTCATAAAAAGTCGCAACCTTTCATGAAAAGTCGCAACCTTTCATGTGCGCCATTCATCCTTTCCTTCTTCACGCTAATTCAAAAATCATTGACCAGTCAAATCCTTCATGAAAGAGCGTGGAGATAAAGATAAAGATTAGAAGAAGTCCAATCAACAGAAGAAACTCATATGCAGAAGGACTTTTGGTCCTTTCTGCGCGCTAAATGAAGAGTCGCTTCTCTTCACAATTCGATCAGCCTTTTTCCATGCCATATGCTACCTTTGAAAAAGTCAAAGTATATGCAATATGGGTGTCAAATGAAAGGGCATTAAATAAACTTTCCGACCATATAAAATTTTTTTCGATCAGAGAACTATTGACCTTTCTAGGCCTTTTTGAATGCCAACATATCATTTAGGCACCAAGAGTCCTATGCCTTAGGGACTCTTCATAATTCTGAGATAAAACCTCCAAAAAATATCAGATAAAATCTGATAAATTCATCCTACTTAGAACATAACCCAGTTTAGGTCTCCCACAAATTGGTTAGTCCATTTAGCAAGCAACCGGATCCAATCTAATTGGGTTTAGGAATTAGGTTAGCCTACACATGCTAGTGTGTCACCTAGCTAACCAATTAGGATCCTATGACCCTAATTAAATCATGAATGATTTCCTTGTCCAATTCTCTAGTGTATGTGACCTATTGGGTTCCACATCTAGCCAGCAGTAGGTTTAGGTTTGAACCGATTCGATCAAATCGAACCTGATTGACCTAATTAGGTCAAACTAGCTCATCTAATTATCCAATTCGAACCATCCATCGAATTGACTCAGAAACCAATCCAATTGGTTCATGAATACCTACAAGACAAGATTGATGCCTAGCAACGTGTCATGCCTACCCGGAAGATGAGGAATTTGGTGGAAATCACCAAAATATCCTTCACTAGTAAGTTACCGTGCAATTCAATCTTTTCGATCTCCCATTATTTTGATTAAGTGATAGGTATGGATAGATGTCGAACCATAATGCTTAATCATATCGAATCTCAACTCGATAGTGAGGACTCATCTGATGACTAATTAGATTCCACTAATCTCATCCTGCTTTGATCAAAGGCTCCTTAAGTCACTCATCAAAGAGATTGCATAGGATAACAATTTCTCTTACTAGGATTGATCGATTCCTTGTTGGTCCACTCATATCCTCCATACACCTTTCACCATACCCAGAACATCCCGTATATGTCGTAATGGCATAAATGAGTATAAACAAAAATATGGCTTAGAATGCACAAGGAACCATGGTGACCTCAGGTCTAAAGATCACATGCACAACTCCTACTCAGGGATCTATCTTTTGACAAGTAGTAAGACTTCCATAAGATAGTCTCGGTATGGATCAGTTCAGTGTATCATACCCTGATGAGCACCCTTATCCTTGTATTAGTGTCTCTACACAAGTGGTTGTGAGACCAACCACTCTCATCATCTGAGCATGCATAGGATAAGCTAGTCTTTCCGGATTCATTGATCCCCGAATCAATGGTCCAATGACTAGGAACATTTTAGATTAGGTTTATAGGAAATTAGGTCTCACTGTTATGAACTTCATCATAACCCTAATTCCATTGCTCTAATCTATGGGGTTCATCATAATCATAAATAAGACACAACAGTATATGATGAAAATAGATGCCTTTATTAATATATAATGTCATACAAGAGTTGGAAGAATACAAAAAAGGCTCTTACAATGATTGGCTCTTAGGGCACTTTTCTATTAAACTCCCACTTGCACTAAAGCCAATCGCCCTTGTACTTTATAACCATACCATCCAAGTGGCGATCTAACTATTGCTTAGGTAATGCTTTAGTGAATGGGTCTGCTATATTATTCTTTGTGTCAACTCGTTCAATGGAAACATCATGTATTTCAATGATCTCTCGAACAAGATGGAACTGTCTTGGAATGTGCTTGGACTTGTGATGAGACCTTGGTTCCTTAGATTGTGCAACAGCTCCAGTGTTATCACATTATAATGGCACTGGCTATTGTACATCAAGAACCATGTCCAATTCCATGATAAATTTCTTCATCGAGACAGCTTCCTTTGCGGCTTCACTAGTAGCCATGTACTTTGCCTCAGTGACTGAGTCAGCTACTGTAGGCTGCTTTGTACTTTTCCAACTCACTGCACCACCATTCAGGGTGAAGACATACCCCGACGTGGATTTGCTATCATCTAGATCTGATTGAAAACTAGAATCTGTATAGCCTTCTAATTTCAACTCAGATCCTCCATATGCTAGAAAAATATCTTTAGTCCTTCTAAGGTACTTAAGAATATTTTTCACAGCTTTCTAATGATCTTCTCCTAGATCTGCCTGAAATCTGCTCACTGTGCCTAAGGCATAAGCAACATCAGGTCTGGTACATAACATCGCATACATAATTGATCCTATAGCCGAAGCATAAGGAATCTTAGTCATCCTCTCTCTTTCTTCCGATGTCTTAGGAGACATATTTTTAGAGAGATGTATGCCTTGACTCATTAGCAAGTAACCTTTCTTACTTCCATCCATGTTGAGTCTCTTCAACACTAAGTCAATGTACCTAGATTGGGATAAGCCTATCATCCTCTTGGATCTATCTCTATAGATCCTTATTCCCAGTATATAGGATGCTTCCCCCAAATCCTTCATGGAAAACTTTGATGATAGCCAAGTTTTAATCGATTGCAACATTAGGATATCATTCCAATGATCAGTATGTCATCCACATACAAAACCAAGAAAACAAGTGCACTCCCACTTGTCTTCTTATACACACATGGTTCATCCATATTTTTGACAAAACCAAATCCTTTAATTATTTCATCAAAATGGATGTTCCAACTCCTCGATGCTTGCTTAAGTCCATAAATAGACTTCTTTAATTTGCATACTTGATTTGGTCTCCCACTTGAGACAAAACCCTCTAGCTGTGACATATAGACTTCCTCCTCAAGGTTTTCATTAAGGAAAGCAGTCTTTACATCCATCTGCCAGATCTCATAGTCATGGTATGCTGCTATGGCAAGCATTGTCCGAATGGACTTGAGCATGGCTACTGGAGAAAAAGTTTCATCATAGTCTATACCATGTTTTTGTCTGAAACCTTTTGCTACTAGTCTAGCCTTGTAGGTCTTGTTGCCGATCTCGCTGCCGCGCCCATGCTTCGGACCCGCCGATCTTACTAGACCGCCTTGCTCCTGGGGACTCCTGGCTAGAGTGAACCTGCAAGAGAGGGTCAGAAGACCCTGGCCGGGGATCTCGGCGAGGGAGCTCCGATGATCAAGTTAGTGGACGGCAAGAAGGAACAGATTCTCCAAGACGGGCCCCCGAAGGAGTCCCAGACTCAGAGAATTTACTAGCAAGAAAGGTGTTGTAGGGACCAGAAACCTGACCGGGCCTCCTTGCCGAGCTCACCCCAAGCGATCCCCTCTCGGGACCCTCGTTCTTACTCTCGGAGCGGGGCTTTTGGCCACTGTTTCTTACTTGTCCCAGCTTACCAGGTCACCTCCAACTTCCTTCCTTTTATCTCCTCCCGCTGCCCGCCTGTCTTCCGCTCTTGGGAGGCTCCCCTCTCTATCCTTTTCTCTTTCCCCTTTTGGTGTTGAGGGCCAGGCGGCTTTCCGACCTCGTTCGCCGAGCCCAGCGGGGAAAGGGTAAAGACAGAAGGGGGGTGGCGCCGGCAGGGCGACCGGTCATACCTCGGGCCCAGTGAGGGCGCTCTCCCTCCTAAGTGCCGGCGCTGTCCATTGACGGGTCCTGTTTTGTCAGGACCGCGCCTCTCGACTGCAGGACCTGTCGGGCCAATGTAAGTGGTGTTTCGAGTGCTGCCGCCATCTGTACGGGGTGCCGTCTGTGGTGCGCACGGCTCGAGGGCCAACCTCGAAACCTGTGCCTTCGCTCTTTGGGGCCTTCTCTGTACGGGCGGCCTGACCTCGGCCGAGGTGGACCCTTCCCGGGCGGACACCTGGCGAGGTGGCAGAAGGGCGCCCGGCCTCGGTCGAGGTGGACCCCTCCTGGGTGGACACCTGGCGGGGTGGCAAGAGGGCGCCGGCCTCGATCGAGGTGGACCCGTCTCCAGGAGCCACCTGGCGAGGGAGCGGCCGACCTCGGCCGAGGTGGACCCCTCCTGGGTGGACACCTGGCGAGGTGGCAGGAGGACGCTCGGCCTCGGTCGAGGTGGACCCATCTCCGGGGGCCACCTGGCACAGGAGCGAAGAAATAGCCGACCTCAGCCGAGGTGGACCCCTCCTGGGTGGACACCTGGCGAAGTGGCAGGAGGGCGCTCGGCTTCGATTGAGGTGGACCCGCCTCCGAGGGCCACCTGGCGAAGGAGCGAAGGAGCAGCCGACCTCGGCCGAGGTGGACCCCTCCTGGGTGGACACCTGGCGAGGTGGCAGGAGGACGCTCGGCTTCGACCGAGGTGGACCCATCTCCGGGGGCCGCCTTGCGCAGGAGCAAAGGAACAGCCGACCTCGGCCAAGGTGGACCCCTCCTGGGTGGACACCCGGCGAGGTGGCAGGAGGGTGCTCGGCTTCGATCGAGGTGGACCCATTTCTGGGGGCCACCTGGCGAAGGAGCGAAGGAGCAGCCGACCTCGACCGAGGTGGACCCCTCCTGGGTGGACACCTGGCGAGGTGGCAGGAGGAGCCCTGTACCGAACTCGACTTCGGCGAGGGCAATAACATCTCGGGATATCACCTGGCGAGGTAGCCTTGGGGGGCAAGGGCTGAGCTCGGCTTCGGTAGCGTGGGAGCCGATGCTGACTCGGCCGAAGAAACCTCCACGTGGCTCGATCATACCTGACGGAATCTGAGCCCGGCCATGTCATCATTACGGCCGTAACAGTTGTCCCCCAGCCTGCCATTCCGTTGGGGCGTCGTAGAACGGAACGTCGGGATTAAATGCGGAAATGACGTGGGGAGGTGAAGATCTTGCACCATAATTGCCGCGATCCTCGTCGCCGCTTCTCGGTGCGCCCGAAGTCCTATAGGAAGCCGCCACGCGTCGCCCACTTGCCCATAATAAATGCGTCGCTTCGGAGCAGAGGCCGTTTCCCTGCCATCGAGGCATCGGTGTCGGGCATGCGTCCATGCGGCGATCATCCAGTGGCTCGGGGCGGAATGACGGGTACGGCCGCTATCGACTGAGTTTGAAAAGGAGGGGACTTTTCGGAACGAGGCCTTTTCCCTTGCTCCATGGGCGGTTTGCTGCAGGCTAACTTCCATTGTCCCGCATTCGCTCGGTGTATTTTTGGTGAGTGCCTTCATTTTCTCCCTAGTTCCCTCTCCTTCTTCTCTGAATCTTCCTCGTTTTCTTTTTCGTCATGGCGCGCCGTCGCTATGTTTCGTCTAATCCGGACGAGGCTGGTCCGTCCCGGCCGAGGACTCCGTCTTCTTCCTCCTTAGAGGAGGAAGCGATCCCGGAGGAGATCCGCAGGCGACTGCAACCTGGGGGTATCACCATCGGTATCCCCAGGGGTGTCCGGTCTCCTCCTATCGCTTCCGCTCTTCCGCTTCTTTCTCTTCCTGCTCCACCTCTTCTTTCTGTCGGTCCCTCCGGTCACGCTTCCACAATGACCGAAGGCGACCTTTCTCTGCTCTGGGAGGCCTATGGCATCCCGGGATCGATCCATCTGTTTGTTCCGTGGCCCGGGGATCGCGTCACCATGAGTGGCCCCGGCCGCATAGCCTTCTATGAAGACTTCCTCCTCGGGGGTCTTCGATTTCCTCTGCACCCCTTCTTCCTTTCTTTCCTTAGCCATTTCCGTCTTGTTCCAGCCCAGTTGGCTCCCAATGCCATCCGGGTCATCTTTTCTTTCATCATTTTTTGCCACTTCCACGGGTTTGTTGCCCGTTTCTCCCTTTTCAGGGCTCTGTTTACCCTGAAGAGGTACCCCACTGACGACGGCTGGTGGTACATCTCGCCCCGGCCCAGGTGTCTCCGGTTCGACCTCCCTTCTTCTATCAAGGGTTGGAAGAATCGATTCTTCTTTGCCTCGGTCGAGGATGTTGACTGGGCCTGGAGCGAACCGGACCAGTCTCCGAACCGGAACTCCCAAGTCGAGTCGGCGGACCAAGAGGCCTACTCTGGTGAGGGCACCAGACTCAGAAGAAGACTTCAGAGCTCCATCTGGATCTCTGATTAACCTTGCCCGAAGAATTAGGGTTTTTTGGTTTTAATAAGAGTTGACTAGATCAACTTAATTTAGCTTGAGTCTACATTACCTGCATTTTATTTTGTTGAGTCATGTTGACTCAGTAGTGGACTAGGGTTTCAAAATGGGATGTTACACTTTCTTCCAAGACCAGGCAAGTGGACACCACACTCCCAGCCACACTCCCAGTCCAGGGGGCGCCATATCCACATCCAGCAACTTTTGGTCCCCACTCCACAGATGGCAACCTCCTTCTCTCATGCGCCAGATAAGGAGAAGTCCACCAAGAGACCACCAATCAAGGGGGCGGCCAAGACTTTCCCAAGAATTCCAAAACAAAGAAGGGAAGAAATTCTCTTGGAAGAGAACTTCAAGGGGGCGCCTACTACCTGCCAAAAACAATCAAAACAAAGATGGGAAGGACCTTGACTTAGGGAGGAAGAAAAGGAGGAGTCCAAAAGAGTTGATCCAGGGAAGGAAGAAAATTTTTCTTGAAAATCCAAGCAAGGTGGCGCCATCTACCTGCCATTTATAACCCAAATCCTATTTTTTTGGTATTTTGGCCGACCATATGTAAGGGATTTGCCCTAATTTGGAGATCCCCTCCTTTAGTCCCACATGGGAAGATGTGAAACCCTCCTCCCTTGTAATGCCTTATAAATTAAACCCCTCTTGTAAGTTTACAACAATAAGATGAATGAAAGAAATTTTTTCTTGAGCAAACTTGTGTTTTCTCTTGTCCGCACTTGCTTCCAGGTGTTGAGCTCCATGAGGGAGTAAATCCGGGTTCCCCTGGAACCTTGAGGAGGTGAGAGATCTCCAAAACCCCAAACCCTAGGTTAGCCACTCAATTCCCAAACCCTAGCCGCCCTCACCCTTCTCTTTCCACCAAGCCCTAGTCTATTTCCCTTCTCACGGCCACCATCTCCAAGTCCAGGCCGACCACCAGCATCCAGCTCCAGTCCAGATACTGCAGATCTACAACAATTCTAAGAGGAAGTCAGATCGGCCTCCAGGAGAATTTGATTTCAGCAACTTCGGCTTTCAAGTTCTTCAACCTGGTAAGATCTTTTCTTGAGTTTCTGAATTCCTTCACTTGTTCCTCTTCTTTCCCAGATCTTGAGTCCAGGAGAAGCCGACCAAACCACGAGACCAGTATTGGAGGATCCATTGCGAAGATAGCCGACTCCGAGGATCCCACAATCTGCTCGAGAGAGTTCTTCCACCAAAATCCTGAGAAGATCACTGTCTGGTTAGTAAACCATCTCTCCTCTCTATTTCTGTTCTGTTGAAAGTTCAGAGTGAAACCCAAGGTTTGGGAGTTTCTCAACCCCCAGCGATCCGTTACTTCTGAATTACTCTGATAATTTAGTTTCCTCTAAATTGTGCTTTCAATCCTTACCTAGTTTCCTTCAACGTAGTTTAGCTTTACTTTGAGTCGAAGCCAATTTCTGAAATATATATATATATATAAAAAAAAAGAATTAATCTTAATTTTACTTCCACATACGCTTCTTTGTTCTTTGTTCTGCATCATTTTTGGTATCAGAGCCCTGTCTAGGGTTTCTGTTTGATTGCCTGTTTGAGTCCCTCTCTTTTTACTTTGTCTGCTCGAAGTAGACTCCCCAGGACGTCCGGTCCTAGGAACGAAGCGAGGTGCAAACCTCCTCTTCCCATTCCACGGGATGTTCCTAGGGCGTCTAGGGGATCCGTTGGGTTACAACTTCGTAGCAAAAATTGTAAACGGGGAAGTGCTCTGTTTTCAGTCCGTAATTGCCCTATTGCAAGAATTATTTATCACTGCAGGTAACTCCAAATGCAGTAATTTCTATTTTTTTTGAAACCAGTATAATTGTAACTAATTTTCATAATTTTCTTATGATTTATTGGTTTCTGTACGATTTCTGAGAATTAAATTACTGCAACTCTATTTTTGTGTTCTGCAATCCATTTATTTTTGAGTGTTCATCTCTTAATTCAACTTAAGGGCATTTGAGCATCTAAGATAAGGGGAGGAGTTGATAACCTCTCCTTAGCCCAAAACCACCACCCCTTCATTCGAACCTAAGCCTTTAATCTAAAATTGATTAGACCTAATTTGCCCTAGTGGGCTAGGGACATCAACAAGTCGGGTCAAGGCTAGTGTTGAGTCAGTTTGTCTGGTTACTCTGTGTGTGCTTTGTACTCAGTGTCTAGAACGGTGGTTCAGGGATTCCATCCCGAAGGGCTTGTGTGCTGGTCCGCCTACCTGGCCAATCTCTGATTGGTGTCTAGGATTGGCATTCAGGGACCTAACACTCCCCTTACACCTGCCTGGCTGAGTCTGAGTTACTACAGGCTAGCTTGCCACTCTGATTGGGCATCTAGTTTGGGCTCTAGGTCTAGTTAGCCCGTAGTCGTTCAGTTGAGTCTCATTTCGTGTGTTTGCTTGCATCATGTCTACCCGGAATGGAGTACCCTACCAACCTGGTCAAGCCCAACCTGATTTAGAGGCCATGGTTAGAGCTCTTACAGAGAGTATGAACAAATTAAGTCAGGATATGAATGAGGATTTTGCCCAGCTTAGGGATCGAGTCCAAGTACTTGAGGAACCTAGGCATCGAAATTGGACTCCTGACCCAGATTTTAATGTGCCTCAACCTCACCCACACCAAGAGCCTAGAAGCCCTTTATACCGAGATCCTGAACCTAATCATAGGAGGCCTGACCCAGAACCTGAGGATAGAGATGATAGGTTCATTCGGAACATTAAGTTAGATGCACCCACTTTTGATGGTAGCCTAAATCCTAAGGTGTATTCTGATTGGGAGGGTGAGATGGACCAGTACTTTGAGTGGTATGCCATGTCTGAGGAGAGGAAATTCAAGTTTGCCAAGATGAAATTAATACGTCAAGCTAGGTTATACTGGGGGAACATTGAGCTGACCACTAGAAGACAAAATGTAGAGCCCATAACCACTTGGCAGGGTATGAAAGAGAAACTTAGAGACAAGTACCTACCCATTTCATACCAGCAAAATCTGTTAGACCAATGGCAGACTTTGAAACAAGGGAACCGATCTGTTTCAGACTACATAACCACCTTTGATGAATACCTGATGAGATGTGATGTGAGTGAAGCCCATGAGGTCACTTTGTCTAGATTTAGGGCTGGACTTAGGGAAGATATTAAGAGAGAGTTGTTTCTGAGAGAGGTTACTGACCTAGACCAAGCCTATCAGATTGCACTGAACACTGAGAAGTTTCAAAGAGGACCCATGCCATCTAGGGTTAGTGCCCCAATCCCAAGAAATGGACCTAGCCAGGTTATCCCTAGCAAGCCTAATCAGGGTATCCCCACCCCTAGGCCCCTGGACAAAGGTAAGGCACCTGACACCCAGAGAACCCCTAGTATCGTCTGTTTTAAGTGCCAGAAGCCCAGTCATATCTCCACTCAGTGCACAGCCATAGCTTGTTTCAAGTGTCATAAGGTAGGTCATGTTTCTAGCCAGTGCCCTCGTAGATCCCTATATATAGAAGAGGGAGGAGAAGAGAGTTCCGAGCCTAATGAGGAGTTTGAAGAAGAAGTTTATGAGGCCGGAATGAATTTGGTTGATGAGTATGAAGGAGAGGAAGAATCCACTGAATCAGACCAATTAGGGGTTGTAAGATGCATCCTGTCCCAGACTAAAGTTCAGGAAGATTGGCGTAGGACCAACATCCTACAGACTTTCCTTAAACTAGGGGATAAGGTTTGTAAAATCATCATAGATAGTGGGAGCTGTGTGAATACCATTTCTACTAGCACTGTCAAAATGTTAGGCTTAACCCCAGTCCCCCACCCCAACCCCTATAAGGTTTCTTGGGTAGACTCTACCTCTATACCCATCCAGTCTAGATGTCAGGTCCAAATCCAAATGCAATCCTATCAAGAAAAGATTTGGTGTGATGTCTTGCCCATGGGGGTGAGCAGTATAATTCTTGGAAGACCTTGGTTGTATGATCATGATGCCACCCTCTTAGGAAAATCCAACACCTGTGTCTTTAGTTTCAATGGAAAGAAAATCACAATCCATTCAGTCCCTCCTAAGGACAAGGTAGCTAAAGGAACTAGTAAGGTCAGAGAAATGAAGACTGGAGTGAACCTAATTAGTGCCAAGGATCTAGAACAAGAAATTCATAGTGGTTCACCCATTTGGATGTTGACTGCTAAGGAACTTAGGACTCCTACACCCTCAGAGCCTCCTCAGGAAGTTAAGCCTTTATTAGAAGAATTTGAGGATGTTTTTCCCGAGGACCTGCCAGACCACCTTCCACCTCTTAGGGATATTCAGCATTCCATAGATTTAGTCCCAGGAGCTACTTTACCCAACTTGCCCCATTATAGGATGAACCCATCTGAGCATAAAGAACTGCAAAAGCAGGTTGGTGAATTATTGAGGAAGGGGTTCATTAGAGAGAGTCTTAGCCCTTGTGCAGTCCCTGCACTTCTAACCCCGAAGAAGGATGGCACGTGGAGGATGTGTGTTGACAGTCGTGCCATCAATAAGATCATAATCAAGTATAGGTTCCCCATCCCTAGACTAGATGACATGCTTGATATGATGGCCGGTGCCATGGTTTTTTCTAAAATTGATCTCAAGAGCGGCTATCATCAGGTTAGGATTAGACCAGGGGATGAGTGGAAAACAGCCTTCAAAACTAAGGATGGTCTCTATGAATGGGTTGTTATGCCTTTTGGGTTATCCAATGCCCCTAGTACTTTCATGAGGATTATGACCCAGGTACTTAGAGCTTTCATAGGAAAGTTTGTAGTGGTCTATTTTGATGACATCCTGATCTATAGTAAGACCCCTGCAGATCACCTAGGCCACCTTAGACAAGTCTGTCAAGTTTTGAGGAATGATAGTCTCTACGGTAATCTCAAGAAGTGTGAATTTATGACCAGTAGGATTATTTTCCTTGGATTTGTTGTAACCCCTGACGGCGTGGCTGCCGATCCTGAAAAGATTAGGTCCATAGTAGAATGGCCAGAGCCGACTAGTGTGCATGAAGTCAGAAGTTTCCATGGCTTGGCTACCTTCTATAGGCGATTCATCAAGGGGTTTAGTACCGTAGTTGCTCCTATCACAGACTGCATCAGGAAGGGAGAATTTCAGTGGACCAAAGCAGCCCATAAAGCCTTCCTAGATCTTAAGGATAGGATGACCCAGGCACCCATTTTGAGACTACCAGACTTTTCAAAGGTATTTGAGGTTGCCTGTGATGCTTCAGGAGTAGGTATAGGTGGAGTCCTAAGCCAAGAGAACCATCCCGTAGCATTTTTTAGTGAAAAACTTAATGATGCTAAGCTTAGGTATTCTACCTATGATAAGGAATTTTACGCGGTAGTGCAAGCTTTGTGTTACTGGAGACATTATTTACTACCGCAAGAATTTGTGCTATTTTTGGACCATGAGGCTCTTAGATTCTTGAATTCTCAGAAAAAGCTTAACCCTAGGCATGCCAAGTGGGTAGAGTATATCCAGTCCTATACTTTTGTTCTGAAGCATAAGGCTGGATCTGAAAATAAGTTAGCTGATGCCCTTAGTCGTCGATCTTTGTTGTTGAATTCTGTTAGGGCTGAAGTCATAGGGTTTGAGCAAATCAAAGAAGAATATGAGTCGTGTCCGGAATTCAAGACTGTGTACCTGGATCTAACTCAAGGACCATCTAGTGAACATAAGGATTATTCCCTTTTAGATGGCTTTCTGTTCTTTAAGAATAGGCTTTGCATCCCTAGAACCTCTCTTAGGGAATTCTTGATTTGGGAAACTCATGCTGGAGGTTTAGCTGGCCATTTCGGAAAAGATAAGACCACCCTGGCTATTGATGACCATTTTTTCTGGCCTAGCTTAAAAAGAGATGTAGCACACATTGTGGCTAGGTGTCGGACCTGCGCTGTTGCCAAACAGCGAAAACAGAACACCGGCCTTTATACCCCACTCCCTGTCCCAAATCGTCCTTGGCAAGATGTGAGCATGGACTTTGTGTTAGGTTTGCCTAAGACCTAGAGGAGGCATGACTCTATCTGTGTTGTAGTAGACCGATTTTCCAAGATGGCCCATTTCTTGCCTTGTTCCCAAACATTTGATGCGTCTAAGGTAGCCACCCTGTTCTTTAATGAAATAGTTCGACTCCATGGCCTACCCAAGACCATTATTTCAGATAGGGATGTTCGGTTTACCAGCTATTTCTGGAAAACCCTTTGGCATAAGTTAGGGACGAAACTTAAGTTTTCAACTGCCTATCATCCCCAGACTGACGGCCAAACCGAAGTAGTGAACCATAGTTTAGGCAATCTGCTAAGGTGTCTTGTTGGTGAAAACATTAGGAACTAGGATTTGTACTTACCTAGAGCTGAATTTGCATATAATGACTCGGTCAATAGGTCTACGGGTAAGAGTCCATTTGAAATTGTGCATGGTTACAAACCCCACACACCTCTTGACCTAGCTCCTTTACCAGTCCACACACGGGTCTCCGAGTCTGCCGAAGTTTTTGCACAGCATATAAAAGACTTGCATAAAGAATTCAAGCCAAAATAAATTTAAGTAACGAAACTTATAAGAAATTAGCTGATTCTCAAAGGCGAGTCAAAACTTTTGACGAAGGAGACTATGTAATGATTAGGTTAAGGCCTGAACGGTTTCCTCCTGGAACCGTTAGAAAGTTACATGCTAGGGGAGCTGGACCATTTAGAGTGGTAAAGAGAGTAGGATCCAATGCCTATGTGCTCGAGTTACCTCCAGAACTAGGCATTAGCTCCACTTTCAACATTACAAACCTAGTAGAGTATAGGGAGCCAGCTGTGATTCCCAGTGAGGCTTTTGAACCTAATCCTGCTCTTGAGAGTGAACCTGACCCTGTGTGTCCACCAACAAATTGGCCTGTGAGGAAAGAGCAGATTGAAAAGATCCTGGATGATCAGGTTATCTCTACTCGTAATCGAGGATACCAAAGATACCTGGTCTGCTGGCTAGGAAGGCCAGATTCTGATGACTCTTGGATCTCCCGAGAAGAGTTACAAGAGCTGGACCCAGACCTCTTGGAGAGATACCAGAGCCAACTTGATCCATACTCGACAGGGTCGAGTTCCTCCCACCCTGGGAGAATTGGTGAGGGCACCAGACTCAGAAGAAGACTTCAGAGCTCCATCTGGATCTCTGATTAACCTTGCCCGAAGAATTAGGGTTTTTTGGTTTTAATAAGAGTTGACTAGATCAACTTAATTTAGCTTGAGTTTACATTACCTGCATTTTATTTTGTTGAGTCATGTTGACTCTGTAGTGGACTAGGGTTTCAAAATGGGATGTTACACTTTCTTCCAAGACCAGGCAAGTGTACACCACACTCCCAGCCACACTCCCAGTCCAGGGGGCGCCATATCCACATCCAGCAGCTTTGGTCCCCACTCCACAGATGGCAACCTCCTTCTCTCATGCGCCAGATAAGGAGAAGTCCACCAAGAGACCACCAATCAAGGGGGCGGCCAAGACTTTCCCAAGAATTCCAAAACAAAGAAGGGAAGAAATTATCTTGGAAGAGAACTTCAAGGGGGCGCCCACTGCCTGCCAAAAACAATCAAAACAAAGATGGGAAGGACCTTTACTTAGGGAGGAAGAAAAGGAGGAGTCCAAAAGAGTTGATCCAGGGAAGGAAGAAAATTTTTCTTGAAAATCCAAGCAAGGTGGCGCCATCTACCTGCCATTTATAACCCAAATCCTATTTTTTTGGTATTTTGGCCGACCATATGTAAGGGATTTGCCCTAATTTGGAGATCCCCTCCTTTAGTCCCACATGGGAAGATGTGAAACCCTCCTCCCTTGTAATGCCTTATAAATTAAACCCCTCTTGTAAGTTTACAACAATAAGATGAATGAAAGAAATTTTTTCTTGAGCAAACTTGTGTTTTCTCTTGTTCGCACTTGCTTCCAGGTGTTGAGCTCCATGAGGGAGTAAATCCGGGTTCCCCTGGAACCTTGAGGAGGTGAGAGATCTCCAAAACCCCAAACCCTAGGTTAGCCACTCAATTCCCAAACCCTAGCCGCCCTCACCCTTCTCTTTCCACCAAGCCCTAGTCTATTTCCCTTCTCACGGCCACCATCTCCAAGTCCAGGCCGACCACCAGCATCCAGCTCCAGTCCAGATACTGCAGATCTACAACAATTCTAAGAGGAAGTCAGATCGGCCTCCAGGAGAATTTGATTTCAGCAACTTCGGCTTTCAAGTTCTTCAACCTGGTAAGATCTTTTCTTGAGTTTCTGAATTCCTTCACTTGTTCCTCTTCTTTCCCAGATCTTGAGTCCAGGAGAAGCCGACCAAACCACGAGACCAGTATTGGAGGATCCATTGCGAAGATAGCCGACTCCGAGGATCCCACAATCTGCTCGAGAGAGTTCTTCCACCAAAATCCTGAGAAGATCACTGTCTGGTTAGTAAACCATCTCTCCTCTCTATTTCTGTTCTGTTAAAAGTTCAGAGTGAAACCCTAGGTCTGGGAGTTTCTCAACCCCCAGCGATCCGTTACTTCTGAATTACTCTGATAATTAGTTTTCTCTAAATTGTACTTTCAATCCTTACCTAGTTTCCTTCAACGTAGTTTAGCTTTACTTTGAGTCGAAGCCAATTTCTGAAATATATATAAAAAAAAAAAAGAAAAAGAATTAATCTTAATTTTACTTCCGCATACGCTTCTTTGTTCTTTGTTTTGCATCATACTCCCTGCTCCTGAGCGATGTGGTCCCAGCACTCGAGGTTCTGCTCTCGGTGCAGAACCTGTTTGAGGCCGGGATCAGTCCCATCCGCGAGCCGAGTGAGATTCAGTCCTCCCTTGACTTCTGTGTTCTTTCTCCCTTTTAACCGAGAGGGCTGACCTTCTTTTCTTTTGCGTTACAGGCATGAAGTTTTCGCTGGAGAACCTTCTGGAGGGCACGGCCCAGAGGGATGTCGTCGAGGTGGATGAGCCCGCGGCGAAGAGGGCTCGCACAGAGGCAAGCCAAGAGGTCGTGATGGCGACCGTACCCAGCCCGCTGGCCGTTGCTCCCCTGCCCAGACTGCCTCGGGTGGGGCCATTGATGCGCCCGCCGTCGGACCCGGCGGTGCTGCCGACAAGGGGGCTCCACCACCCGTAGCTCCGCCCAGCGCCGGCCCCACCGTTGCCGCGGCTCCGACAGCACAGCCCGCAACCTCCGCCGCACCGTCGACGGCGATCCTTGCTGGAGGGGCAGTCACCGCCGCAGCTGACCTGATGGCTCCACCACCGACGATCACCAACCGCTGCTCCGTGATCCGTGACAAAGGGCTCGCGGCGAGAGTGATGGAGTAGGCCTCCACCACGCGGGACTGCCGATCTCGAGGCGGCAGCGACTACGCCGACGCCCTGCTCGGGATCCTCCCGCAACTCTTCACGGTAGGTCCGAGCTCAGGCTCCTTCATCTTCTTTGGCCTAGGTTAGCTTTTTATACTAACCCGATTGCTTTGCTATGCAGATTGGGAACGACGTGCTCCTACTGAGGAACTTTCTCGTGGGGTACACGAAGAAAGACGTCGAGAAGGAAGAGAAGCTCGGCAAGCTCGCGGCCAACGTCAAGGACCTCATGGAGAAGGGGGTCGAGCTGCGGGCGAACAACCAGACCCTCCAGGCGGACCTGGCACGCGCCGCGAAGCGAAACAAGGACCTGGAGACCTCTCTGTCTGAGGAGAGGGACTCCAACGAGCGCCGCGCGAAAGAGGACGCGACCGAGAGGGCCCACCTTCAGGCCCATTCCCAGTGGCTGGAATGCCAGCTGGAAGAGGCCAGACGGGAGGCGAGTGCGGCGAAGGAGCGGAGCACCTATGTCAACGGGCTCCTGGAGGCCGCGAAACGGGAGGTGCAAGAAGCCGTCCCGAAATTTCGGGCCTCCGACGAGTACGTCTCGGAGGTCTGGGAGGCAGCCGTGGACTCCTTCCTGAAGGGGTTCCGAATGTGCCGGGAGAAGGTGGGGTCCTTCTACCCCGAGCTTGACCTCAGTGGGGTGGTGCTCAGAGGTAGGAGGCAAGGACCCGACCGGAAGGCTTCCGACGCGGTCGAGGCCACAGCCACGCCCCCGGCGAGCAACACGGACGAAGCCCCGGTGCAACCCTCCGAGCCAGCGGCCGTCGACGGCGAGGGAGTGGAACCTGCGACCCAGGCTGAGGGCCCCACCACTGCGCCGAACTGAACCGTTTCTCTTCTCCTCTTTCTTTGTTGTTGTTGTTGTGCTTCTTTTTTTGGGGACTCCCGGCCTGTCGGGATTCCCAGCTTGTACTTTTCTTTCTCGGATCAATGAAAATATAGTTTGTCTTAAATTCGCCTTCTTTTCCACTTTCGCCTCTTCTCTTTTTTCTTCTTGAGATGTTAATATGGAGTGCCGAGACGAGGGAGGACCCGGTCCCGTCCGTCGCTCAGATCAAAGGTTGGGACATTCCGGACCACGTGGCGTCAGAGGGGGCCTTGATTGGGTCCATCTTTGGGATTGCCTTCATGCTCGTGTGGGCGAACAGGGTTCTGCCCCGCCTTCCAGGCTGAAGCCCGGGACTTCCGGACTGATCCCCAGGGCCGCAGGCTTTCTCAAGCCTTGTGCGGCTTGCCGAGCTGTTCTCCGTGCTCGCGTGGACGAATTGGGTTCTGCCCCGCCTTCCAGGCCGAATCCCGGGACTTCCGGACTGAACCCCGGGGCCGCAGGCTTTCTCAAGCCTTGCGCGGCTTGCCGAGCTGTTCTCCGTGCTCGCGTGGGCGAACTGGGTTCTGCCCCGCCTTCCAGGCCGAAGCCCGGGACTTCCAGACTGAACCCCGGGGCCGCAGGCTTTTTAAAGCCTTGCACGGCTTGCCGAGCTGTTCTCCGTGCTCGTGTGGGCGAACTGGGTTCTGCCCTGCCTTCTAGGCCGAAGCCCGGGACTTCCGGACTGAACCCCGGGGCTGCAGGCTTTCTCAAGCCTTGCGCGGCTTGCCGAGCTATTCTCCGTGCTCGTGTGGGCGAACTGGGTTCTGCCCCGCCTTCCAGGCCGAAGCCCGGGACTTCCGGACTGAACCCCAGGGCCGCAAGCTTTCTCAAGCCTTGCGCGGCTTGCCGAGCTATTCTCCGTGCTCGCATGGGTGAACTGGGTTCTGCCCCGCCTTCCAGGTCGAAGCCCGAGACTTCCGGACTGAACCCCGGGGTCGCAGGCTTTCTCAAGCCTTGCACGGCTTGCCGAGCTGTTCTCCGTGCTCGCATGGGCGAATTGGGTTCTGCCCCGCCTTCCAGGCCGAAGCCTGGGACTTCTCGCTTCGTTCGGCCGTCGGCCACGATCGGGCGTGCCGAGCCCAGGGCCATGCGCCAAATTCCCTACGAGGTGAGAAAAGAGCATTTGAAGCAAAGAAACTTTATTGCAGGAGTGGGGAACCTTACATTACTGATAATACATTCTTAGGTTCGAGGCGTTCCACATCCGGGGAAACCTGGCCCCTCCTAATTCCTCCAGGTAGTAGGCGCCGTGGGGGAGGGCTTCTGCTATCCGGTACGGGCCTTCCCAGTTTGGTGAGAGCTTGCCGCATTCCCGTGGCTGGGAAGCTTCAGCACGCCGGAGGACCAGATCTCCAGGGCAAAAAACTTCGGCCGCACTCGGGAGTTGTAATACCTGGCCACCCGCTGCCTATACGCCGCCATCCGAACTCGGGCCTTGTCCCTCATTTCTTCAAGAAGGTCAAGGTTGAGCATCATTCTGGTGGGGTTTTCTGTCTCGTCATATTGCTCCACATGCAGTGTGGGCAGGCTGAGCTCGATCGGGATGACCGCTTCGGCTCCGAAGACGAGGTTGAACGGGGTCTCGTCGGTCACCGTCCTTGGGGTGGTATGGTATGCCCAAAGGATGCTGGGGAGCTCCTCGGCCCATCTGCCTTTGGCCTGGTCCAGCCGCGTGCGGAGGCCCTGCAAAATGGTCCTGTTCGTGACTTCGGCCTCTCCATTGGTCTGGGGATGCGCCACCGAGGTGAAGCGATGCCTGATGCCGAGGTCGCCGCAAAATTCTTCAAACTCCTGACAGTCGAATTGGCGCCCATTATCAGTAACCACGGTATTGGGGAGGCCGAAGCGGCAGATGATTGACTTCCAGAAGAACTTGGAGACGTTTGCCTCGGTGATCCGTGCCAAGGGTTCGGCCTCGACCCACTTCGTGAAGTAGTCAATGGCCACGATCAAGAACTTCCGCTGTCCAGACGCCGGCGGGAATGGGCCCAGAATGTCCATCCCCCATTGGGCGAATGGCCACAGAGCTGAAAGCTGGGAGATGGGGTTGGAGGGCTGCCGTTTCACCATGGCGTGACGCTGGCACCGATCGCATCTCTTCATGAAATCAGCGGTGTCTTCCTTCATCGTCTCCCAAAAGTAGCCCTGACGAAGGGCTTTGTAGGCCAATGCTCTGCCCCCCACGTGGTTCCCACAGACACCCTCGTGAATCTCCTGGAGCACGAGTCTGGCTTCTACGGGTCCTACGCATTTGAGGAGGGGGTAGGAGTAGGATCTTCGATACAATTGCCCATCCATCAAGACGAGCCGCATGGCCTTCTTTCTGATGAGGCGGGCCACCTCGCGGTCCTCTGGCAAGGTGCCGCTGGTTATGTATTCGACGTACTTGTCCATCCAGCTGGGCTCACGATCGACCTGATGGACCCCCACTGGGGTCTCGTAGCTTGGGGCCTTAAGGTGCTCCACGTGAGCGCGACCCAGCATCGTGTCCGGCAGGGTTGCCAGTCGGGAAAGAGTGTCCGCATGGGCATTCTCCCTATGGGGGATGTGGAAGATGTTGAAGCACCAGAAACCGGCCGTGCCCGCCCTGACGAGCTCCAGGTATTTCGCCATTTGGGGGTCGTGCGCGGCATACTCCCCGGAGACCTATCCTGCCACGAGTTGGGAGTCGGTGAAGGCCTTAAGGTTAGTCACGCCCAGCTCGCGGGAGACCCTCAGCCCAGCAAGGAGTGCCTCGTACTTCGCCTGATTATTTATCGCGGCGAACTGAAAACGGAGCGCGCATTCGACGACGACCCCGTCGCCATTGGCAAGAATGAGTCCGGCCCCACTCCCGCTAGAGTTCGAGGCTCCATCTACTTGGAGGATCCATGCATCCTCTCCGGGCCCCTCGGTGCCCGCTTCCAACTGCGGGTGCAGGGGGTCCTCCTCGGGCTCCTTGCCCAGACCCGTGCATTCGACCAAGAAGTCGGCCAGCACCTGAGCTTTCATGGCCGACCTGGGCCTGTACGCGATGTCGAATTCGCTGAGCTTCAGTGCCCACTTCGCCAATCGCCCCGAGGTGTCGGGTCGGCTGAGCACCGCTTTCAGCGGTTGATCCGTCAGGACAGCGATGGGATGCGCTTGGAAATAGGGCCTGAGACACTGAGCAGACACTATTAGCACAAAAACGAGCTTCTCGGGCCGAGAATACCTGAGCTCTGCATCGCGGAGGAGTTTGCTGGTATAGTACACCGACCGCTGGACTCCTTGGTCGTCGGTTCGAACCTGGACCGAACTGACGGCTTCCGGGGTGACCGCCAGGTAGAGGACGAGTTCCTCCCCCTCCTCGGGCCGGGAAAGCAGCGGTGGCGATGCGAGCATCTTCTTCAGCTCTTCAAAGGCCTCCTGGCATTCCTCGGTCCAGGCGAAGTCGTTCATCTTTCTCAGCACCTTGAAAAAGGGACGGCAGCGATCTGCCGACCTGGAGATAAAGTGGCTGAGGGCCGCAACCCGGCCGGTGAGTTGCTGCACTTGCTTCTTGGAGGCGGGCTGCTCCATGTCCAGGATGGCCTGGACCTTCTCCGGGTTGGCTTCAATTCCTCTTTGGGTCATCATGAATCCTAGGAATTTCCCGGCGGAGATGCCGAAGGTGCACTTCGCAGGGTTCAGCTTCATCTGATGACGTCGGAGGTTGCCGAACGTCTCCACCAGGTCAGCTACGTGGTCCGCATCGGGTTTGCTCATCACCAGCATATCGTCCACGTACACCTGCATGTTGCGGCCGATCTGGTCCTTGAAGATCCTGTTGACCAGACGCTGGTACATGGCCCCAGCATTCTTGAGGCCAAATGGAATCATCCTGTAGCAAAAAGTTCTGCGGTCGGTGATGAAGGCGATGTGCTCCTCGTCCTCCAGGCTCATTCGGATCTGGTTGTATCCAGAGAAGGCGTCCATGAATGATAGGAGGCGATGTCCCGAGGTGGTATCGACCAGCTGGTCGATCTTTGGAAGAGGGAAGCTGTCCTTTGGGCAGGCTCGGTTGAGGTCGGTGTAGTCCACACAGATCCTCCACTTACCACTGCTCTTTCTTACCATGACCACGTTCGCTAGCCAACTGGGATACTGGACTTCCCGCACAAAGCCGGCGGCGAGGAGTTTCTCCACCTCCTCGTTGATGGCCTTCTGTCTCTCCATGGCGAAGCTCCTCTTCTTCTGGCGGACCGGGCGGCAGCACGGATCCACGTTTAGCCTGTGCATGATGACCTCGGGCAGAATGCCCGGCATGTCGGCCGCCGACCAGGCGAACACGTCCACGTTCGCACGGAGGAACTCCAGCAGGCGGGCCCGTTCTTCTTCTAGGAGTTGCACCCCAACCTGCACCGTCTTCAGCGGGTCCGAACCAAGGGGATAAGTCAACAGGCATTCTACGGGCCCCCCTGTGGTGCGGGCACCAGACTCAGAAGAAGACTTCAGAGCTCCATCTGGATCTCTGATTAACCTTGCCCGAAGAATTAGGATTTTTGGTTTGTAATAAGAGTTGACTAGATCAACTCAATTTAGCTTGAGTCTACATTACCTGCATTTTATTTTGTTGAGTCATGTTGACTTAGTAGTGGACTAGGGTTTCAAAATGGGATGTTACACTTTCTTCCAAGACCAGGCAAGTGGACACCACACTCCCAGCCACACTCCTAGTCCAGGGGGTGCCATATCCACATCCAGCAGCTTTTGGTCCCCACTCCACAGATGGCAACCTCCTTCTCTCTTGCGCCAGATAAGGAGAAGTCCACCAAGAGACCACCAATCAAGGGGGCGGCCAAGACTTTCCCAAGAAAATCCAAGCAAAGAAGGGAAGAAATTTTTCTTGGAAGAGCATATCAAGGGGCGCCCATTACCTGCCAAAAAAACCTAAAACAAAGATGGGAAGAGCCTTGACTTAGGGAGGAAGAAAAGGAGGAGTCCAAAAGAGTTCATCCAGGGAAGTAAGAAAATTTTTCTTGAAAAAATCCAAGCAAGGTGGCGCCATCTACCTGCCATTTATAACCCAAATCCTAATTTTGGTATTTTGGCCGACCATATGTAAGGGATTTGCCCTAATTTGGAGATCCCCTCCTTTAGTCCCACATGGGAAAATATGAAACCCTTCTCCCTTGTAAAGCATTATAAATTAAACCCTCTTGTAAGTTGAAATCAATCAGATGAATGAAAGAAAATTTTTCTTGAGCAAACTTGTATTTTCTCTTGTCCGCACTTGCTTCCAGGTGTTGAGCTCCGTGAGGGAGTAAATCCGGGTTCCCCTGGAACCTTGAGGAGGTGAGAGATATCCAAAACCCTAAACCCTAGGTTAGCCACTCAATTCCCAAACCCTAGCCGCCATCACCCTTCTCTTTCCACCAAGCCCTAGTCTATTTCCCTTCTCACGGCCACCATCTCCAAGTCCTGGCCGGCCACCAGCATCCAACTCCGGTCTAGATACTTCAGGTCTGCAGCAACTCTAAGAGGAAGTCAGATCGGCTTCTAGGAGAATCCTGATCTCAGCAGCCTTGGCTTTCAAGTTCTTCAGCCTGGTAAGATCCCTTCTTGAGTTTCTGAATTCCTTCATTTGTTCCTCTTCTCTCCCAGATCCTGAGTCCAGGAGAGGCCGACCAAATCTCGAGACCAGTATTGGAGGATCCATTGCGAAGATCGCCGACTCCGAGGATCCCACAATCTGCTCGAGAGAGTTCTTCCACCAAACCTTGAGAAGATCACAGTCTGGTTAGTAAACCATTCTTCTCTCTATTTCTGTTCTGTTGAAAGTTCAGAGCGAAACCCTAGGTCTGGGAGTTTCTCAACCCCAGCGATCTGTTACTTCTGAACCACTCTGATAAATTTAGTTTCTTCTAAACTGCGCTTTCAATCCTTACCTAGTTTCCTTCAACTTAGTTTAGCTTTATTTTGAGTTAAAGCCAATTTCTGAAATATAAAAAAAAAAAAAAAAAAAAAAAAAAAAAAATAAAAACAAAAAAGGATTAATCTTAATTTACTTCCGCATACGCTTCTTTGTTCTTTGTTCTACATCATTTTTGGTATCAGAGCCAGGTTTTGGGTTTCTGTCTGATTGTTTGTTTGAGTCCCTCTCTTTTTACTTTGTCTGCTCGAAGTAGACTCCCCAGGACGTCCGGTCATAGGAACGAAGTGGGGTGCAAACCTCCTCCTCCCATTCCACGGGGTATTCCTAGGGCGTGTAGGGGATCCGTTGGGTTACAACTTCGTAGCAGAAATTGTAAACGGGGAAGTGCTCTATTTTCAGCCCGTAATTACCCTGTTGGAGGAATTATTTCTCATTGAAAGTAACTCCAAATTCAGTTATTTTTATTTTTCTGAAACCAGTATAATTGAAACTAATTTACATAATTTTCTCATGATTTATTGGTTTCCGTGTAATTTCTGATAATTAAATTACTGCAACTCTATTTTTGTGTTCTGCAATCCTTTTATTTTGAGTGTTCATCACTTAATTCAACTTAAGGGCATTTGAGCATCTAAGATAAGGGGAGGAGTTGATAACCTCTCCTTAGCCCAAAAACCACCACCCCTCATTCGCACCTAAGCCTTTAATCTAAAATTGATTAGACCTAATTTGCCCTAGTGGGCTAGGGACATCAACAAGTCGGGTCAAGGCTAGTGTTGAGTCAGTTTGTCTAGTTACTCTGTGTGTGCTTTGTACTCAGTGTCTAGAACGGTGGTTCAGGGACTACGTCCCGAAGGGCTTGTGTGCTGGTCCGCCTACCTGGCCAATCTCTGATTGGTGTCTAGGAATGGCATTCAGGGACCTAACACTCCCCTTACACCTGCCTGGCTGAGTCATGAGTTACTACAGGCTAGCTTGCCACTCTGATTGGGCATCTAGTTTGGGCTCTAGGTCTAGTTAGCCAGTAGTCACTTTAGTCTAGTCACATTCTGTGTGCTTGCTTGCATCATCATGTCTACCCGGAATGGAGTACCCTACCAACCTAGTCAAACCCAACCAGATTTAGAGGCCATGGTTAGAAATCTTACCGAAAGTATGACCAAATTGAGTCAGGACATGAATGAGGGTTTTTCCCAATTTAGGGATCAAGTCCAAGTACTTGAGAAACGTAGACATCAAAATTGGACCCCTGATCCAAAATTTAATAGGCCCCAACCTCACCCATGTCAGGAGCCTAGGAGGACCTTATACCGTGATCCCAAGCATAACCTTAGGAAGCCTAACCATGATATCTATAGTGTGGATCGTGTCTATGAGAGGTCCTTACAATATTCTAGACCAGTCACTCAATAACCCAAGTCTTCTAGATCAAACCATTTAGATCCACACCCATGCCCAAGTAAGGTCTCTACTAGCTTGAAACCCAGTGTGACCCAGGTTCCTATATCGCAAGAATGTTTGTTTTGTGGAGAAAGAGGCCATAAATCTAGTCAGTGCCCATGCATAGGACTGGCTTGTGCACAGCTAAGTGGTAAGAATCCTAAGGATGACATTAATGAGGGAGAACCCAAGCCTACCAATGAGGAAGAACGGTTAGGTATGACAAGCCTAGAATCAGTTGACCCGATTACCACTGACCCGAAACCCATTGAAGATGGCATCGAGGAAGTATATGATGCTGGCTTGAGTCTAGTTGATGAATGTGAGGGGGAAGAACTTGAAGAATGTGACATCGATACTATTGGTTCCTTACCTGAGGAGACCTTGGAGAGCAACCAAGTGGTAGGACCTAGTTCAGAAATTCAAGAGATTTGTGAGAATCAGGTTCTTTTAGTCAAATACCCCCAGGAAGAACTCATAGTGTTAGCCCGAGCTATCAGTTCGTACCCTCTAATGATAGTCATTTCCCAAGTACCAATTGAAGATATTTGCACTGAACTGTTTAAGTTTGCCCACCCTATGGTAGATCCTCTCCTTAGGATGACTGAATCAAGCCTCTTACAATTGGACCTTCTCCCATGCCCAGCCACTAAGGTCTCTCCCGTAATCTCAGTTGAACATCCTTGTCTTGAGCGGATTGATTCACCCAGTCCTGTAGAAGTCCTCCTTATGGCCCCAGACCCCTTCCTTCGCATGACTGACCTACCCTTCTATAGAGTATACCTTTCCGCACCCATAGGTCAAATTTCAAGTCTTGAGGTCATCATCCGTAGGCCCTCCCATGAATCATTCTCTAATCCAGTTCTTGAGAAAGTGGATCATTATTTGCTTAGAGAACAAACCTTAACTATTGCAATCACATGTCCTAGGCTACTTCCCGAACCATCTCTTGATCCATTCCTGGGAGTAGCAAACTTTTCCTTTCGTAAGGATGACCAGTTGACACTCATAGATCACCATTCAAACCTTCAGGTCACCACCTTTAGTCAACAGGTAATTCGAGACGCCACCTCATATCTCCTCCCTTTCTCTAGGACTTCCAATGCTTCTTACACCATCCAAGTATACTTTGTCAAAGTCTTTAGAGTGAATCACGTGTCAGAATCTATTAGGTTTGCCACCTACTTCTGGAAGACCTTATGGCACCTACTAGGCACCCATGATAAGTTTTCATGCTCTTCATGCCATCCTCCGACCCAAGGTCAAACCTAGAGAGCCGTAGTTTGTTAGGTTTAGACCTAGGGTTCCTTTGAATAAAGTCCATTCTTTAGGAATGCATCGTCAGTCGAGTTTAGGACATTGTCTCAGATTTTGATTGAGTGAGAATACCAGGAATTGGGATTTGTATTTACCCAGGGCTGAATTTGCATATAATGACTCGGTCAATAGGTCTACGGGTAAGAGTCCATTTGAAATTGTGCATGGTAACAAACCCACACACCTCTTGACCTAGCTCCTTTACCAGTCCACACACGGGTCTCCGAGTCTGCCAAAGTTTTTGCACAGCATATAAAAGACTTGCATAAAGAAATTCAAGCCAAAATAAATTTAAGTAACGAAACTTATAAGAAATTGGCTGATTCTCAAAGGCGAGTCAAAACTTTTGACGAAGGAGACTATGTAATGATTAGGTTAAGGCCTGAACGGTTTCCTCCTGGAACCGTTAGAAAGTTACATGCTAAGGGAGCTGGACCATTTAGAGTGGTAAAGAGAGTAGGATCCAATGCCTATGTGCTCGAGTTGCCTCCAGAACTAGGCATTAGCTCCACTTTCAACATTACAGACCTAGTAGAGTATAGGGAGCCAGCTGTGATTCCCAGTGAGGCTTTTGAACCTAATCCTGCTCTTGAGAGTGAACCTGACCCTGTGTGTCCACCAACAAATTGGCCTGTGAGGAAAGAGCAGATTGAAAAGATCCTGGATGATCAGGTTATCTCTACTCGTAATCGAGGATACCAAAGATACCTGGTCCGCTGGCTAGGAAGGCCAGATTCTGATAACTCTTGGATCTCCCGAGAAGAGTTACAAGAGCTGGACCCAGACCTCTTTGAGAGATACCAGAGCCAACTTGATCCATACTCGACAGGGTCGAGTTCCTCCCACCCTGGGAGAATTGGTGCGGGCACCAGACTCAGAAGAAGACTTCAGAGCTCCATCTGGATCTCTGATTAACCTTGCCCGAAGAATTAGGATTTTTGGTTTGTAATAAGAGTTGACTAGATCAACTCAATTTAGCTTGAGTCTACATTACCTGCATTTTATTTTGTTGAGTCATGTTGACTCAGTAGTGGACTAGGGTTTCAAAATGGGATGTTACACTTTCTTCCAAGACCAGGCAAGTGGACACCACACTCCCAGCCACACTCCCAGTCCAGGGGGCGCCATATCCACATCCAGCAGCTTTTGGTCCCCACTCCACAGATGGCAACCTCCTTCTCTCTTGCGCCAGATAAGGAGAAGTCCACCAAGAGACCACCAATCAAGGGGGCGGCCAAGACTTTCCCAAGAAAATCCAAGCAAAGAAGGGAAGAAATTTTTCTTGGAAGAGAATATCAAGGGACGCCCATTACCTGCCAA
This sequence comes from Areca catechu, assembly GCA_021397845.1. Taxonomy (NCBI): domain Eukaryota; kingdom Viridiplantae; phylum Streptophyta; class Magnoliopsida; order Arecales; family Arecaceae; genus Areca; species Areca catechu. Next base: position 54,615,849 of record CM038038.1, read on the forward strand.
AAAAACCTAAAACAAAGATGGGAAGAGCCTTGACTTAGGGAGGAAGAAAAGGAGGAGTCCAAAAGAGTTCATCCAGGGAAGGAAGAGAATTTTTCTTGAAAAAATCCAAGCAAGGTGGCGCCATCTACCTGCCATTTATAACCCAAATCCTAATTTTTGGTATTTTGGCCGACCATATATAAGGGATTTGTCCTAATTTGGAGATCCCCTCCTTTAGTCCTGAAAGGATTATGCCCTATAAGCCAATATCTGTATCTCCCAGACCATGTAAATTGACAAATTAATAAAGGCAATAATTTTTTATCATTCGCTGTGTCATTATATGATGAACCCCATAGATTAGGGCTATGGTTGTAGGGCTATGATGAGATCATACCAGTGAGATCTAAGGCCTTAAAACCCTAATCTAGAATATTCCTAGTCATAGGAACCCTGAGTTGGGGATCAGGGTTTCCGGTAAGACTGGCACATCCTATGTATGCTGAAAAGGGTGACTGCTCTCACAGTCATTTGTGTAGGACACTAATACAAGGATGTGGGTGCTCATTAGTGAATGAGTCCACTGAATAGATCCAGTTTGAGAACATCTAATGGAGCCTTAGCTGCATGTCAATAGATGTTTCACATAGTGGGAGTTGTACAAGTAGTCCTATGACCTGAGACTGCCATAATACCTTATGTACATGAACCCATGCTTTGGTTCAATCTCAATCATGACACTGGGTCATGCACGAGGTTGATGCTGGGTATGGTGAATTGTATATGAAGGTAATGAGTAGGTCAACAAGGAATTGATCACTCCTAGTAGGAGGAGATTGCATCCAGCCAAATTAGGTCAGATGATGATTCAGGAAATCTTTGATCAAAGTACAGATATTAGAAATGATTTCTAATATCGAATTAATTGAATCATTAGTGTATGACTGAGCTGGGAATGAGTATAAACTGGATTTGACATGATTCATATCCATAGTTATATTCGGGATGCAAGATGATTGAAGGATCGAATTGTACGGGAACTTTCCACTGAAGGGTAGTTTTGGAATTACACCAGAATTTCCATATCTTCCGGGTAGACATGACACGTTGCTAGACGTCAATCTTGTCTTGTGGGTTGATCAAATTAAATGGTTTAATTGGATCACTAATTAGGAGGAGTCCTAATTGACTGACTCGAGTTAGCTCGATTTGACCTAAATCGATTAGAATGAGTTCTGATCAGATTAGGTCAACTTGCACTCGGACCCACTGCTGGCTAAGTATGGAACCCAATGGGTCACACACTTAGGACAGATAATCAAGGATTTAATTTGGAATTAAATCTCGTTTGCAGATGAACACACTAGCATGTGTTGCAAACCATGACTTCTACTTGAATCGGATTCGAGTTAGGGTTCCGATTTGGTCTTTTTTAGATCCAAATTCATTCCGGTTTGAATCTAATTGAAGATTTAAAACGTTGGGCTAACAATAGGCTAGCAATTGGGCTAACCTAAGAGGCTAAACCCCTTTCCCACGTCGCCTAAAAACCCTCCCCCTCTCTTCCCACGCGCGCGCGCAAGGAGAAGAGTCCACACGCGCGTGGACTCTTCCAAGACGCGTCTTTGCGTGAAAAGAAAGAATAAAACACCGGTGATTTTTGAAAAGGCGTGGAAGAGAGTCCACCTAGGCGTGGACTCTCCAAAAGAAAGAAAAATACCGTGGAAAAAAGAAGAGAAAAACACCGAAGGGGCGCGACTCTTCTTTCTGCGCGCGCCCTTCTGTGTTTTTCACGATCTTTCTTCGCGTCTTCCCATCTCAAAGGCCGTGAGATTAATCCCAAGGGCCGTGAGATTTAAGAGAGAAGACGTGAGAAGGGAGAGAGGGACGTGAGAGGATTTTTCAGAAGAAGAAGGCGCCTCTCTGTCGCCTATTTAAGAAGAAGGCTTCACCGTAAAATTGATTCCAGATTTTCTACGGCGAAGCCTTGCTTCTCTTTCCTTCTCCCTCTCCAGAAGACTGTTTCCCCCTCCTCTCTTTCTTCTTTGATTCCTTTACAGAGCCTAGGCTCTGTCGAATCTCAGAACAGAAGGAGAGTCAGAGAGAGAAACTCTCCGACGGTAAAGGAAGAAGGGCCTCTTTTCTTCTTTCTTACATTAAGACAACTTTGTCTTAATCTTCTTCTCCCTCCAAGACAAGCCTTGTCTCATTTTAGGACAAGGGCTTATTCTTAAGACAAGAGTGTCTTAAGGGGCCAGAACTGCCAAAAACTAGGAGAAGGGTAAGAGAGAAAGTTTTAGTCCCTGTTTGGCTAGAGGTGTCCTAGCCAATAGCCCATATATCAAGTTCTTGGGGTAGAACTTGATTGGAAGGAACCCAATTGAGGAGTCACTGTCTTGATCATCTGCCCGTGTGGATCACCATCGGAGGGCGGACAAGTGGACGCCTGGTGTGTTCAAAAGGTTACTCCATTTGGAGTTTATTTCTACATCAGATTGGATATAGCGATCTGAGGTTAGTATCTAAACTATGTTTAAATTTGGACATGTATGTAGTCATAAGTTTTAATTGCTAATAAGGAGATTTTGGGATTAGGGTTCGGACCTGATTTCATAAAGTTTTTGAAATCCACACTTCCGCTGCGGTCACCGAACCCAAACAGTGGTATCAGAGCCTCCTTATTAGGATTAAAAATTATGCAGTTCAATTCATGATGTAGTATCATGTTAAAGTTTTTATATTGATGCACAAGGCATGTTTTTGATTGAACATGAGTTTGATGATTGCCACCAGTTAGGGTTTTCCACTGAAACCCTAATTGTCTTAGAGATATGATTAGCCCTGGAGCCATCATACTGAAATAAGGTTGCCCTGGCATAATGGTGTATCCATTATGTGGTAAATGGTTGTCCTAGTATGATGGCACACATTTCACATATTTGCTTAGTTTAAAGCATGTATTAATATATGTGATAGCTTTTAATTGAATGTGCTGGCATTGCATGAACCCCTCTTAAAATTATATTAAGTGGTAGTATAGTTAACCGATAAGCATTATTAGTCATGATGGATAATTAGTCATTTCGGTGTCTAGAAAGGTGGTTCTGGGAAGGTAAAGGGAATCGTGGTTTTTAATTGGTTCCGTGACTGACCTGGCCAATTTTAAATTGGTGTCTAGGAAAGCAACGGGGGGACCCCCACATCTCTTCCACTAGCTTGGCCGATCTGATTGATTTAACTCTTGACTAACATGCTTGGTGTTAAAATACTATTATTGGCCTTCCTTCATGATAGGTCATCATTGTGTTACGATCTATACTAGGTTTGTTGTGTACACACAAGACCTAATATGGTGACTAACATAATTTTGGCCTAATACAATTATTTGTTTATGGCATGATTTAAAGTAATATTTTGTTGTGTACACACAAGGGTATTACTATTAAAGTCATGACTATATGGCTATGAAGGGTCTTACTTAACTAAAATATTATAGTTTGTTGTGTATACACAAGGCTATTAATATTTTAGAGGCCGAGATAAGTTGAGAATTGTACAGGTTACAATTGGAAAGAGTTTTCCTACCTATGAACTTATATAAGATTTGTTGTGTACACACAAGGTCTTTTATAAGGGATTGGATCTCAACCCCACTAAGAAAATCAATTAAGGTTTTCTCGATCATCGTATAGAGGGTTATGATGCTCGATAAAATAGTGGGAGACATAATTAAATTAAAGTCCTAATTTAATTATGTGTTGTCATTTCATGGTTGTTTGCTTATGTTTTCGTTCTTTGTTTAAATGTAGATAAATGGCTCTTCACTCTCACTCCGTAGTATTTTAGATGCCAACAAATTGACTGGGCCTAATTATGTTGATTGGCTGAGAAATTTGAAAATAGTACTCAGTCAAGAAAGAATTTCCTATATTCTTGATACCCCGATTTTGGAACCACCAAGGGAAGATGCCTCGCAAGAGGAGAAGACCACATATAATATGTGGCAAAATGACTCACTTACTGTCAAATGTGTTATGCTTGCCTCTATGACTAACGAGTTGCAGAGGCAGCATGATAGCATGGATACTAACTCCATACTGCTAAATTTAAAAGAGCTTTATGGAGAACACAGTAGAACTGCTAGATACGAAATATCTAAGCAGTTGTTCCGTGCAAGGATGACAGAAGGTACATCAGTACAAGACCATGTATTAAAGATAATTGATCTAATCACTCGATTAGGTCAATTAGGTTTTGTAATGGATGGGGAGTTGAATCAAGACTTGATCTTGCAATCACTCCCAGAGTCATTTTCACAGTTTGTTCTTAATTACCATATGAACAAACTTAATTCTTCCTTGCCTGAGCTGTTGAATATGTTGAAAACAGCAGAGAGCCATGTAAAGAAAAATAAGGCTCCAGTTCTTCTTGTGGATAAGAAGAAGACAGGCAAAAGGGGTTCCAATAAGAGGATGAATCCCAAAGGGGGCATTAAGAAGAAGAAAGGAAAGAAGGCCTCCGGACAGATGACCTGCTTTCATTGTGGCAAGCCGGGTCATTGGAAAAGAAACTGCAAGGTTACCTTGCAAGTTTGAAGCCTGGTGCATCAGAGGCACCAAAAGGTATGAAAGAAGTTCACACTATTTTGTCATTGGATTCTTCCATTTCAAATACTTGGGTGTTGGATACCGCCTGTGGTCATAACATCTGCAAATCATTGCAGGGACTTCAGGGGCTTAAAGTATTGAAGGAAGGTAACTTTGAGCTCTACGGTGCTGGAGGGGACCCCATCCAAGCAGAAGCTGTAGGGACTTATGTTTTGAAGTTACCTTCAGGGAAGATCTTGGAGCTAAGGAATTGTTACTATATGCCAAAAATCATTAGAAATATCATATCTGTACCCTTGTTACTTAAACAAGGATATACTATGAATGTAATGAGCAGTGGCTGCTCAATTTCTTTATCTAATGAAATTATATGTTATGGCATATTCTGCAATGGTCTCTTAACTCTTTCCACTAATGACAATATTTTTCATGTTTCTAACAAACGGAAAAGAGATGATGTTAACAATACCTTACTTTGGCATTGTCGACTTGGACATATTAGTGAGACTAGGATTAACAAGTTGTACAAAGAAAATTTCTTTGATCCTTATGACTATGAGTCATTAGGAACTTGTGAATCATGTCTCATGGGTAAGATGACCAAGACTCCATTTAGTGGACATGGAGAAAGGACAAAAGAGTTATTAGGACTCATACACACAGATGTATGTGGGCCTATGACAACTCAAGCCTATGGTGGATACTCATACTTCATCACATTTACTGATGATTTTTCAAGGTATGGATTTGTGTATCTAATGAAACATAAGTCCGATGCTTTTGAAAAATTCTTAGAGTATCAAAGTATGGTAGAGAAACAGACAGGAAAAAGTATAAAGATCCTCCGATCAGATAGAGGAGGTGAATACTTATCCACTGAGTTTCTTGATCACCTTAAAGATAAGGGGATCATCTCTGAATGGACTCCTCCTTACACACCACAATTAAATGGTGTTGCTGAAAGGAGGAATCGTACTTTATTGGATATGGTACGGTCCATGATGTGCTTCACGGAGTTACCTTTTTCTTTCTGGGGATATGCTTTGGAAACAGCAACACATATCTTGAATAGAGTACCATCTAAAACTGTCTCTAGCACTCCATATGAATTATGGAGAAGTAAGAAGCCCAATCTTAAGTATATTAAGATATGGGGATGTCCAGCCTATGTAAAAAGGAATTTTGGACATAAACTAGATGCTAGAGCAGACAAATGTCTATTATCGGATATCCTAGAGATAGTATAGGATATGTGTTCTACCACCCTACTGAACAAAAAGTTTTGGTCAGTAGGCATGCCACTTTTATGGAAAAGGAATTTATCCTACAAAAGGGCACTGGTAGAAATATCGAACTTAATGAGATTCAACAAATAGACACTTCTCAGTCAAGTAACAACATAGTTAATATAGAACCTGAACACACTCCTATCCGTAGGTCTGATAGGGTGCGACAGGCACCTGAGAGGTATGGGTTCATAATTGAAAATAATGAAGCCCAAATCATTCAAAATGATGAGCCTCTAACCTATACGGAAGCAGTCATGAGTAGAGACTCAGACAAATGGCTGGAAGCCATGAGATCCGAGATGGACTCCATGTATGTCAACCAAGTATGGTCTTTGGTTGATGCACCAGAGGGTATTAACCCTATTGGGTGTAAATGGGTCTATAAAAGGAAGATTGGGGCAGATGGCCAAGTTGAAACTTATAAAGCCAGATTGGTGGCTAAGGGTTTCAGACAAAAACAGGGAATAGATTATGATGAAACATTTTCCCCTGTTGCCATGCTCAAATCCATTCGGATTATGCTTGCTATAGCAGCATATCATGATTATGAGATCTGGCAAATGGATGTAAAACTGCATTCCTCAATGGTTTCCTTGAGGAAGAGGTTTATATGTCACAACCAGAAGGTTTTGTCTTGGAGACTAAACCTAATCAGGTATGTAGGCTAAAGAAATCCATTTATGGATTAAAGCAAGCATCCAGGAGTTGGAACATCCGATTTGATAAAACAGTCAAAGAATTTGATTTTTCAAAAATGAGGATGAACCTTGTGTGTACAAGAAGACTAGTGGGAGTGCCATAGTTTTCTTAGTTCTATATGTTGATGATATACTTATTATTGGGAATGATATCCCAATGTTACAATCAGTCAAAGTATGGTTATCGAAACAGTTTTCCATGAAAGACTTGGGAGAAGCATCCTATATACTGGGTATAAAGATCTATAGAGATAGATCAAGAAGGATGCTTGGCTTGTCCCAGTCTAGGTACATTGACCAGGTGCTGAAAAGATTTAGCATGGAGGAAAGTAAAAGAGGTTACTTACCTATTGGTCATGGCATACGTCTTTCTAAGAGGATGTCTCCTAAGACACCTGAAGAAAGAAATAGAATGAGTTCTATACCTTATGCTTCAGCTATAGGGTCAATTATGTATGCTATGTTATGTACCAGGCCTGATGTGGCATATGCCTTGGGTGTAGCCAGTAGATTTCAGGCTGATCCAGGAGAGGATCACTGGAAGGCTGTGAAAAATATTCTTAAGTACCTGAGAAGGACTAAGGATATTTTTCTTATATACGGAGGATCTGATCTTAAACTAGAAGCCTATTCAGACTCTAGTTTTCAATCAGACCCAGATGATAGTAAATCCATTTCAGGGTATGTCTTTACCTTGAATGGTGGAGCAGTAAGTTGGAAGAGCACTAAACAGCAGACTGTAGCTGACTCAACTACCGAGGCAGAGTACATAGCTGTCAGTGAAGCCGCCAAGGAAGCTGTCTGGATGAAGAAATTCATCACAGAGTTGGGAGTAGTTCCTGAGATTGAGAACCCGGTGCCACTCTATTGTGATAACACTGGAGCAGTTGCTCAAGCTAAGGAACCGAGAGCCCATCACAAGTCCAAGCACATTCTGAGACGCTTCCATCTTGTCCGAGAGATAATCGAAAGACAAGAAGTCTGCATCAATAGAGTAGATACAAAGAACAACATAGCAGACCCGTTCACTAAGGCTCTACCACAGCGGGAGTTTGATCGCCACCTCGATTGTATGGGGTTAAAGAATAAGAGCGATTGGCTTTAGTGCAAGTGGGAGATTGAAAGGATTATGCCCTATAAGCCAATATCTGTATCTCCCAGACCATTGTAAATTGACAAATTAATAAAGGCAATAATTTTTTATCATTCGCTGTGTCATTATATGATGAACCCCATAGATTAGGGCTATGGTTGTAGGGCTATGATGAGATCATACCAGTGAGATCTAAGGCCTTAAAACCCTAATCTAGAATATTCCTAGTCATAGGAACCCTGAGTTGGGGATCAGGGTTTCCGGTAAGACTGGCACATCCTATGTATGCTGAAAAGGGTGACTGCTCTCACAGTCATTTGTGTAGGACACTAATACAAGGATGTGGGTGCTCATTAGTGAATGAGTCCACTGAATAGATCCAGTTTGAGAACATCTAATGGAGCCTTAGCTGCATGTCAATAGATGTTTCACATAGTGGGAGTTGTACAAGTAGTCCTATGACCTGAGACTGCCATAATACCTTATGTACATGAACCCATGCTTTGGTTCAATCTCAATCATGACACTGGGTCATGCACGAGGTTGATGCTGGGTATGGTGAATTGTATATGAAGGTAATGAGTAGGTCAACAAGGAATTGATCACTCCTAGTAGGAGGAGATTGCATCCAGCCAAATTAGGTCAGATGATGATTCAGGAAATCTTTGATCAAAGTACAGATATTAGAAATGATTTCTAATATCGAATTAATTGAATCATTAGTGTATGACTGAGCTGGGAATGAGTATAAACTGGATTTGACATGATTCCATATCCATAGTTATATTCGGGATGCAAGATGATTGAAGGATCGAATTGTACGGGAACTTTCCACTGAAGGGTAGTTTGGAATTACACCAGAATTTCCATATCTTCCGGGTAGACATGACACGTTGCTAGACGTCAATCTTGTCTTGTGGGTTGATCAAATTAAATGGTTTAATTGGATCACTAATTAGGAGGAGTCCTAATTGACTGACTCGAGTTAGCTCGATTTGACCTAAATCGATTAGAATGAGTTCTGATCAGATTAGGTCAACTTGCACTCGGACCCACTGCTGGCTAAGTATGGAACCCAATGGGTCACACACTTAGGACAGATAATCAAGGATTTAATTTGGAATTAAATCTCGTTTGCAGATGAACACACTAGCATGTGTTGCAAACCATGACTTCTACTTGAATCGGATTCGAGTTAGGGTTCCGATTTGGTCTTTTTTAGATCCAAATTCATTCCGGTTTGAATCTAATTGAAGATTTAAAACGTTGGGCTAACAATAGGCTAGCAATTGGGCTAACCTAAGAGGCTAAAACCCTTTCCCACGTCGCCTAAAAACCCCTCCCCCTCTCTTCCCACGCGCGCGCGCAAGGAGAAGAGTCCACACGCGCGTGGACTCTTCCAAGACGCGTCTTTGCGTGAAAAGAAAGAATAAAACACCGGTGATTTTTGAAAAGGCGTGGAAGAGAGTCCACCTAGGCGTGGACTCTCCAAAAGAAAGAAAAATACCGTGGAAAAGAAGAGAAAACACCGAAGGGGCGCGACTCTTCTTTCTGCGCGCGCCCTTCTGTGTTTTTCACGATCTTTCTTCGCGTCTTCCCATCTCAAAGGCCGTGAGATTAATCCCAAGGGCCGTGAGATTTAAGAGAGAAGACGTGAGAAGGGAGAGAGGGACGTGAGAGGATTTTTCAGAAGAAGAAGGCGCCTCTCTGTCGCCTATTTAAGAAGAAGGCTTCACCGTAAAAATTGATTCCAGATTTTCTACGGCGAAGCCTTGCTTCTCTTTCCTTCTCCCTCCAGAAGACTGTTTCCCCCTCCTCTCTTTCTTCTTTGATTCCTTTACAGAGCTAGGCTCTGTCGAATCTCAGAACAGAAGGAGAGTCAGAGAGAGAAACTCTCCGACGGTAAAGGAAGAAGGCGCCTCTTTTCTTCTTTCTTACATTAAGACAACTTTGTCTTAATCTTCTTCTCCCTCCAAGACAAGCCTTGTCTCATTTTAGGACAAGGGCTTATTCTTAAGACAAGAGTGTCTTAAGGGCCAGAACTGCCAAAAACTAGGAGAAGGGTAAGAGAGAAAGTTTTAGTCCCTGTTTGGCTAGAGGTGTCCTAGCCAATAGCCCATATATCAAGTTCTTGGGGTAGAACTTGATTGGAAGGAACCCAATTGAGGAGTCACTGTCTTGATCATCTGCCCGTGTGGATCACCATCGGAGGGCGGACAAGTGGACGCCTGGTGTGTTCAAAGGTTACTCCATTTGGAGTTTATTTCTACATCAGATTGGATATAGCGATCTGAGGTTAGTATCTAAACTATGTTTAAATTGGACATGTATGTAGTCATAAGTTTTAATTGCTAATAAGGAGATTTTGGGATTAGGGTTCGGACCTGATTTCATAAAGTTTTTGAAATCCACACTTCCGCTGCGGTCACCGAACCCAAAACAAGTCCCACATGGGAAAATATGAAACCCTTCTCCCTTGTAAAGCATTATAAATTAAACCCTCTTGTAAGTTGAAATCAATCAGATGAATGAAAGAAAATTTTTCTTGAGCAAACTTGTGTTTTCTCTTGTCCGCACTTGCTTCCAGGTGTTGAGCTCCGTGAGGGAGTAAATCCGGGTTCCCCTGGAACCTTGAGGAGGTGAGAGATCTCCAAAACCCTAAACCCTAGGTTAGCCACTCAATTCCCAAACCCTAGCCGCCATCACCCTTCTCTTTCCACCAAGCCCTAGTCTATTTCTCTTCTCACGGCCACCATCTCCAAGTCCTGGCCGGCCACCAGCATCCAACTCCGGTCAGATACTTCAGGTCTGCAGCAACTCTAAGAGGAAGTCAGATCGGCTTCCAGGAGAATCCTGATCTCAGCAGCCTTGGCTTTCAAGTTCTTCAGCCTGGTAAGATCCCTTCTTGAGTTTCTGAATTCCTTCATTTGTTCCTCTTCTCTCCCAGATCCTGAGTCCAGGAGAGGCCGACCAAACCTCGAGACCAGTATTGGAGGATCCATTGTGAAGATCGCCAACTCCGAGGATCCCACAATCTGCTCGAGAGAGTTCTTCCACCAAACCTGAGAAGATCACAGTCTGGTTAGTAAACCATCTCTTCTCTCTATTTCTGTTCTGTTGAAAGTTCAGAGCGAAACCCTAGGTCTGGGAGTTCTCAACCCCCAGCGATCCGTTACTTCTGAACCACTCTGATAAATTTAGTTTCTTCTAAACTGCGCTTTCAATCCTTACCTAGTTTCCTTCAACTTAGTTTAGCTTTATTTTGAGTTAAAGCCAATTTCTGAAATATAAAAAAAAAAAAAAATAACAAAAGAAATAAAAACAAAAAAAGGATTAATCTTAATTTTACTTCCACATACGCTTATTTGTTCTTTGTTCTGCATCACCCTGGGTTCCTTCTCCCTTAGGTCGAGGTCGTCAACATCGGGGCCGAGCTCTGCGCCCCGGGCGCCCGCGACCGTCTGGAGGCAATGTGGGACCGGCTGGGTCGTCCCCTTCATCACCCCAAGCCCGGAAGGTGTAGGGAACTGCACAAACAGCCTCTTCGTGGAAATCGTGGCGTCCAGTTGGTTGAGCCCGGGACGCCCGAGAATGGCGTTGTAAGGCAAAGGGAGCCTGACGACGGTAAACATCATCAGGACGGTCGTCTGCCGAGGTGGGGATCCGGCGGTGACCGGGAGAGTGATCTCCCCTTAGACCCCCACGGAGTCCCCGGTAAACCTACTAGGGGGGCATGCACCGGTCTCAGCTGATCGTGGGACAGATTCATCCGAGAGAAAGCATCGTAAAAAAGCACGTCAGTCGAGCTTCCACTATCCACCATAATTCGATGTACAGGATGCTTCGCGATGGTCATCTCGACCACCACGGCATCATTGTTTACATTCTCATTATCCTTCCCCTCCTCAGGAGGGATTACATTCTCCGGGTTCCCGACTTTCCGGGCTCTCTTCGCCGCTCACCCGACCCCAAGTGAGATCATGCCCACGGGCTTCTCCGTCGGGCGGTTATCAATTGCAGGGACTGGTGGTAAGGCCCGCGAGCGGCTGCCCCTCCGGGGGGACCTCGTTCCTGACGAACTTCCTGAGGTAGCCCCTCTTGATCAGCTCCTCGATCTCCCGCTTCAGGTTGCGACACTCCTCCGTGTCATGATCGTGCTCGCGGTGGAACTGGCAGTACTTCGATTTGTCCCGGATGCCCCTCGGGTTCTGAGGAGGAGGTCGGCGGAGGTAATGCTCACCCTCAATTTTTATGAGGATCTTTGTCCGAGGTGCGAGGAGAGGGGGTGAACCTCCGCTTCGGAATGGCCTCGCCCTTCGGCCTTGGATTTGGGCGAGGGTCGGCAGATGGCCCGGGCTTCCGAGCTCCTGGAAGATCCCTCGGGGATGGCCTCTTCGGAGTCTTCCCATCCAGCTCTCGGCGGGTGTGGTCGGCCTCCTCCGCTTGGATGTACTTGTGGGCGCGGAGGAGGAGCTCGAGTATGTCCTGGGAGACTTTTTGTCCAGGGAGTAGGTCAGGCGGGACATCTTGAGCCCGCGCTTCAAAAGCCAGCATGGCGACGGGCTCATCCAGGCTGTAGATTTCCAGGGCTGTGGTCTTGAACCGGGTTATGTAGTCCCGTAGCAGCTCCTGGTCCTGCTGGCGGATGGAGAAGAGGCTATCCACCTCTCTCGGCACCTTTCGACAAGCGTCGAAATGTGCCACAAACTTTCCTTCCAGATGGTGGAAGGAGCAAATAGATCCAGGCTCGAGGTGGATGAACCAGACTCAGGCGGCCTTCCGGAGGGTAGCTGGGAAGGCGATGCACAAAAGGGCGTCAGTGGCCCCTGGACCCTCATGAGAGCCTTGTAGCTCTCTAGATGGTCCAAAGGGTCGGTGGTCCCGTCGTAGGGATCCACCTGCGGCATGCGGAACCGGCTTGGGATCGGTTCCGCCTGGATTTCTTCAGAGAAGGGAGGATGGGAGTCGTAGCCTGCCGGGTCCGTCGACGAGTTCTGCAGGTCGGCAAATCGGTGGGCGAACTCCGCTAACTTGCACTCGTGCTCCTCCAGGCACCTTACGGCCTGACGCCTGATGCCTGACGGCCTCGTCGGTGGAATCTTCCATCGAGGCGCTGGCGAAGGGGGCGCCGATCGATCTTGGCACGAAATCATGCCTCGGCGCCGCTTGCTGCGATGCGCCGTCTCGGCTTCATCGGCCGGGGATCGACTCTCGTGATCCACCGAACCGGAGTAGTTTCTTTTTGCGGGAGCTTGGTGGCTCCCGCGGGGGTTGGAGACCGCCCTCGAGTGGGATGGCCTGCCCTGAATGGAGCGCAGGCTCCCCCGCGGCTCGAGCCGCGGGGTCCCCGGCTGTGGCTGCATGGCCAGGGACCGCTGCTGATGTTGAAGCTGCCGGACCGTCGAGGTCAAGGTCTGCAGCTGTTGGATGATGGCCGCAAGGGGCCGTCTGCCGAGGTCGGCGGTAATGGAAGAGGAGGGGGAGCTGGGAGCTTCCTCTCCGAGCTGTGGGCCCCTTGAGGGGAGGGGACCTCCCCACATGGCTGGTGGACGCCTCGCGCCCACGACTGACCACCATTGTCGGAGAGCGCGGTACCTGCAGAAAGCTGGCTCCCGCTAGGGGGTGTTGTCTGCCCCCTACCTGGCGTGCCAATCTGTTGCCGATCTCGCCGCCGTGCCCGTGCTTCGGATCCGCCGATCTTACTAGACTGTCTTGCTCCTGGGGCCTCCTGGCTAGAGCGAACCTACAAGAGAGGGTCAGAAGACCCTGGTTGGGGATCCCGGCGAGGGAGCTTCGACGATCAAGTTAGTGGACGGCGAGAAGGAACAGATTCTCCAAGATGGGCCCGAAGGAGTCCCAGACTCAGAGAATTTACTAGCAAGAGAAAGGTGCTGTAGGGACCAGAAACCTGCCGGGCCTCCTTGCCGAGCTCACCCCAAGCAATCCCCTCTCGGGACCCTCGTTCTTCTACTCTCGGAGCGGGGCTTTTGGCCATTGTTTTTTACTTGTCCTAGCTTACCTGGTCGCCTCCAACTTCCTTCCTTTTATCTCCTCCCGCTGCCCGCCTGTCTTCCACTCTTGGGAGGCTCCCCTCTCCATCCTTTTCTCTTTCCCCTTTGGTGTTTAGGGCCAGCGGCTTTCCGACCTCGTTCGTCGAGCCCAGCGGGGAAAGGGTAAAGACAGAAGGGGGGTGGCGCCGGCGGGCGGCCGGTCAGACCTCGGGCCCATTAGGGCGCTCTCCCTCCTAAGTGCCGGTGCTGTCCATGACGGGCCCTGTTTTGTCAGGACCGCGCCTCTCTCGACTGCGGACCTGTCGGGCCGACGTAAGTGGTGTTTCGAGTGCCGCCGCCATCTGTACGGGCACCGTCTGTGGTGCGCACGGCTCGAGGGCAACCTAACCTCGAAACCTGTGCCTCCACTCTTTGGGACCTTCTCTGTATGGGTGGCCTGACCTCGCCGAGGTGGCCCTTCCCGGGCGGACACCTAGCGAGGTGGCAGAAGGGCGCCCGCCAGATCGGCCGAGTGGACCCCTCCTGGGTGGACACCTGGCGTGGTGGCAGGAGGGCGCCGCCTCGACCGAGGTGGACCCGTCTCCGGGAGCCACCTGGCGAGGGAGCGGCCGACCTCGGCCGAGGTGGACCCCTCCTGGGTGGACACCTGGCGAGGTGGCAGGAGGACGATCGGCCTTGGCCGAGGTGGACCCGTCTCCGGGGGCCACCTGGTGCAGGAGCGAAGAAACAGCCGACCTCGGCGAGGTGGACCCCTCCTGGGTGGACACCTGGCGAAGTGGGAGGAGGGCGCTCGGCTTCGATTGGGTGGACCCGTTTCCAGGGGCCACCTGGCGAAGGAGCGAAGGAGCAGCCGACCTCGCCGAGGTGGACCCCTCCTGGTGGACACCCGCGAGGTTGCAGGAGGATGCTCAGCTTTGGTCGAGGTGGACCCGTCTCCGGGGGCTGCCGGCGCAGGAGCGAAGGAACAGCCGACCTCGATCGAGGTGGACCCCTCCTGGGTGGACACCCGCGAGGTGGCAGGAGGGCGCTCGGCTTCGATCGAGGTGGACCCGTCTCCAGGGGCCACCTGGCGAAGGAGCGAAGGAGCCCGACCTCGGCTGAGGTGGACCCCTCCTGGGTGACACCTGGCGAGGTGGCAGGAGGAGCCCTGTACCGAACTCGACTTCGGCGAGGGCAGTAACGTCTCGGGATATCACCTGGCGAGTAGCCTGGGGTGGGCAATGGCCGAGCTCGGCTTCGGTAGCATGGAGCCGATGCTGACTCGGCCGAAGAAACCTCCACGTGGCTCGATCATACCTGACGAAATCTGAGCCCGGCCACGTCATCATTATGGCCGTAACAGTCTCAATTTGACCATCTGCTCCAATCTTTTCTTGAAGACCCATTTACACCCTATTGGATTAATTCCTTCATGTAGATCTATCAAAATCCAAATCTGATTGGAATACATGGAGTCCATTTCAGATTTCATGGAACTTAGCCATTTGTCAGAGTCTCTACTCTCGACAGCTTCCGAATGGTCACAGGATCATTATTCTGTATGATACTGGCTTCATTATCATCTCCGATGACAAAGCCATATCTAAGAGGTGCTCCCCGTACCCTCTCTGACCTTCGGAGAGGAGGTGTGTATTGTATTATTCTTGATCCTCAAGAACTTCTGGTTGAGGAATATCTCTTGAAGGCTCATCAATTTGTTGGTTCAGTTCTTCACATAACTCAGTGAAGATTACTACTTCTTTCTTGGATAAATTCTTGCTCCAAGAATGTAGCATGCCTACTGACAATTATCTTTTGCTCAGTAGTATTATAAAAGAGGATCCAACACCCTCTTTGGATAACCAACAAACCTACATTTGTCAGCCCTAGCACTTAACTTATGTCCAAAATTATTCTTGACATAAGCGTGGCAACCCTAAATCTTTAAGTATTTAAGATTTGGTCTCTTGCCATTCCATAACTCAGATGGAGTGCTACTTACTGAATTAGATGGAACCTTTTTAATATATATGCAGCAGTTTCCAGAGCATGTCCCCAAAAGGAAATGGGAAGATCTGTGAAGCTCATCATGGACCTCACCATATCTAATAAGGTATGATTTCTCCCTTTCTGCCACTCCCATTTAACTGGGGTGTATAAGAGGAGTCCATACAGAAATAATGCCTTGTCTTTGAGATGGTTCAAAAACTCACTAGACAAGTATTCACCTCCTCGATCAGAACGAAAAGTTTTAATACTAAGTTCAGTTTGTTTTTCAACCATACTTTGATATTCTTTAAACCTATCAAAGCTTTAGACTTGTGTTTCAAAAGATTAAACGACCTTTGATAAATCATCAATAAAAGTGATGAAATAGAATATCCTCCTTTGGCCTGAGTTGACATAGGTCCACACACATCAGTATATATAAGACCTAACAATTCAGTTGCTCTTTCTCCGTGTTCAGTGAATGGAGACTTAGTCATATTTTTTAAGACAAGATTCACAAGTTCCTAATGTTTGGAAATCATTAGAGTCAAAGTAATATTTTTGACTAACTTGTTTATTCTTGACTCCTGATATGACCTAATCGCAGTGCCAGAGATATGTGATATTGTAATTATCTCTTTTTCTCTTCTAATCATCAACAAGAAAAATTTATCATTGAGTTGCAAAGTTAGAAGACCATTTATAAAGATCCATGTCCAAATATTTTATTATTATAAAGAATAGAGCCGCCACTGCTCTTTACATTTATTTCATATCCCTGTTGTAATAATACGGGGATAGAAATAATATTTCTAATAATATCTGTACATAGAAGCATTCTTCTAGCTTTATTACATCACCCAAAGGTAGTAAAGAAAATAGGTGCCCACAACTTCCGCATATATGGCTTCACCACTAGCCCCATGTAGCTTAAAGTCACCCCTCTTCAATCTTCTAAATCTTGGAGTCCCTGCAATGAATTGCATATATGAGATCCACATGCGATATCTAATACCTATGAATTAGAAATAGAAGCACTCAATGATAAATTAGTTTGTATCATGTACAAACCTTTAGATTCTCCACTTGCATCTTGCTTCACACTTGCAAGGTAAACCTTGCAATTCTTTGTCCAATGCCCAGTCTTGTCGTAATAGAAACAGGCTCCATCATCCTTCTTAGCTTTCTTATTTTTCTTCTGGATGCACTTCTTAAAGTTAAACTTTCTTTTCATACCCTTTCCTTACCTATTTCTTTCTTCTTTCTTCCATTAACAAGAAAAACATGAGCCTTATCTCCTTTAGAGTGGCTCTCAGCTGTCCTAAGCATGTTAAGCACTCTGCAAAGTGGTATTCATTTGTTCATATGGTAGTTAAGAACAAACTGAAAGAAGGAATTGGGAGTGACTGCAGGATCAAGTCCTGATTAAGTTCACTATCCATCACAAACCCTAATTGACCCAATCGAGTGATTAAGTCAATCATTTTCAGCACATGGGTTTGCATAGGTGAACCTTCACTCATCCGTACTCGGAACAACTGCTTCGATATCTCGTATCAGGCAGCCCTACTTTGCTCTCCATAAAGCTCTTTTAATTGAGCAATATGGACTGAGATTCCAGACCTTCATGTTGCCTCTGGAGCTCGTGCTCATGGAAGCAAACATGATGTACCTGATAGTCATACTGTCATTTAGCCACATTTGATGTGTGGCCCTTTCCTCCTCTGAAGCATCCTATCCAATCACCTCAGGATCCGAAGAATCAAGTATATAGGAAAGCTTCTCTTAAGTTAATACGATTCTCACGTTCCTCAACCAATCCATATAATTTGGACCGGTTAACTTATGGCATCCAAGATGTCCCTCAGTGATAAGTTTGAAGCCATAAATATAAATATCCTACATTTAATTAAAGAACAATATCAGCAGACCACTCAAGAATGACATTCATAACTAGATAAGGACTTACTATCTAATTATATCTCCCATTATTTTCTTCAAATACCATAACCCTCATTTTATGGTAAACGAGAAACCTTCCTGGTTTTCTTAGTGGGGTTGAGATCATAATTCCTCATTAGTGCCTTGTGTTACACAACAAACACTAATAAGTTCAAAGGTAGGACTTACTTTCCAATTGCAACCCGTGCAATTCTCAACAATTATCTTTTCTTCTAAGACACTTATAGTCTTGTGTTACACAACAAACTATAATATCTTAGTATAGTCAAACCATTCATTTCTATATAGCTATAATTAATATTGTTGCCCTTGTGTTACACAACAAAGCAACAATTTCAACCATGCCATAAAGCACTAAGTGCACCAATACAAATTTCATATCAAACCTAGAGTAGATTTTGTGTTACACAACAAACCTACTATAGTTTTGATATTAATTTGGCTTAGCATGAAGGAAGGCAAATTATAGTATACATAATCAATTAGCATTCTCAAGTTACGGTTTAGATATGACCAAATTGGCCATATAAGTGGAAGGGGTGAGGTGGTCCCTCTGTTGCTCTCCCTAGACACCAATTAAATTGGCCAGGTTAGACAACGGAACCAATTAATAAACCTCAATCCCTTTACCTTCCCAGAACCACTTGCCTAGACACCAATTGGCTGATCAAATCCTAATTGGTTCTGCATCATGATTAATTGATACTAGACTAAATATGATTTTTAATGAGGGCTTTGATGGTCTCAAACACATTCTAATACTATTTAACATATCATAATGTACTTATAACAGAAAACCATACATATATGACATGATGCAAAATATATGCTAGGTGTGTCATCATTCTAGGACAACCTCACAACATAACAGACATCCACATTTATGTTAGGACAACCTTATTTCAGAATGTGACTAAAAAAAAAATATCTTGACATATTTTAAAGATTAGGGTTAAGTGTTAAAAAACCCTAACTAGTGACTAGCATAAGGCATATCAATCTAGCATATGCATAACATAGCAATCATATCATAGCATGATATTTCAAATACCTCGCTGACTAATCCACTCCTAAATAGCTATTAGGATAAAACAAGTTATAACAATGCATTTGATCTACAATATGCATAAAATAATAACATGCTATTTTTCATAATAAAGTAGAGACCAAACATATGATCCCTAATATGCATTGAATCATAATCCAAGGAGGATCTCTTTATTACAAATGACAAATAGTTGAAATAAACTAAGGGTGGCTCTGATACCATTGTTGGATTTCAAGGAGATCATTATGCACTTAGTAAGACTGAATTATAAAAATTTCATGCATAAAGATAACACTTTATGTTGACTCTGTCTTGATTTTGATGATTGACAAAATGTTTAAGTATATATGAGTACTAATATTATTTTAAAGTATACTTTTCAGATCTTAGTACTCAACTATGTTGGATGAAGAAATGCTTGTATTTTAGTTGAAAAAGTCCTTAAATTAATGAAAAATCAAGTATATGGACTTTGGAATTAATATGGAAGAACTTGAAGAAGTTAAAGTTTCAATTTAAAGATGTTTCAGCAATGGCGCAGGCAAGTGTCGACACCTGAGGATCAAGTGTCGACACTTGAAGAGTGAAGTGTTGACTCAAGGCCTGAGACAAACAGAAAACTTCAGAAAGCACTTTCAGTCAAGTGTCGACACCTGGAGCTGAAGTGTCGACACCTGGAGAACAAAGTGTCGACACCTGGAGAACAAGTGTCGACACTTGAAACTGAAGTGTCGACACCTGGACGTGAAGTGTTGATACTTGAATAGTAACGGCTAGTTTTCTAGCTGCAGAACTTCTTCAACTTGGCTCCAACGACCATATTTTCCACCCTAATGGCTATAAACGGTCATTTAAGTGTTGGGAGGCTATATAAACATCAAGAATCAAATGGAGAAGTAATCCTTTGGTGAGTTTCTTGAATATTCTTAAAGGATTCAATAGTTGAGTGATTAAAAGCCTTCAAGCTTCCAAGTTTCAAAGAGAGTGATGCAGAACAAATAAAGGGATGCGATGCGGAAGTAGATTAAGATTAACTAATTTTTTTTTGTGTGTTTTATAGTTTGTAGAAGTTGGCTTCAAATCAAAGAAAGTTAACCTAACATTGAAAGAGACTAATATGATAATTGAAAGCACAATTTTAAGGAAACTAAAGTATCAGAGTAGTTCAGAAGCAACGGATCGCTGGGGGTGAGAAACTCCCAGACCTAGGATTCGCTCCGAACTTTCAGCAGAACAGAAATAAAGAGAAGAGATGGTTTTACCTAACCAGACAATGATCTTCACAGATTTGGTGGAGGAACTCCCGAGTAGATTGTTGGATCCCGGATTCAGATATCTTCGTAATGGATCCTCCAATACTGGTCCTTTGGCGGGTTGGCTTCTCCTGAACTCAAGATCTGGAAGAGAAGAAAACAATTGATGGAATCAGAGAGTCAAGGGAAAGATTTACCAGGTTGATGAATTTGAATATTGAAATTGCTGAAAACTGGATTCTCCTGGATGTTGATGTGATTTTCCTTGGAACTTGCTCTGGATCTGAAGTAGCCGGACTGGATCTGGATGAAGGTGGACGGCCTGGACTTGTAGAGAGAGAGAGGCCGTGGGAGATGGATGGATCTAGGGTTTGATGGATTGAAAATAATGAAGGGTGGCTAGGGTTTTGGAATTTCAAGTGGCTAACCTAGGGTTTTGGATAAAGATGGAGATCTCTCACCTCCTCAAGGCTCCAATGGAACCCGGATTACCCCCTCACGGAGCTCAACACTTAGAATAGTGCGGAAGAAGAGAAACCTAGGTCACTCAACACAAGAGAATAGCAAAAAATAATTTTCTTCATTGATTTCTTAAAGTTACAAAGAGGGGTCTATTATATAGACCTAAAATTTTCTCCTAGCTTGTACAAATTCCCATGTGGGACTAAACTCTTCCAACCCCTAGATTAGGTAGAAAATCCTCTTCCTTGGCCGACCAAGAGTCAAAAAAAATTGGGACGGCCATAAAGGAATTGTTTTGGAACTTTTATGGCACCTCCTTGGAGTTGGATTGGATTTGGAGTCCTCTTCTTCTTATGGTATTTCTTCTTTTCTTCCACTCCAAGTTAAGCTCTTTGATTTTGATTTGAACTTCAATTAGGAGTAGGTTGGATGTCCTTCTTTGATTTCTTCTCCAAGAGAAGTTTTCTTCCTTCTTTGCTTAGGTAAATTAGGCAGGTGTGGGCGCCTCCTTTAATTTAGCCTCCAATTTGATTTTTTTTTTTGGATGTGGGGACCATGACACTGGGATGCCTCTATGGCGCCTCCTGGACTCTGGCATGTGCTCGGAGTGTGGCTGGGCGTGTGGCTTGGAGTGTAGCCTCCACTTGCTTGAACCTTGAGTTGATTGGAAGAGAAATGTGGCACCATTTTGGACCAAATTGAAACCACATTGGGACTTGCACCGAGTCAACATGACTCAACAAAATTTAAATGGTGACTCAAGAAATAAATAAAAATAAATAAACTGGTTGACCAGGTCAACCTTTATTACAAACCCTAATTTCTCGGGCAATGTCAATCAGAGATCCAAATGGAGCTCTGAAGTCTTCTTCTGAGTCTGGTGCCCGCACCAATTCTCCCAGGGTGGGAGGAACTCGACCCTGTCGAGTAAGGCTCAAGTTGGCTCTGGTATCTCTCCAAGAGGTCTGGGTCCAATTCTTGTAATTCTTCTCGGGAGATCCAAGAGTCATCAGAATCTGGCCTTTCTTGCCAGCGGACCAGGTACCTTTGGTATCCTCGATTACGAGTAGAGATAACCTGATCATCCAGGATCTTTTCAATATGCTCTTTCCTCACAGGCCAGTTTGTTGGTGGACACACAGGGTCGGGATCACTCTCAATGATAGGATTAGGCTCAAAAGGCTCACTAGGAATCACAGCTGGCTCCCTGTACTCTACTAAGTCTGTAATGTTGAAAGTAGAGCTAATGCCTAGTTCTGGAGGCAACTCGAGCACATAGGCATTGGATCCTACTCTCTTTACCACTCTAAATGGTCCAGCTCCCTAGCATGTAACTTTCTAACGGTTCCAGGAGGAAAACGTTCAGGCCTTAACCTAATCATCACATAGTCTCCCTCAACAAAAGATTTGACTCGCCTTTGAGTATCAGCCAACTTCTTATAAGTTTCATTACTTAAATTATTTTGGCATGAATTTCTTTATGCAAGTCTTTTACATGCTGTGCAAAATTCTCAGCAGACTCGGAGACTCGAGTGTGGACAGGTAAGGGACTAAGTCAAGAGGTGTGTGAGGTTTGTACCCATGTACAATTTCAAATGGACTCTTACCCGTAGACCTATTGACCGAGTCATTGTACGCAAATTCTGCCCTTGGTAGGTATAAATCCCAATTTCTGGTATTTTCACCAACAAGACATCTCAGCAGATTTCCTAGGCTACGGTTCACTACTTCAGTTTGGCCATCAGTTTGGGGATGATAGGCAGTTGAAAACTTAAGTTTTGTCCCTAACTTATGCCAAAGGGTCTTCCAAAAGTAACTGGTGAACCGGACATCCCTATCTGAAATGATTGTCTTAGGTAGGCCATGGAGTCTAACTATCTCATTGAAGAAAAGTGTGGCTACCTTAGACGCATCAAAGGTTTGGGAACAAGGCAGGAAGTGGGCCATTTTAGAGAATCGGTCGACTACGACACAGATAGAATCATGTCTCCTCTGGGTCTTAGGTAAACCTAACACAAAATCCATACTCACATCTTGCCAGGACGATCTGGGACAGGGAGTGGGGTATAAAGACAGTGTTTTGTTTTCGCTGTTTGGCAACAGCGCAGGTTCGACATCTAGCTACAATATTAGCTACATCCCTTTTCAAGCTAGGCCAGAAAAAGTGGTCTTCAATAGCTAGAATGGTCTTGTCTTTTCCAAAATGGCGGCTAAACCTCCAGCATGGATTTCCCAAATCAAAAATTCCCTAAGAGAAGTTCTAGGGATGCTAAGCCTATTTTTGAAGAACAAAAAACCATCTACAAGGGTATAATCCTGGTGATTACTAGATGGTCCTTGAACTAGATCCTGATACACAGTTGTGAAATCCGGACAAGACTCATATTCCTCTTTGATTTGCTCAAACCCTATGACCTCAGTTCTAACAGAAGTTAATAGAGATCGGCGACTAAGGGCATCAGCTACCTTATTCTCAACTCCAGCCTTATGTTTCAGGACAAAAGTATAGGACTGGATATATTCTACCCACTTAGCATGCCTAGGGTTAAGCTTCTTTTGGGAGTTCAGAAATCTAAGAGCCTCATGGTCCGAAAATAGTACAAATTCCTGCGGTAGCAAATAATGTCTCCAGTAACGCAAAGCTTGCACCACCGCATAAAATTCCTTATCATAGGTAGAATACCTAAGCTTAGCATCATTAAGTTTTTCACTAAAGAATGCTATGGGATGATTCTCTTGGCTTAGGACTCCACCTATTCCTACACCTGAAGCATCACAGGCAACCTCAAATACTTTAGAAAAATCAGGTAATCTCAGAATGGGTGCCTGGGTCATTTTCTCCTTAAGATCTAGGAAGGCTTTATGGGCTGACTTAGTCCAATGAAATTCTCCCTTCCTAATACAATCAGTGATAGGAGCAGCTAAAGTACTAAACCCTTGATGAATCGCCTATAGAAGGTAGCCAAGCCGTGGAAACTTCTAACTTCATGCACATTGGTTGGCTCTGGCCAGTCTACTATGGACCTAATTTTCTCAGGATCGGCCGCCACGCCGTCAGGGGTTACTACAAAACCAAGAAAGATAACTCTACTAGTCATGAATTCACACTTCTTAAGATTACCGTAGAGTCTCTCATTCCTCAAAACTTGGCAGACTGCTCTAAGGTGGCCTAGGTGATCTGCTGGGGTCTTACTATAGATCAGGATGTCATCAAAATAGACCACCACAAATTTTCCTATGAAAGCTCTAAGTACCTGGGTCATAATTCTCATGAAGGTACTAGGGGCATTGGACAACCCAAAAGGCATAACAACCCATTCATAAAGACCATCCTTAGTTTTGAAAGCAGTTTTCCATTCATCCCCGGGTCTAATCCTAACCTGATGATAGCCGCTTTTGAGATCAATCTTAGAAAAAACCATTGCACCAGCCATCATATCAAGCATGTCATCTAGTCTAGGGATGGGAAACCTATATTTGATTGTAATTTTATTGATGGCACGACTGTCAACACACATCCTCCACGTGCCATCTTTCTTTGGGGTCAGTAAGGCTGGGACTGCACAAGGGCTAAGACTTTCTCTAATAAACCCCTTCCTCAATAATTCTCCAACCTGCTTTTGCAGTTCTTCATGCTCAGATGGATTCATCCTGTAATGGGGCAAGTTGGGCAAAGTCGCTCCTGGGATTAGATCTATGGCATGCTGGATATCCCTAAGAGGTGGAAGGTGGTCTGGCAAATCCTCGGGAAAGACATCCTCAAATTCTTTTAACACAGGTTTAACTTCTTGAGGAGGCTCTGAGGGTTCCGAAGTTCTAAGTTCCTTAGCAGTCAACATCCAGATGGGTG
The DNA here is from genome assembly GCA_021397845.1 of Areca catechu. Lineage (NCBI taxonomy): Eukaryota > Viridiplantae > Streptophyta > Magnoliopsida > Arecales > Arecaceae > Areca > Areca catechu. Next base: position 54,640,069 of record CM038038.1, read on the forward strand.
AACCACTATGAATTTCTTGTTCTAGATCCTTAGCACTGATTAGGTTCACTCCAGTTTTCATCTCCTTAACCTTACCGGCTCCTTTAGTTACCTTGTCCTTAGGGGGAACGGAATGGATCGTAATCTTCTTCCCATTGAAACTAAAGACACAGGTATTGGATTTTCCTAAGAGGGTGGCATCATGATCATACAACCAAGGTCTTCCGAGAATTATGCTGCTCACCCCCATGGGTAAGACATCGCACCAAATCTTTTCGTGATAAGATTGCATTTGGATTTGGACTTGACATCTAGACTGGATGGGTATGGAGGTAGAATCTACCCAAGAAACCTTATAGGGGTTGGGATGGGGAACTGGGATTAAGCCTAACATCTTGACAGTGCTAGTAGAGATGGCATTTACACAGCTCCCACTATCTATGATGATCTTACATACCTTATCCCCTAATTTAAGAAAAGTCTGTAGGATGTTAGTCCTACGCCAATCCTCTTGAACTAGATTCTGGGATAGGATGCATCTTACAACTCCTAATTGGTCAGATTCATTGGGTTCCTCCTCTCCTCCATACTCCTCAACCAAATTCATTCCGGCCTCATAAACTTCTTCTTCAAATTCCTCACTGGGCTCGGAATTATCATTCTCTCCCTCTTCTATGTAAAGGGATCTCCGCGGGCACTGGCTAGCAACATGACCTACCTTATGACACTTGAAACAGGCTATGGCAGTACACTGACTGGAAATGTGACCTGGTTTCTGACACTTAAAACAGGTGATATTTGAACTAGGGGTTCTCTGGGTGTCAGGTGCCTTACCTTTGTCCATGGGCCTAGGGGTAGAAGTACCCTGAAAAGGTTTACTAGGGATAACTTGGCTAGGTCCATTCCTTGGGATTGGGGCACTAACCCTAGAAGGTATAGGTCCTCTCTGAAATTTCTCAGTGTTCAGTGCAATCTGGTAGGCTTGGTCTAGATCAGTAACCTCTCTCAGAAATAGTTCTCTCTTGATATCTTCCCTCAGTCCAGCCCTAAATCTAGACAAAGTGACTTCGTGGGCTTCACTCACATCACATCTCATTAGGTATTCATCAAAAGTAGCTATGTAGTCTGAGACAGATCGGTTTCCTTGTTTCAGGTTTTGCCATTGGTCTAACAGGTTTTGCTGGTATGAAATGGGTAGGTATTTATCTCTCAGTTTTTCTTTCATACCCTGCCAAGTGGTTATGGGCTCAACATTCCGTCTCCTAGTAGTCAACTCAATGTTCCCCCAGTATAACCTAGCTTGACGCACTAATTTCATCTTGGCAAACTTGTATTTCCTCTCCTCAGACATAGCATACCACTCAAAGTATTGGTCCATCTCACCTCCCAATCAGAATACACCTTAGGGTTCAGACTACCATCAAAAGTGGGTGCATCTAATTTGATGTTCCTGATGAACCTATCATCTCTATCTTCAGGCTCTGGGTCAGGCCTCCTATGATTAGGTTCAGGATCTCTATAAAGGCCTTCTAGGCTCCTGATGTGGGTGAGGTTGAGGCACATTAAAATCGGGGTCAGGAGTCCAATTCCGATGTCTAGGTTCTTCAAGTACTTGGACTCGGTCCCTAAGTTGGGTAAGATCCTCATGAATTTGTGCGCTAAACTGGGCCACAGTGTTGTCATATCCTGATTCATTTTAGCCATACTTTCAGTAAGAGTTCTGATCATGGCCTCTAAATCAGGTTGGGTTTGACCAGGTTGATATGGCACTCCGTTTCTGGTAGACATGATGATTCAAGCAAGCACACAAAATGAGACTAGACTAAATCGACTACTGGAACACTAGACCTAGAGTCCAAACTAGATGCCCAATCAGAGTGGCAAGCTAGCCTGTAGTAACTCAGGACTCAGCCAGGCAGGTGTAAGGGGAGTGTTAGGTCCCTGATCGCCAATCCTAGACACCAATCAGTGATTGGCCAGGTAGGCGGACCAGCACACAAGCCCTTCGGGACGTAGTCCCTGAACCACCGTTCTAGACACTGAGTGCTAAGCACACACAGAATAACTCAGCAAACTGACTCAACACTAGCCTAGACCCGACCAATTGGTGTCCCTAGCCCACTAGGGCAAATTAGGTCTTACTGATTTTAAATTAGGTCTAGGTTCGAATGATTGGATGGTGGTTTTGGGCTAAGGAGAGGTAATCAACTCCTCCCCTTATCTTAGATGCTCAATTGCCCTTAAGTAAATTATGAGATGATCACTCCAAAAAAGAATTGAATTGCAGAACACAAAAAATAGAGTTACTGTTTTTTAATTCTCAGAGTTTTTACCGAAACCAATAAATTGCAGAAAAATTATGGAAAATAGGTTCAATTATACTGGTTTCAACGAAGCAAAAATCATTCAATTCGGAGTTTTATCCAGGGAGAAATAATTCAGATAACAGGGCAATTACGGGCTGCAACTAGATTGTCTTTTCCGTTTATAATCCTGCTACGAAGTTATAACCCAATGGATCCCCTACACGCCCTAGGAACACCCGTGGAATGGGAGGAGGAGGCTTGCGCCTCGCTTAGTTCCTAGGACCGGACATCCTGGGGAGTCTACTTCGAGCAGACAAAATAAAAAGAGATCAATCAAAGCAAGCAAGCAAATCAGAAACCCTAGACTGGGCTCTGATACCAAAAATGATGCAGAACAAATAAAGGGATGCGATGCGGAAGTAGATTAAGATTAACTAATTTTTTTATTGTTGTTTTTATATGTTTGTAGAAGTTGGCTTCAAATCAAAGAAAAGTTAACCTAACATTGAAAGAGACTAATATGATAATTGAAAGCACAATTTTAAGGAAACTAAAGTATCAGAGTAGTTCAGAAGCAACAGATCGCTGGGGGTTGAGAAACTCCCAGACCTAGGGTTTCGCTCCGAACTTTCAGCAGAACAAAAATAAAGAGAAGAGATGGTTTACCTAACCAGACAATGATCTTCACAGATTTTGGTGGAGGAACTCTCCCGAGTAGATTGTTGGATCCCGGATTCAGATATCTTCGTAATGGATCCTCCAATACTGGTCCTTTGGCGGGTTGGCTTCTCCTGAACTCAAGATCTGGAAGAGAAGAAAAACAATTGATGGAATCAGAGAGTCAAGGGAAAGATTTACCAGGTTGATGAATTTGAAGATTGAAATTGCTGAAAACTGGATTCTCCTGGATGTTGATGTGATTTTCCTTGGAACTTGCTCTGGATCTGAAGTAGCCGGACTGGATCTGGATGAAGGTGGACGGCCTGGACTTGTAGAGAGAGAGAGGCCGTGGGAGATGGATGGATCTAGGGTTTGATGGATTGAAAATAATGAAGGGTGGCTAGGGTTTTGGAATTTCAAGTGGCTAACCTAGGGTTTTGGATAAAGATGGAGATCTCTCACCTCCTCAAGGCTCCAATGGAACCCGGATTACCCCCTCACGGAGCTCAACACTTAGAATAGTGCGGAAGAAGAGAAACCTAGGTCACTCAACACAAGAGAATAGCAAAAAAAATTTTCTTCATTGATTTCTTAAAGTTACAAAGAGGGGTCTATTATATAGACCTAAAATTTTCTCCTAGCTTGTACAAATTCCCATGTGGGACTAAACTCTTCCAACCCCTAGATTAGGTAGAAAATCCTCTCCCTTGGCCGACCAAGAGTCCAAAAAAATTGGGACGGCCATAAAGGAATTGTTTTGGAACTTTTATGGCACCTCCTTTGGAGTTGGATTTGGATTTGGAGTCCTCTTCTTCTTATGGTATTTCTTTTTTCTTCCACTCCAAGTTAAGCTCTTGATTTTGATTTGAACTTCAATTAGGAGTAGGTTGGATGTCCTTCTTTGATTTCTTCTCCAAGAGAAGTTTTCTTCCTTCTTTGCTTAGGTAAATTAGGCAGGTGTGGGCGCCTCCTTTAATTAGCCTCCAATTTGATTTTTTCTTCTTTGGATGTGGGGACCATGACACTGGGATGCCTCTATGGCACCTCCTGGACTCTGGCGTGTGCTCGAGTGTGGCTGGGCGTGTGGCTTGGAGTGTGGCCTCCACTTGCTTGAACCTTGAGTTGATTGGAAGAGAAATGTGGCACCATTTTGGACCAAATTGAAACCACATTGGGACTTGCACCGAGTCAACATGACTCAACAAAATTTAAATGGTGACTCAAGAAATAAATAAAAATAAATAAACTGGTTGACCAGGTCAACCTTTATTACAAATCCTAATTTCTCGGGCAATGTCAATCAGAGATCCAAATGGAGCTCTGAAGTCTTTTCTGAGTCTGGTGCCCGCACCAGAGAGCATTCAAAGTCTACACTACAAGCATCAATCAAAGGCTTCACTAATTTGAAGACAAGATCTTCATCAATAATCAAGGGCTTCAAAGAGATATTTGCTTTATTTTAAAAAGCTTTTATTGTATTCATTTAAACTTGCTCTTACATTGTTTTACTTAAAGTTTTTGGTGAGCCTTGGAAAATCAAAGAAATTTTTGGTAAGCCTTTGAAAACCAAAGAGGTTGTTGGTGAGCCTTGAAACCAACTAGGATTTTACTTGTGAGCCGAAGCCAAAATAAGTTGTTTAGGTTCTTGGTTATCCCGTAAAACCAAGGGTGGTTGTTGGTGAGCCTTGAAACCAACTAGGGTTTTACTTGTAAGCCCGAAGCCAAAACAAGTGTTTAGGTTCTTGGTTATCCCATAAAACCAAGGGTGGTTGTTGGTGAGCCTTGAAACCAACTAGGATTTGACTTGTGAGCCCGAAAACAAAACAAGTTGTAAAGATTGTTGGTGAGCCTAAGTTATAAAACCAAACTTAGTAAAATTCCCAAGGGATTCTTGGAGAGTGGATGTAGGTGCTTGGTTGGCACCGAACCACTATAAATCTTTGGGTTTGTGTGATTGTTCTCCTTGTACTTTTATTTTTTTATTTTCGCTGCATTTATTTGAAATACACAAGCACTTGAATTGCATTAGCACATACTTGCTTTAGTTCACATTTTGCAAATAGTATAAAAGTTTTATAAAACCCAATTCACCCCCCTCTTGGGTTGCCTACTTGAGCCTATAATTAATATCAGAGCCGGTTTTCTATTTAAAAATCTAACAATTTTGAGCTAAAGTTCATGGTAACCCTTGTAGGTATTAGTGTTAGACCACCATTTTTCAATGGTACAAATTATATATTTTGGAAAACTCACATGCGCATCCATATTTAATCTATTAGTTATCATCTTTGGAAAATTATTGTTAGTGGTCCTCATATTCCTTCCATGTTGGTTAATGGCATTTCCATTCCAAAGCTTGAAGAGGATTGGAATGAATATGACATTAAACAAACTGAAATCAATGCTAAAGCAATGAACTTACTTTATTATGCATTGGACTTAAATGAATTTAATAGAATTTCTACATGCATATCGGTGAAGGAAATATGGGACACACTAGAAGTTACTCATGAGGGTACTCTTCAAATGAAGAACACTAAAATTAATTTGCTTGTACATTCTTTTGAAATTTTTGAAATGATGCATTATGAATCTATATCTGATATGTTTTCAAGATTTATGACTATTATTAATGAATTAAAAAGTCTTGGCAAAATCTATACTAATGCTGATTTGGTGAACAAAATTCTTAAATCCTTGCCAAAATCATGGGATCCAAAGGTGACGGCGATCCAAGAAGCTAAAGATATAGAAACCTTACCTTTGGAGGAGCTTATCGGTTCACTCATGACTTATGAGTTGAACTTATAGCAAAGGATAGTGGAAGCTGATATAGAAAAGAAGATAATGGCTTTCAAAGCCAAAAAAAAATTCAAGGGAATGATGGCAACTTGGAGCGATAGCGAAGATTCAAGTATGGATGATGAAGTTGCCCATCTTTGTTTCATGGCAAATGAGAAAAAGGTATGTACTGAAAATGATTATAATTTTATCTTTGATGAACTACATGATGCATCTAATGATCTTGTGCATGAATATAGATTGCTAAAAATTGAGCACAATAAATTAAATAGGCATGTAGATTCATTTTCTCTTGAAAACACCAATCTTACAAATAAAAATGATGATTTAAATGCCAAGATTGATATTTTGAAAAATGAAAAGAATAATTTTTCTAAAGAAAAAGAATTTTAAGAAAAAGAGTTTTTAGAAAAATAAAATATTATTTTGAAAGATTTATATGATAAAAATATTTTGGTTGAGGAAAAGAAGCAAAAACTTTTGAAAAATTTTCTATTCCTGTTTCTTTCAATTTATCTTCTAAATATGGTTTTAATGCTTATCCTTCTAGATTAAGAAAAGTTTGGGTTCCAAAAGGAACCATAATTACTAATCATAAAGGATCCAAGAAAGTTTGGGTACCAAAAATGTCCATTTAATTTATTTTACAGGAATGTCTTGCAACCCAATATGAAGAAAGGAAGTTCTTGAAAAGAGGTTATACAAGACAATTTAAAGAAGTGGACAAGCTACATTTGAACTAAATGGTAAAAGGAAGGACTTTGTATATTGGTAAATTCTAAACATCTCCTTCCATAATTAAAAATGTAGATTAATTTTTATTGCATCAATTACTTTAAAAAATTATTTATATAGTTAATTAGAATCAAGTTTGGACTTATCATCATTGGGTATGATCATGAACTTTTTGATGTTGATGAATTTTATGCTATCATGATTAAACTTATGATTGTAAGACATTCACTTGATTTTGATTAATGTATTTCATGAAAAATACTTTTAAAAATGCATATTGATTTGAAAAATATTTTAATTGATTAATTAGAATCAAGTTTAGACTAATAATCATTAGTTGTGATCATGACTATTTTGATGTAAATGGATTTCATGCTCTCATGATTTCAACTTATGATTATTAGACTTTACTTGATTTTGATTAATACAGTTTTTGAATAATTTCAAGTGAAATATTACGATTTATATGCTTTCATTGTTGGCATCTATGCTTAAGTTAGAATTGATTTGAATCAAGTATAGAACTGGTAGTTAAGGGTTACATTTAAGAAGAAGATATGCATATTGACAAACCCTTGCTCTAGTAGCTAGACTTGATATCATATTACTTCTAGCATTTGTATAGATATCAAATCATCTTAAATTGAATTTGAAATCATGCTAAAAGATTTTATGTGATATAAATGCTTTGTATTTTGAAAATCATAAATATCTTGAAAATTTCAAATCTTGATGCATGAGTTTTCATATTTTATTCCTCAAATAAATGCATATTTTCAAAGAAGGAATAACATTTAGGGAGTGCATCCAAATATTTGTTATCATATTTGATGCTTTGAATATTTTGCTTGATATCATGCTGTACTTATATTGCTCTGATACTCTTTCTCCTTATTTCAAATCTAATTTTTAAGGAGAGTTGCATTCAAATGGTATCATATTTCAATTGGTATCATGTTCAATTTGTATCATATTCAATCGATATCATAATTTATTTGATTTCATGCATTGATTTTGATGACCTACTTGCTATTCTTTCTGACTTCATTCCCACTTTGTATTGCCTTTCACCCTTTTTCATAATGTCAAAAAGGGGGAGAAAATTGTTAAGTATGAAAAGGGGAAGATAGGATAAACATGAAAAATCATATGAGAAATGAAAGAAAGTGCAAAAGGGGAAGAAGAATGCAAAATATTTTTATCTAAAGGGAAAAATTAGTAAGAGAAAAAAATTTGAGAATTTAAAAATTTTGCATATTTTGAAAAATATTTTTTGAAAACTTTGTGGATCATATATTGAGGGGGAGCTTGGCGCTTATTATTTTGAGCTTACATGTTTATCTTATTGTTAATCTTTTTAAGCTTACCCTTTTCATATACTTAATGGTTTTGTCATCATCAAAAAGGGGGAGATTGTTGACTCTATCTTGATTTTTATGATTGACAAAATGTTTAAGTATATATAAGTACTAATTATATTTTAAAGTGTATTTTTCAGATCTTAGTACTCAACCATGTTGGATGAAGAAATGCTTATATTTCAGTTGAAAAAGTCCTTAAATTAATGAAAAATCAAGTATATGGACTTTGGAATTAATATGGAAGAACTTGAAGAAGTTAAAGTTTCAATTTAAAGATATTTCAGCAATGGCACAGGCAAGTGTCAACACCTAGAAATGAAGTGTCGACACCTGAGGATCAAGTGCCGACACTTGAAGAGTGAAGTGTCAACTCAAGGCCTGAGATAAATAAAAAACTTCAGAAAGCACTTTCAATCAAGTGTAGATACCTGGAGCTGAAGTGTCGACACTTGGAAGTGAAGTGTTGACACCTGGAGAATGAAGTGTCGACACTTGAAACTGAAATGTCGACACCTGGAGGTGAAGTGTCGACACTTGAACAGTAATGGCTAGTTTTCTGGATAGCAGAACTTCTCCAACTTGGCTCCAACGGCCATATTTTCCTCCCTAATGGTTATAAATGGTTATTTAAGTGTTGGGAGGCTATATAAACATCAAGAATCAAATGGGAAAGTAATCCTTTGGTGAGTTTCTTGAATATTCTTAAAGGATTCAATAGTTAAGTGATTAAAAGCCTTCAAGCTTCCAAGTTTCAAAGAGAGCATTCAAAGTCTACATCTACAAGCATCAATCAAAGGCTTCATCAACTTGAAGACAAGATCTTCATCAACAATCAAGGACTTCAAAGAGATATTTGATTTATTTTAGAAAGCTTTTATTATATTCATTTAAACTTGCTCTTACATTGTTTTACTTAAAGTTTTTGGTGAGCCTTGGAAAACCAAAGAGATTTTTGGTAAGCCTTTGAAAACCAAAGTGGTTATTGGTGAGCCTTGAAACCAACTAGGGTTTTACTTGTGAGCCCGAAGCCAAAACAAGTTGTTTAGGTTCTTGGTTATCCTGTATAACCAAGGATGGTTGTTGGTGAGCCTTGAAACCAACTAGGATTTTACTTGTGAGCCTGAAGCCAAAATAAGTTGTTTAGGTTCTTGGTTATCCCGTAAAACCAAGGATGGTTGTTGGTGAGCCTTGAAACCAACTAGGGTTTGACTTATGAGCCCGAAGATAAAACAAGTTGTAAAGGTGTTGGTGAGCCTAAGTGATAAAACCAAACTTAGTGGAATTCCCAAAGGGTTCTTGGAGAGTGGATGTAGGTGCTTGGTTGGCACCGAACCACTATAAATCTTTGTATTTGTGTGATTGTTCTCCTTGTGCTTTATTTCTTTATTTCCGCTGCATTTATTTGAAATACACAAGAACTTGAATTGTATTAGCACATACTTGCTTTAGTTCATACTTTGCAAATAGTACAAAAGTTTTATAAAACCCAATTCACGCCCCCTCTTGGGTTGCCTACCTGAGCCTACACTTTATCAGTTAGAAACCCTAATTCCCAAGCTCCCTTATTCGATTACAACTAATATGTCATAAAAGAAGGTTTTTGAAACATACCTGGAATGCTATATTCCACTTCTTCCACTAGACTCACAAGTGTAAGTCCTCCAACGGTGATCCACACAAGATTTGAAATAAGGAAGAACTCCTTCTTGAAGTTGCTTGCCCGGGTAGGACTCTTTCGGTAGCCTTTTGGACTTTGGCTTTTGTAGAACTCACTATCCCACTATAAAACTCTTTGGACACTCTTCTAAACCACTCTTGGTTTTAGGATAACCCTCCTTTAGGATCCCTTAGGCTTATGTCCTAAAACAAAGCCTTGTCCTAATAGAAAAGACCTTATCTTAATAAGACAAGTCTTGTCTTAAAGAAAGGAAGAGGGAGAGAGAAAAACTCAGATGGATAATACGGTAGAACCTAGACTCCTATTTTAGATGACCGAATCAATCTCATCTCATTCCACCGTACACCCTTTAAATTGTTTTTTAAAGGGCATGAAACACATCCCAAAATCTCTTATCAGATATGTTTCTTCATATATGATAAGACTCTTTAGGATTCAAGAGTCTTATCTGACATCTCTTCATGTCCAAACGAAACCTTCTCATGCCAATGGCATGTACCGGTCTCTGGAAGAGTCAAGAGGCTTCTTCTCATTTCCCAAAAGTCGGAGAAAATCGAAGAGATCTGAAAGCAGAAGGACTCTGCTTCAAACCGTGCGCCCTCTCATGAAAAGTCGCAACCTTTCATGTGCACCATTCATCCTTTCCTTCTTCACGCCAATTCAAAAATCATTGACCAGCCAAATCCTTCATGAAAGGACATGGAGATAAAGGTAAAGATTAGAAGAAGTCCAATCAACAGAAGAAACTCATCTGCAGAAGGACTCTTGGTCCTTTCTGCGCGCCAAATGAAGAGTCGCTACTCTTTACAATTTGGTCAACCTTTTTCCATGCCATATGCTACCTTTGACAAAGTCAAAGTATATGCAATATAGGTGTCAAATGAAAGGGAATTAAATAAGCTTTCTGACCATATAAAAATTTTTTTGATCAGAGAACTATAGACCTTTCTAGGCCTTTTTGAATGCCAACATATCATTTAGGCACCAAGAGTCCTATGCCTTAGGGACTCTTCATAATTCCGAGATAAAACCTCCAAAAAAATATCAGATAAAATCTGATAAATTCATCCTACTTAGAACATAACCCAATTTAGGTCTCCCATAAATTGGTTAGTCCATTTAGCAAGCAATCGGACCCAATCCAATTGGGTTTAGGAATTAGGTTAGCCTACACATGCTAGTGTGTCACCTAGCTAACCAATTAGGATCCTATGACCCTAATTAAATCATGAATGACTTCCTTGTCCAATTCTTTAGTGTGTGTGATCCATTGGGTTCCACATATAGCCAGCAGTAGGTTTAGGTTTGAGCCGATTCGATCCAATCAAACCCGATTGACCTAATTAGGTCAAACTAGCTCATCTAATTGTCCAATTCGAACCATCCATCGAATTGACTCATGAAACCAATCCAATTGGTTCATGAATACCTACAAGATAAGATTGATGTCTAGCAACGTATCATGCCTACCCGGAAGATGAAAAATTTGGTTGAAATTACTAAAATACCCTTCAGTAGTAAGTTACCGTGCAATTCAATCTTTCGATCTCCCATTATCCCGATTAAGAATAGGTATGGATAGATATCAAACCCTAATACTTAATCACATCGAATCTCAACTCGATAGTGAGGACTCAGCTAATGACTAATTAGATTCCACTAATCTCATCCTGCTTTGATCAAAGGCTCCTTAAGTTACTCATCGAAGAGATTGCATAGGATAACAATTTCTCTTACTAGGAATGATCGATTCCTTGTTAGTCCACTCATATCCTTCATACACCTTCCACCATACCCAGAACATCCCGTATATGTTGTAATGGCATGAATGAGTATGAACCAAAATATGGCTTAGTGTGCAGAAGAAACCATGGTGACCTCAGGTCTAAAGATCACATGTATAAGGGATCTATCTTTTGATAAGTAGTAAGACTTCCATAAGATAGTCCCGGTATGGATCAGTTCAGTATACTCATAGCCTGATGAGCACCCTTATCCTTGTATTAGTGTCTCCACACAAGTGGTTGTGAGACCAACCACTCTCATCATCTGAGCATACATAGGATAAGCTAGTCTTACCGGATTTATTGATCCCAGAACAATGGTCCAATGACTAGGAACATTTTAGATTAGGATTTATAGGAAATTAGGTCTCACTGTTATGAACTTGATCATAACACTAATTCTATTGCTTTAATCTATGGAGTTCATCATAATCATAAATAAGACACAACAGTATATGATGAAAATAGATGCCCTTATTAATATGTAATGTCATAAAGAGTTGGAAGAATACAAAAAAGGCCCTTACAATGATTGGCTCTTAGTGCACTTTTCTATCAGGAGTGAGGCTGTCATATCGGTGGAAGTCTTCTTGCAATCCTTCCCGATCGATCATTTTGCCGAACCAGCCAACTCCGAGCAGAGAAGGATTGACCTCGACCTGCTCAAAGAAACCTGATTCCAAGCTGACCTGAAGATGGCGACATATCACCAAAGGATGGCCAAATATTACAACTCTTGAGTCAAGGCTCGAAGCTTCTAGGTCGGAGACTTGGTTCTGCGGAGGACAGAGATATCTAAGCCGACCGAACAAGGAAAGCTCTCCCCTAACTGGGAATGCCCCTATCGGATAATTGAAGTGATCCGAGCCAGAACTTACCGACTCGAGCATCTAGACGGATGGCAAGTGGTGCAACCTTGGAATTTAGATAACCTCCGCAAATATTATCAATAAAGGCCACAATTCATTCTATGAAAAAGTCTGACCCCGCTCGGCAAAGGCTCTAGGGCAGCCCACTCAAAAGTTCGACCCCGCTCGGCAAAGGCTCTGAGACAGCCCACTCAAAAGTCCGACCCCATTCGACAAAGGCTCTAGGGCAGCCCACCAAAAGCCCAACCCCATTCAGTAAAGGCTCTAGGGCGGCCCACCAAAAGTCTGACCCCACTCGGCAAAGGCTCTAGGGCAACCCACCAAAAGTCTGACTTCGTTCGGCAAAGGCTCTAGGGCAGCCCACTCAAAAGTCTGACCCCGTTCGGCAAAGGCTCTAGGGCAGCCCACTCAAAAGTCTGACCCCGTTCGGCAAAAGCTCTAGGACAGCCCACTCAAAAATGCGACCTCGTTCGGCAAAGGCTCTATGGCAGCCCACTCAGAAGTCCGACCCTGCTCGGCAAAGGCTCTAGAATAGCCCACCAAAAGTCTGACCCCGCTCGGCAAAGGCTCTAGGCGGCCCACCAAAAGTCTGACCCTGCTTGGCAAAGGCTCTAGGGCAGCCCACCAAAAGTCCAACCTCGCTCGGCAAAGGTTCTAGGGCAACCCACCAAAAGTCCGACCCCGTTTAACAAAGTCTCTAGGGCAGCCAACCAAATGTCCAACCCCACTCGATAAAGGCTCTAGGGCAGCCCACCAAAAGTCCGACCCCGTTCGACAAAGGCTTTAGGGTAGCCCACCAAAAGTCCAACCCCACTCGATAAAGGCTTTAGGGCAGCCCACCAAAAGTTCGACCCTGTTCTACAAAGGCTCTAGGGCAGCCCACCAAAAGTCCGACCCCGTTCGTCAAAGGCTCTAGGACAGCCCACCAAAAGTCCGACCTCGCTCGGTAAAGGCTCTAGGGTAGCCCACCAAAAGTTTGACCCCGTTGGCAAAGGCTCTAGGACAGTCCATCAAAAGTCCGACCTCGCTCGGCAAAGGCTTTAGGGCAGCCCACTCAAAAGTCCAACCCCGTTCAGCAAAGGCTCTAGGGCAACCCACTCAAAAGTCCGACCCCGTTTAGTAAAGGCTCAGGGCAGCCCACTCAAAAGTCCGACCTTGTTTGGCAAAGGCTCTAGGGCATCCCACTCAAAAGTCCAACCCCGCTCGACAAAGGCTCTAAGGCAGCCCACCAAAAGTCGACCTCGCTCGGCAAAGGCTCTAGTGTAGCCCACTAAAAGTTTGACCTGAATCAGAAAATATTACTTGAAGTTCCTAAGTACTTGAGGGATTTCTCTACAAATGGCTAAGTTCAAAATTTCCTTAGGAATATTTCTGAAAGAGATGAGTTCGGACTAAACCAACCTCTCGACACTTAGAAATATTTTAAAAGGGAATGAGTTCAGACCAGGCTGATCGCTTCACATTGAGAAAAACAAACACTGAAGACACATATCAGAAAAATAGGTAATTTTATTCCTTAACAAAAGATTTGTACAAAAGCGGGCAGACTTTTACAAATACTCTTAAGTCTGGCCCTGCGGGTACATGGAGGGACAGACTGGAATCACTTCAGCTTCAGCCTCCCATGCCATATCCGAAGTCCCAACCAAAGCATCCGTCGGTCCCACGTCAGCAGTAGCTTGGATGTCAGCTCCAATGTCGGTCGGGCCCCCTGCCTCTCTTGCGGCGGTAGCAGCTTGGGCATCGATCTCGATGTTGGTCGAGCCTGCTTCTCCTTCCACTGGCAGTGCCAGTTGTAGGGCAGTCAGGTCAAGCTCCGGGAAGGTCCGGCTACTTTCTTCAGGCAGTCATCGTAGCTATAGTCGTACCTTACCGCTACGGCTTCATCCATCTCCTCCTCGAAGCTAGCGAAAGCCTTGTACTCCGCCACGACGCTACTAGCTTGCTCCACCACCTGCTCTTTGGCCTCCTTCAGTAAGGCCATGTATTTTGCCAACACGGATTGGTGGGCTTGAGAGTTGCTCTCAGCGTCGGCAAATCGCTCCTCCTCTCACTCAGTCGACGGACTAAGGAGCTCACCCTTTTTTTCTTCTTCTTCAATCTGGCCTCCCAGTCGGCCAGTTGGACCTGCATATCTTCTGCCTACTTCCTCAAGGATTCGGCTTCGGCCCGACTGGCCGACATCCTTTCCTCCATGGCCTTTCATGATGCCTCTACCACCGCTTTGGCCGCCTTCGACCCCTCGACCTTCTTGGCCGAGGCCTTTTCCATAAAATGCATCTCGCTGAGACCCTCGTCCATTAAAAAGATCTCATAGAGAAACTGCAAACAACAAAACAGTGTTAGTCACATACAAGGAACGAGGAAAAGAGGACAGAAGTTGGAGGGCTAATGACTTACCCTCATCAGGTTGAGGTAAGAGCTCTTCGCTACCTCATTCAGATTCCGCCGACTCGACTCTTCCCAGTCGGCTTCCGTGATCGCCCCTTGAATAAATCCTTGGTTTGCTCGGGGTTATGGAGAGCGTGCTAGTGCTGGAAGGTTTCATAGCTGACTCTGCCGGCCTCCATTCCTTCGGCCACCCCCTTCCCCTTGTCTGCTGGGCGAACCACCTCTATTGGCTCAGCTGGTGTCGGGGCTGAGGCTGTCGCCACTTCGGCCGGCTCAGACGGCACTTGCTTTGGTTGGGCGACCAACCCCTTAGCGATGGGCGAAGGTCCTGGCCTTTTTGCCGCCAACCTCTCTGATAGAAGCATGTCATCCTCTTCGGAGTCTGACGCCACTATGATTATGGGCCGCTCCTCCATCCACTGTTTCTTTGCCTTGCCCGCAGTCGCCTCCACGGACTGGGCGGCCCTCTTTCTTGCTGCCCGCTCTGCTACCTTTGCTTTGTCAGGTTTCATCTTTTCTCCTGTTACAAGGACAAAACCAAAGTAAGTAAAGAAAACCTATGGAACAAAAAGAAGACCGATGGCAGCGGCTTCTATCCTACCTAAGCTTCCATGGCGGTTGATTCTGGCCAACTGGAGGCTATCCTCCCGAAGCAACTCATATACCGTGGTGGCACCGACCGCCTCCATCCTATTGAAGTCTGTCTGGTTGGCCATCAGCACTGCCCCCCCTTCGTTGGCTCTCAACCTTGGTTCCCCCCATGACAGAGTAAAACCCCAAGGTTGAAGACTATCCACGAAAAGAATCTGGACTTCCATCCATGGATGGCCGACGGAAGACACCCTAGTAGCTTCCGTCCAGGGCGAGGGCTAAACATTCACCATTCTTGGCTCCTAAAATCTTTTTTCAGGATGAAGAAGTTGGTGAAGAGGGAAGTCCTGGGCTCGGCTCTGAACCTCCGGCACAGAGAACCATGAAGCAGCTGATCTCCCGAATGCTATTCGGGGTCAGTTGTGCATGGGAGATCCAATACAGGTTGAAGACCTCTATAAAGAAATCACTTAAGAGAAACCTAAGTCCTGCTTTAAGGTGATCCTCATATATCGGAAGGGCTCCTGGACTCAGTGGCCTGATCACCTTCCTTCCCGGTTCGGGACAGAGAGATGCAAGGTAGAAGGGATGGTTATTTAAACCTAAGAGCTTCTACCCACTCCCGTGTCATCTCAGATTGGATTTTGCTGGGGCCTAACTCCTCCATGTAGCTGGAACTCCGGCTATCGAAGGCATTGCTATGGAGTTTGAAGAAGAGGAGACTAACCTGAGAGTTGGTTTCCTGAGGGGACGGTGATGGCAAATGGAGGTGCTCTATCTCTTCGAATGCAAATGCAGTAGGGAACCGCCCAGAGCCTCAGCACCTCCTTTTATAGTCCTTGAGAGAGTTGGTTCCCATCATCCCTCGACCCTCGCGACCCAAATGCCAGGCAGTACGAGTCCCCACATGACGGAAGTTGATGCGACACAAAGAAGTACGTTCAAGCCGCGATCCACGTGATCACTGATCAGTGGCGGAGAGTTCACCTCCAATATGGTGCAGACCGTCCAGATGTTGCCATGTCACTCAATCACTTCCGAAGCCCGATGACCAAGCGGGCCAGGCTGGCCCTTCATCATTGCGCCCCTTTCGCATTAACTGCCACTCCCCCGCCTCCAATGCGGGGTCGACACCTGTCCCAGGCGCAAACCTTTAAAGATTGGAAATGATCGGATGCAGCACGCCTGATCATACCGCAATCATTTCAAAGACGGGCGCATTCAATGCAAGGATGATGCCTCACCCTTTGAAGTCACAAGCCCTCCTGAAGGCCAAGAGCAGGGGCAACTGTTATACCTAATCAGCTCTTCTATGAACCAGACCAAAGATCCGACCGACCCGCTTAAGGTCCAACCGATCCACTAGAGGTCCGACCGACCCGCTAGAGGTCCGACCAACTCACTAGAGATCTTGCCGACCTACTCGAGGTCCGACCGACCCATCTGAGGTCCGATTGACCTGCTTCAATCGGGCTCGTACTAATTAGAAGGCTTTAGAAGCCCCTTCCAGCTGGTACTAGAATTCTGTTACAACAGATTCAATGACGTAGCCACGTCCCGGTGCCACCTATCCCACAACTTGATTCTCCTAGGGCAGATCGGATATTTTCAGCCTAGCACCTAACAGATTCTGGTAGTATTCCGTGCCTATATAAGGTCAATGGGGGGACTCCAAGCGGTGAGGGCACTTCTCCTTCTCTACGAGCGATCTCATTTTTGATTCCTCCATTCTGTTGCTCTAAGGCTCCCACTAACTTAGCCATCGAAGTATCCCCTATCGAATACCACCGGCCTGTGGAACTTCTTTGCAGGAAACGGAAGAGGCGCGCTCCAGCCAGACTAAGAGAACCCGGTCCGGAAAATTTAGCAACAACATGTCCGGAAAGTTAGCAACATGTATATATATTAATATATATATATGTATACATATATAAATAATATTATATATATGTATACATATATATACATAATATATATATATATGTATACATATATATACAACATATATATGTATACATATATATACATACATATATATACATACATATATTACATATACATACATATACATACATACATATATACATAACACATATACATACATACATATATATACATATACATACATATATACATACATATACATACATATATACATACATATACATACATATATACATATACATATACATACATATACATATACATACATATACATATATATACATATACATATATATACATATACATATATATATACATATACTATATATACATATACATATACATACATATACATATATATACATATATATATACATATTACATACATATACATATATATACATATATATATATATATTATGAAATAAATTAAATAAATTAATGACTCAAATCTATTTATTTTAAATTTAAATTTATTATGATAAGAGAATATGAATCAGATTAATACAAGGGGTAGCTTGAGGGAGAAGCAAAGGAAGCAGGTGCAGGGAAGCGGATGGGTGTGTGTGTCTGCGTTGCAAGATCGGGGGGACAGGGGCTGCCCGTGGTGGTGACCGGGGTCGGGGTAAATAGCTGGCGGGTTGGTCAGCCCCACAGTCCATGTTTGCGTGGAGACGTGGGTTTGAAGTTTTAAATATGGAAGCCACTCCTCCCTCCGGTTGGGAGCCGGGGTTGTGACCTGTGACAACCAGGAAACGCGTGCTTTGCCCCCAGGAGCTACATAGAAGAGAGGGAAGAAAAAGAGGGGCGACGGGAACGTCGATTCAATACTTGTTCCAGCCGTACTCTGTTTCGTCGTCGGGTTCTGTTCGGTCGATGTAAGAGAGGGGACAGAGTTTAAATTAACGGAAGAGGAAGAAGAAGAGGGTAAAGGGAGTCTCAAAAATAGCGTGATTTTAAGGGAAGTATCAGAAGGGCCAAGGAGAGGATGGAATGGCCGGCGTGTTTGGATGAGTTCCTCAGTCGGATGAATTCTCCCAGGTCAATTCTCCTGCTCTTTTTGCTCTGCTTACAAACCTATTTTCTTAATTATGTCTTCTTCTTCCTTCGGCCTTTGAGAGTTTGTATCTTCTAAAAAAATAACTCTTTTTTGTATTGCTTTGCAAACTTTCTCGCCGTTTTCCAACACCTCTGTGTTCTCCTCTTTGATTCACTCCTTTGTTTCCAACCCTTCCGGTTTTCGCGTTCAGTATCAGAATTCCCTGGTTTCCGGTCTTCCCAATTCTTTCGCCAAACCCCTACCTGCTATTTCGTTTTTATTTTTCTTCTCTCTTGACTCATCTCTCTCTTGCTTGCAGAGTCGTCATCGACAATGCCGTGTGCCCCACTGCGACCGTGGTCAAGGTGGACAGCCCCCGGAAGCACGGCGTCCTCCTGGAGGCGGTCCAGGCCCTCACCGACCTCGACCTCTCCATCAACAAGGGCTACATCTCCTCTGACGGCCGCTGGTTCATGGACGTCTTCCACGTCACCGACCCCCTCGGCCGCAAGCTCACCGACGACTCCGTCATCTCCTGCATCGAGCACTCCCTCACCCCCGGCGCCGCCCCCCACTCCGCCGCTGCTGCCCTTGATGGCCTCACCGCCCTCGAGCTCACCGGCACCGACCGCCCTGGCCTCCTCTCCGAGGTCTTCGCCGTCCTCGCCGACCTCCGCTGCAGCGTCGTCGAGGCCAAGGTCTGGACCCACAACAGCCGGATCGCCGCGCTCATCTTCGTCCGGGACGAGGATTCCGGGTCCCCAATCGAGGACTCCCACCGGATCCGCCGCGTCGAGGCCCGCCTCCGCCACGTCCTCAAGGGCGACCGCGACGACGTCCGCGGCGCGAAGACCACCACCGTGCCCTCGCCATCTCTTACCCACTCCGATCGCCGCCTCCACAGATGATGTTCGCCGACCGCGATTACGAGCGGATCTCCTCCGCCGAGACCACCTCCTCGTCGCCCTCATCGTCGCCATCACAACCGTCCATTTCGGTCCAGATTGGGTCGACCGCGGTTACTCGATCGTTAACATCGAGTGCCGCGATCGCCCCAAGCTCCTCTTCGACATCGTGTGTACCCTCACTGACATGGAGTATGTGGTGTTCCACGGCACCATCGACACCGATGGCGATCGAGCCCACCTGGTAGTTTGTTTCTTTGCTTTTTTTTCCAATTATGTCGGGGGGTCCCCATTTTCAGGCTAATATTTTCTACTTTTCTTGCCTATTATCTTTTGGTTTTGTCTGGAATTCTTTTTGAATTGTGGGTTAATTCTCGAGAGTTTTTTTTTTTACAGGAATTTTACATAAGGCATTTAGATGGGAGCCCCATCAGTTCGGAAGCAGAGCGGCAGCGTGTGATCCAATGCTTGCAAGCCGCCATCGAGCGCAGAGCATCCGAGGTACCTCCTTCGCATTTTGGCACTTAGCTAGCTTCTATTCCTCCCAAAAAGAGAGCTTATAGGCATCCGATTCTTTAATTCCAACTAGAATTTGATTTGTTCCTCTTGTGTTGGCGAATCCCAGGGTTTGAGATTGGAGCTGTGCACCATGGACCGGCGAGGCCTTCTCGCCGACGTGACCCGTACCTTCCGGGAGAACGGCCTCTCGGTGACTAGGGCCGAGGTCTCGACCAAAGGCCAAATGGCGATGAATGTGTTCTACGTCACCGACGCCGCCGGTCACCCGGCCGACCCCAAGATTATCGACGCCGTGATCGAGACGATCGGCAGCAAGTGCCTCAAGGTGAATGAGGAGTGGCCGCCGCGGTCGTGCCAGCAGAGACCGGCGGTGATCAGGCGGCGTCCGCGGTGGCGCTAGGCTGTTCCACTTGGGGAGCTTGGTGAAGAGGAATCTCTACAACCTGGGGTCATCAGATCCTGTTCCTAAGAATTGGGTGTATTCTAGGGTGTAGCCAGTACAATACCTTGCTTACTATTGGATTTGGTCCTGTTCGATTTGGTATTTTGTACATAAAAAGAAGATTATAAAAGCTTGTGGGGGGAGATGAGGAAGTGGTTTGCTGGTGGGGGAATTCAGGGGTCCACTCCATGCATGGTTGTAAAAGAGAAGAAACTTCTAAAAGGCTAAAAGAGAGCATGCACAGAAAAACAGAGGAAAAGGGTTGTTTGGGTGATGATTATAGGAGAGATTATATTGGGTGTGTGTTGTTGCTGGAATTGCTGGGTCCAGCTTGGGACAGTGGGTCTAAAATTGTCTGTGTGTTACATACGCTTGTAACTAATTGATTTTTTTGTACCAGGGATTGAGACAATTTTCTTCTCCTGCTCTCTAGATTCTTTTTTTATGGCCTGCGGAATCCAAAACGTGGCTTTACCGGGTCTCCGAAGGAGACGCCAGTCTGGCTAGATTTTTTAATATTTTTTTGTTTTTTTTTTTGAATCAAAAGAAGAGGGTCAGGAAATGTTTGATATATGGTTACGTCAACCTAAATATCACTGAACTACTGAATTATTTTTTTATTTTTTATTTTATTTCTAAATTTTCAGTTAAAATATATCCAAATCAAGATTAAAACTCCTGCCAGCTGTTGTGAGACAACTGTGTCATACGCGAGTGGCAACTAGATTTTTCTATTTAACTAACGTCTTTCACATCTATCTGGATTAGAGAAAAAAAGACCTGAAGGATTGTAGTTCGCAAGGGGAATAGGATATGCGATTTCTTAGCCGTCCATCGGTGGTCCTTTACTGGATTAGGTAGCTGAATGTTGGATGTCCAATTGTTGCTCCCTTGCTCATGGGACGATATTGACGATGATGGTGGTGGTGGGATTAAAATTTGTAGGTTTGACATTGAGAGCAGCGTGACATTAAGGTTATTTGGCTAGGTGTGCAAAATTGGGCCATTAATTGAATTATACAAATTTGTTTAATATTTCTGGATTGCTGACACTTGAAGATTTCTATTGATATTTTTCAGCCTAGGTAAAATAGTGTGCATATGAAATATGGTAATACTCCTTACCATGTATATATGACGTATGATGTATCCGAAAGGGTTGACCTTCCTTGCTGCAATGGTTGCCAGGTGGATAAATAAAAGTTTGGAGTGCTTGGAGATCTGTGTGGAGCACGATCAAATCATTGGTGACATAAAAAAAGTAAAAAAAAAAAAAAAAAAAAAAAAATCAACCATCTACTGTACAAAGGATTCAACTGAACCCAGGATTGGAAT
This sequence comes from Areca catechu, assembly GCA_021397845.1. Taxonomy (NCBI): domain Eukaryota; kingdom Viridiplantae; phylum Streptophyta; class Magnoliopsida; order Arecales; family Arecaceae; genus Areca; species Areca catechu. The sequence continues at coordinate 54,661,409 of CM038038.1, forward strand.
TTGATGAAAATGTGGTAAGCTTGGTTTTTCGGGTAATTTGTCTTGTTTGGTATACATGACAACTTGATTTTGACTTGTGGACATGAGGTGGCAAGGAGCATGCTTGATCACTACTTTTAACATGCCAGAAATTTGAATGAGTCTCTTAATTTTCAAATGAATTGATAACTAAAGTCAATGTGGATTGCTGCTGCTCTAGCTAGATTCGGATTCTTGGCTAAAAGTTTTGACCAAGTTCAGCTAATCGTTGCGAGGCATAGATATTGGACCATGTCAGCTCTAATATTTCTTTCGGACGCAAAGTTTTTTTTTATATGAAATTACTAGAAACCAACTGAATGTTAACCAAGCAAAACGTTAAATTACCCAGCAATTTTCTCACAAAATTGAGGCAAATTGGTCTTGTCCTGGGTCATCGACAACGTTTCTTGGCATCCAAGCATGAAGTGCATGTATTAGATAGGTCACAAATCCCCACAGACTCGTACGTATTTGGATCTTACCAAGGCCCAACCCGGACACGGTCCAAACCCATAAGCTTGTTGGTCAGCTGTAGACAGCTATAGACATTTTGATTGACCATGAAATATTTGAACCCAGTTATGCTATCTACTAATATGCCCGAATCAACCTAACTACTTTCTAATCATTTATCACTTCGGGTTTAGGTTTGTTTTTTGGGTCACCCCATTTGACAGGCACTGAGAATTTTACCTAGTACACGATATTCTAGCCTAACAAATGTCCTGTACAATTACTTTATTAATTGTACGGGGTAGGCTAATGAAATTTTCGAGGTCATGAAGGAGCTAAGCTTTTCAAATGACAATTTTTTAATCTCTAAGGCGGTATAGCCTAGTTGGTAGAGGCCTTGCCTCACTACCAACCGGTCAGGGTTCGAGCATGATTCTGTAGATGACTCGATTAATCTAAGAATTTTCTTGGAACCCGCGATAAGAGTGTGAGGGAGTTCCTTTTGTCCCGTGAGAGGTGGACGATCTTTCCCTTTGTTCCCGTTCTACTAGTCGTTTTCTTGAACCCCGCGATAGTCATTTTGCTTTTCTTGGAACCCGCGATAGTTAGTGTGAGTGTGAGTGAGGGTGAGGATCTCTCCCTTTGTCCCCGTTCTACTAGCCGGCCTGCGGGATAGCTACACCGGGATTATCCCCCCCTATCCCTTTCAGTAATCAAAAAAAAAAAAGACAGTTTTTTTCTTAAAAATTTGAATTTGGACTCTATCCAACCTAGACTTGGATTCCAATCATATCCAATACAACACAATCTAATCCATCTGATACTGCATCCTGTCTAGACCTATATCCGATCAAATTCTTGGCTAGATAGGTTGGTTGAAAATGTCAACTAGAACTCCTAATATGATAAGAGTAGATCTACATGAGGAGGCACTAATTGGATTCAACTTGACTGATAGCGCCCGTGGCACTAACCTTCCTACATTTGCTAGTTAAAAGTCCATTTCCTATTAGTAGATTTGTACCAAGAAATAAAAGGAGTATTTTTTTTAGGATACATAATCCTAAACTATAGTGATTTATGCCCTTTTTCTTTTGTCAAAGCTAGATGGTTTTATCCATCTACTTTAAGTACAACCACTTATTATATAACTACTCTCTTCTTGGTCCCGAGACACTATTATTATGGAAACTACTATTTCTTGACCATTGACTATGATAGGGGCGACCGTCGGGCGATCGGATAACTCTTTCATCATCGGCCCCCTCCGTCCTATAGAAGTCCTGAAAATCTCATGATCAAGGTCGACTCCCATGAATGTCGGGTGCTCAATCAGCTTTGACATGAACTTTCACTCAATCGAGCATACCAAAGAGTTAGTACCCAATACCCTCTCCTGGTGCCTGACCCATTCTCGATACTTAGCCTTCTCTCAACGAGGTCCACTCATGATGTTTAGCCACATCTCGGCATTGAGACCGCTATGATTGGTCCCATATGCTCTGGTTGTATCAATCTTTATGTGTCCACTATAATGAGAATAACTAGCATGGACCAATAGGCAAGTTCATTGAAATAGCCTCTCAACAAAATCAGCGACCCTAACCAAAAAGATGTCAGTGAAAGGAATTTCTGGAGACAAGATCCTAATAAGCTATCAGGATCTATTGTGTTCATCAGAGACCACCTCCCTGGCAGCCTTTTTATGGCTCCACACAATGCTATAAATAGTAAGATGGACACACCGGCAAGGTAAGCCATTCTGAGTGCTCATCATACTTACGCCTATACAGTCACCATTGTTCACAGCTCTCATTGTTGTTGCACATTCCATCCTTCCTTACTGACTTGAGTATTGGAGTGTCATTGTTGGTAACTCTAGCCTAGGAACTTTTTACATGTCTCCATTGGTGAACCACCAAGAGCAACGTCTGAACTTACTGGAAAGGATCAGAGGACTTCCCGGCACTACTGCGACCCCCTGAAGGGTGATCTGGCAGTAATAGATTTGCGAGCTAGGTAGAGGAGAGAGTTATTACTCAGATATACATAGATCTCTGTAGCTCAAAGTCATGGTGACCACCCATGCATAAGATTTCACCACAAGCCACATCGGGCAACACCCGTGTGATGGAGAATTGTCCAATCAAGCACTAGTGCTGGTTGCACCACCGCCTCCTCAGCTGCTTGCATTAGAGTATAGTTTGCTAGCCACCTGGCCCAACAAGTCGAAGCCTTACCTCGATAGTGTAAGGTTTATGATAGTAGCAATCTTCCACCATGGGGCAACAACCAATGGAAGCCTAGTCGTAGCTCCCATGGCTCGTGCAGTCGTCGCCCTCCCACTATGGAATTTTCTTATTGATGGACTTCTCGCTGCTCGCGGTCTCCTCCCTAGTGATGTAGGAGTTGCTAGTTACCTCGGGAATAATACCGCTATCGACAGACCACCCCAATGATGCAGTCACCTACACTGCACTTGTGTAGCCCTAATATAGACCATCGATGGTTTGGGAAGGAACCAAGGCAGGAGAAGTGCTCCCCTCTCCCTCTGACTCTTTTGACAAGTATCTCTCAAAATATTCCCAGGAGGGGTATGAAGGAAAAGGCAAGGAAAGCAGCACATGCAAGTCAGAAACATGGTATTTTAAAATTATTTAAAATATGCAGTGGAAGGCTCGATAGATAGATCAAAATGATCTACTGATCTGTCTGCAATAGGACCTAGTATAACAATATAGCATGCTATAAAATAATAGCAAGAAAAGAGTCAATAGGCATAAAAGTACCTTACCGCTATACCTAAAATATGGAGATAGTGAAAAGCTCTTAAGCCACATACGCATCTGGCCTCTACTAGTAGTTCACACTAGGGATCGACTCTGATCAACTCCCTCAGAGTGCTAGCTCCTTGGATCCTTCGAGCCAATCTTCTTCTTCTCTCGGTAGACAAGGAGGAGAGGTGTAACCCTTCTTAACTAGCTCTCTTCCCAAAATCTAGCTTGAGTGCTAGGTATTCTCACACCCAATCCCAAATCCTTACAAACTCCCTTTTTCTTTCTAGTTCTTCAACCAACCAGCAGTCCCCTAAAACAACCTTTATTTATAAGGGTGGCCAGAGAGGGAGAAAGAGGAAGGAGGAGTGATTGGGGGAGAAGGTCAAGGGCCATACCAATAGGTCCAAGCTAAAAAGCAAGTATGACCATCATACCATGAAAGCTTGGAGCCAAAAATGCCCAGAATTCGAAATTCGAATTCAAAATTCAAAGTTAAACCCTTCCCAGAAAACTTTCCAGAATTTCTGCTCGTCAGTCAAGTGTCGACATTTCCATTTTACCAAGTGTCGACACTTGCAAGTGTTGACACTTCCAAGTGTCAACACATCCAAGTATCGACACTTCGAACAAGGTCATCACATTGACCTCCAGTGACGACAAACGATTCTCAATCATCGATTAGTCTTCAGATCAGATAGAAATTTCTATGGTGTATGACCCCATAGGTTCAAACACTAAGCCGGTAGCACTAGAACACTTTCAATACCAGTCAAAGTCCTCATCTAACAATGATACCCGATGTCCGGATAGGTCGAAGATTGCAGAGTAATTTTCTAGAACCTCTGGCATATGGTTACCACATAATTCATCTCTTTGACCTCATAATACTCAGGATGACCTAAGATTTGACTGCCAACCTTAATTTGGTTCATCTAGATCGTGCCTCAACCTTACAAGTTTTGTGACTCCTCACAAGAACTATCTTGGTCAAGTTTTGCTAAATTATAACACAGCGAGTCATTCACTCCAAACTATTTGAAGGGGTCAATTCTATCTTAATCCACCATCGCTCCATAAGTACTTGACTATACCCAGAAACCTATATCACTAGATTAGAAATCTAGGTAGTCCGACACCAAAGTATAGTGAGTTGCTTGCAAGCTACCATGGTGACCTCAAGTTCGAGGGACACATATACCCATATCCCTCCACGAGCAACCCTTTGGCAAAAGGGAGCTCTGCAAATGGTCACGTTCAGTGAGATGTCACACATTTTACTTGTATGTCATATCAGTGTCACTACACACTCCTTGGTCAAGAGGACAACCAACTAATATGAGATACAACACCCTATATGATGGGAACATCACTAGCACGGATCCCAAGCAAGCACGAATCCTGAAGTTGCATGGATCTCGAAGCAGCATGAATTCCGGAGCAGTATGAATCATGATGCAGTATGAATTTCGATGCAAATATATTTAGATTTGAAGATCATTTCATCCTCCACATAAGAAGGTCCCCACATGAATGCTAAGTGACGCCAACACAGAAAGATACAAGAATGCCCACATGAATGCCAAGTGGCACCCATGCATGCAAACTTTCAGATTTAGACACTTGGCAACCACAAGAGACACTTGGCACCCATGCATTTTGCCATCCCTTTTCATGAAACTTGAAATTTAAACTATCTTCCCCTTCTTTCCATGTAAAATTTGAATTTCAAATGGAGCTTAGAAGGCTATAAAAATGCCCCTAATCTCTTTGTAAAAAAAAATTAGATGAATGAAAATTTTCTTTAGAGAAGAGTGAATCTTCTTTTGCTCCATGAGGAGAGGGTGTGAGGCCCAACCCCAGGGCATGATGTGAGGTCATGTCTAGTTATCCCCTTCATTAATTCTATCTTCCTTACCACCTTCATGTCCTTTGAGATTCATCCTAATGGCTCCATTAGTGAGATGGGTGGGATGCCCTAGGGGTAAGAGATCTCTCCGTGAGTATGGTCCCAAAGCTCATTAGTTCCAAACCTCAAGTCCTTCATCCCATTATTCCTTCGTCACCCTCCGAGAAAAAAAAATCCAAACAAAAGAAAGTACCCTAATCTAGGTGACTTCTAGGCTCACCAACGATCCTACCCCCGTCTGTGCCGCATCAATTTTTGGTATCAGAGCCCAGAAAAATTAGGATATATTTTTTCTCCACCACTTATTCCCCTTAATCCCATTATTCCTGCAATCCCGAGCTTATTCCTCCTCTATTCTGGGTTTATTCCTGTCATCCTCTTCCTCCATCCGTTGCACAAAATATTTTTTTCAACCATCCCGGCCGATCCATCAACACCGCCATTGCCCAACCCGTGCAATCGAAGCCGCGCTGCCGCCGTCCACCTCCCGCCACGACGACCTCTGCCGCCATTCCGCCTAATCGCCGGAAGCCTTTCCAAGCATCCGTGCCCATGCCCGTGCTGCCGACCACCTCCCCATCTAAAACCTCCTGGCTGAGAACCCATCGCTCCGGTTCCCTGAGATTCGCACCGATCCATCCGCCCTCCATGTTGCCTGCAAGCTCGGCCTTAAGCCCAGGAAGAAATAGAACCATCCAGCCATGGCCGCCCCCTTCCTCCATATGCGCCTCCATTATCGCTGTCCAAGACCACCTTCAACTCCTCCCGCTGCCACTGTCACCGACGAAGCCACCGGATTCCCTGCCCGAAAGCTAAACGCGCCACCGAACAGTAGAGCCCGTGCCACTCGCGTCACCATCCTCCCTCCACCTCACCACCGCTTCAAGATTGACGACCATCGCATTCGTCGCTGCATCTCCCGGGTCTAGATCTGTGCCTTCGGCAACGCCTCCCTCCCCGTCACTAGCCACGATCGTTCCCTCGTCTCCCTCTTCACCCCCGATGAAAAGATCCAACAGCTCTCGAACACTATCGCTGCCTCCCACTAGATCCTCCAATCGACGGCCTTGACCATCACTGCACCACCCTCTCCGCCTCTAATGCCCCCGATCGACCACCCGTCCCACTGACCTGCTCCTCAACGCTGCGACGCCCCATTCCTTTGCCTGCAACCGAGAATGCCTGCATCACCAACAAGGCCACCGACCACGGTCGATGCTCCCGCTCGAAGCCCCTCCTCTGACGCCTCCACCGTTCCACTGTGTCATCGATTTTCTTCCGCCCAAATCCACAGCAGCCGGACCTCCCTTGCTCCACCCTGTAACGGTCCGTGAAGAAGCCACCGTCTTCCTTCCCCCGCCGCCGTCGCCGACAAGCCCCCCGGGTCTGCCCCTTCAATGTCGATTCCCTGATTTTGCACGCCCATCAAAGCACCTGGAGCATCTCACGATCATGAAAGCCATTCCGGCTTACTGTGCCGATTTCAACCTTCACATGCTTCTCAAAGCAAGGCGCCAACTCCTTTGCCGACTTCAGGATAAGGCATGGAAAAAAAGTAAAAAAAAGAAAAAAAGAGAAAAATGAAAAAAAAATGGAAAAAAAACATACTTTGCGATAGTCTCCAGAGCTGCACAATCCTCAAAGCCACTGCACGAATCTCAAATCAATCCCAAGATGGTGGAGCATCGATCTCAGAGCTACACAGATTTTGACATAAAAAGCATTACTGCACAGATTTCAGAGCTGCACAGATCTTAGGGCAGAGTTTGTTTCTGAATGGATTTGATTCGACCAAAGTTCCCGCTGACCCTGACTCGACAGAGTCAAGTTCTTCCCACCATAGGGAAATGATGGGGACATCACCAGCATGGATCCCGAAGCAAGCACGAGTCCTGAAGTTGCATGAATCTCCGAGCAGCATGAATTCTGGAGCAGCATTAATTCTGGAGCAGCATGAATCACGATGCAGTATGAATTTCGATGCAAATAGATTTAGATTTGAAGATTATTTCATCCTCCACATAAGAAGGTCCCTACATGAATGCCAAGTGGCGCCCACACATAAAGATACAAGAATGCCCACATGAATGCCAAGTGGCGCCCATGCATGCAAACTTTCAGATTTAGATACTTGGCAACCACAAGGAGACACTTGGCACCCATGCATTTTGCCACCCCTTTTCATGAAACTTGAAATTCAAAACTACCTTCCCCCTCTTTTCATGTAAAATTTGAATTTGAAATGGGGTTTAGAAGGCTATAAATATGCCCCTAATCTCTTTGTAAAAGAAAAATTAGATGAATGAAAATTTTCTTTAGAGAAGAGTGATTCTTCTTTTGCTCCATGAGGAGAGGGTGTGAGGCCCAACCCTAGGACATGATGTGAGGTCATGTCTAGTTATCCCCTTCATTGATTCCATCTTCCTTACCATCCTCATGTCCTTTGAGATTCATCCTAAAGGCTCCATTAGTGAGGTGGGTGGGATGCCCTAGGGGTGAGATCTCTCAATGAGTAGGAGTTCCAAAGCTGATGAGTCCAAACCTCAAGTCTTTCATCCCATTATTCCTTCGCCACCCTCCTAGAAAAAAAAGTCTTTCATCCCATTATTCCTTCGCCACCCTCCTAGAAAAAAAAAATCCAAAAAAAAGAACGTACCCTAATCTAGGTGACTTTTAGGCTCACCAACGATCCTACCCCCGTCTGTGTTGCATCAATTTTTGGTATCAGATCCCAGAAAAATTAGGGTATATTTTTTCTCCACCGCTTATTCCGCTTATTCCTATTATTCCTGCTATCTCGACCTTAGTCCTCCTCTATTATGGGTTTATTATTGTCATCCTTTTCCTCATCCGTTGCCCAAAATAATTTTTTTCAACCATCCCAGCCGATCCATCAACACCGCCATTGCCCAACCCGTGCAATCAGAGCCATGCTGCCACCATCCACCTCCCGCCATGACGACCTCTGCCGCCATTCCGCCCAACCGCCGAAAACCTTTCCAAGGATCCGTGCCCACGCCCGTGCTGCCGGCCACCTCCCCATCTAAAACCTCCTGGCCGAGAACCCGTCACTCCCAGTTCCCTGAGATCCGTGCCGGTCCGTCTACCCTCCACGTCGCCTGCAAGCTCGGCCTTAAGCCTAGGAAGAAATAGAACCATCTAGCCATGACCGCCCCCTTCGTCCCCACGTGCCTCCATTGTCGCTGTCCAAGACCACCTTCAGCTCCTCCCGCTGCCACTGTCACCGATGAAGCCACCGGATTCCCATGCCCGAAAGCCAAGCGCGCCGCCGAACAGCAGAGCTCGTGCCACCCGCGATCACCATCCTTCCCTCCTTCCACCTCACCACCACTTCAAGATCGACGACCATCGTGTCCACGGCTGCATCTCCCTGGTCTGGATCCGTGCCTTCGGCAACACCTCCCTCCCTGTTGCTAGCCGTGATCGTTCCCTCGTCTCCCTCCTCACCCCGACGAGAAGATCCAACATCTCTCGAACACTACCGCCGCCCCCCACCAGATCCTCCAATCGACGGCCTTGACCATCACTGCACTGCCCTCCACCTCTGATGCCCCCGATCGACCACCCATCCCACCGACCTGCTCCTTACCGCTGTGATGCCCCAGACGCCCCATTCCTCTGCCTGCAACCGGGAATGCCCGCATCGCCTACAATGCCACCGACCGCGGCCGACACTCCTGCCCGAAGCCCCTCCTCTAGTGCCTCCACTAGATCCACTGTGTCATCGATTTTCTTCCACCCAACTCCACAGCAGCCGGACCTCCCCTGCTCCACCCTGTAACGGTCTGTGAAGAAGCCATCGTCTTCCTTCCCCAGCCACCGTCGCCGGTAAGAGCTTGCCCGTCTGCCCCTTCAATGTTGATTCCCCGATTTTGCATGCCCATCAAAGCACCTGGAGCATCGCATGATCATGAAAGCCATTCTGGCTTACTGTGCCGATTTCAACCTTCACACGCTTCTCAAAGCAAGGCACCAACTCCTTTGCCGACTTCATGATAAGGCATGAAAAAAAAGTAAAAAAAAGAAAAAAAAGAGAGAAAAATGAAAAAAAAATGGAAAAAAAACATACTTTGCGATAGTCTATAGAGCTGCACAATCCTCAAAGCCACTGCACGGATCTCAAGTAGTCCCAAGATGGTGGAGCATCGATCTCAGAGCTACACAGATTTTGACACAAAAAGCAGTGCTACACAGATTTCAGAGCTGCACAGATTTCAGAGTTACACAGATCTCAGAGCAGAGTTTATTTCTGAATGGATTTGGTTCGACCAAAGTCCCCGCTGACCCTGACTCGATAGAGTCAAGTTCTTCCCACCACAGCGGAGTGATGGGGACATCACCAGCATGGATCCTGAAGCAAGCACGAATCCTGAAGTTGCATGAATCTCGGAGCAGCATGAATTCCGGAGCAGCATGAATCATGATGCAGTATGAATTTTGATGCAAATAGATTTAGATTCGAAGATCATTTCATCCTCCACATATGAAGGTCCCCACATGAATGCCAAGTGGCGCCCAACACATAAAGATACAAGATGCCCACATGAATGCCAAGTGGCGCCCATGCATGCAAACTTTCAGATTTAGACACTTGGCAACCACAAGGAGACACTTGGCACCCATGCATTTTGCCACCCCTTTTCATGAAACTTGAAATTCAAAACTACCTTCCCCTTTTTTCATGTAAAATTTGAATTTCAAATGGAGCTTAGAAGGCTATAAATATGCCCCTAATCTCTTTGTAAAAGAAAAATTAGATGAATGAAAATTTTCTTTAGAGAAGTGTATCTTCTTTTGCTCCGTGAGGAGAGGGTGTGAGGCCCAACCCTAGGGCATGATGTGAGGTCATGTCTAGTTATCCCCTTCATTGATTCCATTTTCCTTACCACCCTCATATTCTTTGAGATTTATCCTAACAGCTCCATTAGTGAGGTGGGTGGGATGCCCTAGGGGTGAGAGATCTCTCCGTGAGTAGGAGTCCCAAAGCCCATGAGTCCAAACCTCAAGTCCTTCGTCCCATTATTCCTTTGCCACCCTCATAGAAAAAAAAAAATCTAAAAAAAGAAAGTACCCTAATCTAGGTGACTTCTAGGCTCACCAACGATCCTACCCCCATCCGTGCTGCATCAATTTTTGGTATCAGAGCCCAGAAAAATTAGGGTATATTTTTTCTCCACCACTTATTCTCCTTATTCCCATTATTCCTGCTATCCCGACCTTAGTCCTCCTGTATTCTGGTTTATTCCTGTCATCCTCTTCCTCCATCCTTTGCCCAAAATATTTTTTTTCAACCATCCCGGCCGATCCATCAACACCGCCACTGCCCAACCCATGCAATCGGAGTCGTGCTGCCATCGTCCATCTCCCGCCACGACGACCTCCACCGCCAATCCACCCAACCGCCAGAACATTTCCAAGCATCCGTGCCCACGCCCATGCTGCCGGCCACCTCCCCATCTAAAACCTCCTGGCTGAGAACCCGTCACTCCAGTTCCCTAAGATCTGTGTCGGTCCGTCCGCCCTCCACGCCACCCGCAAGCTCGACCTTAAGCCTAGGAAGAAATAGAACCATCCAGCCATGACCGACCCCTTCTTCCCCACGCGCCTCCATTGTCGCTATCCAAGACCACCTTCAGCTCCTCCCGTTGCCACTATCACCGACGAAGCCACCGAATTCCCACGACCGAAAGCCAAGCGCACAGCCGAATAGCAGAGCTCGTGCCACCCGCGATCACCATCCTTCCCTCCTTCGACCTCACAGCCGCTTCAAGACTGATGACCATTGCGTCCGTGGCTGCATCTCCTGGGTCTGGATCCGTGCCTTCGGCAATGCCTCCCTCCCCGTCGCTAGCCACGATCGTTCCCTCGTCTCCCTCCTCACCCCCGACGAGAAGATCCAACAGCTCTCGAACACTACCGCTGCCTCCCACCAGATCCTCCAATCCACGACCTTGACCATCACTGCACCGCCCTCCGCCTCTGATGCCCTTGATCAACCATCCATCCCACCGACCTGCTCCTTACTGCTGCGATGCCCCAGATGCCCCATTCCTCTGCCTGCAACCTGGAATGCCTGCATCGCCTACAAGGCCACTGATCGCGGCCGACACTCCTGCCCTGAAGCCCCTCCTCCGGCGCCTCCACCGGATCCACTATGTCATCAATTTTCTTTCGCCCAACTCCATAGTAGCCGGACCTCCCCTACTCCACCTTGCAACAGTCCATGAAGAAGCCACCATCTTCCTTCTCCTACCGCCATTGCCGGCAAGAGCCCGCCGGGTCTACCCTTAAATGTCGATTCCCCGGTTTTGCACGCCCGTCAAAGCACCTAGAGCATCGCACGATCGTGAAAGCCATTCTGGCTTACTGTGCTAATTTCAACCTTCACACGCTTCTCAAAGAAGGTGCCAACTCCATTGCTGACTTCAGGATAAGGCATGAAAAAAAGTAAAAAAAAAAAGAAAAAAAGAGAGAAAAATGAAAAAAAACTGGAAAAAAAACATACTTTGCGATAGTCTCCAGAGCTGTACAATCCTCAAAGCCACTGCATGGATCTCAAAGCAATCCCAAGATGGTGGAGCATCGATCTCAGAGCTACACAGATTTTGACATAAAAAGCAGTGCTGCACATATTTCAGAGCTGCACAGATTTCAGAGTTGCATAGATCTCAGGGTAGAGTTTGTTTCTGAATGGATTCGGTTCGACCAAAGTCCCCGCTGACCCTAACTCGACGGAGTCGAGTTCTTCCCACCACAGGGGAATGATGGGGACATCACCAGCATGGATCCCGAAGTAAGCACGAATCCTGAAGTTGCATAAATCTTGGAGTAGCATGAATCTGAAGCAGCATGAATCATGATGCAGTATGAATTTCGATGCAAATAGATTTAGATTCAAAGATCATTTCATCCTCTACATAAGAGGTCCCCACATGAATGCCAAGTGGCGCCCAACACGTAAAGATACAAGAATGCCCACATGAATGCCAAGTGGCACCCATGCATGCAAACTTTCAGATTTAGACACTTGGCAACCACAAGGAGACACTTGGCACCCATGCATTTTGCCACCCCTTTTCATGAAACTTGAAATTCAAAACTACCTTCCCCCTTTTTCCATGTAAAATCTGAATTTCAAATGGGGCTTAGAAGGCTATAAATATGCCCCTAATCTCTTTATAAAAGAAAAATTAGATGAATGAAAATTTTCTTTAGAGAAGAGTGATTCTTCTTTTGCTCTGTGAGGAGAGGGTGTGAGGCCCAACCCTAGGGCATGATGTGAGGTCATGTCTAGTTATCCCCTTCATTGATTCCATCTTCCTTACCACCCTCATATCCTTTGAGATTCATCCTAACGGCTCCATTAGTGAGGTGGGTGGGATGTCCTAGGGGTGAGAGATCTCTTCGTGAGTATGAGTCCCAAAGCCCATGAGTTCCAAACCTCAAGTTCTTCATCCCATTATTCCTTCGCCCCCCTCATAGAAAAAAAAATCCAAAAAAAAAAAGAAGTACCCTAATCTAGGTGATTTCTAGGCTCACCAACGATCCTACCCCCGTTTGTGCCGCATCACTATACTTGATACATTATCATCCTATAACAATGTATCATTTAGTTGTGAACCAGTTTAAGAACTACTTGATATATCCTCTCTATATCAATTATAATGTAGTTCTAAGGACTTCATCACACAAGAGTTCTTTTCTGAAAAATGCATATGTGATGAACAACCAAAAAAATACTTTCATTCATTAAAAAATTTATATACAATTATAAAATTAGCACAACCGTTTACAGCCTAGACAATTGGCTTTGGAACATAATTCCTAATAGGGTCTACTGAGGTTACTACTTGGTGATAAGTCAAGCGATGCCTCGAGGGGCACGATCATGAGCTGCGTGATATCAATCACCATTCATGGATCCAAGGGGAGAATTGATGCCTTGCCAAATTTGATACTCAACCCCCTCTCTCCCAATGCGTCATGGAAATGCTGGTCCCAGGTTGGTTTAAAATGCCAAAGTTGGAGCCATATGATGGCACCACCGATCCATTGGACCATCTTGAAAGCTATAAGGCTCTCATGAGGATTAGGATGCCACCGATGCCTTACTGTGCATCGCCTTCTTGGCCACCCTATGGAATGTGATCCGGGCATGGTACTCTCAGCTTGAGCCAAGGAATATCGATTCTTTTTTTTAACTAGAGAAGAAGTTTGTGGCATACTTCAACACCTGTAGGAAGATGCCATGTGAGGTGATAGCCTCTTCTCTATCTGATAGCTGGACAAGGAGTAATTGAAGGACTATGTGGCCTAATTTAAGATAACCACGTTAGAAATCTATCACCTCGATGACTCCCTGGCAATGTTGGCTCTGAAATGGGGACTTCATCCCTCTCGACTGACCTACTCTCTCGACAAGACCCTGGTGAAGTCTTATTTGGAGGTGTTTGCCCATGTAGAGAAGTACATCTGTGCAAACGAAGGAGCTCTCTCTTGGCATTAAGAAAAAGGAAAGCCGAGCCACAAGAAAGCTCAGGAGGAGTCCTTTGTAGCTCCATCCAGCAAACATAGCTCCTCTCTGGTGTGGACACCAGGGCCAAAAAATATCGACAGGTTAAAACCACATCACTATGGATCACGTGTGAATAAAATCCTGGACCCAACCCCTTTTACCATATAAAATTTTATTTTAATTTCTGTTATTTTGGGATAGTTAAGGTTAGCCCTTTTTACCAACTATAATTAGGGTTTTGTTATTTAGCCTTTTGGGCTAAACCCTTTTTACCACATTATTTAAAACCCAATTTATAAGTTGTGTTAACCCCTTTGGGCCAAACCCTGATTACCAATCCATTCTTTTTGTTACATAAGGTTAAGCCTCTTGATCAATTAGTTATTGAGTCCTGTATTACAAGGGAAAACTAATTGATGACCTATGTGCATCCATGTGCATCCAATTGAAAACCCTTGTGATTCAAATCAAGATCCATGTGCACCTAAATCAAGACAAGCCATGTGACTTCATGTGCTAGCCCAAGACAAGCCATGTGCTAGGCCAAGTCAATTTGTTTATGACTCCATCTTTGAAAAATTGTTGGACATCACTACCACATCATCAGGGACATCAACACATGTCTTATTTGAACATGTCATTTAGAGACAAATATATGCCATGTCACTTTATTTGGACATCATCACATGACAACATATGCCATTTCATTTTGGTCAGCCACTTAAGAAGGAGTTGGCGCCTCTTATTTTTTTAAGAGGAGTAAATCAGAAGGAGATCTCCAAATTGGCACCCTCCCACTCCATTCCTTCATGCCAACTTAATTTAAGATGAGTATTTAAGAAGGATTCTTCCAAGTTGGCGCCCCATCTCAATATTCCATGCTCAACATTCCAAGAAGTTGGCCAAGCATTCCAATGCCAATATTCAAGGAGTTCCATGTCATCTAAAGTGGAGAAGGTTGGAAGGTTTTCTTACTTCAAGAGTTTTGATAAAACAGGTTGGAAGCTGCTTAATTTCCTAGGACTCAAGAGTCTCACCAAAACTCTTGAGTCTTCTTCAATCTAAATTGAAGAGTCCACTCACATACAGAAGTCCAGATCAGCCCAACAAGCAAGAGTCCAACATCCAGAAGTAGGACTCTAGGAGTTGTATTCCAAGGGAGCACAAGTCTAGTCTTTATGTCCCTTACAACACTGGTTATGGGTCTATAAATATCCCATCAACCCTCCTTGTAATTCATGCAATTATTCATTTATCAATAAAGAAATTCTATCAAAATTTTCTTCCTTTGCTGTGTGCATCGCTGGGTGTGAAGCCCTTTTTTCTATGTTCTTCGAAACATCATAGGGTGCAAGGCCCTACTTATCCAACCAACAAGAAGATCCATCCATTACCTCTAACCCTTCTCTTTTTTTTTCCTTTCCCTTTCTTACTGCTTCTAACCCAAGATTCCTTTGCTGAGTGTTTTGCAGGTGACCAAGAATCTAGATCTGGTGTTCTTGCCTTGGAACCAGTATCGCGTGAAAGATCGAAACCCAGAAACAAAATCTTGAAACCCTGTAGCTATGATCTTGAGAGTCCTACTAGATCTACATCGAGAGAGTGATGTTTGTTGGTAAACTAAACTTATTCCCTTCTCTTTATTTTCTGATTCGTTGAAAACAAATCCTAGTTTCGGTGGTTTCTCAACCATTAGTTTTGTTTTTTTTAATTGCTTTATAGGTTCACTTGTGCGGGTAATTAACTTGATTAGTTTCCTTTACTGTCTCCTTTGATTCTTCCTTTAAAATATGAAAATACAAAAAATATTAATTGCTATTTTTTTTATTTATTTGTCCCACATCAGTTTTGGTATCAGAGCATGGTTAAATTAGGGTTTAATCTCTCTTGTGCCAACTTAGTTCTCTTTAAGTACTCAGATCCGGTGCTTCACCATGGCTGTCCGATCATAGGAAAAAGTAGGGTTGCAAGACCCTCACCTCCCATTCAAACAAAATTTTTTATGGTATGTAGGGGTTCCACTATGAATTGACCCTTGAAGAAGAAAACAAAGAGATATCCATTTTTAGGGTTTATTTTCTACATCATGTCCATCACAGTACATAGTTTGTTATTTTAATTGTTTCTATATATAAGTAACTTAGAATTGCCTGATTGTTTATTTTGTTGGATCCATCATAATTAAAAGTATTTTTCAGATTTTTCTCAAGAATTATTACAGTCTGTAGATTTTCTGCTCACTAGAATACTACCTGAGAATAATTCTATTCTGAATTTCAGCAATTCTAGTTTAGGGTTCTTCCTGCATAAATCTTGCATATTTTAATTTCCTGCATCTTAGGGTTTTTTCTGCAAACTATATCTCTATTGAAAAATAAAAGAACAAAAAAAATTAATAATTTTATTTTTTTTTATTTTAATTATTTTAGTTTGATTTCATCTAGGGTTTCATCTTGTGTGTGCATCATCAAGTAACCTAATCTTAAGGGCACTTGAGCATCTCAGATCAGGGCAGGAGCATATCACCTATCCTAGGCCCACAACAACCTTTTTTGCATCCGAGCCTAACCCTAATTAAAATTCAATTAAACTTAATTGCTCTAGCGAGCTAGGGACACCAACAGGTCGGGTTCCAAGTATTGTGTGAAGCTAGTACACCCAATCCTGTGATTATCACTTGAATCTGGTGTCTAAGGCTAGAGGTCCAGAGGCAAATATCCTAAGAAGTTTCGTGATTTTTAATTAGGACCCTGTGAGAGCAGGGGGAGCCTCCCACATCCCCACCTCTTATCTGGCAAGTGGACATCATAATTGTTGTCTTAGCTGTGATTCAGTCGACTCATTTTGTTTGAGCTCTAGGTCTAGGAAACTCTAGTCCAAGTCTTATGTGTGTGCATGACCACTAGATCAAGTACTCCCTATTAGCCTACTCAAACCCAACCTAGTACATCCATGGACCCTAACATGGAGGCTTGGTTCATTGAGCAATTTAGTCGACTTACTACTAGGCTTAATCAAATGGATGAGAGAATCGTAACACTGAGGAGTCTCGTATGACTCAACCAAACCTTGAAACGACTAGACCCACTCCTTTAGGTCAAAGCTCTGAGATGCCAAGACCCATTCCCCAAATTCCTCAAGCCCACTCACTCCCTGTTGACCCCATAAGTGATTTTGATGATAACCAAACATTGGAGCATGTATTTAGTTTACTAACAACTCTTCAAGTGTTTTACAAGTTTTTGTAGGATGAACTCTTTGCTCAATTTCAACTCCTACATTTCTATTTTTTATATTGAGTTGTATTGTAATTGAATCTTGTAAAGAGGAACACAAAGAAGAACTTAAGTAAAAACCAATCAAATGGGTTACTTCCAGATTATTTCAAGCTTTAAATTACTTTGAGTGTGTTGTAAGAAGAGTTTGAAGATATCTTGAAAGCTTGAAGCCTTGCTGGATGAATTCTGGAAAAGAATTAAAAATTTACTAAAGAACTCATCTGAGCTAACTCGAAGAGAAGAGAGCCGACTCTGGTACATGGCACGCAGATATTCGAGCTGACTCTAAGGGACCCGAGCCGACTCATCTAGAGTACCATTTCCTGAATCAGACAAGCAAGCCAACCCAAGGGAGTCTGAGCCGACTCTATCATATAGTCAGTAATTCGAGCTGACTCTTCAGGGATTCGAGCCGACTCCTCCAGAGTTTAGAAAAAGATATCTGAGAACTATAGCCAATCGAGTCGACTTTAAAGAGAAAGACTCGACTCTTCCAGACTACATTTTTTGAAGGCCTGAGGATCCGAGTCGACTAGAATCAAGGCGAGTCGACTCTTACAGAGTGAGGAATCAGGACACTGTGCAAGCGAGCCAACTAGATTAAAGAGTCGACTCAACCAGAACTACTTTGAGGATCTCAACCGACTCGAGTAATCTGAGCTGACTCGAAGGTCGATTTTAGACTTATAACGGCTAGTTCCAGAACTTGGAATTAAATCCAAAATGTGCTCCAACGATCAAATGTCACATTTCAATGGTCTACAATAACTAAAATCATTTAAGAAGAGTAGACGACTATATATTTGAGGGATTTGAACTACTTATGAAGAAGAGATGATGAGTTAATGCAATATTGAATATCCAAGATATCTTAAGAGCAAGAGAGCACTGCAAGAGCATTCAAGATAGTCTTCAAGCCTTAACCAACTATCAACTAAAGCTTGAAGTATTTATTGAAGATTGAAAAGAAGCCAACCAAGTACATTGAAATGCAATCAATTGGGCTTCTCTTGAGCTGCATCGCAATCATTCAACAAAAATTGTTTGTCATTTTGTTGCTTTTCTTTACAATTCTTTTATTGAATTGTTGGGTTATTGATGGGAACTAATATGCATGCAATTCATTTTGTATGTTTTACATGTTGAGTTAAGATTAATTCCCTAATTTCAGATCAAATTATTTGTAGGGAATTTTGTATGAATTTTTGAAGATCAGCATGCAGATTAGGACCTTGAAAAGTAGCAAAGAAGGACCGCCGGGGCTGAGAAGCCTCGGTAGGGCAAGTTCTCCTACAATAAAATTACTGGAGGTAGAGGGGTGTACCTGACAATGTCTGTGAAGATCGCAGCGAAGGGATCTCTCGTTCCTCGATGGATGCGGCCTGGAAAACCGAGCCAATGACCCACGGATACCCGGCTTTCTGCTCGGTGGTCCGATTGAGGCTTGGCTGGAGTCGTTGGATTCGTAGGAACTCAGGGACCTGCAAATGACCTGTCAAGGGTTAAAAAACTCACAAAGGAACAAAAAAATAAGAAAAAACAGCAAGGAAAGGCTTCTTTTGGAGTGGGTGTCCAGGGATCTAGAGGGTTTGTTGGCAGCAGGAAGATGATTGCAAACACCAGGAAGAAGAACTCTCACAAACCCCTTTATGCACACAGCAGGGTATCACACAACTCAATAGAAGAACTCAAGGTTTTAATTCATATCAAAAAATTCTCCTCATACAAGAGGCTAGGGTCCCTTAAATAGACCCTTAACCTTGGGCTCCAAGTAAGGGTACATAAGTCTTTACATAAGAATCCTTTTCCCTCTCAAACCCTAGCTAGAAAATAAGGAATTATTAGGTAAAAAAATCCCTAAAAATTTTCTTGACTTGGTCAAGACTCCAAGGATGCCTAGGGGGGCGTGTTGGGCTTCTAGGAACAGCAAAAGGCTGGCCCAAAGGGCTCGGGTGCATGGGTTTGGGCCTCTGGAAGCTGGGGTGGCCTGGTAGCCAGGTAGCAGGAATATTCTCTGGTATCTTGCTTCTTAGGGTCTTGGGCTTGGCACCTGGGCCTGATTTCTTTGGGCTAGGATGCAGATGGACCTCTGGAATCATGGATGCCCTTATCTATGAATATACTTTGGCATCTGGAAGGGAATCTGGGTTATCTGGAGGGCATCTGCAAGAAATCAGGGTTTTCTGAATTTTCCTCCTGGGTCTTCAAATCTTCAAGCTGGGTTGGACTTGTGCTATACTTCCATGTCTTCAATCTAGTTGGACTTGGTCTTCACTTGTATGATATAGTCTTGAGTCTTCAGTATGCTTGGACAGGACTCAAAAAAATAAAATTAGCTCAACATGAGCTGACTAGCATTGGACTGAACTAGCTCAACATGAGCTGACTAGTACAGAACTGAAATAACAACTAAAAATACTCAAATAACAACTAAAATGGACTCAGATGAGCTAAGCCCTTATTACAGATGGACTCATAAATTATTGATCAATTTACAGAGGGTTGAAAAACCTCTGTCTTATTCTGGTGCCTTAGGTGTCCCCACCAATTCTCCCGGGGTGGGAGGAACTCGACCCTGTCGAGTGAAGGTCAGACTGGCTCACATATCTCTCGAGAAGGTCTGGGTTGAGGCGTTGCAAGTCCTCTCGAGAAATCCACGAATCGTCCAACTCTGGCCGGCCTTGCCATCGGACCAGGAAGCGTTGATAGTCATGGCCCTAGGTCATGATGGCTTGATCATCCAAGATACGCTCGATCCGTTCTCCTCTCTCAGGCCAAATTTGTTTGTGGACACTCTAGGTTAGGGTCACTCACAATGAAAAGGAATTGGTCCAAAGGCCTCACTAGGTAGTGCTGCCGTTCCCTATACTCAACCAGGTCTGTAATATTGAAGGTAGAACTAATGCCCAAATCCGAAGGCAAGTCTAACACCTAGGCATTTGATCCAACCTTCTCTATCACTTTAAAAGGTCCGGCTCTGCAAGCATGAAGCTTCTTTTAGGCCTAAGCCTAACCAGATAAAATCCACTACATCAAATTTTTGATCCATCTTCGGGAATTAGCCAGTTGTTTTAACATTAGTGCGGGTGGTGAACATGCTAGGCACATGCAGACTCCTAACAAGATGATGCAAAGGACTCAAACCTACACCTAACAGACTCGACTATGCATTCCTATTGAAGGAATTTTATTAAACTCTTTAGATCTAAACCTAATAGATTATAGGTTCTCTATGTTTGATCCTAGCTTGACATGCACATGAAAATTTACAGTGAACTCCTAGCAAATTCCAAAGAGTATGCCAGAAGTAAGATGCAAACCTAACATGCGTGATGAATGCATGCAGTATGCTAATCTCAGCTAAATGCAATCTAATGATCCTAGAAATGCTGGAGGTGTCAGGAAAGGGCAGAAAATAGGAAGTGGGTTCAGAATTAGTTTGGTAAGGTAGAGAAAAGGTTCATGGTTAGTTGGATAAAGTAGGATAAAAGACGGGGTGTCAGGAACTAATCCTATACTAATGAGGTTAACCTTACGAGGTTGAGCTATATCTACAGGGTTTGCATAATGGAAGGATGGGTCACCAATTTCGGGGAAGAGGTCCTTAATGGGAACTATAGGAGGGGACTCATCTTGAAGGTATTGATTCAAAGAGATAAGGTCCTTAATAAATTCTTCTGGTTCTTGTATTTTAGGACTAGACTCTATAAT
The DNA here is from genome assembly GCA_021397845.1 of Areca catechu. NCBI lineage: Eukaryota > Viridiplantae > Streptophyta > Magnoliopsida > Arecales > Arecaceae > Areca > Areca catechu. Next base: position 54,682,091 of record CM038038.1, read on the forward strand.
TTGGCTCTCCTCTATGGTTTCCTCAAGTAAGGCTCTAGCAGCAATACCTAGGTTCTCTTCCACTCTTTGTTCTTCCACTATAGCTTTAGGTTGGATGTGGTCAAGGTCAATTAGCTCTGGGTTGGTTTCTACCTGGGTATCTACTGGGTCAGCTAATTCTAGGTCATCTAAAGGTGTCTCCTCTTCTCCCTCATACTCATCCACTAGGCTCACATCAGCTTCATACACTTTCGCATTAATGTAAGCCTTGCGAATCTCAGGAATGGTTGGAGAAGGTCGGTTAGCAGGAAATTGGTTAGGTTCTGATCTCTGATTATTGGTACTACTCCTAGTAGGTTCAGGTTGTATAAGAGGTAGTGGCTCACTATTGGGTTCATATTTAGGGATACTAATCCTATGGGGTTCAAGTTGACTAGGGGAAGCATGACTACTATACTAGGCTGATACTTAGGGGTTTTGGGTTCTCTAGGCTCATAGGACAAGGGTGTAGATCTATAGGTCATGGGATTATAGGATCTGGGGTCATAGGATTTTGGGTCAGCTCTATGATCAGGTTCTAAGGATGGATCAAGGTATGGGGTCCTCCTAAGGTTGGGCTCTCTATATGGGTCAGGATATTGGGTCCTTCTAGGATTGGACTCCCTATATGGGTCAGAATACTGGGTTCTCCTAGGGTTGGACTCCCTATATGGGTCAGAATATTGGGTCCTCCTAGGGTTGGACTCCCTATATGGGTCAGAATATTGGGTGTTGGGTCTACTAGGCTCATAGGGTGTGGGTGCATAGGATCTATGATCATGGGATCTAGAGTCATAGGATCTAGGTTCATAGGTTATGGATTCATAGGTTCTAGGTTCATAGGATTTGGAGTCATAAGATCTATAGGTTGTAGGTATACTAGGCTTATAGGGAGAGGGTAAATAGGATCTATCTTCCTGGTCTATAAAATCCTGATTGGGTCTTCTAGGACTAACCTTAGGGATTGGGTCAGGATGATGGGCTCTCCTAGGTTCAGCCTCAAGGTATGGATCAGGATTTGGGATCCTCCTAGGTTGAGGGGAATCAGGATCTGGCTCAGACTGTGACCCATGGTTTTTTTCTGGGGTCCCTACCCGGACTTTTAAACTGATCAAACCTATTGGCAAGATGGTCAATTCTATCATTGGTTTGAATACGAGACTGAGTTAACTGGGTCATCTGGGTAGTTATCTGGGTAGTTATGTGGGTAGCCATTTGGGCCATTTGATCAGCTAGGGCTTTTATTTGAGATTGTAAATTTTCCATGGATTCAGACATTTGTGAAGGAGGTGGGTGATATGAAACTCCTGATCTAGTGCTCATGCAAGACTCGATCAGACCGACTATAGCTGACTAGACCTGGAGTCCAAACTAGATGCTCAATCAGGGTGGCAAACTAGCCTATAGTAACCCTGTACTCAGCCAGGCAGGTGTAAGGGGAGTGTTAGGTCCCTGATTGCCAATCCTAGACACCAATTAGAGATTGGCCAGGTAGGTGGACCAGCACACAAGCCCTTCGGGATTGAATCCCTAAACCACCGTTCTAGACACTGAGCACAAGGCACACACATTAACTTGACGCAGTGATCTAACACTAGCCCGGACCCGACCATTGGTGTCCCTAGCCCACTAGGGCAAATTAAGTCTAATTAATTTTAGGTTAAGGCTTGGGACCGAATGCAAGGGATGTGGTTTTGGGCTAAGGAGAGGTGATCAAATCCTCCCCCTATCTGATATAGCAAGAGTGCCCTTAAAAGTAAATGATGCAATGATGGCTGGCAGATGAGGATGCAAATTAGGGTTTAGATATATTTTTTGGTATTTTTGGAGAGTATGTAATTTTTTTGGGTATTTTTTAATAGAAGAAAACTTGCAAATCATGGCCTAATATGCTGGAAATATACTAAAATTAAAAAATATGCAAAAACTGCTAAACAAAAACCTAAAACTTCCAAACTTGTCTTGCTGAAAATAGAGCCAAAAATTTGCAGGATGTATTTCGGCTTGAAGAAAATTGACAGGCCATAATAAAATCTACAAAAATTTTTAAAATTATTATGAATTATGGTGAATCCAGAAAAATAAATTTCAAAATTTTTGGAGTTTTTATCAGGGAGAAATAATTAAAATAACAGAATATATATGGACTGAAAAATTGCAGAAAACAAGCCCTAATCTAAGCTCTGATACCAAATGATGGGGAACTAATATGCATGCAATTCATTTTGTATGTTTTACATGTTGAGTTAGGAGATTAATTCCCTAATTTCAGATCAAAACTATTTGTAGAGAATTTTGTATGAATTTTGAAGATCAGTATGCAGATTAGGACCTAGAAAAGTAGCAAAGAAGGACCGCCGGGGCTGAGAAGCCTCGGTTAGGGCAAGTTCTCCTACAATAAAACTACTGGAGGTAGAGGGGTGTACCTGACAATGTCTGTGAAGATCACAGCAAAGGGATCTCTCGTTCCTCGATGGATGCGGCCTGGAAAACCGAGCCAATGACCCGCGGATACTCGGCTTTCTGCTCGGTGGTCCGATTGAGGCTTGGCTGGAGTCGTTGGATTCGTAGGAACTCAGAGACCTGCAAATGACCTGTCAAGGGTTAAAAAACTCACAAAGGAACAAAAAAAAAAGGAAAACAGTAAGGGAAGGCTTCTTTTGGAGTGGGTGTCCAGGGATTTGGAGGTTTTGTTGGCAGCAGGAAGATGATTGCAAACACCGGGAAGAAGAACTCTCACAAACCCCTTTATGCACACAGCAGGGTATCACACAACTCAATAGAAGAACTCAAGGTTTAATTCATATCAAAAAACTCTCCTCATACAAGAGGCTAGGGTCCCTTAAATAGACCCTTAACCTTGGGCTCCAAGTAAGGGTACATAAGTCTTTACATAAGAATCATTTTCCCTCTCAAACCCTAGCTAGAAAATAGAAAATATTAGGTAGAAAAATCCCTAAAAATTTTCTTGACTTGGTCAAGACTCCAAAGATGCCTAGGGGGGCGTGTTGGGTTTCTAGGAGCAGCAAAAGGCTGGCCCAAAGGGGCTCGGGTGCATGGGTTTGAGCCTCTGAAGCTGGGGTGGCCTGGTAGCCAGGTAGCAGAATATTCTCTGGTATCTTGCTTCTTAGGGTCTTGGGCTTGGCACCTGGGCCTGATTTCTTTGGGCTAGGATGCAGATGGACCTCTGGAATCATGGATGCCCTTATCTATGAATATACTTTGGCATCTGGAAGGGAATCTGGGGTATCTGGAGGGCATCTGCAAGAAATCAGGGTTTTCTGAATTTTCCTCCTGGGTCTTCAAATCTTCAAGCTGGGTTGGACTTGTGCTATACTTTCATGTCTTCAATCTAGTTGGACTTGGTCTTCACTTGTATGATATAGTCTTGAGTCTTCAGTATGCTTGGACAGGACTCAAAAAATAAAATTAGCTCAACATGAGCTGACTAGCATTGGACTGAACTAGCTCAACATGAGCTGACTAGTACAGAACTGAAATAACAACTAAAAATACTCAAATAACAACTAAAATGGACTCAGATGAGCTAAGCCCTTATTACAGATGGACTCATAAATTATTGATCAATTTACAGAGGGTTGAAAAAGCCTCTGTCTTATTCTGGTGCCTTAGGTGTCCCCACCAGTTATTGGTGAGCCTAGTTTAAAAACCAAATAGGTTCTTGGTTAGCCTGTGTTAAAACCAAGTGTTGGGTTCTTGGTGATCCCGTGTTAAAACCAAGTTGGGTTTTTGGTGATCTTGGTAAAACCAAGTTGGGTTCTTAGTGATCCTGGTAAAACCAAGTTGGATTTCTTTGGTGAGCCCGATCTAAAAACCAAAGTGTGAAGGTTTGGATTATGAGCCTGTTAAAACAATCCGACTATATTCCAGTAGGGGATATAGTAGAAATTCCAAGTTGTAATCTTGGATAGTGGATGTAGGAGTTGGGTTACTTCGAACACTAAATTTGCTTTTGTGTGTTGTGTTGCCTTTCTTATTTGATTATGCTTCTGCATTCAATTATCCTATCACAGCACTTAACACTTATAAGGGATTTCAAAGAGCACATTATTGCATAAATTTTTTAAATTTCTAATTCACCCCCTTCTTGGAAAAGCCACTTGGGCAACAATTGGTATCAGAGCAGTGTCTCTGAATATATTAGAGTAAAGATTGATGGCTCATCCCATGAGTACATCCTTGGCCGAAGGCTAATTTACTAATAGACCTCCACTCTTCATTGGCACAAATTTTTCTTACTGGAAAGCTAGAATGAAAATCTATATACAAGCTATCGATTTTCAATTATGGATGGTCATTCTAAAAGGGCCACATATTTCCATGATTAAAATTAATGGCATGGATGTCCCAAAGCTTGAAGAGGATTGGGATAAACACAACATGAAGATGGAAAAATTAAATGCCAAAGCAATGAATTTATTATACTATGCTTTGGATGCCAACGAGTTTAATTGAATTCTCACTTGCTCTTCAGCAAAGGAAATTTGGAACAAACTCGAAGTGACCCACGAAGGAACTTCCTAAGTGAAGACTTTGAAAATAAATCTTCTTGTATACAGTTATGAATTATTTAAAATGGAACCTACTGAAACTATCTCTGCCATGTTTACTCAATTTATAGATATTATTAATGGTTTGAAAAGTCTTAGCAAGGTTTATTCAAATGCAAATCTAGTACAGAAGATCCTTAGATCACTTTTAAAAAAGTGGACCCCAAAGTGACTGCCATCCAGGAAGCAAAAGATCTAAACACCTTATCTCTGATGAATTAATAGGTTCACTCATCACTCATGAATTGGCTATGCAGCATCGAACTGATGATGATCAAAAAAAAAGAAGACTATTGTATTCAAGGCTATATCTGATTCTAAAAGACATGATAAGGAATCAGAAGATGACTGCACCTCCTTTAAAGATGATCTAGAAGACAAAGATATCGCAATGGTCATGAGGAGATTTAGAAGGTTTATGGAAAAGAAGAAAGGAAGATATAATAAAAAATTTCATAAACGAGGAGAGCACTCCAAGGACAAGGACAAGGATAAAGAAAAAGAAAAAGATCAAGTGCCCACATGCTATGAATGTAAGAAACCTGGTTATATTCGTCCAGATTGTCCACTATTAAAGAAATTTTTCAAGAAAAAGAAAAAGAAGGCGATGGTTGCTACATAGAGCGACAGCAAGGAGTCGACTTCATCTGAAGAAGAAGAGACAACAAAAATTGCTAACCTATGTCTAATGGGTTTCGAAGATAAGGTAACATCTCCTGACCTCAATTAGAATTTACATTTGATGAATTGAATTCTGCTTTTCATGATTTATTATCTGAATTCAAAAAGGCAGGAGTAAAGATTAGATCCTTAAAGAATATTAATGATTCTTTACTAAAGAAAAAAAGAAGAAATTTCAGAAAAGAATAATATATTGTAAAATAATTTATATGTCCTTTCTAAAAAGTTTAAAGCTTTGAAAACTGAAAACATGCATGTCTTGACAAGAACAAAGCTTTAACTATTGAAAATAATGATTTGAAAAAGGAGGTTGAAAAACTTAAGCCACTTGTTAAAAAACTTATATTATCTTCAAACAATCTTGAGTTGATTTTAAAAGAACAAAGAATTTTTGAAAATAAAGCTAGATTTGGTTTTAATTCTTCAACTTAAAATAAAATTTTAGCTACTACTTTTATGATACTAAAAGCTTATGTTCCAAAATTAATATCTCAAAAAGCTATATTGTATGTTCCTAAGAACTCAAATAGAAAATCTTTTATATTTGCATCTCATGCATCAACATCAAGAACTTCAAAATCTACATCCTTTCAAAATTCTATAGTTGAATGTTATGCATGCAAAGGGTTTGGACACAAAGCTTTTCAATGTAACATCTTTAGAAAAGTCAAGAGTAAAATAAGAAGATTTGAATTCCCAAAGGAACCACCTCTAACCTACAAGGATCCAAGTTAGCTTGGGTACCTAAAAGAACTTCTAATTATCTTGCATGATTGTCTTGTAGCCCAAAAATTGAAGAAAAGATGATATCTCGACAGTGGCTGTTCAAGACATATGACGGGTGACAAAGATCAATTTATCATCCTAGAGATGAAAGAAGGAGGTATAGTTACTTTTGGAGCTAATGGCAAGAAAAAAATAATCGGAATTGGTAAGATTAAGATAACCCTCTGTACTTTTATTGAAAATGTATTGCTAGTTGATAAATTGAAGCATAATTTGTTAAGCATTAGTCAATTATATGATAAAGGCTTCAAAGTTATCTTTGAATCACCTATGTGTATTGTAACAAACTCTCTTGATACTAGCAGTAAGTTCATTGGACATAGACTTGGAAATATTTATGTGGTAGACCTTAATGATCTTGCCATGTCAAGTAGTTCCAATCTAGTTGCAATGAATGCTGTTACCGCCAGATCCATGGCCCGTAGTTACTGTCGACATTGGATCGCCCTCTGTCCTCTCGGGGTTGACCTGCGCTTCAGGACCTACAAAACAAGGGTTAGTGACCTAGGCCGAAGATTCCGATAGGGGCACTCTGACGATCAAGTCAGTGATGATTCAGGAGAACAGATCCTCCTAGTCGAGCCCCTCTTGATGGACTCCATGCTAGGAGGAGTGAATGGTGTAAGAATAAGGGTGCGAGTGTGCCAGGAGAGGTGTTAGCCGAGTTGGGCTGGCCCTCCTGTAAGGCTCATTCTCCTTCACCCGCTTTGATGATGTTTTTTGGTTAAGCTAGCATTTGCATACGTACCTCCCCACTAGGGGTGTCGAAGGTTCTTTTAAGTCCAGGTGACCATTGAGCACCTACCTCGGATTTCTCCCAGGCTGTCAAGCACATGCGGCGGTGTTCCGTGCCATGGACGGGTTGTCTTTCCCGATTCGTGATAAGGAAAACTTTTGTGTGCTCTGACATTCCTTCCGATCGCCCCATTCTGGGAAGCCTGGCAGTATCTCAATTAGGGGGCATCCACCTCCAGGATTCGAATCTCCTGGTTGACTTTCTCTTTTGGGTGGAGCAGGTGGTTGGTGGAGAGCGTGGAATCTTGGTTAGGGTTCTTTCTCTCTTGGTGTAAGCGGTGGTCACAGATAGTTCTTATGACCTGACAGGCACTTCCTTGTAGTCTTCAGGCTGCTCGTCGGTGTCTCAGGAAAGCGGCTCTGCCCCCTTGATGGTTTGGGGGCACTGTCCAAGTTGGCTGCCGAACTGGAGAGCTGGGACTCAGCTCTGACTCGGGGGCTCGACCTCGGAAGGGCTCGACCCAATGGAGGAGGGCTCGACTCTTGCTCGGAGGGCTCGGCCTCGGAGGGGCTTGACCTGGTGGAGGAGGGCTGACCTTGACTCCGGTCTAGGGGTCTCAGCCTCGGAGGGGCTCGATCTAGCGGAGGAGGTCAACACGCCACTCCAGCCCAGAGGGCTCGGCATTGGAGGGGCTCGACCTGATGGAGGAGGGCTGAGCTCGACTCTGGTTCAGGGGGCTTAGACTCGAAGGGGCTCGATCTGGTGAAGGAGATTGCTCGGCTCCGGCCTAGGTGCCCCGAGCTATCGGTGCCAACCTGGCGGAGGATGGAGCTCGACTTTGCCGGGCCACCTCGTTGATCTGGGGGAGCTTGGCTCAGTCAAAGGAGTCTGAGATGGGGTGTCCACCATGGTGGATTTTATGACATGGCATCTGATTGGGATACACGTTGACACGTCAGCTTCTCGCCATATTAAATGCTAAGACCAAGGAGTCTTACTTACTTTGGCATAGATAATTAGGTCATGCTAGCATGCATACTATTGCCAAGTTAATTTCCAAAAATTTAGTTAGAGGCATACCTAAATTTAAAGTAGATCTTAATCATGTTTGTGATTCATGCCAAATGGGTAAACAAACTAGGGGGAGCTTTAAATCCAAAATATGATTTCAACTACTAGACCCTTGAGCTACTTCACATGGACTTATTTGGACCAACTAGGACCACAAGCCTAGGAGGTATGAAATATGCTCTTGATAGTGATGATTTTTCTAGATTTACTTGGATTTTGTTTATTGCTTACAAAGATGAAACCTTTAAAGTATTTCAAAAATTTCATAAAATGATTTCAAATCAGAAAAATCTTTCAATAGTTTCAATTAGGAGTGATCACGGCACCGAATTTGAAAATCAGTTTTTCGATGAATATTGCACAGAAAAAGGAATTGATCACAACTTCTCTGCTCCTAGGACACCATAACAAAATGGTGTTGTAGAGAGGAAAAATAGAATTTTGGAAGAAATGGCCCGAGCATTGTTATGTGAAGGCAATCTTTCGAGGTATTTTTGGGCAGAAGTGGTGAACACTGCTTGTTACATTTTGAACCATGTTTTGATCCATCCTATTTTTTAAAAAAAACCCCTATGAGCTTTGGAATGAAAAGAAACCCAATATTAATTATTTTCATGTATTTGGTTGTAAATGCTTTGTGCTTAACAATGATAAAGATAATATAGGAAATTTGATGCTAAATAAGATGAAGCAATTTTTTCTTGGTTATTTATTACATAGCAAAGCATATAGAGTATTCAACAAAAGAACTCTTGCTGTAGAAGAATCCATGCATGTTGTTTTTGATGAAACTAACCCTTCACCTTCTAAGAAAGAGGAGTGCATAGACAATGATGAAGGTATAATTCAAAAAGAAATGGAAGATATGAGCATACAAGAAAGACCAATCGAAGAAGGAGAAGAAATGGTAAGTAAGGATCATGATGATCTACCAAGAAAATGGAGGTACGTAACTTCTCATCCAAGAGAATTAATTATTGGTGATCCTTCACAAGGTATTAGGACTAGGTCATCATATAGAGATGCACATGATTACCTAGCCTTTGTATCATACATAGAATCTCATACCTTAGAAGAAGCTGAATCAGACCCGAATTGGATGATGGTCATGCATGAAGAACTAAACCAGTTTGAAAGAAATAGGGTATGGACTTTAGTTAAAAGACCTTTAGACTATCCAATCATAGGAACAAATGGGTCTATAGAAAAAAGTTAGATGAGCAAGGAAATGTAGTAAGAAACAAAGCTAGATTAGTGGCTAAGGGATATAACCAAAAAGGGTATCGATGTTGATGAAACATATGTACCTATTGCAAGACTAGAAGCCATGAGATTATTTCATGCATTTGCTTGCTACATGAATTTTAAACTTTTTCAAATAGATGTGAAAAGTGCATTTTTAAATGGTTTCATTTCTGAACAAGTTTTTGTGAAACAACCACCAGGATTTGAAGATCATGTTTTTCCAAATTTTGTGTTTAATTGAATAAAGCATTATATGGTTTGAAACAAGCACCTAGAGCCTGGTATGATAGACTTAGCACTTTCTTGATTGAAAATAATTTTTCAAGAGGAAATATTGATAAAACTCTTTTTATCAAGAAGAAAAATAATGATTTATTAGTTGTTCAGATTTATGTTGATGATATTATATTTGGTGCAACTAATGAAACATTTTGTAGAGAATTTGCTAAGTTAATGCAGGGAGAATTTTAAATGAGCCTAATGGGTGAACTTAACTACTTCCTTGGACTTCAAGTAAAACAAACAAAAGAAAGAATCTTCATTAACCAAGCCAAGTACACCAAAGAAATAATCAAAACGTTTGGTATGGAGTCAAGCAAATAAATGAACACACTTATGAGCCCATCCTATAGATTGGATAAAGATGAAGCTGGATCCGACATTGACCAAAAGCTCTATAGAGGTATGATTGGATCCTTGTTATATTTAACTGCAAGTAGACCTGATATCTTGTATAGTTTATATATGTGCTAGATTCCAATCTAATCTTAAAGAATCACATATGCTTACTATTAAAAGAATTATCAGATATTTGAAATGTACAAGTAAACGTCTATGGTTTTCAAAACATTCTTCATTAATTTAATTGGATTTTTGGATGCTGATTATGCTGGTTGTAGAATTGATAGAAAAAGCACTAGCGACACATGCCAATTTATAAGGTTGAATTTAATCTCATGGCACTATAAAAAATAAAACTCGATAGTATTTTCTACTACTGAGGTAGAGTATGTTGCTGTAGGGAGTTGTTTCCCACAAGTGTTATGGATTAAACAACAATTAGAAATTTTGGTATTACATAATCTAAAATTCCAGTCAAATGTGATAACACAAGTGCTATAAATTTGACAAAAAACCCAATTCAGCATTCAAGGACTAAACACATAGAAATTAGACACCATTTTGTTAGAGATCATGTTTTGAATGGTGACATTGAACTAGAATTTATCTCAACTGAGAACCAACTAGCTGATATTTTTACTAAGCCACTTAATCAGGATATATTTGAAATGATTAGAGGAGAATTAGGTCATTGTGATCCTTTCTAGATTTTCCTAACATAATTCCTTCAAAATTAAGGAAAAGTTATCTAAAAAACCTCCTATATCAATTCAAGTTCTTTGAATAACTTTCCTTGAAATTTTATTGAATTAATTTCAAATTCTGAATCATTACAACTTTTGTGGAAAGTTTCTGTTCAAGTCAACTTGGGCATTTGGCTCTGGTCGAGCCGACTCAAATCTTTGTTGATTCTATTTTTGCTTTGGTCGAGCCGACTCGGATGTCAGGCAATCGATTTTTTAATAGAGCTGTGCGATTTTTTATGAACTCTATTGTTCTTTATTCTCGTTCCAAACCCTAACTCTCCACTCAAAACCTCTAGCAAAACCCAAAAATCTTCTTCCTTAAGCTCCCATTCCATATTTTTTCCTGCAAGTGTTGCAATGGCACCAAAATTGGAAGTGGAAAAGAGATCCAAAAGAACTGCACCCGTCAGTGGAAGTAGAAAGGAGAACAAAGAGCCGGCAAGAGGTGCCGACTCGAGCAGTTGAGAGGGAAGAAGAACAAACTGAACAGTTGGCCTCTACTCATTCTCCACGATAGGTGATGTCAATGTCTAACCAGCCCGTTACTAGTGGTAGAAAAATTATTTTCAAATTTCTTGAAGAAATTGGACTGAAAATTGGGGATTTATTGATAAACAAGGTTGGACTTTCTTTTGTTCTCTGAATTTATCCACATATCCAATACTTGTTAGAACATTCTATAAAACCTAAGACTTGAACCCCACACATTGAATCCACTGTAAAGGGAAAATGGATTATAGTGACAGAGGAGAGGCTCAGCACATTATTGGAAATGCCTACTAAAGGAACAAAGCACTTAGTTTTGAAAGATAGAGAGAAAACCCTTCAAACAATACTGGGTAGGACAGATGTTAGTGGAGTAGGAACTGTAATGGCTAATACACTCTCACTGGAAATGAGACTCCTCCATAATTTTGTCAGTAGAATATTTCTTCCAAGGACTGGCAGATTTGATTGGGTAAGCGAACGTGACCTCAGCTTTATGGATCATATCATTCAAGGAGAGGCACTAAATCTACCCTATATCATGATAATGCAAATAAATAAGCTGTCAAAAAAGTTAAGGCTTGCTTACCATACGGAATGGTTCTAACTTTATTGTTTCAAGCCTCCAGAGTCAGTTTGGAAGGAGAAGATGGTAAACCCCTTCATCATACCGACACTTATACCTCTAAATCTCTACTCTGAATGGGGTATATTCTTAGTGAGGGGGTGTGGAAGAAAAAGGGAACTAAAGAGAGGGCTATAGCAGCCTCCAGCAACAGCAACAGCAGTAGCAGTACTAAGGACAGTGACAGTGAAGAAACTCCTAGGGAGATCTCCACTGCAGGGCCTTCAGCACCTGAGTAGATTGTTGATGTTCTAGTTGGCACCTCCACTGACTTTGCTAGCACTTCTGAGCCAGCTGAGACTATTGTACCTGAGTTTGCACCTTTGGAGACTAAGCACATTAATCATCCTTTACCAGCATCTCCACCTGTGCCAGATACTACTTATGTTCCTCTTGGACCTTCAGTTCTGGATCCAAATACTCACCCTATCATTACTTTAGTGACACAGGACTTCATAGCATTGTAGACGAAATCACTGACAGAATCTTTGAATGCTTCTTTAGCTATAATGTTTGGTGAGTTTTGCCAATCAGTGGACTGTAGACTTGACCATATTGACAGTGAGGTCAAGGAATTGAGAGAAAGAGTTGAATCACTTGAGACCTCCAGACCTACATCTCAGCCTGATCTGCAGCCTATCATTAACACCATTTCATCGGGTTCTGATTCAATCAAGAAAACTATTTATCAAGCTTTGGAAGAATATAGAACAAGCTAAAAAATAAGGTTCAATATGGGATCATTAGAACAAGGAAAAAGGATGGAGGAAGATTATACAAGGGGCATAGGGATCTTAAGATCAGAATTGGGAGATTGCGAGGGTCTGCTGAAGCTTTTGCAAATGCACAAGCTGCTGAGTTAGTTGCTCTAAACACTGAGGTGAAAAAGCTTCATGAAGCAATGGAAGTGGTTTAATTTCAACTAGATCAGCTGAAAACAAAAGTCATTGCATCATTTGCCACTCCTACACCTAGACCTGTACCTATAATACTTCCTACATCTACTACACATTCTAGAAAGCCCTCCTCCTCTTTAGGCATCCAAAACTACTCCACTAGATAGTGATTGATTGTACTGCTTTCAATTTCTTGCAACTTGTATGGAAAACTTTGAATGAAATGAAAGCACTTTGGTTCACATATCTTTTGTGTTGAACTGAATTTGCAATGTCCTGCAATCACATCTTCAATTGTACAATGAACTACCGTGATTTTAATTAGAATATCCAAGTTGATTTGAAAAGTGAAATTTTTTCAAACAAATTTTATACTAAGTTCTCATTCTATCATAAAATTGTCTTTATTCGAATATCCTTTTTGATTATTGACAAAAAGGGGGAGAATATTGAGATTGCTGAAAAATATCTAAAATAGACAGAAGGGGGAGAATATATTTAACTAAGCATGAAATTGTTTCAAAATCTTCAAATCATCAAAAAGGGGGAGTAAATTATGAAACTGAATGGCTCTAGCTCAAACATGAATTTGCTTTGATTGCTTCAAAAATTTAATTTGCTCTGATTGCTTCAAAATTTAATTTACTCTGATTTTTAAAAAAAATTTTAGCTCAAGAATCAACTTTATACTTACAATTTTGAGCTTCGATACTTTGTGTTTGTGCTGAGTTCTGACACTTTGAAATAGATAACTTTAATGCTCTGATACATATAAAAGCACTAGCACTAATACTATATAGTTTTTCACAAAAGCTCTGATACTTACTTGCAAATATAGTTAGCTTTGTACATGTAAATGCTTTGATACTTACTTGAAAATATAGTTAGCTTTGATACATGTAAATGCTTACTCTTAAAACAATCATACATGTAATTGAAAGAATTTTTCATGCCCAGTGTTTTGTCATCATCAAAAAGGGAGAGATTTGATCCCATAAGTGATTTTGATGATAACTAAACATTGAAGCATGCATTTATTTTACTAATACCTCTTCAAGTGTTTTACAAGTTTTTGTAGGATGAACTCTTTGCTCAATTTCAACTCCTACATTTCTATTTCTTGTGTTGAGTTGTATTGTAATTGAATCTTGTAAAGAAGAACCCAAAGAAAAACTTAAGTAAAAACCAATCAAATGGGTTACTTCCAGATATTTCAAGCTTTAAATATACTTTGAGTGTGCTGTAAGAAGAGTTTGAAGATATCTTGAAGCTTGAAGCCTTGCCGTGAATTCTGGAGAGAATTGAAAATTCACTGAAGAACTCATCCGAGCTGACTTGAAGAGAAGAGAGCTGACTCTGGTACATGGCATACATGAGGATTCTGGCACGCAGATATCCGAGCCGACTCTAAGGGATTCGAGCCGACTCGTCTGGAGTACCATTTCCTGAATTAGACAAGCGAGCCGACCCAAAGGGAGTCTGAGCTGACTCTATCATATAGTCAATAATCCGAGCTGACTCTTCAGGGATTCTAGCTGACTCCTCCAAGTCTAGAAAAAGTGATATGAGAACTACAGCCAATCGAGCCGACTCTAAAGAGAAAGAGCCGACTCTTCCAGACTATATTTTTTGAAGGCCTGAGGATCCGAGTTAACTAGAATCAAGGCGAGTCAACTCTTACACAGTGAGGAATTAGGACACTGTGCAAGCAAGCCGACTAGATTAAAGAGAGTTGACTAAACCATAACTACTTTGAGGATCTGAGCCGACTCGAGTAATCCGAGCCAACTCGAAGGTCAATTTCTCACTTATAATGGCTAGTTCTAGAACTTGGAATTTGAATCCAAAAGTGCTCCAACAGTCAAATGTCACATCCAATGGTCTACAATGATAAAAATCATCCGAGAAGAGTACAAGACTATATATTTGAGAGATTTGAACTACTTAAGAAGAAGAGATGATGAGTTAATGCGATATTGAATATCTAAGCTACCTTAAAAGCAAGAGAGCACTGCAAGAGTATTCAAGACAGTCTTCAAGCCTTCACCAACTATCAACTAAAGCTTGAAGCATTTATTGAAGATTGAAAAGAAGCCAACTAAGTACATTGAAATTGTAGGCTTAGGTAGGCAACCTAAGAGGGGGGGTGAATTGGGTTTTATAAAACTTTTGTACTATTTAAAATATCTATGAACTAAAGCAAGTATGTGCTAATGCAATTCAAGTGCTTGTGTATTTCAAATAAATGCAGCGAAAAAAGAAATAAAAGCACAAGGAGAACAATCACACAAACACAAAGATTTATAGTGGTTCGGTGCTGACCAAGCACCTACATCCACTCCACAAGAACCCCTTGGAATATTTCACTAAGTTTGGTTTTATAACTTAGGCTCACCATCAACCTTTACAACTTGTTTTGTTTTCGGGCTCACAAGTCAAACCCTAGTTGGTTTCAAGGCTCACCAACAACCACCCTTGGTTTTACGGGATAACCAAGAACCTAAACAACTTATTTTGGCTTTGGGCTCACAAGTAAAATCCTAGTTGGTTTCAAGACTCACCAACAACCACTTTGGTTTTCAAAGGCTTACCAAAAACATCTTTGATTTTCCAAGGCTTTCCAAAACCTTAAGTAAAATAATGTAAGAGCAAGTTTAAATGAACACAATAAAAGCTTTCTAAAATAAAGCAAATATCTCTTTGAAGCTCTTGATTGTTGATGAAGATCTTGTCTTCAAGTTGATGAAGCCTTTGATTGATACTTGTAGATGTAGACTTTGAATGCTCTCTTTGAAACTGGAAGCTTGAAGGCTTTTAATCACTCAACTATTGAATCATTTAAGAATATTCAAGAAGTCACCAAAGGATTACTTTCTCATTTGATTCTTGATATTTATATAGCCTTCAACACTTAAATGACCGTTTATAGCCATTAGGGAGAAAATATGGCCATTGGAGCCAAGTTGGAGAAGTTCTGCAGCCCAGAAAACTAGGCATTACTGTTCAAGTATCGACACTTCACCTCCAGGTGTCGATACTTCAGTTTCAAGTGTCGACACTTCATTTTCCAGGTGTCGACACTTCACTTCCAAGTGCCGATACTTCAGCTCCAAGTGTCGACACTTGACTGAAAGTGCTTTCTGAAGTTTTCTGTTTGTCTCAGGCCTTGTCGACACTCATTCTTCAAGTATCGGTACTTGATCCTCAGGTGTCAACACTTCAATTCCAAGCATCGACACTTACCTTGCCATTGCTGAAACATCTTCAAATTGAAACTTTAACCTTTTCAAGTTCTTCCATATTACTTCCAAAGTCCATATACTTGATTTTTCATTAATTTAAGATCTTTTTCAACTGAAATACAAGCATTTCTTCATCCAACATGGTTGAGTACTAAGATATGAAAAATACACTTAAAATAAAATTAGTACTCATATATACTTAAATATTTTATCAATCATCAAAATCAAGACAGAGTCAACAATCTCCCTTTTTTGTTGATGACAAAACCTTAAGTATATGAAAAGGGTAAGCTTAAAAGATTAATAATAAGATAAACATGTATGCTCAAAACAATAAGCACCAAGCTCCCCCTCAATATGATCCAAAAAAAAAAATCTTCAAAATATTTTTTAAAATATGCAAAATTTTCAAAATTTTAAAATTCTTCTTCTTACTAATTCTTCCCTTTAGATAAAAATATTTATATATTCTTCTCCCCCTTTTGCACTTTGTTTCATTTCTCATGATTTTTCATGTTTATCCAATCTTCCCCTTTTCATACTTAGCAATTTTCTCCCCCTTTTGACATCATGAAAAAGGGTAAAGGCAATACAAAGTGGGAATGAAGTCGGAAAGAATAGCAAGTAGGTCATCAAAATCAATGCATGAAATCAAATAATTATGATATCATTGAATATGATATAAATTGAACATGATACCAATTGAAATATGATACCATTTGAATTAACTCCCTTAAAAAATTAGATTTGAAAATAAGGAGAAAGAGTTTCAGAGCATATAAGTACAGCATGAGATCAAGCAAAATTCAAAGCATCAAATATGATAATAAATCTTTGGATTGCTCTTCCTAAATGTTATTCCTTCTTTGAAAATATTCATTTATTTGAGGAATAAAACATGAAAGCTCATGCATCAAGATTTAAATTTTTCAAGATATTCATGATTTTCAAAATACAAAGCATTTATATCACTTAAAACATTTAGCATGATTTCAAATTCATTTTAAGATGATTTGATATCCATACAAATGCTAAAAATAATATGATTTCAAGTCTAGCTATTAGAGCAAGGGTTTGTCAATATGCATACCTTCTCTTAAATGTAATCCTAACTACCAGTTCTATACTTGATTCAAATCAATTCTAACTTAAGCATAGATACCAACAATGAAAGCACATAAATTATAACATTTCACTTGAAATAATTCAAAAACTGTATTAATCAAAATCAAGTGAAGGTCTTACAATCATAAGTTTAATCATGATAGCATGAAATTCATCAATACCAAAAGTTCATGATCATAGCCAATGATGATAAGTCCAAACTTGATTCTAATAACTATTTAAAATAATTTTTCAAATAATTGATACAATAAAAATTAATCTACATTTTTAATTATGGAAGGAGATGTTCAGAATTTACCAATATACAAAGTCCTTCCTTTTATCATTTAGTTCAAAATGTAGCTTGTCCACTTCTTTAAATATCTTGTACAATCTCTTTTCAAGAACTTCCTTTCTTCATGTTGGGTTGCAAGACATTCCTACAAAATAAATTAAGTGGACATTTTGGTACCCAAACTTTCTTGGGTCCTTTATGATTAGTAATTATGGTTCCTTTTGGAACCCAAACTTTTCTTATCTAGAAGGATAAGCATTATAACCATATTTAGAAGATAAATTGAAAGAAGCAGGAATAGAGAAATTTTTCAAAAGTTTTTACTTCTTTTCCTCAACCAAAATATTTTTATCACATAAATCTTTCAAATAATATTTTCTTTTTCTAAAAATTCATTTTTTTAGAAAAATTATTCTTTTAATTTTTTAAAATATCAATCTTGGCATTTAAATCATCATTTTTATTTGCAAAATTGGTGTTGTCAAGAAAAAATGAATCTACATGCCTATTTAATTTCTTGTGCTCAATTTTTAGCAATCTATATTCATGCACAAGATCATTAGATGCATCATGTGATTCTTTAAAGGTAAAATTATAATTATTTTTAGCACATATCTTTTTCTCATTTGCCATGAAGCAAAGATGGGCAACTTCATCATCCGTGCTTGAATCTTCGCTATCGCTCCAAGTTGCCATAATTGCCTTGAATTTTTTTTTGGCTTTGAAAGCCATTATCTTCTTTTCTGTATCAGCTTCCACTATCGTTTACCATAAGTTCAACTCGTAGGTCATGAGTGAACCGATAAGCTCCTCCAAAGGTAAGGTTTCTACATCTTTAGCTTCTTGGATCGCCGTCACCTTTGGATCCTGATATTGGTAAAGATCTAAGAATTTTGTTCACCAAATCAGCATTAGTATAGATTTTATCAAGACTTTTTTAATTCATTAATAATAGTCATAAATCTTGAAAACATATCAGATATAGATTCATAATGCATCATTTCAAAAATTTCAAAAGAATGTACAAGCAAATTAGTTTTAGTGTTCTTCACTTGAAGAGTACCCTCATGAGTAACTTCAAATGTGTCCCATATTTCCTTCATCGATGTACATGATGAGATTCTATTAAATTCATTTAAGTCCAATGCACGATAAAGAAAGTTCATTGCTTTAGCATTGAGTTCAGTTTGCTTAATGTCAGATTCATTCCAATCCAATTCGAGCTTTGGAATGGAAATGCCATTAATCAACATGGAAGGAATATGAGGACCACTAACAATAACTTTTCAAAGATAATAATTAATAGATTGAATATGAATACGCATACGTTTTTTCAAAAAGCATAATTTATGCCATCAAAAATGGTGGCCTAACATTAATACCTACCAGGGTTGCCATAATCTTTAACTCAAAATCGTTACATTTTCAAACAGAGCACCCGCTCTGATACCAATTGTAGGCTCAGGTAGGCAACCCAAGAGGGGGATGAATTGGGTTTTATAAAACTTTTGTACTATTTAAAATATCTATGAACTAAAGCAAGTATGTACTAATGCAATTCAAGTGCTTGTGTATTTCAAATAAATGCAATGGAAATAAAATAAAAGCATAAGGAGAACAATCACACAAATACAAAGATTTATAGTGGTTCGGTGCCGACCAAGCACCTACATCCACTCCCCAAGAATCCCTTGGGAATTTCACTAAGTTTGGTTTTATAACTTAGGCTCATCAACAACCTTTACAACTTGTTTGTCTTCGGGCTCACAAGTCAAATACTAGTTGGTTTCAAGGCTAACTAACAACTACCCTTGGTTTTACGGGATAACCAAGAACCTAAACAACTTGTTTTGGCTTCGGGCTCACAAGTAAAACCCTAGTTGGTTTCAAGGCTCACCAATAACCACTTTAGTTTTCAAAGACTTACCAAAAATCTCTTTGGTTTTCAAAGGCTCACCAAAAATCTTAAGTAAAACAATGTAAAAGCAAGTTTAAATGAACACAATAAAAGCTTTCTAAAATAAAGCAATATATCTTTGAAGCCCTTGATTGTTGATGAAGATCTTGTCTTCAAGTTGATGAAGTCTTTGATTGATGCTTGTAGATGTAGACTTTGAATGCTCTCTTTGAAACTTGGAAGCTTGAAGGCTTTTAATCACTCAACTATTGAATCCTTTAAGAATATTCAAGAAACTCATCAAAGGATTACTTTCCCATTTGATTTTTGATGTTTATATAGCCTTCCAACACTTAAATGACCATTTATAGCCGTTAGAGAGGAAAATATGGCCGTTGGAGCCAAGTTGGAGAAGTTCTGCAGCCCAGAAAACTAGTCGTTACTATTCAAGTGTCGACACTTCATCTCCAGGTGTCGACACTTCAGTTTCAAGTGTCAACACTTCATTTTTCAGGTGTCGACACTTCACTTCCAAGTATCGACACTTCAGCTCCAGGTATCGATACTTGACTGAAAGTGCTTTCTAAAGTTTTCTGTTTGTCTCAGGCCTTAAGTCGACACTTCACTCTTCAAGTGTCGACACTTGATCCTCAAGTGTCTACACTTCATTTCCAGGTGTCGACACTTGCCTGTGCCATTACTGAAACATCTTCAAATTGAAACTTTAACCTCTTCAAGTTCTTCCATATTAATTCCAAAGTCCATATACTTGATTTTTCATTAATTTAATAACTTTTTTAACTGAAATACAAGCATTTCTTCATCCAATATGGTTGAGTACTAAGATCTGAATAATATACTTAAATTATAATTAGTATTCATATATACTTAAATATTTTGTCAATCATCAAAATCAAGATAGAGTCAACAGAAGTGCAATCAATTGGGCTTCTCTTGAGCTGCATTGACAACCATTCGACAAAAATCTTTTTATCATTTTGTTGCTTTTCTTTATAATTCTTTTATTGAATTGTTGTGTTATTTGCGAGCCCGGTTTAAAAACCAAATAGGTTCTTGGTTATCCTGTGTTAAAATCAAGTGTTGGGTTCTTGGTGATCCTGGTAAAACAAGTTGGGTTTC
Organism: Areca catechu; assembly: GCA_021397845.1. Taxonomy (NCBI): domain Eukaryota; kingdom Viridiplantae; phylum Streptophyta; class Magnoliopsida; order Arecales; family Arecaceae; genus Areca; species Areca catechu. Next base: position 54,702,251 of record CM038038.1, read on the forward strand.
TTTGGTGAGCCCGGTCTAAAAACCAAAATGTAAAGATTTAGATTATGAGCCTATTAAAACAATCTACTATATTCCAGTGGGTGATATAGTCAAAATCCCAAGTGGTAATCTTAGGTAGTGGATGTATGAGCTGGGTTGCTCTGAACCACTATAATTTGCTTGTGTTAATGTTGTGCCTTTCTTTTTTGATTATGCTTCTGCATTCAATTATCCTATCACAACACTTAACACTTATAAGGGATTTCAAAGAGTACATTATTGCATAAATTTTTTAATTTTCAATTCACCCTCCTCTTGGGAAAGCCTTGGCACGGTCCCCTAGATCTAAGAGGTCAATACAGAGAACTTGCTTACTAGGTCCAAGAGCCAAACATAGGAAAATCACTCCTGACCTAATCCCTATGTGCCATACCCCTGATGGTAATGACCAGGAAGAAAGGACTCTTAGGAGCATTCGATTAGATGCATCCACATTTGAGGGTAGTTTAGATCTTAAGGTCTATACCAATTGGGAGAGTGATATGGACCAGTACATAGAATGGTATGAAATGTCAGAGGAGAGAAAGTTCAAATTTGCCAAGCTTAGTTTAGTCCGACAAGCTAGGTTGTACTGGAGAAATGTGGAGTGACTGAACTAATAGAGAGGTGACGTACCTATAGATACATGGTGAGTAATGAAGGTAAAGCTTAGGGAGAAATACCTACCATTCTCATATGAACAAAATCTATTAGATAAATGGCAAAAATTGACTCAAGAAAATAAATCAGTAGCTGATTATATTGCCAAATTTGACGAGTTCGTTATGAGGTGTAGTGTAGTTGAGTCCGAAGCTGTCACCTTGTCAAGGTTTAGAGCGGGTTTGCATGAAGATATCCAGAGAGAGCTATTTTTAAGGGAAGTTAATGATTTGGAACAGGCTTATCAAATTGCTAGGGATTGTGAGCGATTTCAGAGGAGACCTATCACCTATAGACCTGAGTCCAATAGGTTTAATACCTTGGAACTAGACCCCTAGTTCTAATCGATTTCCACCTAGCCGACCAAATCCTAGTTCTCAACTAGTTCACAGGGAGGATAAAGGAAAAGCACCCATGGTCCCTAAAGATCGAAATCAAAATGCAATATGTTTTAGGTGCCATAAACGAGTCATTTTGCTACTGACTGTCCTGTTCGAACATTGCATATAGGTGAATGTGAGGAAGAAAATGTTGAGGATGTAGAAGAATTTGAGGAGGAAATTTATGAAGTGAAAGAAGACTTAGTAGAAGAGTATGAAGGAGATGAAGAGCCTATAGAATCATCTGACCTACTAGGTGTAGTTAGGTGTATTCTAGCTCAAACCAAGAAGAATGAAGACTGGAGTAGGATGAATATCCTACAGAACTTTAATAAGCTAGGAGATAAAGTGTGCAAAATTATTATAGATAGTGGGAGTTGTGTGAATGCAATATCAACTAATGCTATTAAAAGCTTAGGTTTACCCACTGTACCACATCCTAGCCCATATAAGGTGTCCTGGATTAACTTCTACATCAATTCCTATTAGGTTACAATGCCAGGTCCCAGTCCAAGTTCAATCCTACCAAGAGAAGGTATGGTGTGACATAATTCCAATGGGGATTAGTAGTATCATTTTAGGAAGACCATGGTTGTATGACCATGATGCAACCCTCTTTGGCAGATCTAATTTGTATTCATTTAAACACCATGAAAGAGAATAGTGATCAACTCGACCCCACCCAAAGACGGTACTAAGCGAGGGTCTAATCACTTAAGAGAAAAGGAACCCAGATTGAACCTAATTAATGCCAAAGAATTAGAACACGAGACCACTGGAGAATCAACAGTCTGGACTCTAACCACTAAGAAAATAGAACAGACTCAGAGTTAGTTGACCCTGATCGTATCCTAACTGAAAGTGTAGGACCCTTAAAAAAGAGAACCATGAAAAAGATAACCCTACTACTGAGACTTTACCTACGGAAAAATTAGAAGAGAGACAAATCATAGAGCCTGGTCTTGAAAATCATGAACCTAAAGTAATCAATGAGGACTTGATTTTCCCAAACCAGCACCCTCAGGAAGAGTTCACCCCATTAATCCCAATTGAGTATCTCTTTCCTGAAATTCTTTACTTGTCCTTTTTCAGGATGACCCTTTATTACCTATGGACATAATTCAGTGTCCAAACCTTAAGGTCAACCCTATTAGTCAGGGATTGTTCTATGAGCCTTTTTCTTATGTCCTACCCCATTAGGCTAGCCCTGAATCCACTTCTGATTTCCTACCGTGGCATAAAGTTTCCACTCTTTCTAGAGCCACCCGATTACATTTTGATGAAATCAGTAGGTTGCATAAGTTCTTTGAGCATATTCATTTGCATCTATTTTGGAAAACACTATGTATTTTTAAAACAATTTCATTGCATCATATTTTTCATTAGGCTTTTTTTATTTCATTTTCATACATTTTCTTGTCATTATTATGCTCTTTAACTACTTGGAACTATTGTTATATGCTGTAGACTTGGAACCATGAAAAAATTGCATGCCTGTAGTAGTGGACCATTCAAGTAATTAAAATTGGACCTAAGCCTACGTGCTTGAATTGCCACCTGAACTAGGCATTAGCCCTACTTTCAACATTTTAGAACTTATTGAGTATAGGGAGCCAACATTGATTCCTAGTGAGCCATTTGGGCCTAATCCAGTCCTTGAGAGTGAACCAACCCAAGTGTGTCCACCTGCCATACCACCAGCCTGGAGAGACAAGATTGAGCGGATCTTGGATGACAAGATCATTGCTACTCAATGCGAAGATTATCAGCGGTATCTGGTTTGATGGCAAGGATGACCTGAAACTGATGATTCTTGGATCACCATAGAGGACTTGCTGAGAGTTGACCCGGACTTGCTAGAGCACTATCATAGCGACGTTGATCCATACTCGATAGGATTGAGTTTCTCCCACCCGGGGAGAATTGGTGTGGACACCAGGGCCAAAAATATCGACAGGTTGAATATACATCTCTGTGGATCACCTGTGAATAAAACCCTGGACCCAACCCCTTTTACCATATAAATATTTTATTTTAATTTCTGTTATTTTAGGATAGTTAGGGATATCACTTTTTACCAACTATAATTAGTTTTGTTTTTTAGCCTTTTGGGCTAAACCTTTTTTACCACATTATTCAAAATCCAATTTATAAGTTGTGTCAACCCCTTTGGGCCAAACCCTGGTTACCAATCTATTCTTTTTATTACATAAGGTTAAGCCTTTTGATCAATTGATCAATTGGGCTTTAGTTATTTAGTTTGAGTCTTGTAAAAATTAGTTATTGAGTCCTGTATTACAAGGTGGACCCAATTGATGACCCATGTGCATCTTTGTGCATCCAATTGAAGACCCATGTGATTCAAATCAAGACCCATGAGCACCTAAATCAAGACAAGCCATGTGACTCCATGTGCTAGCCCAAGATAAGCCATGTGCTAGGCCAAGTCAATTTGTTTATGGCATCATCTTTGCAAAATTCTTGGACATAACTGCCACATCACCAGGGGACATCAACACACGTCTTATTTGAACATGTCATTTTGAGACAAAATATATGCCATGTCACTTTATTTGGACATCATCACATGACAACACATGCCATTTCATTTTGGTTGGCCACTTAAGAAGGAGTTAGCACCTCTTATTTTTTTAAGAGGAGTAAAGAAGAAGGAGATCTCCAAATTGGCACCCTCCCACTCCATTCCTTCATGCCAACTTATTTTAAGATAATTATTTAAGAGGATTCTTCCAAGTTGGTGCCCCATCTCAATATTCCATGCTCAACATTCCAAGAAGTCGGCCAAGCATTCCAACGCCAATATTCAAGGAGATCCATGGCATCTAAAGTGGACAATGTTGGAAGGTTTTCTTACTTCAAGAGTTTTGATAAAACAGGTTGGAAGCTGCTTAAGTTTCTAGGACTTAAGAGTCTCACCAAAACTCTTGAGTCTTCTTCAATCCAAATTGAAGAATCCACTCACATACAGAAGTCCAGATCAGCCCAACAAGCAAGAGTCCAAGATGCCCAGAAGTAGGACTCTAGGAGTTGTATTCCAAGGGAGCACAAGTTTAGTCTTTGTGTCCCTTACAACATTGGTTATGGGTCTATAAATACCCCATCACCCTCCTTGTAATTCATGCAATTATTCATTCATCAATAAAGAAATTCTACCAAATTTTTCTTCCTTTGTTGTGTGCATCATGGAGTATGAGGCCCTTTTTTCTTTATTCTTCAAAACATCGCGAGGTGCGAGGCCCTACTTATCCAGCCGATAAGAAGATCCATCCATTACCTCTAACCTTCTCTTTTTTTTTCCTTTCCCTTCTTACTACTTCTAACCCAAGATTCCTTTGCTGAGTGTTTTGCAGGTGACCAAGAATCTAGATCCAGTGTTCTTACCTCAGAACCAGCATCACGTGAAAGATCGGAGCCCGGGAACTAAATCTTAAACCCTACCGCTACGATCTTGAGAGTCCTACCATATCTAAATCGAGAGAGCGATCTTCGTTAGTAAAACTGACTTTCTTCCTTTCTCTTTATTTTCTGATTAGTTGAAAACAAATCCTGGTTTCGATGGTTTCTCAACCACCAGGTCCTATTTTTTTTAATTACTTTATAGGTTTACTTGTGTGGGTAATTGACTTGATTAGTTTCCTTTACTATCTCCTTGGAGTCTTCCTTTAAAATTTAAAAATATAAAAATATTAATTGCTATTTTTTAAATTTATTTGTCCCACATCACTCTCACTAGTGGAGCACAAGCCAAGAAACCTTGCCAATCGATTGCCTAACTATACCCCTCTTCTTGTCCATTACTCAAAGATCTTGATAGAGATTGAAGCAAAACAGAACCTGCGAAGGCCTAACCCCTTGAAGCCTTTCATCTCCTGAAATAAGGACAAGTATTGCCGCTTCCACCATAACCACGACCATGACACGGATGAGTGCCACTAGCTGAAAAAGGAGATTGAAGATTTCATCCAACATGGCTATCTCGGCAAGTATGTCCATAGAGGCATCACTCATCTTGATACCTTAAACCTAGGGGATAGCTGACCTTGCCGAGATCGACAATCAATCGACTAAAAATGAAGTCATCATGATATCTTGGGGGGAGAGCAGTCTTCAAAGAGGTCGAGAGAAGAGGAGAAAGAAAATAATGTAATTTATTTTTTTGACAAGGATTTGGTTGGGTTTTATAACCCTAACAATGACCCTATCATCATTTTAATGTCAATAGTGAAGCATCCTGTAAAAAGAATCCTTGTTGATAGTGAAAGTTTGGTTGATATCCTTTTTTATGATACTTTTATTTGGATGAATTTGCCATTAAACTATTTAAAATATATTTCTTTACCTTTGGTCACCTTAAATGGAGAGTAGGTCAGTATTGAAGGAAAATAAACTCTTCTTATCATAGTAGGACTCTGCCTCGATTGAAAACGGTCTAAGTCACTTTCACCATGGTTCGAGTCCCTTCGATATACCATGTCATCTCAGATGCCCTGGACTAAATCAGCTAGACACTGCCATATTTACCAAGCATCTTCTCATCTATTTCCTTACATACAATGGCATCGATGAAATACAAGGAGACTAGCAACTTGCTTGATAGTGCTTCCAAATGGTATCTAAGTAGTCAAGGTCTAATGATCTTGCCTATCAAGCTATTGAATCAAAGTGATGCGAGACAGCCCAATCAAAATTTATTCTAGGGTTGGATCGATGGTCGTTAAGAAATGACCACTAGGCTAGGTCAAACAAACTCAAAAATTTTTAATTCTTTTTTTTATTCTATATTTTTTCTCCTTTTTCTATTTTATTCTTTATTTTTTAATTTTATTTTCCCTGCTTTATTTCAAAGTCGACAAATGTGGGTTGATTATGCTTTCATGATCATGCAAGCCATAAGTGCTTTCATGATCATGCAAGCCACGGGTGCTTTCACGATCGTGCCGAACAGGGAAGGCTTTCGAACGGAAAATTTGGTGTGGGTTATCGTCGACGTCCTTGGAGGAACCATCGCCAGAGAAGGGGCAGTGCGGTGGAAGAAGGGTGGCACAGAGGTGGTGGGCGATGGGATTTGAATGAGATGGTATGGGCAGAGGTAGACACACGAAGCTGCGGCATGGTAGGACTCGGCAGTGGGCTCTCCAGCAAGGATCTTCTCTAGTCGAAAGAGGAGAGATGGCGAGGGGCACTAGATAGGAGGGGGATGGCATTGCTCGACTCTGCTGGCCGTGGATCTTCTCGGGCGGGAGAGAGGCAATGGAACAAGGGAGGAAATCTGATAGGGATCTCATTGATGTTCTCGAAGGAGCCATCATTGGTGGGAGGGAGGTCTAACAATAATGTCAGCAAAACTAGGATTGACTTCGGTCAGTGTCGATGGAGGCACATGGGAAGGCCGATGGTGATTGGGTGCCTAGTTGTAGGTGGAGGTGACAGGCGGCTGTTGTCCATCAGGGGGCGGTGGATGTCAGCCTAGCTGTGGACTTCTCCAGACAGGAGGGAGAAGGAGAGGTTGGTGGTGGCACGCTCGGCTTCGGCGAAGAGTCGTCGACGATAGGCATTGGTTTGTTTTGCTTGCTAGTGAGGCACGGTGGAGAGTGGAGGATAGCAGGGGGGAGATCCGATGGGGCATCGAGTGGATCTGGTGCTGGGAGTTGGAATAGGGGAATTTGAGGAATAGTAAGGGAATAAGGGGAAAGAGAATAAGAAGAATAAGGGGAAGGAAGGAATAAGAAAAGAGGAATAAGGGAGAATAAGTGAAGAGAATAAGAAGAATAGAGATTAGAGAAAAGAGGGAGAGAGGAAGAAGGAGAACCAAGCAGAGGAGAAAAGGGGAAGGGAGAAGGGGAAGAAGAGAGAAAGAAGGAGAGCCTAGGAGAAGGAAGAACCAAGAGCGAGAGAGAGGAAGAGAGAAGAGGAGAGGGAGGAGAAGAGGAAAGGAGGAGGGGGAAGGAGTCGGGACAAACACCCGAACTTTTGTTTTGATAAAATTCTTCGATATCTTATTCCAATGATAAAACACTTTAAATAGACTAAAATAATCGAAACTTTCCAATAAACTGAGAATCCCAATCCTAACAAATTTAGAAATTAAAACAAATCCTAAAACAAACTATCTGATCCTAAATCAACTTATCCTAAAAATTTGATCCTAAAAGCCCCTAGTCAAATGAGTCGTAGATATCCCATACCCTATACACCGATAAAAAGAATATCAAAAAAAATATTTCCATCTGCATCAAGATTAGCACTAGGTGTGCATCAGGATCTATGCTGGGCATGCATTAGGATCTATGCCGGGCATGAATCATGATCTATGCTGGATATCCACATCATTCCTCTAGGGTGGGGAGAACTCGACTCCATCGGGTCAGACTTCATGCCACTATAAAAATCTCCAGTCTTTAGGAATCCTCTAGCTCCAGCTTGACTCGTCGATGAACCAAATAACATGAGATAGATTTTTTAAACTTTTTTTTAATTTTAATGTAAATAATTTAAATGCAATTAAAATGGAATTGACCCTAACCTAACCTATGGCTCTAATACTAAAATTGATATGGTACCACCCGATCAAAATTATTCTAGGGGTTGGATCGTTGGTCGTTAAGAAACGACCACTAGGCTAGGTCAAACAAACTCAAAATTTTTTTATTCTTCCTTTTATTCTATATTTTTTCTCCTTTTTCTATTTTTCTTTATTTTTTTATTTTATTGTTCCTGCTTTATTCCAAAGTCAGCAAACATGGGCTGGATCTGCTTTCACGATTGTGCAAGCCACAGGTGCTTTCATGATAATGCCGAACAAGGGAGGTTTCGGAGAAAAATTATTGAAAATTATGTTTCAAAGCCAATCATCTAGACTATAGATGGTGGTTTATTTTTATATTGTATATGAATTACTTAATGAATAAAAGTTATTCTTTTGGCTGTTCATCATATATGCATTTTCCTAAAAAGAATTCTTATGTGATGCAGTCCTTAGAACTACATTATATTTGATATAGAGAAGATATATCGAGTAGTTCTTAAACTGGTTCATAACCAAAGGATACATTATTATAAGACGGCGATGTATCAAGTGTAGGTTGTTGTATGTCACATTTGTTGGTTGTCCCCTAAACCAAGGAGTGTAAGGATATTGATGTAACATATAGGTAAATGTATGATATTTCACTGAACATGACCAACTACGGAGCTCCCTTCTGTCAAAGGGTTGCTCGTGAAGGGATATGGGTATATGTATCCCTCATACCTAAGGTCACCATAGTAGCTTGCAAGCAACTCACTGTACTTTGGTACTGGACTACCTGAATTTCTAATCTAGTGATGAAAGGCTTCTGGGTACAGTCAAGTACTTGTAGTGTGGTGGTGGATCAAGATGGGATTGACCCCTCCAAATGGTTGGAGTGAATGACTCACTATGTCTTAATTTAGCAAAACTTTAGCCAGGGTAGTTCTTGTAAGGAGTCACCAAACTTGTAAGGTTGAGACATGATCTGGATGTACCAGGTTAGGGTTGGTAGTCAAATTCTAGGTCATCATGAGTATTTTGAGGTCAAAGGGATGAATTATGCGGTACCCATATGCCAGAGGTTCTAGAAAGTTGCTCTGCAATCTTTGACCTATCCGAACATTGGTTATCATTGCTAGATGATGACTTTGACTGGTACTAGAAGTATTCTAGTGCTACCGGCTTAGTATTTGAATCTATGGGGTCATACACCTAGGGATTTCTATCTGACTAAAGGCTGATCGATGATTGAGAATCGTTTACCATCACTGGAGGTCAATATGATTGACCGTGTTCCAAGTATCGATACTTGGAAGTGTCAACACTTGCAAGTGTCGACACTTGAAAGTTGACACTAGGAAGTGTCAACACTTGGCTATGACGGGCAGAAATTCTGGAAAAATTTTTGAAAAGTTTTGACCTCAATTCGAATTTCAAATTTTGGTTGGTTTTGGCTCCCAGCCTTTATGGAATGATGGTCATTCTTTGAAAGGTTTTGACCTCAATTCAAATTTTGAATTTTGGCTGGTTTTGGCTCCAAGCTTTCATGGAATGATGGTTATTCTTGTCTTATGAGCTTAGAGCTAATTTATATGGCCTTTGACCTTCTCCCCCATCACTCCTCCTTCCCCTTTCTCCCTCTCATGGCTGCCTCTATAAATAAGTGTTGTTTTAAGGGCTGTTATTGGTTGAAGTTTTCTTGTTGAATGAGATTGCTGAAATTCTGAGAGAGAAAAAAAATGGGGCTTGGTAGGACTAGGTTTTGGATGTGTGACTACCTAGCACTTAAGCTAGGTCTTGGAAAGAGAACTAGTTAGGAAGGGTTCCACCTCTCCTCTTTGTCTTCCAAGAAGAAGTAGATCGGCCTCAAGGATCCAAGAAGCTAGCACTCTAAGGGAGTTGATCAGAATCGAGCCCTGGTGTGAACTACTAGTAGAGGCCAGACACGTGTGTGGCTCGAGGGCTTTTCACAACCTCCTCCTAAAGGTATAACGGTAAGGTATCCTTATGCTTTTTGGTTCTTTTCCTGTTTATGGTGTCTTTTGCATGCTACATTATCATACTTGTTCTTGTTTCAGGCAGATTGGTAGATCATTTTGATCGATCTACTAAGCCTTCCATTGTGCTTATTTTAAAATTATTTTAAAATATCTTTTTTTTGCCATGCATGCTTGTTTTGCTTTTCCTTCAATAGTATCAGAGCCAGGTTCTTCGTAGTATAATAATTCTAGCATGCTTTAACATCATAGTTTTCTTTTAAAGTACTTGGATTGAGTACTTCACCATGGCCGTCCAGTTATAGGAGAGAAGTAGGGCTGCAAGACGCTCTCTTTCCATTCAATGGTCTCCTATGGTGTGTAGGGGTGTCGCCTGTGATTGACTCATGACGAAGAAAAATAAAAGAAAATATGGATTAAAATGTTTTAATCTAATGTTATGATCATAAAACAAATTTAGATGAGATCTAAGAGTTTTGTTTTGATTAGTTTTGATTAAAAGTTTTTTTAAAAAAACTTTGGATTTGAAATTACTATTTTTGCCTTGTAACAGGCCTTGAGTCGACCCAAGTGTTGACACTTGAGTCACCTCATGCGTGCATATAGAAAATATGACTTTCTGTTAACACTCTATCTCACTTGAGTCGACTCATGCATGCATATAGAAAATATCACTTTTTATTAACACTCTGTCTTAGGCCTTGAGTCGATACTTGAGTCAACTCATGAGTGCAAAGTATTGATACTTGAGTCGACTCATGAGTGCATAGTGTCGACACTTGACTTGAGAATGCAGAAAAATAGTGAATTCAAATTCTGATTCATTATAAAATTATTTTACATTATAAATTAAAATTATTTTAATTTATAAAGGCTATTGAACTTAATTGAGAATTAAGTTACCTTGAATGACAAGAACTCTAGGAATATGATTCAAAGATTTTAAGTCATTTCAATAAGCCTTAAGGGTCATGGGTTAGCTTCTATTAGGTCCTTAATTGGGTTAGACCTAAGTTTAGATGCATTGGACTATGTAGAGAACTAATCTAATCAAATGTTAAGTTAGGATTTCTCTCTATAGATCTCTCTAATAGTTAGATTGATTAGTCCATAAATCTAAATGAATATAATTTGCGGCTCAGTGGACAGCCCGAGTCTTTAGGCTAGTCTAATCGAGTCTGATGAACCAATTGGTATCCAAGGTAAGTTTGGCAGTTTGATCTTGGTTCTTCGGGGCTATCTCTTCCTGGCCAACTCGGTTGGTGTCCAAGGCAAGACAGTTAATGGCAGAACCCAATCTATGATCTCACTTACCTGGCCAATGTGGTTGATCAGAATTAATTGGATAGCTCACTGACTTGTGTTAACCCATGTCACCCAAGGTTAATCAGTCTTGACTAATTTTAGGTGCCCATGGATCATTAGTTATGTGTAACCCTTTTTGATAATTGATGTGGTTAGTGGGAGGTTGATCCAATCTTTTCATATCTTCTTCTGTCACATTAAAATTAAACCCTATAAATTATTAGATCCATAAAAAGATGAGGTTATGGGGATAACCGAGCTTAGCCTTTCATTAAGTGGGATGGTAATAGGTCCAATAGTTGGGTGTTCATCGGCAGATCCAAAGATCAGGTGTTCATCGGGCTATTAGAATTATTGTTCTTAATATGATGGCTCAGTGCAACTCTCTTAAATGTAGTCAGGTGGGCCGGCCAAAGTTGGGCTTGACTAATTGTTAGTTAGAAGCATTGAATTTGTCATGTTAATGGTTGGACCTAACTGGGACCTTCAATAGTAGGCCCAAAGGTCGATTGAAGTGCACATTGGGGAAAAACCTAATTACTAGAAGTTAGTTGGAGAAGTAATCGATTGAAGAACCTACCTTTAGATGCGCATGGGTGAGCTAGCAAAAGTCGAGCTCATGTGTTATCTATTGGGTTCTAGTACCTACTAAGGAATTAAAGTGATTCCTCAGATTGGAGGTAGAGTGGTGCGGGCACCAGGCTCAGGAAGAGGCTTCAACCAATGCCAAGTTCTTTATAGATAGAAGACTAGGAATTTAAGTCTTGTAATAAGTCTATGAGTCATGTACTTATTTTTATTTGAATAATTGAGTCTGTTTATTTCAATTTGGGTCCAATTATAGTTAAATTGGCTTTGTATTAAGTCGGGTTCAAGAGCTACTTGAGTTGGGTTTTAATTAAGCCATATTAAGTGCAACCAGCATCACCAACAAACTTAGAGCACCACATCATCAATGCACCTTACCATATCTTGGAGGACAAGTAATGCCAACTTGGAGGACAAGTCATGCCACATCACCCAAGACAATTCAACCATGAATTTTCGCCCTAGACAAAATCAAATTTGATGGAAGCTCCACTCTTCATGGGATGCCACCTTGAAATTAAGAGTTTGAATTTTTAAAAGGGCCATTCCACTTTCTTTGGGATGCCCCTTGATTTTCTCATGAAAGGTGATGTATTTTGAATTTGAAAGGGAGCTTAAGGTTTATAAAAGCTCCTAAATCCTCTTGTAATGTTGATGACGAATGAAATGAACTATTTTTTTTATGAAAATTTTTCTTTGCTAGCCAAAGTCCCTTGAGAGAAGGTAGGCGTGAGGCCTAGGTTAATTAGCCAATCAAGCATCTAATCTTTCTTCCATTCCCATTCGGCCAACTTGAAGACTCTTCTTCAAGTTACTCCAAGTTTGACTCCCCCTCTTCCAAAGGGCGTCATCCACAAGGGAGTTCTCACGCCATCAAGTGAAGAAGGTTCAAGCTATGGGTGCCAAAGGAGATCCACTTCAAGCCAAACCTAAGCCTTTTTCTTCCATTCCAAACTCTTCTTCTCCATTCCTCCAACCTTCCATCTAAACCTTCTAATCTTTCCATCTACGTGTGCAGGATCCCCGGGTCTCCTGGTTCCAAGTTGAAGGTCTACTGTGCTAAAGAATCTGATACAAGGTGCCTTAAAACCTAGAGTAATCCCTTTGCCATCTTAGTACTTCTTCTTGAGTATTCCCTTGCCACATTTTAGAATATTAATGGCTGGGTAACCATCTTTATAACCTTCTTTCAGATCTGAAATAGTAGAGTAAGCTAGCCCTAACCTGTGTAGTTTTCCAACCATGAAGGTTCCTTCTTAATTGCTTAAAATGGTTCTTTTCTAGTCATGTTTTTTCTTATGTTCCTTTCATGAGATTCTGTTTCTTTTACGTAGAATAGCTGCATACATATTTGCTTCATATCATTTAGTCTCTTTAATTCTTAGAAATGCATCATTCAATATCTGTTCCCCATCATCTTGGTATCAGAGCACGGTAGGTTAGTGTTAATTTTGAATTTCTGTATTTAGGTAGGTTGCTGAAATTTTCTGTATGCATAGCATTCATACTTGCTACATAGTTATCTCTTAAATCCAATCCAGATCTAAGATTCATGCCTCCTAAGTGGGTGTACACCGTACACTGTCACGACCCATGGGAATAATGAGCTCCTGGCTGGATGTGAATCTTTAGGTTGAAGTTTGGTATATTCATACTTTTGTTTGTTTAAATTCTGCTGTTCTATCCTGCATGCAATGTCTGTGTTCTAGGAACTACCATGCCTAACACATATTTAAATTTTTAATTTCCTTTCATCTAGTACGTCATCCATGAGTTAGGAATGTTCTATAATTTTTTCTAAATTCTCGGACATTTTTACATTGCACTTTTCTGCACCACTTTAGAACTGCAACACACCAATTCTGCACCTAAAATTTGGATCCATATGCTTGTTTGCATTCATTTCATGGTAAATCAAGTTAAGGGAATCAAATTGACATAGGGTCAGGATTTCATCACCTATCCCTTGCCCAAAAATCACCAGCTTGCATAACGAACCCAACCCTAATTAAAACGGAGTAGACATTTAATTGCCCTAGCGATCTAGGGACACCCACAAGGCGGGTCGAATCAAGTGTCAAGCCAACTTTGACAACCTGTTTGTGTGTGCTTGTATCTGGTGTCTAGGCAAGTGGTTCAGGGACAAGAGCCCGAAGGAAGGTGGGTTGGTTCGCTTACCTGGCCTATTTTAAATTGGTGTCTAAGGCAAGCAAAGAGGAACCTCCACCAACCTTATATTTACCTGGCCAGGTGCCAAGTTACTATAACCAGGATTGTCAATTTGACCTAACATTTGGGTTTGGACTCTAGGTTAGCAAACCCTAGTCTGAGTTTGAGTTCGTGTGTGCATGGAAACTAGATCAGGGGCACCCTATCAGCAAACCCAAGCCCAATCTAGTGTAACCATGGAACAAAACTTTGAGAGCTTGATGAAATCTTGAATGACCAAATGACCCGGCTAAACCATAACCTGACTGATCTATTGGCCCAGACCAGCCAAAACATGACTGATCAGATAACCCTCATCACTGCTAGGCTTGATCAATTAGAAGCTCATACCCCTGGAGGAACTCATGAAGTCCAGAATGAGTTAGAGCCTGAACCTGAGTTTGAGACACCCATCAACCCTAGAAGGGCTCTTCATCAAGACCATTTCTTTGAGCCAAATCCTAGGAGGCCCAATCCTGATCGAGTCCATGACCGAACCCTAGGATAGCACACCATGATCTAATCTATGAGCCAACCCTAGGAGACACAATCAGGATCAGACAGACCGTGATGAACGAACCCTTAGGAGTATTAGGTTGGAAGCACCAACATTTGATAGAAATATGGATCCTAAGGTTTACATTGATTGGGAGGGAGAGATGCATCAGTAGTTCGATTGGTATGACATGATTGAGGAGAGAAAATGCAAGTTTGCGAAGCTTAGGTTAATTCATCAGGCTAGGCTTTACTGGAGAAATGTCGAGAGGTTCATTAGACAAAGAGGTGATGTTCCCATAGTAACTTGGAGGGCAATGAAACTTAGGCTTAGAGAAAAATACCTTCCCATGTCCTACCACCAGAGACTTCTAGACCAATGGCAGAGATTGATCCAGGGAACCAAGAGTGTAGCCGAATACATTGCAAAGTTTGATGAGTTTGTAATGAGATGCAATGTAGATGAATCCGAATCGGTTACCTTGTCTAGGTTTAGGGCAGGATTGAGAGAAAAGATCAAGAAGGAGTTATTCTTGAGAGAAGTCCATGACTTAGAGCTAGCTTACCTGGTAGCACGAGATGCCAAGAGATTTCATAGGGGACCACTTTATCACAGACCGAACCCCTAGAACTACTGCACCTAGTCAGGAGCCAGGACCGAATCAAATGCAACCCAGCCGACCCAACCCTAGCATCCCTTTAACCCATAAAGATGATAGGGGTAAAGCACCAGAAGTTCAGAGGACTCAAACCCTAAGTTGCTTGCTTTAGATGTCATAAGCTAGGCCATTATGCTAGCAATTGTCCAACTAGGGCTTTACACATAAAAGATTAGAAGAGAATGAGCCTGAACCCATAGAGCCCCTAGGTGATAGTGTTAAGGAGGTATATTAGGCTGAGGAAAATATGGCTGAAGAGTATGAAGGTGATGAGGAGCAAATAGAGCCTGATCTGTTGGGAGTAGTTAGATGCATCCTTACCCACATCGTGACATAGGAAGATTGGCATAGGACTAACATCCTACAAACATTTGTCAAGTTTGGGGATAAGGTATGTAAAATAATCATAGATAGTGGGAGTTGTGTAAATGCCATATCCACTAGTTCTGTCAAAACTAGGATTGTCCACAGTTCCCATCCAACTCCCTATAAGGTTTCTGGATAGACTTTACTTCAAATCCTATCAAACATAGGTGTCTAGTCCAAATCTAATTGCAGTCCTTTCAGAGAAAGTGTGGTGTGACGTCCTATCAATGGGGAGTGAGCAGTAATCCTAGGTCGACCCTGGCTATTTGACCATGATGCGACCCTCTATGGCCGATCAAATTCCTGCTCATTTATACACCTTGGAAAGAAGTTTGTGATCAACCCAAACTACCTAAGGACACTGTTAAGAGAGGATCGAGCCACTTAAAGAAAAAGAAAACTGGAGTCAATTTGATAACTGATAAGGAGATTGAGAAACAACTCACTGAGGGTACCCACGTTTGGGTTTTAGCCACTAAGGAAATTCAGGAGCCTTCTCAGAAAGAACGCCCATAAGAAGTGGCTAAAGTGTTAGAAGACTTAAAGGATGTGTTTCCAGATGACCTACCTGACCACCTTCCACCACTTAGGGACATCCAACACGCCATTGATTTAGTCCCAGAAGCAACCCTACCTAACCTTCCATATTATAGGATGAACCCTACCGAACACTTAAAGTTACAAAGACAAGTAGGGGATCTCCTTATGAAAGGATTTATTAGAGAAAGTTTGAGTCATTGTGCAGTACCTGCATTACTGACCCCTAAAAGGATGGCACTTGGAGGATGTGCATTGATAGTCATGCCATTAATAAAATCACAACAAAATATAGGTTTCCCATATCCCGTTTGGACGATATATTAGATATGATGGCCGAAGCAACAATATTTTCAAAGATGACCTTAAGAGTGGCTATCATCAGGTTAGGATTAGACCTGGGGGATGAGTGGAAGACTGCATTCAAGACCAAGGAGAGTCTTTTTGAATGGGTAGTAATGCCTTTCGGACTGTCCAATTCTCCTAGTACCTTTATGCGGATTATGAATCAAGTCCTATGGTTATTTATAAGAAATTTGTTGTAGTTTACTTCGACGACATTCTTATATTTAGCAAGACCCAGGAGGATCATTTGGATCCCTTGAATCAAGTCTGTTTAGGTCTTAGGGAAAATAGTCTCTTCGCAAACCTTAAAAAATATGATTTCTCACCCATAGAGTCATTTCCTAGATTTTGTTGTCACGCCTGATGGAGTTTCTGCTGATCCTGAAAAGATTAAGTCAACTGTAGAGTGGCTTGTGCCCTGTTCATGAAAAGAATGTTCATGTGGTTACTATAATTCATGTTGAGTTTTTACATATGAGCCTAGCATTATGATCATTGGGGTTTAGTACCATAGTTGTGCCAATCATGGATTGCATTAGGAAAGGTCATTTGAATGGACCAAAGCTACTGATAGGGCCTTCCTAGATGTTAAGAAGAAAATGACACAAGCACCTATCTTAAGATTGCCTGATTTTTTCAAGATTTTTGAGGTCGCTTGTGATGCATCTGGAGTTAGAATAGGTGGAGTTTTAAGCCAGGAGAACCACCCCATAGCTTTTTTTAGTGAAAAGTTAAATGAAGCTAAGCTTAAGTATTCCACCTATGATAAGGAGCTCTATGCGATAGTGCAATCTTTAAGGTATTGGAGGCACTATCTACTACCGTATGAATTTATCCTATTTTCTGATCACGAGGCCCTTAGATTCTTTAGTTTTTAGAAAACGCTGAATCCTAGGCATGCCAAGTGGGTAGAAGACATCCAGGCCTACACATTTGTCTTGAAACACCGTGCCAGAATTGAGAATAAGGTAACCGATACATTAAGTCATAGAGCCCTACTTCTGAACTCGATTAGCACTGAAGTCGTTGGATTTGAAAGACTTACAGATGAGTATGATACCTATCCAGACTTTTGTGAAGTTTACCAAGTTTTGAAATTAGGACCATCTAGTGACCATAGTGAGTACACCCTTTTAGATGGTTATCTATTTAAGGAAAACAAGCTTTGTGTTCCAAAGACTTCTCTGAGAGACTTTCTAATTTGGGAAACCCATGCTGGAGATTTGGCTGGCCATTTTGGAAAAACAAGACCATATTGATAATTGAGGAAAAATTTTACTGGCCAGGCCTAAGAGACAGGTAGCCAATTTTTTGCATGATGTAGGACATATGCGATTGCTATGCATTAAAGGCAAAACACTGGGTTATACACTCCTTTACCTGTGCCGAATTGTCCATGGCAAGATCATAGCATAGACTTCATTTTAGGACTGCCTAAGACCCTAGAAAACACGATTCAATCTTTGTAGTGGTCGATAGATTTTCAAAAATGGCCCATTTTATACCTTGCTCCTAAACTTTTGATGCCTTCAGGGTAGCTAAGCTTTTTCTCCAAGTAGTCAAGTTACATGGGTTACTTAAGACCATTATTTCTGATAGGGATGTTCGTTTCACGAGCCACTTTTGAAAAACCCTTTGGCACATACTAGGAATAAAACTGAAATTCTCAACTGCTTACCACCCTCAGACTGATGGACAAACCGAGGTAGTAATTAGAAGTCTATGGAATTTATTGAGGTGCCTTGTTGGAGAGAGTTTGAGAAATGGGATTTACTTCTACCTCATGCTGAATTTGCATACAACAGCTCGATTAATAGGTCTACTGGCAAAAGTCCCTTTGAAATTGTCCATGGTTATAAACCTAGAAGACCTATCGACCTCATTTCTTTTCCCTTACATGCACGTGTATCTGAGTCTGCTGAGTCATATGCACAGCATCTTAAAGAATTACATAAAGAAATTAGTAAGAAAATTCAAATGAATAATGAAGTTTATAAGCATATCGCTGATTCACGTAAACGAATAAAAGAATTTAATGAAGGGGACTCTGTTATGATAAAACTTAGACCTGAAAGGTTTCCACCGAGAACTATGAAGAAATTGCATGTTCGGGGAGCTGGACCTTTCAAAATAATTAAGAAAATTTGATCTAATGCATATGTGTTAGAGTTACCACTTGATTATGGCATTAGCTCCACTTTTAATATTTCTAATCTAAAAGAATTTAAAGAACCAGTATTAATTCCTAGTGAGCATTTTGGACTTCACCTACCTTTAAGAGCGAAACCCTACCTGAGTGTCCACCAGCAATTCCACCAGATCGGAGAGACAAAATTGAATGTATCTTGGATGACCAAGTGATGATACTACTAGAAATAAGGGTTATCAACGTTATCTGGTTCATTGGTAAAGCCGACCAGAAGTTGAAGACTCTTGGATCACCCGAGAGGATCTACAACAAATTGACCCAGATCTATTAGAAAAATATCATAGTCAAACCGATCCTTACTCGTCAGGGTTGAGAGTTTCCCACCCGGGAGAATTGGTGCGGGCACCAGGCTCAGGAAGAGGCTTCAACTAATGCCAAGTTCTTTATGGATAGAAGACTAAAATTAAGTCTTGTAATAAGTCTATGAGTCATGTACTTATTTTTATTTAAATAATTGAGTCCTGTTTTATTTCAATTGGGTCCAATTATAGTTAAATTAGCTTTGTATTAAGTCAGGTTCAAGAGCTACTTGAGTTGGGTTTCAATTAAGCCAGATTAAGTGCAACCAGCTTCACCAACAAACTTAGAGCACCACATCATCAATGCACCTTGCCATCTTGGAGGACAAGTCATGCCAACTTGGAGGACAAGTCATGCCACATCACCAAGACAATTCAACCATGAATTTTCTCCCTAGACAAAATCAAATTTGATGGAAGCTCCACTCTTCATGGGATGCCACCTTGAAATTAGGAGTTTGAAATTTTAAAGGGCCATTCCACTTTCTTTGGGATGCCCCTTGATTTTCTCCATGAAAGGTGATGTATTTTGAATTTGAAAGGGAGCTTAAGGTTTATAAAAGCTCCTAAATCCTTTTATAATGTTGATGATGAATGAAATGAACTCTTTTTTAATGAAAATTTTTCTTTGCTAGCTAAAGTTCCTTGAGAGAAGGTAGGTGTGAGGCCTAGGTTACTTAGCCAACAAGCATCTAATCTTTCTTCCATTCCCATTCGGCCAACTTGAAGACTCTTCTTCAAGTTACTCCAAGTTTGACTCCCCCTCTTCCGCAGGGCGTCATCCATAAGGGAGTTCTCCACGCCATCAAGTGAAGAAGGTTCAAGCTATGGGCGCCAAAAGAGATCCACTTTAAGCCAAGCCTAAGCCTTTTTCTTCCTTTCTAAACTCTCCTTCTCCATTCCTCTGGCCTTTCATCTAAACCTTCTAATATTTCCATCTACCTATGCAAGATCCCGGGTATCCTGGTTTCCAAGGTGAAGGTCTATTGTGCTAAAGAATCAGATACAAGGTGCCTTAAAACCTAGAGTAATCTCTTTGCAATCTTAGTACTTCTTCTTGAGTGTTCCCTTGCCATATTTTAGAATAAATGGCCGGGTAACCATCTTTATAACCTTGTTTCAGATCTAAAATAGTAGAGTAAGCTAGCCCTAACTTGTGTGGTTTCCTAACCACGAAGGTCCCTTCTAATTGCTTTGAAATGGTTGTTTCTAGTCATGTTTTCCTTATGTTCCTTTCATGAAATTCTATTTCTTTTACATAGAATAGCTGCATGCATATTTGCTTCATTATCATTTAGTCTCTTTAATTCCTAGAAATGCATCATTCGATATCTGTTCCCCATCATAGAGGCTACCAATATGAGCAAAAATAGAGGGAGGGCCTTTAGACTAAAGTCCATGTCTTTAGGTTAATTATTCATATACACTAATAAGTTTGGTTTTCCTTTTAGATGTCATTCAACTTGTCACTCCAGTCTCTTCTCGATAACGAGAAGCTTAAGGGTTCCAACTTTGATTGCTGGTATCGAAGTGATGCGGGACGGGAAGCAGTGGATCACTGGCGTGCGTAGAAGTCACCATGGGATTAGGCTTGCACTCAAGAACAGGGAACACGGGCGTCACACCCACTCCAATCCAGAGAAAAACTCAAAACTCTGATCAAAATAACTTTAATTTATATTTATAAAAAAAAGTTGTTTCATACAAGAGGGGAGGGGCGGTATTTATAGATTCACTCTAGGGTACATGACTTGAGGGCTAAGAAAACCTAACTTGTGGGCCAAGAAACCATGGTGGACCCGGTCAATAGGGCCTGTCTTGGACTGGAGCTCTCTCTTGTGGGCTTGGCGGCATTAAAGGGTCCAGGTGTATGAAGGCTAGCTCTGGTTGGGGTGGCCTGGTGAATCTTTTGATCTGATGACTCTCCTCTTGACTTGAACGACTCAACTGGACTCTTAACTTAAAACAAAAGACTCACAGGACTAAAGGGACCTAATTGGACTCACATGTTCCATTTTATTATAGGACTCAATTGGCTCACTTTGACTCAAGTGATACAGGACTAATAGATTCAAATAAAATAAAATAAAATAGACTCTTAGTCTCCATCATTCCCTTATGGTGGGAAGAACTCGACTCCGTCGAGTCAGGCTCAGCAAGGATTTGATGGAACCAAAACTAATCAAATCAAAGCAAAGAAACTAGTTTCAATTTTTTTTTTCACCTTTTTTTTTCATTTTTTTTTTCAACTTCTTTTCTTTTTTCATCTCTGCACTAAAAACCGTGTAGCTTTGGAAGCCGTGCGGTGCTAAATCCATGCTGCTCCAAAAATTATGCAGGTTGAAGTCGGCAACAATGAAGGGCATTTGCCTTCACGTTTTGCCTTCTTCCTCTCTTGGTCTGACACAAGGTGGAATAGAGACTCTGGCGGTCTTCACCGGTGACTGGTGCTGGGCGGTGATGAACCACTCTCCATTTTGGAATCACCGAGGAAGAATCTGATCGAAGAAGGGGAGGACTCCAGCTTGGAAGGGAAGAGGAAGAGGCAGAGGTGGTTAGAGTGGGTGGAGCCGCTGTTGCTTCCACCACTGGCACTGGTGGAGGTGGACTGCATGATGTGATTGTACTCATCGATCATGTTTTCGAGGTCCTTGTCAGTGGTAACAGAGATGAGGGAGTTCAGGTCCTCGTTTGGTAGCTGGTACTTGAGGGTGAAGGGGAGGCCGTCAAGGATGGTCTGGGAGAGCTTGGTGGAGTGGTCGGTGAGGGAGGAGTGGTGGTCGACGATGGTGATTAGGGTCTTGCTACCGAGGTAGTAGAGGGACTTGTCGGTGGGGTGGGGAATGATTCGCCTATCGTAGCTGCACATGAGGTGGAGGCGGGAGGCCATAGTGGAGGTCGGGAAGGGTCTAGGGATAATTAGTAGCTCAAGTATTTGAGTAAGCTCAAGTAAAACTTATCAAACTGCTTCCGACAACTTCAAGCTCTTCTCAAACAGCTTCCAAACAATTTCTAAACAAATCTAAGATCTTTTAAACTTAAAATTACATTATGTGACCCCTTGAGTGATTTTGATGATAACAAAACATTGAAGCATGTATTTGTGTTACTAACAACTCTTCAAGTGCTTTACAGTTTTTGTAGGATGATTCACTTGTTCATTTTCAACTCCTACATTCTTATTTCTATCATGAGTTGTGTTGTAATTATCTCATGTAAAGAAGAACCCATAGAAAAAGTTAAAAGAAAATCATAAAAAAGGGTTGCTTTATGTTTTCAAGCTTTAAATTTCTTAGATTCATTTATAAGTTGAGTTTGAAAGTTTGAAGTGTTGAAGACTTGCTGGAAAACTTCTGGAGAGGAATCAAGTTTTTTACTCAAGATCTATCCGAGCCGACTCTGATCTATGGCATGGCTGAAGGTTTTGGCACGCAGATAGCCGAGCCAACTCAAAGAAACCTGAGTTGACTCATCCAGAGTATCAATTATTGAATCAGACAGGCGAGGTGACCCGAAGGAAATCAGAGCGACTAAGTACTTCAATCTGGCATCCGAGTCGACTCTTCAGCATTCAAGCCGACTCATCGAAAGTCTAGAAAGAATCATTTTGAGTGAATATCCAGGAGAGTCGACCCAGAGGAACCCGAGCTGACTCTTCCAGAGTACAGTTTTGAAAGCCTGATAATCCGAGCCGACTCGAAGTAAGGCGAGCCGACTCTTCCAAAGTAAGGAATCAAACTACTGAGAAACCGAGCTAACCCGAATAAAGCGAGGTGACTCGACCAGAACTACTTTAAGGATCCGAGCCGACTCGAGAAGATCTGAGCTGACTTGAAGGTCGATTTCAGGCAAGTAACGGCTAGTTCTAGAACTCCATTTTTGAATTTAAAAAGTGCTCCAATGATCAAGTATCACATCTCAACGGTCTACAACGACTAAAACCATCTGAGAAGAGTACAAGACTCTATGAAAGAGGGATTGGGATAACTTTTGAAAAGGTTAATGAATGATTAATGCTTACTTGAGCTTGTGAGCTAGAGAGCTGTAAGATCATTCAAGATAGACTTCAAGCATTCACCAACTCCAATAAAAAGCTTGAAGCACTTATTGAAGAAGTTGAAGAAGCCATTAAAGTGCAATCAACAAGGCTACTCTTAAGATGCATCGGCAACCATCCGATAATATAGTTTGTCATTAATGTTGCTTACTCTCTTCTACTCTTGTTGAGTTAGGTTATTGGTGAGCCCGATCTAAAAACCAAGTGGGTTGTTAGTGATCCCGTTCAAAACTAACTGTGTAAGGGTTCTTGGTGATCCTGGTAAAACCAAGTTGGGTTCTTGGTGATCCTGTTTAAACCAAGAGTTGGATTCTGGTGAGCCCGTTGAAAAACCAAGTTGGGTTGGATTGTAAGCCGGTAAAATAATCTGACTGTATTCTGGTAGTGAATATAGTGGAAATCCTAAGTGGTATCTTGGATAGTGGATGTAGGAGTTGGGGTGCTCCGAACCACTCTAAATTACTATGTTTGTGATTATTCTGTTACTTCTTCTCTAATTTCTTCTTTAAATTTTTGAATCATGGCACCTACCACATCAAAGAAGTTTTTAAAAAGGCACATACTTTGTTGAATATTTTAAAATCTCGATTCACCCCCTCTTGGGAAAGCCACTTGTGCAACAACTGGTATCAGAGCAGTGTCTCTGAATTTATCTAGAATAAAGATAAATGGCTCATCCCATGAGTACCTCGTTGGCTGAAGGCCAATCCGTAAATAGACCTCCACTGTTCTCTAGAACAAATTATTCTTACTAGAAAGCTCGGATGAAAATTTATATACAAGCTATAGATTTTCAATTAGGAAGGTCATCTTAAAGGGTCCAAGTATAACCATGATTAAAATTGATGGCGTGGATGTCCCAAAACCTGAAGAGGATTGGGATGAACATGATATGAAGATGGGGGAATTGAATGCCAAAGCCATGAATTTATTATACTGTGCTTTGGATGCTAACGAGTTCAAATCGAATTTCCACTTGCTCTTCTACAATGGAAATTTGGGATAAACTTGAAGTGATCCATAAGGAAACTTTCCAAGTGAAGACCTCCAAAATTAATCTTGTGGTACACAATGATGAGTTATTTAAAATGGAACAAAATAAATCTATCTAAGCCATGTTTCTCGCTTTACAGATATCATTAATGGTTTGAAAAGTCTTGGCAGGGTCTATTCAAATGCTGATCTAGCACAAAATATTCTTAGATCACTTCTGGATAAGTAGGACCCCAAGGTGATGGGGGACAAGGCTAGGAGGATCATTGGATAGCTGAGAAGTTCCCTGGGATTAGGGTCAAGAAGGGGATAACTAGGGTCTCACACCCCTCGATGTCCCGATGGACAAAGGCAAACTAGGGCCTCATGCCCCTCGACGCTCGAAAGCGAAGGCATAGGGTCTCACATCCCTCGACGCTCGAAAGCGAAGGCAAAAAACGGCCTCACACCCACTCCCTCACGGAGGTCAACATTCTCAAAGAATGAAGGCAACAATATTGGGCCTCTTACCCTCCCCATGCGGAGGTAAACGAAGAATCACTCTTTGAAAAACTCATCTTCATTATTCACCACCTTTCAGATACAAGAGGGGATGCCTTTATATAGGCTTACAAAACTTAGGACCCATTAAAGGATATACATGGAATTTTTTTTTGGATTCCTAAACCCGTGCAGCTTTGAGATCCATGCAAAGTTGTTCTATATCTGGATGAGCTCATCAATAAGCTTCTTGGAGTAGACGACGCCAGAGGATCGAGCAAAATAGGGGTGGAGGATGCGAAGGCCTTGGATAGGATGACGGGGGCGAGGCCAAAATGGTGTAACCATGGTTGAAGAAGAAAGAGTATGCCGTAATGACAAGGGCGCGGCGCTCGGTGCAGACAAGGGCATGGTGCTCAACATGAACAGACACCAAGGCATGAGACTCGGTGACCCAGGCGGAGGGGTTGGAGTGCGTACGTCGATGGGATCGGATTGGAGGAAGGGAATTGATGAGCTAATACACGAAGCCATAATACCGCCTTGTTGCATCCCCACCCACTAGCGATTGTTAGATTCGAAGCCGTCAGTGTCTTCACGAAGATCTGCATCTTGCCGATGAGGAGACGATGGCAATGGAACAGGTGGCCAACGGGAAGCATTGTGGAGATTCGATAGGAGGGAAAGAGATCGACGAGGGAGTGAAGGCTATACGCGTCGCCGACAAATGTAGTCAGGATGGATAGAAGCCCTTCAAGCTTCAGAATCTGCTCAAATTCTATGACAAGATCCTAGTGGGTGGAGGCAGCATCGATGATGGAGGCGAGGCAGAGACAGAGGCGATCTGGGTGTAACAGTCCTGCTCATGGAGGAGGGTGTTGGCGAGGGGGTGGAGGAGGATGGGAGCGACAGCGGCAAGGTGGGAGGCGGCCATGGAGCGGACGATGTCGACACAGGTAGCACGGATGGATGAATTTGGGTCTCGAAGGTGGCGAAGGGCAGCACAGCGTCGCCGGACGAGGCAGAGGCACGAACCATGGAGATCAGGTGGAACGATGGATCTGGATGGGCTGCATCAGCTGGGTGACACGATTGGCTCGACCGTGGTCTTCTAGATGGGAGGGAGTGGCTGCGGGGCAGGGGCGACGGTAGCACGAGGTTGCCAACGGTGGATCTGGAAGTGACGTTTGGGGCTGGGTGGAAAAAGAAACATGAATAGCTAGGGATAAGTCAAGGATAAATATGGAATAAAATAGGAATGGGTATAGTGGAAAAGCAAGGATAAAAAATATAAAATAAAATAAAATTAAGAAAAATCTGGGAGAAAAAAAAGAAAAGAAAAAAAAATCCTGATGGATTTTGATGTCGCCATCATCCCCTAGTGGGGAAAACTCGATCCATCGAGTCGGGCTCGATGCTGCAACCTTTTTTTTTTTTTAAACCTAATCTCTTCCACTCTGATACCAAATTGATGGGGGACAAGGCTAGGAGGATCGTTGAAGAGCTGAGAAGTCTTCTAGGATGAGCGTCAAGAAGGGGATAACTAGAGTCTCACATCCCTCGATATCCCGAAGGACAAAGGCAAACTAGGGCCTCACGTCACTCGATGCTCGAAAGTGAAGGCATAGGGTCTCACACCCCTCGATGCTCGAAAGCGAATGCAAAAAATGGGCCTCACACCCACTCCTTCACGGAGGTCGACGTTCTCAAAGAACGAAGGCAACAATATTGGGCCTCTCACCCTCCCCACCGGTGGCGAATGAAGAATCACTCTTCTAAAAACTCATCTTCATTATTCAATACCTTTCATATACAAGAGGGGATGCCTTTACATAGGATTACAAAACTTAGGACCCATTAAAGGAACTACATTAATTTTTTTTTGGAATCCTAAACCATGTAGCTTTGAGATCCATGCAAAGCTGTTTCTGTGTCTGGATGAGCTCATCGATAAGCTTCTCAGAGTAGATAATGCTAGAAGATTGAGTGGAATGGTGGTGGAGGATGCGAAGGCCTCGGAAAGGATAGCGAGGGCGAGACCAAAATTGGTGTAACTATGGTCGAAGAGGAAAGAGTACACCATGGTGACAAGGGTGCGATGCTCAGCACAGATGGACTCCATGGTGTGTGACTCAGTGACCCAGGTGGAGGGTTGGAGCGCGTACGTCGACGGATTGGATTGGAGGAAGGGAATTGATGAGCATAATACACGGAGCCGTAATCACCCCTTGCTGCATCTCCGCCCACTAGCGATCATCGAATTCGAAGCCGTCAACGTCTTCATGAAGATCTACATCTTGCCGGTGGGGAGATGATGGAGGAATAGGTGGCCGACGGGAAGCATTGTGGAGATCCGACAGGAGGGGAAGAGATCGATGAGGGAGTGAAGGCTGTACGCATCACCAGCAAATGTGGTCAAGATGCCCAGAAGCCCTTCGGGCTTCAGCTTCTGCTCGAATTTTGCGGAGAGATCCCGATGGGTGGAGGACAGCATCGACGATGGTGGCAAGATAAAGAGTGCAAGCAATTGGGCGCAGCGATCTTGCTAGTGGAGGAGGGCATCGGCGAGGGGGCAGAGGAGGACAGGAGCGACAGGACAGGGTAGGAGGCAGCCATGGAGCAGACGGCATCAATGCAGGCGGTGCGGACGAACGAGTCTAGGTCTTAAAGGTGGTAAAGGGTGGTGGCAGCACTGCTGGACAAGGTGGAGGCATGGACCACGAAGATCGAGTAGAACAGTGGATCTGGATGGCTGTAGTGGCCGGGTGGCACAGTCGACTCGGGCGTGGGGTCTTCCGAATAGGAGGGAGTGGCTACGAGGCAGGGGCGACGGCAATGCAAGGTCACCAGCGGTGGATCTGGGAAGAGATAGTTTGGGGCTAGGTGGAAAAAGATGATAGGAATAGCTAGGGATAAGTCAGGGATAAATATGGAATAAAATGGGAATAGCGGGGATAGGTGGAATAGCTAGGATAAAAAATATAAAATAAATAAAATTAAGAAAAATCTTGGAGTAAAAGAAAAGAAAAGAAAAGAAAATCCTGATGGTTTTGATGTTTACATCATAAAGTGACTGCCATCTAGGAAGTGAAAACTCTAAATACTTCATCTCTGGATGAATGATAGGTTCTCTCATCATACATGAGCTAGCCATGCAGCATAGGACTGATGATGATCAGAAGAAGAAGAAAACAATAGCCTTCAAAGCTACATCGGATTCAAAGAAAGATGAGAAATTGGAAAATGAATGCTCTCCTCTGAATACGACTTGGAAGATGAAGATATTGCTATGGTCGTGAAAAGATTTAGAAGGTTTATGGGAAAGAAGAAAGAAGATACTATAGAAACTTTCAAAAACGAGGTGAGCACTCTAAGGAGAAGGACAAAGAAAGAGAAAAAGAAAAAGAACAGATGCCCATATGCTATGAATGCAAGAAGCCAGGGCACATCCATCTGGATTGTCCTCTATTGAAAAAGAGTTTAAAAAAAGAAGAAGAAAGCAATGGTTGCCACTTGGAGTGATAGCGAGGAGTCGACTTCAACCAAAGAAGAAAGGCCACAAAGACTACAATCTATGCCTAATGAGTCTCGAAGACGAGGTAACACCCCGAATCTCAAATAAAATTATCTTCGATGAATTGAATTCTGCATTTCATGACTTATTGTCTGAATTCAAAAAGGTTGGTGTAAAGATTAGATCATAAAGAATATCAATGACTCTTTACAAAAAGTAAAGAAGAGATTTCAGAAAAGAATAATTTATTGCAAAAAAATTTACAAGACATTTCTAAAAAGAACAAACCTTTGGAATCTGAACAAATTTCATGTCTTAAGAAAAACAAATCTTTGACAGTTGAAATTTTGATTTAAAAAGAGAGGTTGAAAAGCTCAAGCCCTTAGTTGAAAAAACTTACTTTATCTTCGAACAAGCTTGAGTTAATTTTAAAAGATCAAAGAATTTCTGGAAACAAAGCTGGAATTGGTTTTAATTCTTCTAATTCAAATGGAATTTCAGATTTTACTTTTATACCTTCAAAAGCTTATGTTCCAAAAGTTATATCTCAAAAGGCTTATGTTTTAGATCCTTCAACATCCATTTCAAGAGCTTCAAAGTATATTCCTAAGTGATGGGGACATAGAGGCCCCAGACTATGGCAGAGGCATTTCAACCCTCTGTGGTTATCAATTAAAGCTTAGAATGTGAGTCCAAGTTTTGTTCAATTTGTAATTAGGGTTTAGTCAATTTGAGTGAGTTCATTTGAGTTTTATGAGTAAGTCCATTGGAGTCCTGTCCACACTTGAGTCCTGTATTTAGAATGCCAAGTTAGTTGAGTCAGTTCAAGTTTTGAGTCCTGTAAGTTTTGAAGTTTATCAGTCAAGTCATTTCTTGTTGAGCTAGTCATTGTCTGAGTCCTGTAATTTTACAGTGAGTCTAGTCAAATTTGCAAGTAGAAGACTTAAGATAATCAAATATCCAGCTAGCTTAAAGTCATGGAGCCACACTTAAAGACCATGGAAGACCAAGCAAGAGATTTGAAGGCCTTGGAACCCTAAACACAGCCTGGAGCATGTTGGGCCACCCAAGGCCCATGAGGAGCATCAAGAGGGGCGCCAACCCTTTTGGTCACCCCCTTGGTCGGCCTGCCTTAGAGTCACCCCTCTTTGGCCGACCAAGAGAAGGAGAGGGAGAGAGAGAGGCTCAGTCAAAAAATGGAGAGCCCTAGTCTATGTCTTTGTATGGGTTTAGGACTAATGTAATTCTCAAGAATATCCTTACTTGAGTCCCAAGTTTGTAAGCCTATTTAAAGGCCTCCCCTCCTTATGTAATTCCATAATATTGATGAATTAATTTGAGTTTTCTCTTTTTGCTGTGTGCCCTTGCTATGTGCATGCTGTGTGCGAGCTGTGTGCAAGTTCCTCTTATTCCTGCACCCTGCCTCCGTCTACAACATCAAAACCCTAGCCGCCCCTTCCTTCCAACCCTTGGCTACTATCATCCAAGAGCCTTTCTTTCCCTTCTTTCAATTGTTCAATCTTTATACTCTTAGTTTTTTAACCCTAAATAGTGATTATAGGTCCCTCAATTCCTATGAGTCTGAGGATACCTTTCGATCAGCCATCGGATCACCGAGTAGAAAGCGCGAATCTGCAAGGTTAGAAGCTTGTTCTTGCAGGCCGCATCCAGGAGTGTGAGCGATCTCTTCATGAAACAATCTTTATCATGTGCTTTACCATTGCCAGGTACACCCCTTGATTCATTAGTAGTGGTATTGTAGGAAAGCTAGCCTGACCAGGGTTTCTCAACCTTGGCGATGCTGCTTATCTATTACTTTAGGGTTTATTATGCATGCATGACTTCCAAAATTTTCATAGAACTTTATACTTTGAATCTTTGCTTGAAATTCAGGATCTAAACCTTAACTTCATTCTTAATCATGAAAAGATACTTCACATACATATTTAATCCCGCATCATTTGGTATCAGAGCATAGTTTAAGGCTAGTTTCTGCATCCCATCATCTTAGTATATGGTCTGTTATTCTTATGATTTCTGCATGTAAAAAGATCCAAGAATTCTGATTTTTGTTTTGCTAGATTCCTTATAATTGAAAGTATGTTTTATAGTTTTTTCATAATTTAATTGGTCTGGGGATTTTGTACTCCAGAATACTTCCTGAGAACAATTCTGCTCTATTTTTCAGCAAGGCAATTTTAGTATGTTTAGGGTTCTTCTTGCATAATCTTTCCTGATGTGGCACGATCGCTGACATGGAGTAGTTGTCATGCCATGTCAGATACTCTACTAGGGCTCCTTTACCGGGCTGAGCTCCCTTAGGGTAACGGGGCCACCCGCCAAAGCCGAGCTCCGCCCTCTTCCAGGTCGGGCCTGCCAGTTTGGGATGCTTATGCCGGAGCCAAGCGCATCCCCCAGATCGAACCCTCGAGATCGAGCCCCTCGAGATCGAGCTCCATGGTATGAAGTCGAGCTCGGACCTCCTCCACCACGTGGAGTCTCTCCGAGGTCGAACCCTCTAGGCCGGACCGTGCTCTACCCTCTGCCAGATCCAGCCGCTAGAGATCGAGCCCTGTGGTACGAAGTCGAGCTCAGCCCTCCTTCACCATTTGATGTCTCTCCGAGGTCGAGCCCTCTGGGCTGGGTCCGCTCTCTACCCTTAGCCAGATCGAGCCCCTCGAGATCGAGCACTGTGGTCCAAAGTAGAGCTCAGCCCTCCTCCGCCACGTGGAGTCTCTCCGAGGTCGAGCCCTCTAGGCCGGGGTCGTGCTCTGCCCTCCGCCAGATCGAGCCCTACCTCCCTTGCTCGGCCTCCAGCTCGAGTAAAGACACTGGCGAGTAGAGAGACAGCACCATCACCCTAGGACACGGTGAGCCGCCCGAAGATTGCAGCAAGATGCCCACCATGCCGTAATAACTGCCCGCGGCTCCCACTTGCACCAAAAAGGGGAGGAGCCCTTCAATCGAGGTGCCACACTCTTCACCAACCACCTGAACCACCCAGAAGAGGAAGTCAACCAGGAGATTTGAATTCCAGGGGCGGCGGCCCCCGATCGAGGCACTGCTAGGCTTCCCAGAAGGGCGACCAGGAGGAATGTCGGAATACATGACAGCATTTTTTAGCACAAAATAGGGAAGACGTCCTATCCACGGCACGGGACACCACCGCACGTGCCTGCCAGCCAGCGAAGGTCCCAAGGTAGGTGCCCAACGGTCACCTTGGCTACAAAGAATGTTCAGCGCCCTCGCAAAGGGGAGGTATGCAAACACAAACATAAGTGCAAGCTCAAACAGAGGGCAATACACCACCAAAAAATATAAGCAAAGGAAGGAGGAAAGGCCATATAAAGATACCCTCTAGCTCGACCACCATTCTCCTGATGCACTTGCACCCCACTCTCACACTACTCACTCCTCCTAGTATGGAGTCCTTCAAGAGGGGCTAACCAGGAGGATCTGTTCTCTTGGATCATCACTGACTTGACCATCGGAGTGCCCTCATCGGAATCCCCGGCCCGGGTCACTAACCCTGTTTTGCATGTCTAGAACCATAAAGGACCGCCAGGCAGCAGAGGAAGCACACTCCAACACCGACAGCAGCTACGGGTCACGACAATCTTGGCGGTAATAATTGGCATGCCAAGTAGGGGGGACAAGAAGCAATCTTTTATCCTCCTTTAACCTCCTTTACAAGCAATCTGATGGAAGGATGGTGACGACAAGGACGAGAGAGAGGTCTCCACCAGTCATGCGGGGGACTCCCTCCCGAAAAACCCTTACAACCTAGAGGTGGAGCCATCCGCTCCAGCTCAACCACCTCCGCCGAAATCCCAGCTGGCTGCACTCACCAATAGATGCAGATCCTTGCCACAGTAGTGTGTTAGCTTTAGTGTCAGCACCAGTCCTTGGCCACTCATCAGCAACCAGGGACTCCCATGGCCCATGCCACAGCACCCCGTGATAGCCTGCGTTCCTTCCAAGGAAGGCATTCATTGCCACAGGCCATTACTAACAACCAGGGTAGCCACCAAACTCCGACAAAAAGATAATGAGCCAGGTCTACCGACAGGGAGAGCCGCTCATCGAACCTTGAGCAAGTAGTGTTCGAGCCCCACCGAGGTTGGAAAAGTAGAACCCTCTGCCACGGGTGCCATGCACCCATGTCACCTTCTCCGTCTCCTTCGACGGAGGGGTCTACTGACGAAGCCATCAGGCGCATGGTAAAAAAGCGCCTGGAGGAGCATGACCGCAAGCTGGCAGAATTATCCCGCCGTTTGCCAATCTACCGGGCTCCACCAGCGAGCCAGCGGGCTATGATGCCCTCCCTCCTTTTTCCCAGGAAATCCAAGAAGAGCCAATCCTAGGTCAGTTCCATATGCCATAGGTGGATCCTTACGATGGGACCACCGACCCCCTAGATCACCTGAGAAAGCTACGGGCCCAAATGAGGGTCCAGGGGCCACAGATGCACTCCTTGCATCGCCTTTCCTGCTACTCTCCGGAAGGCAGCCCGGGTGTGTGTTCGCTTGTTTGGAGCCGGAGAGCATTAATTCCTTCGCCCAGCTAGGGCAAAAGTTCGTGGCCCACTTCAATGCCTGTCAAAAGATGCCACGAGAGGCAAACAGCCTCTTCTCATCAGGTAGTAGGACCGCAAGCCACTATGGAACTACGTGGCCCATTTTAAGGCTGTCGCGTTGGAGATCTACAATCTTGAGGAGCCGAGTGGTGATGCTGGCTCTGAAGCAAAGGCTCAAGACCTCCTGCTTGACCTACTCGCATGACAAGAATCCCCTGAAGACCTACTTCGAGCTCCTCCGAGCTCAGAAGTGCATCCGCATCGAGGAGGTGGATCGTACGAGGTGGGAGCTCGATGGGAGGCCACTAAAGAAGCCAACCCCTGTCAAAGCATCCGGAACGCGAAAGCCGGGACCCCCAACTCCGAGATTAGGGATATAGAACAGAGATCAGGGATGGATCACTGGCAAGCGTAGAAGTCACCAGAGATTAGGGTTTGCAGGGAAGAAGAAAGAAGAGGGTGCAGGGTTTAGAAAAAATACTGGGTTCACATAGATTCCCCAAGAAGAACAAGCACACTGCAAAGGGGCTCACACAGTGCCCTAGGGATCACACAGATACCTGAAAAGAAGGAGAAGGGATCACACAATACCCTGGGATCACACAGATACCCTGGGCTCACACAGATGCCCAAAATAGGAATCACAAAAAACCCTGGGATCACACAGATCCTTCACACAGAACTCAAGAAAAAAAAACTTTATTCATCCATCTTCTTTCCTAAGCAAGCTAGCATGAATCAGGGGATTCATATTTATCTGTTTTGACTTTCCTTCTTATCATGCTGGCGTGTGGAGTTGGTGTGCTTGGGGTGTGCTGGCGTGTGGTCATCAACTCCTCATGCATAGGCCAACTTCATGATCCTCCAAGTAATCCTAGGTGGCAAAATCCAGGGTGTGACTGGGCTCCATGCGGTTGCTAAGGTGGCATGCTGGGTGGTATCCTTCACATGCTTGAGTCTTCTTTGACTGGGCTTGACTCAGACTCAATATAACTGGACATGATTACAAGATTCGAAATATGATTAGCTCAACATGAGCTGACTTGACTGACTTATCCAAAACCCTAATGGTATGGATCAAATGCTACATACAGAATTCAGAAAGAAAACTAGCTCAACATGAGCTGACTAGTACAGGACTCAAATAATAAAAGACAACTTAAATAGGCTAAGCCCTTATTACAAATGGACTCAATCACCGCTAGGTAATCCATAGAGGGTTTAGAAACCTCTATCTTATTCTGATGCCTCTGGTGTCTGCACCAATTCTCCTGGGGTGGGAGGAACTCGATCCTGTTGAGTGAAAAAAGCTAACTCATATATCTCTCGAGGAGGTCTAGGTTGAGATGTTGCAAGTCTTCTCGAAATATCCATGAATCGTTCGACTCTGGCTGGCCTTGCCATCAGACTAGATAGCGTTGATAGCCACGGCCCGGGTCATTATGGCTTGATCGTCTAGGATACGCTCGATCCATTCTCCTCTCTCAGGCCAATTAATTGGTGGACACTCTAGGTTAGGATCACTCACAATGGAAGGGATAGGTCCAAAGGCCTCACTAGGTATCGCTGCTGGTTTCTTGTACTCAACCAGGTCTGCGATATTGAAGCTAGAACTAAAGCCCAGATTCAAAGGCAAATCTAACACATAGGCATTTGATCCAACCTTCTTTAATACTTTAAAAGATCCAGCTCTACGAGCATGAAGCTTCTTTTAGGCCTAAGCCTAACCAAGATAGAATCCACTACATCAATTCTTTGGCTCTTCTTTGGGAATTAGCAAATTTCTTTCAAAATTAGTGCAGGTGGTGAACATGCTGGACACATGCAGACTCCTAACAGGTGATGCAAAGGACTCATACTAACACCTAACAGACTCTGCATTCCTATGGAAGGAAATTTTATTAAACTCTTTAGACCTAAACCTAAGAGATTATAGGTTTTCTAGGTTTGATCCTAGCTTGACATGCACATGAAACTTACAATGGGCTCCTAGCAAATTCCAAGGATATTCTAGAAGTATAATGCAAACCTAACATGCGTAATGAATGCATGCAGTATGCTAATCTCAACTAAATGCAATTTAATGATCCTAGAAATACTGGAGGTGTCTAAAAAGGGTAGAAAAATAGGAAGTGAGTTTAGAATTAGTCTGGTAGGGTAGGAAAAAAGGTTCAGGGTTAGTTGGATAAAGTTGGATAAAGGAGGCATGTCGGGGACTAATCCTAGACTAATGAGGTTAACCTTATGAGGTTGAGGTCTATCTACAGGGTTTGCAGAATGGAAAGATGGGTTACTAATCTCATGGAAGAGGTCCTTAATGGAAACTATAGGAGGAGGCTCATCCTGAGGGTACTGATTCAAAGAGATCAGGTCCTTAATAAATTCTTCTGGTTCTTGTATTTTAGGACTAGACTTTATAATTTGGCTCTCCTCTATGGTTTCCTCAGGTAAGGTGCTTACAACAGTACCTAGATTCTCTTCCTCTAATTGTCATTCCACTATAGCCTTAGGCTGGGTATAGTCAAGGTCAACTACTCTAGGTTGCCTTCTACCTAGGTACCTACGGGGTCAACTAATATAGGTCTTCTAGAGGTGTGTCCTCTTCTCCCTCATACTCATCCGCTAAATTACATCAGCTTCATACACTTCGCGTTAATGTAAGCCTTGTCACTCCAAGGGATGGTAGGGGAAGGTCGGCTAAGAAAAAATTGGCTAGGTCTTGGTTTCTGATTATGGGCACTACTCCTAGTAGGTCAGGTTGCCTAAGGGGTAGTGGCTTACTACTGGGTTCATATTTAGGGTACTAATCCTATGGGATTCAAGTTGACTAGGGGAAACCTGACTAGTACTAGGCTGATACCTAAGGGTTATGGGCTCTTTGGGCTCATATGACAAGGGTGCAGATCTATGGTTCATGGAATTATAGGATCTGGTGTCATAGGATTTAGGTTCAACTCTAAGGGTCTTAGGTCTACTGGGCTCATGGGATATGGGCTCATAGGTTCTAGAGTCATAAGATCTATAGGTTGTAGGTATACTAGACTTATAGGGAGAGGGTGCATAGGATCTATATTCATATAATTTGGGTAGTGTGGGTATAGGTGGCTCAGGTTTGGATCTAGTTTAGGTCCTACAGGTTTTCTCTAGGGTTCCTATCTATTCTCGTCTGGTCAAACTTATGGTTCATCTGGGCTATTTGGTCTATAAGGGCTTGAATTTGGGCTTCCAGCTTATCCATGGGTTCAGCCAAAGGTGAAGATGGTGGATGATATGATGCTCCTGATCTAGTGCTCATGCAAGAGTCGATCAAACCAACTACAGCTCCCTAAACCTAGAGTCCAAAACTAGATGCTCAATCAGGGTGGCAAACTAGCCTATAGTAACCCTGTACTCAGCCAGGCAGGTGTAAAGAGAGTGTTAGGTCCCTGATTGCCAATCCTAGACACCAATCAGAGATTGGCCAGGTAGGCGGACTAGCACACAAGCCCTTCAAGATTGAATCCCTAATTCACCATTCTAGACACTAAGCACAAGGCACACACAGGTTAGCTTGACACAGTGATCTGACACTTAGCCGGACCCAACCAGTTGGTGTCCCTAGCCCACTAGGGCAAAATTAAGTCTAGTTAATTTTATGTTAGGCTTAGGATGGAATGCAAAGATGGTGGTTTTGGGCTAAGGAAAGGTAATGACCTCCTTCCCTTATCTGGCATAAAGAGAGTGCACTTAAAGTATATTATGCAATGATGGCAGGCAGATGAGGATGCAAATTAGGGTTTAGATATTTTTTGGTATTTTTGGAGAATATGTAATATATATTTTTTATAGTTTGGAATTTTCTTAGATAGAAGAAAACTTACAAATTATGGCCTAAAATGTAGGAAATATACTAAAATTAAAAGATATGCAAAAGAGATACTAAACAAAACCCTAAACCTTTCAAAATTGCCTTGCTGAAAAAATAGAGCCAAAGATTTGTAGGCTGTATTTCGACTTGCAGAAACTGCACATACTGAAATAAAATCTTCAAAGATTTTGTAAAATACTTTGAATTAAGATGAATCCAGCAAAATCAAAATTGGAGTTTTTGAGTTATGAGTAGAGAGAAACAATTAAAAGAACAGAGTATATATGGACTATAAAGGATGCATAAAATAAGCCCTATTCTAAGCTCTGATACCAGATCATGCGGGACAGAGATCGGGGATGGATCACTAGTGAGCGTAGAAGTCACCAGAGATTAGGATTTGTAGGGAAGAAGAAAGAAGAGGGTGCAGGGTTTAGAAAAAATACTGGATTCACATAGATTCCCTAAGAAGAACAAGCACACTGCAAAGGGGGTCACACAGATGCCCTAGGGATCACACAGATACCCTAAAAAGAAGGAGAAGGGATCATATAGATACCCTGGGCTCACATAGATGCCCAAATCAGGGATCAAACAGAAACCCTGGGATCACATAGATCCTTCACACAGAACTCAAGAAAAAAAAAATTATTCATCCATCTTCTTTCCAAAGCAAGCTAGCTTGAATCAGGGGATCATGTTTATCTATTTGACTTTCCTTCTTGTCATGCTGGCATGTAGAGTTTATATGCTTGGGATGTGCTAGCATGTGGTCATCAACTCCTCATGCATGGACCAACTTCATGATCCACCAAGTAATCCTAGGTGGTGAAATCTAGGGTGTGACTGGGCTCCATGCAGCTGCTGAGGCGGCATGCTGGGTGGTATCCTTCACATGCTTGAGCCTTCTTTGACTGGGCTTTACTCGGACTCAATATAACTGGACATGATTACAAGATTTGGAATATGATTAGCTCAACATGAGCTGACTTGACCAACTTATCCAAAACCCTAATGGTATGGATCAAATGCTACATACAGAACTCAGAAAGAAAACTAGCTCAACATGAGCTGACTAGTACAGGACTCAAATAATAAAAGACAACTCAAATAGGCTAAGCCTTATTACAAATGGACTCAATCACCACTAGGTAATCCACATAGGGTTTAGAAACCTCCATCTTATTCTGGTGCCTCTGGTGTCCGCACCATCTGGCCATGATAAAATAAAGTATTGCCATTTCCACCGCAACCATGGCCACGACACGAGGAATACTGCAACCTCAAGTGGGAAATCAAAGAGCTCATCAAGAGGGGCTACCTTGGAAGGTTTGTGGGGGGCAAGCCTTAAGCAAAACCTCAGGCGCTCGTTGCTCTCCGCCAGTTCCAGCAATTGACAACCGCCCTACCGAGAAGCCAGTAGGGATGATATGCTGGGGAGCCAGACGTGCGCCCAAGAGGGCCCGGGGGTTAGGGCATTCTGAAAATGTACTCTCCTTTATGAGCAAAGGAAAAGATGGGGGGGGAAATGAAATAATGATGCCATGGTCGTCGAGATGATGATTGCGAAGCATCCTGTAAAACACATCATGGTTGATAGTGGAAGCTCCATAGATGTGCTTTCTATGATGCTTTCTACAGGATGAATATTTCTCATGCTCAACTTAAACCTATGCACACACCCCTTGTTGGTTTCACAGGTGATTCTATAAGGGTGGAGGGAGAAGTTACTCTCCCTGCCACTGCCGGGATTCCACCTCAACAGAGCACCATCATGATGACTTTTGTGGTTGTCAGGCTTCCTTCAGCCTACACATGATTTTGGGCCAACCCGTACTCAACCTTCTCGACACCGTCGTCTCCACCAAGAGGCTACTTGTACAGTTCCCAACTCCTTACGGTATCGGGAAATGAGGGGAGCACCCCAGCTGGTGCAACACTGTTTCCAAACCCTTCCTGGGGCCAAGCCCCTGAGGGCGACCCTAAGGAAAACGACCTCGACCAAAGAGCTCAAGATCCCAGGGTAGGCCCGATCGAGCGCTTACTCTCTTACCCGCTCAGGAATGACCCTACGAAGACGATGCAGATTGGAGCCCAGCTACCCGAGGAGGAGAGGGCTCAACTATTGAAGTTCCTGTGGACAAACGAAGATGTGTTCACCTGGTTAGCGGTGGACATGCTAGGTATCCTCCCAACATCATCACCCATAAGTTGAGCATTGACCCGAAGCACAAGCCAGTTTGTCAGAAGAAGAGTATGCACTCTGAGATCCATGCAAAATTGTTCTACTCTGAGATCCATGCAGAAAAAACTCCCTGTGACCTGTGACCGTGGAACAGGGGTGACGCATGGAGGTGTGGAGACGGCTTCACTGGCGAAGGTCCAGCGGGACAACTCAGACAGTGACGGATGGTGGCTCGGGCAGCAACAGATAGCTGTGCGGGGGAGAGGGGCGCGTGGGTGGAGCCCAGGGGTGGACGACCATGGGAGGAGCCACAGGGGGTACGGCCATGGGCGGTTCCATGGGATTCGCCAGCGTCCCATAAGGAGATCGAGCCGGGGGAAGGTGGACGGCCATTGGGGGTGGCGCCGGAGGTCGAGCATGGTGGATCCAGGATAAACAGGAAGAAAAAATTCAAAAAAATGGAGGTTCTGGGAGGTTGAAGATGATAGAGATAAACAGGGAATAAGTCGAGAATAAAATGTGAATAAAGTGAGGATAACGGGAATTGGTGGAATAGTTGGATAAATATCTTTAAACTAAAATAAAAAAATATGAAAAAAGGAAAAGCAAAACTCGGATGGGTTTTATGTCCCCATCATTCCCCTTGGGTGGGGAAAACTCGACTCCGTCGAGTCAGGCTCGCTACAACTTTTTTTTTCTCTCTTTTTTTTTCTCTTCTTTTTTCTCTTTTTTTTCAACTTTTTTTTCAACCCTAATCCTCTCCTGCTCTGATACCAAAATTGATGTGGGACAAAGGGATGGGACTAGGAGGATCATTGGAGAGCTAAGAAGTCTCCTATGATTAGGGTCAAAAGGTGGAAAAAAATATGTTGGGGCAAGAAAGATGGATACTCTATGAACTTGGAACTTACATTTACAGAGAGACATCGCACCTCTAGGGCATCTCACCCACCCCACTACATGTAGTCTAAGGCGTCCCACCCATCTCACTACATGCGGAGCCTATATAGGCTTACAAAACTTGGGGCCCAAGAAAAGAATACAAGGCATGTAGCTCAAAAAAAGTGACAACCCAAACCTGCTTTGTTTACAGCCTAAAAACATGGTAGAAAATTAAGCACAATCCTCCTCATATGGTGGAAAATAAAACTAATCCTAATCTTAAAGTAATTTAAGTAATTTCCTAACTGGTCCATACATCCAGATTTAAAACAAATAAAATAAATCCAAATTCATCAAGATCCATGCTGAGTTGCTCTGAAATATGTGCAGGCTTGATGACTATGCAAAAAATTATTGCTCTGAAAAGTGTGCACTTTGAGATCCATTTAAAATTGTTTGCTTTGAGATCTGTGCAGAAAAAAAACTCCCTGTGACCTGTGACGTGGAACAGGGGTGATGCGCGGAGGTATGGAGATGGCTTCACGAGTGGAGGTCTGGCGGGGACGGCTCGGGCAGTGATAGACGATGGCTAGGGCAGCGGCGGGCGGCGATGCGGGGGAGAGGGGCACGTGGGCGGGGTCGCAGGGGTGGACGACCATGGGAGGAGCGCAGGGGGCACGGCCATGGGCAGTTCCATGGGATTCACGGCGTTCCCACGAGGAGATCGATGCCGGGGGGGTGGATGGCCGTCGGGGTGGCGCCGGAGGTTGAGCGTGGCGAATCTAGGACAAACGGGAAGAAAAAATCCAAAAAAATGGAGGTTCTGGGAGGTTCAAGATGATAGAGATAAACAGGGAATAAGTCAGGAATAAAATGTGGATAAAGTGAGGATAACGGGAATAAGTGGAATAGTTAGGATAAATATTTTAAACTAAAATAAAAAAAAATCTAAAAAAAGGAAAAGCAAAACCCGGATGGGTTTTGATGTCCCCATCAACATGCCTCCATCGACGCCGACCGAAGTCAATTCAAGTTCCACCGACATCGCTGCCAGACCTCCCTCCCATCGGTGATGGCTCCTTCAAGAACATCGATGAGATCCCTACTGGATTTCCTTCCCTGTTCTAATGCCTCTCTCCGTCCAGGAAGATCCATGGTCAGCGAAGTCGAGCGACTCCATCCCCCTCCTGTTCAGTGCCCCTCAGCCATCTCTCCTCTTCCGACCGAAGAAGATCCTTGCTAGAGAAGCCACTATCGAGTCCTACCATGCTGCAACCATCTTCGTGCATCTGCCTCTGCCCGTACCGTCTCAGTCGAATCCCATCACCCACCACCTC
The DNA here is from genome assembly GCA_021397845.1 of Areca catechu. Lineage (NCBI taxonomy): Eukaryota > Viridiplantae > Streptophyta > Magnoliopsida > Arecales > Arecaceae > Areca > Areca catechu. Next base: position 54,742,717 of record CM038038.1, read on the forward strand.
CGTGCCACCCTTCTTCCACCGCGCCGCCCCTTCTCCAACGATGGTTCCTCCTAGGACACCATCGATAACCCTAGCCATATTTTCAAAGATTGCAAAGCAACTTTCTAGAACCTCTAGCATATGGTTACCGATAATTCATCCCTTTGAACTCAAAATTCAAGGATGACCTAGGGTTTGACTGCAAACCCTAATCTGGTACATCCAAATCGTGTCTCAACCTTACAAGTTCTGTGACTCCTCACAAGAACTATTCTGGCCAAGGTTTTGCTAAATTAAGACATAGTGAGTTATTCACTCCAAACCATTTGGAGGAGTCAATCCCATCTTGATCCACCACCGCTCCACAAGTACTTGACTGTACCCAAAAGCCTTCATCACTAGATTAGAAATCCATGTAGTCCAGCATCAAAGCATAGTGAGTTGCTTGCAAGCTACCATGGTGACATCAAGTCTGAGAGATACATATACCCATATCCCTTCGCGAGCAATGCTTTAGTAGAAGGGAGCTTCACAGTTGGTCATGTTCAGTGAGATGTCATACATTTCACCTGTTTGTCACATCAGTGTCTTTACACTCCTTGGTGACGAGGATAACAAATAAATATGACATACAATAACCTACACTTGATACATTGCCATCCTATAATAATGTATCCTTTGGTTGTGAACCAGTTAAGAACTACTTGATTATTCTCTCTATATCAAATATAATGTAGTTCTAAGGACTCCATCACATAAGAGTTATTTTTAGAAAAATGCATATGTGATTAACAGCCAAAAGAATAAGTTTTATTCATTAAGAAATTCATATACAATTACAAAATAATGCAACCATCTACAGTCTAGACGATTGGCTTTCGGACATAAATTCCAACAACTTTCACTTGGACTAAAGTCAATCAATACAGAATCTTATTCCCATTTTTCATTTACAACTGTTGAACTCTTGAACTCCGATGGCTTTAGTAAAGGGGTCAGCCTTGTTCTCCTTTTCATCAATCTTCTGAAGGTCAATGTCATCTCATTCTACGATCTCTCGTACAAGGTGATAGCACCGCAGAATGTGTTTTGTGTGGTAATAAGACATTGGCTCTTTGGCTTGAGCAATGGCTCTAGTGCTATCACAATACATCGAAATAGAATCATCCAGGAAAGGTGCCACTCCCAGCTCGCCAAGGAACTTTCACAACCATACTACTTCCTTTGCTGCATCCGATGCTGCAATGTATTCTGCTTCGCATAATGAGTCCACCACAATAGGCTGCTTGGAACTTTTCCAGCATATCGCTCCTCCATTTAGGATAAAGACAAATCCTAGCACACTCTTGTTGTCATCCCTATCTGACTAAAACTGGAGTCAATATATCCTACAAGTTTTAAGTCAGGTTCTCCATAAATCAACCATTGATTTTTAGTATTTCGCAAATACTTAAGGATGGTCTTTACCACTTTCCAATAAGCTTCACCTAGGTCAGACTGGTATCTGCTCACTATGCCTAGTGAGTATACCACATCTGGTATAGTACATGTCATAGCGTATATGATAGAACTCACTGCCAAAGTATACGAGAATCTACTCATACGCTCTCTCTCCTTAGGAGTTGTCACATAATCCCTTTTGGAGAGAGCAATTCTAGTGCCTATCGGGAGATAGTCTTTCTTGAAATTTTTCATGCTGAATCACTTCAGCATTGTGCTGATGTACGTAGACTAGGATATTCCCAGAAGCCTCTTAGATCTATCTCTATAGAGCTTCATACCCAATATGTAAGAGGCTTCACCCAAGTCTTTCATAGAGACTGAGATGACAACCAGACCTTTATTCCTTGTAGTGTTGGGATGTCATTCCCAATTAGAAAATGTCATCCACATACAACATAAGGAATACAATCATAGAACCATTAATCCATTTGTAAATGCAAGGTTCTTCTCCATTCCTAACGAAGCCATACAACTTGATATACTTATCAAATCATATGTTCCAACTCTTTGATGCTTGTTTCAGTCCATAGATGGACCTTTGAAGCCTGCACACCTTTGACTTGTCTGGGATGTGAACCCTTCAGGTTGTATCATAAACACTTCCTTTTCTAGCTCACCATTAAGAAAGCTGTTCGGACATCCATTTGCTAGATTTCATAGTAAAAGTATGCCGCTAAAGCAAGCATGACCCGAATGGATTTAAGCATTGCAATAGGAGAGAATGTTTTGTCATAGTCAATACCATAACATTGATGATACCCTTTGACAACTAGACGGGCTTTATAGGTCTCTACCTACTCATTTGCACCCCTTTTCTTTTGAAAATCCATTTGCACCCAATGAACTTTATCCCCTCAAATGGATTAATCAATGTCCATACATTGTTGATTTTCATGGACTCAATTTCAAATTTCATGGCTCCTAGCCATTTCTCAGGGTCGGACCTTTGCATAGCATCCATATAGGAGATCAGATCCTCATTGTTCTCATCGAGTTCAATGGGATCACCATCCCGCACCAAGCTCATGGGATCACCTCCTGCACCCAAGAAACGTTATGGGTCTATAAATACCCCATCAACCCCTCTGTAATTCATGCAATATTCATAATAAATAAAGAAATTCTACCAAATTTTTCTTCCTTTGTTGTGTGCATCATGGAGTATGAGGCCCTTTTTTCTTTATTCTTCAAAACATCGCGAGGTGCGAGGCCCTACTTATCCAGCCGATAAGAAGATCCATCCATTACCTCTAACCTTCTCTTTTTTTCCTTTCCCTTCTTACTACTTCTAACCCAAGATTCCTTTGCGAGTGTTTGCAGGTGACCAAGAATCTAGATCCAGTGTTCTACCTCAGAACAGCATCACGTGAAAGATCGGAGCCCGGGAACTAAATCTTAAAACCCTACCGCTACGATCTTGAGAGTCCTACCATATCTAAATCGAGAGAGCGATCTTCGTTAGTAAAACTGAACTTATTCCTTTCTCTTTATTTTCTGATTAGTTGAAACAAATCCTGGTTTCGATGGTTCTCAACCACCAGGTCCTATTTTTTTAATTACTTTATAGGTTTACTTGTGTGGGTAATTGACTTGATTAGTTTCCTTTACTATCTCCTTGGAGTCTTCCTTTAAAATTTAAAAATATAAAAAATATTAATTGCTATTTTTTAAATTTATTTGTCCACATCACTCTCACTAGTGGAGCACAAGCCAAGAAACCTTGCCAATCGATTGCCTAACTATACCCTCTTCTTGTCCATTACTCAAAGATCTTGATAGAGATTGAAGCAAAACAGAACCTGCGAAGGCCTAACCCCTTGAAGCCTTTCATCTCCTGAAATAAGGACAAGTATTGCCGCTTCCACCATAACCACGACCATGACACGGATGAGTGCCACTAGCTGAAAAAGGAGATTGAAGATTTCATCCAACATGGCTATCTCGGCAAGTATGTCCATAGAGGCATCACTCATCTTGATACCTTAAACCTAGGGGATAGCTGACCTTGCCGAGATCGACAATCAATCGACTAAAAATGAAGTCATCATGATATCTTGGGGGGAGAGCAGTCTTCAAAGAGGTCGAGAGAAGAGGAGAAAGAAAATAATGTAATTATTTTTTGACAAGGATTGGTTGGGGTTTATAACCCTAACAATGACCCTATCATCATTTTAATGTCAATAGTGAAGCATCCTGTAAAAAGAATCCTTGTTGATAGTGAAAGTTTGGTTGATATCCTTTTTTATGATACTTTTATTTGGATGAATTTGCCATTAAACTATTTAAAAATATATTTCTTACCTTTGGTCACCTTAAATGGAGAGTAGGTCAGTATTGAAGGAAAAAAAAACTCTTCTTATCATAGTAGGACTCTGCTCGATTGAAAACGGTCTAAGTCACTTTCACCATGGTTCGAGTCCCTTCGATATAACATGTCATCTCAGATGCCCTGGACTAAATCAGCTAGACACTGCCATATTTACCAAGCATCTCTCATCTATTTCCTTACATACAATGGCATCGATGAAATACAAGGAGACTAGCAACTTGCTTGATAGTGCTTCCAAATGGTATCTAAGTAGTCAAGGTCTAATGATCTTGCCTATCAAGCTATTGAATCAAAGTGATGCGAGACAGCCCAATCAAAATTTATTCTAGGGGTTGGATCGATGGTCGTTAAGAAATGACCACTAGGCTAGGTCAAACAAACTCAAAAATTTTAATTCTTTTTTATTCTATATTTTTTCTCCTTTTTCTATTTATTCTTTATTTTTTAATTTTATTTTCCCTGCTTTATTTCAAAGTCGACAAATGTGGCTAATTATGCTTTCATGATCATGCAAGCCATAAGTGCTTCATGATCATGCAAGCCACGGGTGCTTTCACGATCGTGCCGAACAGGGAAGGCTTTCGAACGGAAAATTTGGTGTGGGTTATCGTCGACGTCCTTGGAGGAACCATCGCCAGAGAAGGGGCAGTGCGGTGGAAGAAGGGTGGCACAGAGGTGGTGGGCGATGGGATTTGAATGAGATGGTATGGGCAGAGGTAGACACACGAAGATGGCTGCGGCATGGTAGGACTCGGCAGTGGGCTCTCCAGCAAGGATCTTCTCTAGTCGAAAGAGGAGAGATGGCCGAGGGGCACTAGATAGGAGGGGGATGGCATTGCTCGACTCTGCTGGCCGTGGATCTTCTCGGGCGGGAGAGAGGCAATGGAACAAGGGAGGAAATCTGATAGGGATCTCACTGATGTTCTCGAAGGAGCCATCATTGGTGGGAGGGAGGTCTAACAATAATGTCAGCAAAACTAGGATTGACTTCGGTCAGTGTCGATGGAGGCACATGGGAAGGCCGATGGTGATTGGGTGCCTAGTTGTAGGTGGAGGTGACAGGCGGCTGTGTCCATCAGGGGGCGGTGGATGTCAGCCTAGCTGTGGACTTCTCCAGACAGGAGGGAGAAGGAGAGGTTGGTGGTGGCACGCTCGGCTTCGGCGAAGAGTCGTCGACGATAGGCATTGGTTTGTTTTGCTTGCTAGTGAGGCACGGTGGGAGAGTGGAGGATAGCAGGGGGGAGATCCGATGGGGCATCGAGTGGATCTGGTGCTGGGAGTTGGGAATAGGGGAATTTGAGGAATAGTAAGGGAATAAGGGGAAGAGAATAAGAAGAATAAGGGAAGGAAGGAATAAGAAAAGAGGAATAAGGGAGAATAAGTGAAGGAATAAGAAGAATAGAGATTAGAGAAAAAGAGGGAGAGAGGAAGAAGGAGAACCAAGCAGAGGAGAAAAAGGGGAAGGGAGAGAAGGGGAAGAAGAGAGAAAGAAGGAGAGCCTAGGAGAAGGAAGAACCAAGAGCGAGAGAGAGGAAGAGAGAAGAGGAGAAGGGAGGAGAAGAGGGAAAGGAGGAGGGGGGAAGGAGTCGGGACAAACACCCGAACTTTTGTTTTGATAAAATTCTTCGATATCTTATTCCAATGATAAAACACTTTAAATAGACTAAAATAATCGAAACTTTCCAATAAACTGAGAATCCCAATCCTAACAAATTTAGAAATTAAAACAAATCCTAAAACAAACTATCTGATCCTAAATCAACTTATCCTAAAAATTTGATCCTAAAAGCCCCTAGTCAAATGAGTCGTAGATATCCCATACCCTATACACCGATAAAAAGAATATCAAAAAAAATATTTCCATCTGCATCAAGATTAGCACTAGGTGTGCATCAGGATCTATGCTGGGCATGCATTAGGATCTATGCCGGGCATGAATCATGATCTATGCTGGATATCCACATCATTCCTCTAGGGTGGGGAGAACTCGACTCCATCGGGTCAGACTTCATGCCACTATAAAAATCTCCAGTCTTTAGGAATCCTCTAGCTCCAGCTTGACTCGTCGATGAACCAAATAACATGAGATAGATTTTTTAAACTTTTTTTAAATTTAATGTAAATAATTAAATGCAATTAAAATGGAATTGACCCTAACCTAACCTATGGCTCTAATACTAAAATTGATATGGTACCACCCGATCAAAATTTATTCTAGGGGTTGGATCGTTGGTCGTTAAGAAACGACCACTAGGCTAGGTCAAACAAACTCAAAATTTTTTTATTCTTCCTTTTATTCTATATTTTTTCTCCTTTTCTATTTTTCTTTATTTTTTATTTTATTGTTCCTGCTTTATTCCAAAGTCAGCAAACATGGGCTGGATCTGCTTTCACGATTGTGCAAGCCACACAGGTGCTTTCATGATAATGCCGAACAAGGGAGGTTTCGGAGAAAAAATTATTGAAAATTTGTTTCAAAGCCAATCATCTAGACTATAGATGGTTGCGTTATTTTATAATTGTATATGAATTACTTAATGAATAAAAGTTATTCTTTTGGCTGTCATCATATATGCATTTTCCTAAAAAGAATTCTTATGTGATGCAGTCCTTAGAACTACATTATATTTGATATAGAGAAGATATATCGAGTAGTTCTAAATGGTTCATAACCAAAGGATACATTATTATAAGACGGCGATGTATCAAGTGTAGGTGTTGTATGTCACATTGTTGGTTGTCCCTAAACCAAGGAGTGTAAGGATATTGATGTAACATATAGGTAAATGTATGATATTTCACTGAACATGACCAACTACGGAGCTCCCTTCTGTCAAAGGGTTGCTCGTGAAGGGATATGGGTATATGTATCCATCATACCTAAGGTCACCATAGTAGCTTGCAAGCAACTCACTGTACTTTGGTACTGGACTACCTGAATTTCTAATCTAGTGATGAAAGGCTTCTGGGTACAGTCAAGTACTTGTAGTGTGGTGGTGGATCAAGATGGGATTGACCCCTCCAAATGGTTTGGAGTGAATGACTCACTATGTCTTAATTTAGCAAAACTTTAGCCAGGGTAGTTCTTGTAAGGAGTCACCAAACTTGTAAGGTTGAGACATGATCTGGATGTACCAGGTTAGGGTTGGTAGTCAAATTCTAGGTCATCTGAGTATTTTGAGGTCAAAGGGATGAATTATGCGGTAACCATATGCCAGAGGTTCTAGAAAGTTGCTCTGCAATCTTTGACCTATCGAACATTGGTTATCATTGCTAGATGATGACTTTGACTGGTACTAGAAGTATTCTAGTGCTACCGGCTTAGTATTTGAATCTATGGGGTCATACACCTAGGGATTTCTATCTGACTAAAGGCTGATCGATGATTGAGAATCGTTTACCATCACTGGAGGTCAATATGATTGACCGTGTTCCAAGTATCGATACTTGGAAGTGTCAACACTTGCAAGTGTCGACACTTGGAAAGTTGACACTAGGAAGTGTCAACACTTGGCTATGACGGGCAGAAATTCTGGAAAAATTTTGAAAAGTTTTGACCTCAATTCGAATTTCAAATTTTGGTTGGTTTTGGCTCCCAGCCTTTATGGAATGATGGTCATTCTTTGAAAGGTTTTGACCTCAATTCAAATTTTGAATTTTGGCTGGTTTTGGCTCCAAGCTTTCATGGAATGATGGTTATTCTTGTCTTATGAGCTTAGAGCTAATTTATATGGCCTTTGACTTCTCCCCCATCACTCCTCCTTCCCCTTTCCCCTCTCATGGCTGCCTCTATAAATAAGTGTTGTTTTAAGGGCTGTTATTTGGTTGAAGAGTTTCTGTTGAATGAGATTGCTGAAATTCTGAGAGAGAAAAAAATGGGGCTTGGTAGGACTAGGGTTTTGGATGTGTGACTACCTAGCACTTAAGCTAGGTCTTGGAAAGAGAACTAGTTAGGAAGGGTTCCACCTCTCCTCTTTGTCTTCCAAGAAGAAGTAGATCGGCCTCAAGGATCCAAGAAGCTAGCACTCTAAGGGAGTTGATCAGAATCGAGCCCTGGTGTGAACTACTAGTAGAGGCCAGACACGTGTGTGGCTCGAGGGCTTTTCACAACCTCCTCCTAAAGGTATAACGGTAAGGTATCCTTATGCTTTTTGGTTCTTTTCCTGTTATGGTGTCTTTTGCATGCTACATTATCATACTTGTTCTTGTTTCAGGCAGATTGGTAGATCATTTGATCGATCTACTAAGCCTTCCATTGTGCTTATTTTAAAATTATTTTAAAATATCTTTTTTTTGCCATGCATGCTTGTTTTGCTTTTCCTTCAATAGTATCAGAGCCAGGTTCTTCGTAGTATAATAATCTAGCATGCTTTAACATCATAGTTTTCTTTTAAAGTACTTGGATTGAGTACTTCACCATGGCCGTCCAGTTATAGGAGAGAAGTAGGGCTGCAAGACGCTCTCTTTCCATTCAATGGGTCTCCTATGGTGTGTAGGGGTGTCGCTTGTGATTGACTCATGACGAAGAAAAATAAAAGAAAATATGGATTAAAATGTTTAATCTAATGTTATGATCATAAAACAAATTTAGATGAGATCTAAGAGTTTTGTTTGATGTTTTGATTAAAAGTTTTTTAAAAAAACTTTGGATTTGAAATTACTATTTTTGCCTTGTAACAGGCCTTGAGTCGACCCAAGTGTTGACACTTGAGTCACCTCATGCGTGCATATAGAAAATATGACTTTCTGTTAACACTCTATCTCACTTGAGTCGAACTCATGCAGGCATATAGAAATATCACGTTTTATTAACACTCTGTCTAGGCCTTGAGTCGATACTTGATCACTCATGAGTGCAAAGTATTGATACTTGAGTCGACTCATGAGTGCATAGTGTCGACACTTGACTTGAGAATGCAGAAAAATAGTGAATTCAAATTCTGATTTTATAAATTGTTTTACATTATAAATTAAAATTATTTTAATTTATAAAGGCTATTGAACTTAATTGAGAATTAAGTTACCTTGAATGACAAGAACTCTAGGAATATGATTCAAAGATTTTAAGTCATTTCAATAAGCCTTAAGGGTCATGGGTTAGCTTCTATTAGGTCCTTAATTGGGTTAGACCTAAGTTTAGATGCATTGGACTATGTAGAGAACTAATCTAATCAAATGTTAAGTTAGGATTTCTTCTCTATAGATCTCTCTAATAGTTAGATTGATTAGTCCATAAATCTAAATGAATATAATTTGTGGCTCAGTGGACAGCCCGAGTCTTTAGGCTAGTCTAATCGAGTCTGATGAACCAATTGGTATCCAAGGTAAGTTTGGCAGTTTGATCTTGGTTCTTCGGGGCTATCTCTTCCTGGCCAACTCGGTTGGTGTCCAAGGCAAGACAGTTAATGGCAGAACCCAATCTATGATCTCACTTACCTGGCCAATGTGGTTGATCATAATTAATTGGATAGCTCACTGACTTGTGTTAACCCATGTCACCCAAGGTTAATCAGTCTTGACTAATTTTAGGTGCCCATGGATCATTAGTTATGTGTAACCCTTTTTGATAATTGATGTGGTTAGTGGGAGGTTGATCCATGTCTTTTCATATCTTCTTCTGTCACATTAAATTAAATCCTATAAATTATTAGGTCCATAAAAAGATGAGGTTATGGGGATAACCGAGTCTTAGCCTTTCATTAAGTGGGATGGTAATAGGTCCAATAGTTGGGTGTTCATCGGCAGATCCAAAGATCAGGTGTTCATCGGGCTATTAGAATTATTGTTCTTAATATGATGGCTCAGTGCAACTCTCTTAAATGTAGTCAGGTGGGCCGGCCAAAGTTGGGCTTGACTAATTGTTAGTTAGAAGCATTGAATTTTGTCATGTTAATGGTTGGACCTAACCGGGACCTTCAATAGTAGGCCCAAAGGTCGATTGAAGTGCACATTGGGGAAAAACCTAATTACTAGAAGTTAGTTGAAGTAATCGATTGAAGAACCTACCTTTAGATGCGCATGGGTGAGCTAGCAAAAGTCAAGCTCATGTGTTATCTATTGGGTTCTAGTACCTACTAAGGAATTAAAGTGATTCCTCAGATTGGAGGTAGAGTGGTGCGGGCACCAGGCTCAGGAAGAGGCTTCAACCAATGCCAAGTTCTTTATGGATAGAAGACTAGGAATTTAAGTCTTGTAATAAGTCTATGAGTCATGTACTTATTTTTATTTGAATAATTGAGTCCTGTTTTATTTCAATTTGGGTCCAATTATAGTTAAATTGGCTTTGTATTAAGTCGGGTTCAAGAGCTACTTGAGTTGGGTTTTAATTAAGCCATATTAAGTGCAACCAACTTCACCAACAAACTTAGCAGCACCACATCATCAATGCACCTTGCCATCTTGGAGGATAAGTCATGCCAACTTGGAGGACAAGTCATGCCACATCGCCAAGACAATTCAACCATGAATTTTCGCCCTAGACAAAATCAAATTGATGGAAGCTCCACTCTTCATGGGATGCCACCTTGAAATTAAGAGTTTGAAATTTTAAAAGGGCCATTCCACTTTCTTTGGGATGCCCCTTGATTTTCTCATGAAAGGTGATGTATTTTGAATTTGAAAGGGAGCTTAAGGTTTATAAAAGCTCCTAAATCCTCTTGTAAGGTTGATGACGAATGAAATGAACTATTTTTTTTATGAAAATTTTTCTTTGCTAGCCAAAGTCCCTTGAGAGAAGGTAGGCGTGAGGCCTAGGTTAATTAGCCAATCAAGCATCTAATCTTTCTTCCATTCCCATTCGGCCAACCTTGAAGACTCTTCTTCAAGTTACTCCAAGTTTGACTCCCCCTCTTCCAAAGGGCGTCATCCACAAGGGAGTTCTCCACGCCATCAAGTGAAGAAGGTTCAAGCTATGGGTGCCAAAGGAGATCCACTTCAAGCCAAGCCTAAGCCTTTTTCTTCCATTCCAAACTCTTCTTCTCCATTCCTCCAACCTTCCATCTAAACCTTCTAATCTTTCCATCTACGTGTGCAGGATCCCCAGGTTTCCTGGTTACCAAGTTGAAGGTCTACTGTGCTAAAGAATCTGATACAAGGTGCCTTAAACCTAGAGTAATCCCTTTGCCATCTTAGTACTTCTTCTTGAGTATTCCCTTGCCACATTTTAGAATATTAATGGCCGGGTAACCATCTTTATAACCTTCTTTCAGATATGAAATAGTAGAGTAAGCTAGCCCTAACCTGTGTAGTTTTCCAACCATGAAGGTTCCTTCTTAATTGCTTTAAAATGGTTCTTTTCTAGTCATGTTTTCCCTTATGTTCCTTTCATGAGATTCTATTTCTTTTACGTAGAATAGCTGCATACATATTTGCTTCATTATCATTTAGTCTCTTAATTCTTAGAAATGCATCATTCAATATCTGTTCCCCATCATCTTGGTATCAGAGCATGGTAGGTTAGTGTTAATTTTGAATTTCTGTATTTAGGTAGGTTGCTGAAATTTTCTGTATGCATAGCATTCATACTTGCTACATAGTTATCTCTTAAATCCAATCCAGATCTAAGATTCACGCCTCCTAAGTGGGTGTACACCGTACACTGTCACGACCCATGGGAATAATGAGCTCCTGGCTGGATGTGAATCTTTAGGTTGAAGTTTGGTATATTCATACTTTTGTTTGTTTAAATTCTGCTGTTCTATCCTGCATGCAATGTCTGTGTTCTAGGAACTACCATGCCTAACACATATTTAATTTTTAATTCCTTTCATCTGTACGTCATCCATGAGTTAGGAATGTTCTGTAATTTTTTCTAAATTCTCGGACATTTTTACATTGCACTTTTCTGCACCACTTTAGAACTGCAACACACCAATTCTGCACCTAAAATTTGGATCCATATGCTTGTTTGCATTCATTTCATGGTAAATCAAGTTAAGGGATCAAATTGACTTAGGGTCAGGATTTCATCACCTATCCCTTGCCCAAAAATCACTAACTTGCATAACGAACCCAACCCTAATTAAAACGGAGTAGACATTTAATTGCCCTAGCGAGCTAGGGACACCCACAAGGTCGGGTCGAATCAAGTGTCAAGCCAACTTTGACAACCTGTTGTGTGTGCTTGTATCTGGTGTCTAGGCAAGTGGTTCAGGGACAAGAGCCCGAAGGAAGGTGGGTTGGTTCGCTTACCTGGCCTATTTTAAATTGGTGTCTAAGGCAAGCAAAGAGGAACCTCCACCAACCTTACATTTACCTGGCCAGGTGCCAAGTTACTATAACCAGGATTGTCAATTTGACCTAACATTTGGTTTGGACTCTAGGTTTAGCAAACCCCTAGTCTGAGTTTGAGTTCGTGTGTGCATGGAAACTAGATCAGGGGCACCCTATCAGCAAACCCAAGCCCAATCTAGTGTAACCATGGAACAAAACTTTGAGAGCTTGATGAAATCTTTGAATGACCAAATGACCCGGCTAAACCATAACCTGACTGATCTATTGGCCCAGACCAGCCAAAACATGACTGATCAGATAACCCTCATCACTGCTAGGCTTGATCAATTAGAAGCTCGTACCCCTGGAGGAACTCATGAAGTCCAGAATGAGTTAGAGCCTGAACCTGAGTTTGAGACACCCATCAACCCTAGAAGGGCTCTTCATCAAGACCATTTCTTTGAGCCAAATCCTAGGAGGCCCAATCCTGATTGAGTCCATGACCCGAACCCTAGGATAGCACACCATGATCTAATCTATGAGCCAAACCCTAGGAGACACAATCAGGATCAGACAGACCGTGATGAACGAACCCTTAGGAGTATTAGGTTGGAAGCACCAACATTTGATAGAAATATGGATCCTAAGGTTTACATTGATTGGGAGGGAGAGATGCATCAGTAGTTCGATTGGTATGACATGATTGAGGAGAGAAAATGCAAGTTTGCGAAGCTTAGGTTAATTCATCAGGCTAGGCTTTACTGGAGAAATGTCGAGAGGTTCATTAGACAAAGAGGTGATGTTCCCATAGTAACTTGGAGGGCAATGAAACTTAGGCTTAGAGAAAAATACCTTCCCATGTCCTACCACCAGAGACTTCTAGACCAATGGCAGAGATTGACCCAGGGAACCAAGAGTGTAGCCGAATACATTGCAAAGTTTGATGAGTTTGTAATGAGATGCAATGTAGATGAATCCGAATCGGTTACCTTGTCTAGGTTTAGGGCAGGATTGAGAGAAAAGATCAAGAAGGAGTTATTCTTGAGAGAAGTCCATGACTTAGAGCTAGCTTACCTGGTAGCACGAGATGCCAAGAGATTTCATAGGGGACCACTTTATCACAGACCCGAACCCCCTAGAACTACTGCACCTAGTCAGGAGCCAGGACCGAATCAAATGCAACCCAGCCGACCCAACCCTAGCATCCCTTTAACCCGTAGAGATGATAGGGGTAAAGCACCAGAAGTTCAGAGGACTCCAAACCCTAATGTTGCTTGCTTTAGATGTCATAAGCTAGGCCATTATGCTAGCAATTATCCAACTAGGGCTTTACACATAAGAGAATTAGAAGAGAATGAGCCTGAACCCATAGAGCCCCTAGGTGATAGTGTTAAGGAGGTATATTAGGCTGAGGAAAATATGGCTAAAGAGTATGAAGGTGATGAGGAATAAATAGAGCCTGATCTGTTGGGAGTAGTTAGATGCATCCTTACCCACATCGTGACATAGGAATTGGCATAGGACTAACATCCTACAAACATTTGTCAAGTTTGGGGATAAGGTATGTAAAATAATCATAGATAGTGGGAGTTGTGTAAATGCCATATCCACTAGTGCTGTCAAAACTTTAGGCTTGTCCACAGTTCCCCATCCAACTCCCTATAAGGTTTCTTGGATAGACTTTACTTCAAATCCTATCAAACATAGGTGTCTAGTCCAAATCTAATTGCAGTCCTTTCAGGAGAAAGTGTGGTGTGACGTCCTATCAATGGGAGTGAGCAGTATCATCCTAGGTCGACCCTGGCTATTTGACCATGATGCGACCCTCTATGGCCGATCAAATTCCTGCTCATTTATACACCTTGGAAAGAAGTTTGTGATCAACCCAACACTACCTAAGGACACTGTTAAGAGAGGATCGAGCCACTTAAAGATAAAGAAAACTGGAGTCAATTGATAACTGATAAGGAGATTGAGAAACAACTCACTGAGGGTACCCACGTTTGGGTTTTAGCCACTAAGGAAATTCAGGAGCCTTCTCAGAAAGAACGCCCTTAAGAAGTGGCTAAAGTGTTAGAAGACTTAAAGGATGTGTTTCCAGATGACCTACCTGATCACCTTCCACCACTTAGGGACATCCAACACGCTATTGATTTAGTCCCAGAAGCAACCCTACCTAACCTTCCACATTATAGGATGAACCCTACCGAACACTTAAAGTTACAAGACAAGTAGGGGATCTCCTATGAAAGGATTTATTAGAGAAAGTTTGAGTCATTGTGCAGTACCTGCATTACTGACCTCTAAAAAGGATGGCACTTGGAGGATGTGCATTGATAGTCGTGCCATTAATAAAATCACAACAAAATATAGGTTTCCCATATCCCGTTTGGACGATATATTAGATATGATGGCCGAAGCAACAATATTTTCAAAGATTGACCTTAAGAGTGGCTATCATCAGGTTAGGATTAGACCTGGGGATGAGTGGAAGACTGCATTCAAGACCAAGGAGAGTCTTTTTGAATGGGTAGTAATGCCTTTCGGACTGTCCAATTCTCCTAGTACCTTTATGCGGATTATGAATCAAGTCCTATGGTTATTTATAAGAAAGTTTGTTGTAGTTTACTTCGACGACATTCTTATATTTAGCAAGACCCAGGAGGATCATTTGGATCCCTTGAATCAAGTCTGTTTAGGTCTTAGGAAAAATAGTCTCTTGCAAACCTTAAAAAATATGATTTTCTCACCCATAGAGTCATTTTCCTAGATTTTGTTGTCACGCCTGATGGAGTTTCTGCTGATCCTGAAAAGATTAAGTCAACTGTAGAGTGGCTTGTGCCAAAAAATGTTCATGAAGTACGAAGTTTTCATGGCCTAGCTACTTTTTATAGAAGATTCATTTGGGGGTTTAGTACCATAGTTGCGCCAATCATGGATTGCATTAGGAAAGGTCAATTTGAATGGACCAAAGCTACTGATAGGGCCTTCCTAGATGTTAAGAAGAAAATGACACAAGCACCTATCTTAAGATTGCCTGATTTTTTCAAGATTTTTGAGGTCGCTTGTGATGCATCTGGAGTTAGAATAGGTGGAATTTTAAGCCAGGAGAACCACCCCATAGCTTTTTTTAGTGAAAAGTTAAATGAAGCTAAGCTTAAGTATTCCACCTATGATAAGGAGCTCTATGCGATAGTGCAATCTTTAAGGTATTGGAGGCACTATTTACTACCACATGAATTTATCCTATTTTCTGATCACGAGGCCCTTAGATTCTTTAGTTTTTAGAAAAAGCTGAATCCTAGGCATGCCAAGTGGGTAGAAGACATCCAGGCCTACACATTTATCTTGAAACACCGTGCCGGAATTGAGAATAAGGTAACCGATACATTAAGTCATAGAGCCCTACTTATGAACTCGATTAGCACTGAAGTCGTTGGATTTGAAAGACTTACAGATGAGTATGATACATGTCCAGACTTTTGTGAAGTTTACCAAGTTTTGAAATTAGGACCATCTAGTGACCATAGTGAGTACACCCTTTTAGATGGTTATCTATTTAAGGAAAACAGCTTTGTGTTCCAAAGACTTCTCTGAGAGACTTTCTAATTTGGGAAACCCATGCTGGAGATTTGGCTGGCCATTTTGGAAAAAACAAGACCATATTGATAATTGAGGAGAAATTTTACTGGCCAGGCCTTAAGAGACAGGTAGCCAATATTTTTGCATGATGTAGGACATATGCGGTTGCTATGCATTAAAGGCAAAACACTGGGTTATACACTCCTTTACCTGTGCCGAATTGTCCATGGCAGATCATAGCATAGACTTCATTTTAGGACTGCCTAAGACCCTAGAAAACACGATTCAATTTTTGTAGTGGTCGATAGATTTTCAAAATGGCCCATTTTATACCTTGCTCCCAAACTTTTGATGCCTTCAGGGTAGCTAAGCTTTTTCTCCAAGTAGTCAAGTTACATGGGTTACTTAAGACCATTATTTCTGATAGGGATGTTCATTTCACGAGCCACTTTTGAAAAACCCTTTGGCACCTACTAGGAATAAAACTGAAATTCTCAACTGCTTACCACCCTCAGACTGATGGACAAACCGAGGTAGTAATTAGAAGTCTATGGAATTTATTGAGGTGCCTTGTTGGAGAGAGTTTGAGAAATTGGGATTTACTTCTACCTCATGCTGAATTTGCATACAACAGCTCGATTAATAGGTCTACTGGCAAAAGTCCCTTTGAAATTGTCCATGGTTATAAACCTAGAAGACCTATTGACCTCATTTCTTTCCCTTACATGCACGTGTATCTGAGTCTACTGAGTCATATGCACAGCATCTTAAAGAATTACATAAAGAATTAGTAAGAAAATTCAAATGAATAATGAAGTTTATAAGCATGGCTATTCGCGTAAACGATAAAATAAAAGAATTTAATGAAGGGACTCTATTATGATAAAACTTAGACCTGAAAGGTTTCCACCGAGAACTATGAAGAAATTGCATGTTCGGGGAGCTGGACCTTTCAAAATAATTAAGAAAATTTGATCTAATGCATATGTGTTAGAGTTACCACTTGATTATGGCATTAGCTCTACTTTAATATTTCTAATCTAAAAGAATTTAAAGAACCGGTATTAATTCCTAGTGAGCATTTTGGACTTCACCTACCTTTAAGAGCGAAACCCTACCTGAGTGTCCACCAGCAATTCCACCAGATCGGAGAGACAAAATTGAATGTATCTTGGATGACCAAGTGATTACTACTAGAAATAAGGGTTATCAACGTTATCTGGTTCATTGATAAAGCCGACCAGAAGTTGAAGACTCTTGGATCACCCGAGAGGATCTACAACAAATTGACCCAGATCTATTAGAAAAATATCATAGTCAAACCGATCCTTACTCGTCAGGTTGAGTTCCTCCCACCCGGGAAGAATTGGTGCGGGCACCAGGCTCAGGAAGAGGCTTCAACTAATGCCAAGTTCTTTATGGATAGAAGACTAAAAATTGAAGTCTTGTAATAAGTCTATGAGTCATGTACTTATTTTTATTTAAATAATTGAGTCCTGTTTTATTTCAATTTGGGTCCAATTATAGTTAAATTAGCTTTGTATTAAGTCGGGTTCAAGAGCTACTTGAGTTGGGTTTCAATTAAGCGAGATAAAGTGCAACCAGCTTCACCAACAAACTTAGAGCACCACATCATCAATGCACCTTGCCATCTTGGAGGACAAGTCATGCCAACTTGGAGGACAAGTCATGCCACATCACCAAGATAATTCAACCATGAATTTTCGCCCTAGACAAAATCAAATTTGATGGAAGCTCCACTCTTCATGGATGCCACCTTGAAATTAGGAGTTTGAAATTTTAAAAGGGCCATTCCACTTTCTTTGGGATGCCCCTTGATTTTCTCCATGAAAGGTGATGTATTTTGAATTTGAAAGGGAGCTTAAGGTTTATAAAAGCTCCTAAATCCTTTTATAATGTTGATGATGAATGAAATGAACTCTTTTTTAATGAAAATTTTTCTTTGCTAGCTAAAGTTCCTTGAGAGAAGGTAGGTGTGAGGCCTAGGTTACTTAGCCAATCGAGCATCTAATCTTTCTTCCATTCCCATTCGGCCACCTTAAAGACTCTTCTTCAAGTTACTCCAAGTTTGACTCCCCCTCTTCCGAAGGGCGTCATCCATAAGGGAGTTCTCCACGCCATCAAGTGAAGAAGGTTCAAGCTATGGGCGCCAAAAGAGATCCACTTTAAGCCAAGCCTAAGCCTTTTTCTTCCTTTCTAAACTCTCCTTCTCCATTCCTCTAACCTTTCATCTAAACCTTCTAATATTTCCATCTACCTATGCAAGATCCCCGGGTATCCTGGTTTCCAAGGTGAAGGTCTACTGTGCTAAAGAATCAGATACAAGGTGCCTTAAAACCTAGAGTAATCTCTTTGCAATCTTAGTACTTCTTCTTGAGTGTTCCCTTGCCATATTTTAGAATATTAATGACCGGGTAACCATCTTTATAACCTTCTTTCAGTTCTGAAATAGTAGAGTAAGCTAGCCCTAACATGTGTGGTTTCCTAACCATGAAGGTCCCTTCTTAATTGCTTTGAAATGGTTCTTTTCTAGTCATGTTTTCCCTTATGTTCCTTTCATGAAATTCTATTTCTTTTACATAGAATAGCTGCATGCATATTTGCTTCATTATCATTTAGTCTCTTTAATTCCTAGAAATGCATCATTCGATATCTGTTCCCCATCATAGAGGCTACCAATCTGAGCAAAAATAGAGGGAGGGCCTTTAGACTAAAGTCCATGTCTTTAGGTTAATTATTCATATACACTAATAAGTTTTGGTTTTCCTTTTAGATGTCGTTCAACTTGTCACTCCAGTCTCTTCTCGATAACGAGAAGCTTAAGGGTTCCAACTTTGATTGCTGGTATCGAAGTGATGCGGGACGGGAAGCAGTGGATCACTGGCGTGCGTAGAAGTCACCAGGGGATTAGGGCTTGCACTCAAGAACAGGGAACACGGGCGTCACACCCACTCCAATCCAGAGAAAAACTCAAAACTCTGATCAAAATAACTTTATTTGTATTTATAAAAAAAAGTTGTTTCATACAAGAGGGGAGGCGGTATTTATAGATTCACTCTAGGGTACATGACTTGAGGGCTAAGAAACCCTAACTTGTGGGCCAAGAAACCATGGTGGACCCGTTAATAGTGGGCCTGTCTTGGACTGGAGCTCTCTCTTGTGGGCTTGGCGGCATTAAAGGGTCCAGGTGTATGAAGGCTAGCTCTGGTTGGGGTGGCCTGGTGAATCTTCTGATCTGATGACTCTCCTCTTGACTTGAACGACTCAACTGGACTCTTAACTTAAAATAAAAGACTCACAGGACTAAAGGGACCTAATTGGACTCACATGTTCCATTTTATTACAGGACTCAATTGGCTCACTTTGACTCAAGTGATACAGGACTAATAGATTCAAATAAAATAAAATAAAATAGACTCTTGGTCCCCATCATTCCTTATGGTGGGAAGAACTCGACTCCGTCGAGTCAGGCTCAGCAAGGATTTGATGGAACCAAAACTAATCAAATCAAAGCAAAGAAACTAGTTTCAATTTTTTTTTTCACCTTTTTTTTTTCATTTTTTTTTTCAACTTCTTTTCTTTTTTTCATCTTGCACTAAAAACCGTGCAGCTTTGGAAGCCGTGCGGTGCTAAAATCCATGCTGCTCCAAAAATTATGCAGGTTGAAGTCGGCAACAATGAAGGGCATTTGCCTTCACGTTTTGCCTTCTTCCTCTCTTGGTCTGACACAAGGTGGAATAGAGACTCTGGTGGTCTTCACCGGTGACTGGTGCTGGGCGGTGATGAACCAACTCTCCATTTTGGAATCGCCGAGAAGAATCTGATCGAAGAAGGGGAGGACTCCAGCTTGGAAGGGAAGAGGAAGAGGCAGAGGTGGTTAGAGTGGGTGGAGCCACTGTTGCTTCCACCACTGGCACCGATGGAGGTGGACTGCATGATGTGATTGTACTCATCGATCATGTTTTCGAGGTCCTTGTCAGAGATGAGGGAGTTCAGGTCCTCGTTTGGTAGCTGGTACTTGAGGGTGAAGGGGAGGCCGTCAAGGATGGTCCGGGAGAGCTTGGTGGAGTGGTCGGTGAGGGAGGAGTGGTGGTCGACGATGATGATTAGGGTCTTGCTACCGAGGTAGTAGAGGGACTTGTCGGTGGGGTGGGGAACGATTCGCCTGTCGTAGCTGCACATGAGGTGGAGGCGGGAGGCCATAGTGGAGGTCGGGAAGGGTTTGTCCCAGGACTCACTACCACGAGAGCGGGGTGAGGGGTCCACCAAGTCCACATAACCTACCCCACCTGCATCGCTACCGGCCGCCCTCAGAACCGTGTCCATGGTTTGATAGCCCGGTGCCTCGCTCGTGATCTAATGGTTTTGGGTTTAGGAAGCATGGATGGTGAGGCGGTCGAGAGGGGCATGAGAGAGGATCTTTGCTGTTGAAGAGGATCATGCTTCGGATGAGGGGTTCGGGCATGAACTTCTAGATCGGTGTCGGTGGGGCGTGATCGGAGGCGGTGCTGGAGACGGGCTTCACAGGCGGTAGAGAGGAGAGGGCTTAGGTGCAGGGTGTTGACGGACCTTGGTGGCTGACCAAGGTTTGAGAAGTCTTGCATAGGGAGATTAGGATAGGAGGAAGTTTGCAGAGCCGAGAGAAAAAGAAAACCCTAATCCTCTAGCTCTGATACCAAAATTGATGCAGGACAAAGGGGGGGCTAGGAGGATCGTTGGAGAGTTGAGAAGTCACTAGGGGATTAGGGCTTGCACTCAAGAATAGGTAACCCGGGCATCACACCAACTCCAATCTGGAAAAAAACTCAAAACTCAGATCAAAATAACTTTAATTTGTATTCATAGAAAAAAAAGATGTTTCATACAAGAGGGGAGGGATGGTATTTATAGATTCACCCCAGGGTACATGACTTGAGGGTTAAGATATCCTGACTTGTGGGCTAAGAAACCCTGGTGGACCTGGTCAACAGTGGGCCTGTCTTGGACTGGAGCTCTCTTTTGCGAGCTTGGTAGCATAAAAGGGTCCAGGTATATGAAGGTCAGCTCTAGTTGGGGGGACCTGGTGAATCTTCTGATCTGATGACTCTCCTATTGACTTGAACGACTCAACTGGACTCTTGATTTAAAACAAAAGACTCACAGGACTAAAGGGACTCAATTGGACTCATATGTTCCACTTTATTACAGGACTCAATTGGCTCACTTTGCTCAAGTGATACAGGACTAATATACTCAAATAAAAATAAAATAAAATAGGCTCAGGATTGTCCTGGAGTATGAACCGATCTTGTATGTGATATCGGATCTGGCACCTGAAACCCCTGCTCCCAATGCTCAAGGTTCGGTCAGAGATACTTATCAGAAGTGGCTCTTTGACAGGACCACTATCCGATGCATTATGTTGGCAGTAATGAACGATGAGTTCAGTCACAAATTCGAAGAAGCCTAACCGGAGAAAATCCTTCAAAGGTTAAAGGAGTCCTTCGGCACACCAGATGATATTGAAAGATACAGGGTCTTCTATGCTATCTACAATGCATGAATGCATGATGGGGTGTCAGTCACTGATCATGTATTGTATATGATCGAGATGATTGAGCACCTAGGCAAGCTTGGATGTCCCTTGCATGAACAGCTCAGAAAAGATGCGATTTTGAATTTCCTGTCCTCTTCCTATCTAGACTTTCTTGATCATTTTAGAATGAATAAGCCTGTAGTTAACTACCACAGTTTGTGGGGTTATTGCAAACTTATGAGAAAGACCACCAACTAAACAAAGGGGTGGTAAATTTAGTGGGAGGATCTTTAGTAGGGCATCGTCCCTTCAAGAAAGGGAAAAAGAAGAATAAAGGAAAAAAGGTGCATAATGCTTCTGGGCCCAGTCAGGCCAAGAGGGTGTAGGCTGATAAGAGTCAAGCAGAGTGCTTCTTCTATAAGAAGCAGGGTCATTGGAAGAGAAACTGTCCTCTTTGCATTGCATCCCTTGATATAAATAGGTCCAAGAAGAGAAAGTAGCAAGACGGTGCTAGACAAGGTATTTATATGATAACACCTTGTAGTATCTCTATCTGCAATGCTACTAACTGGATATTAGATACAGGAAGTCCAATTATATTTGCAATTCTTTGCAGGGACTTCAAGTTAGTAAAAGATTTGAGGATGGTGAGAGATTTTTGAACGTGGAAAATGGAAGCCAAGTTCCAGTCCTGGTGTTGGGAGTCGTCAAACTAGTTTTTGAGTCTTGTAAAATCATTTTGAATGAGTGTCATTATTGTCCGTCTTTCATCTTGAATGTTATTTTTGTGGGCCAATAGCCATGTATGGTTATGAACTATCAATAAAGAATGATATTTCCAAATTATTTGGAATGGTTCTATTGTGATGATGGACGTATGAACAATGTCATTTATATACTATCGCGATCTATTAGTGTAGTGTACACATCTAGCAAATGCCCTAGGATAGATAATATCAGCGATGAATACCTATGGCATTGTAGGCTAGGTCATATTAACAAGAACAGGATAAACAGGTTGAAAAATGAGGGTCTACTCGAGATTAGTGAAAGTGGTTCACTACTAACCTTTGAGTCATGTCTTCTTAAAAAGATGACAAAATCATCTTTTACTAAAAAAGGTAAATGAGCCAAAGAGATTCTAAGTCTGGTACATACTAATGTATGCGGACCCATGAATATTAGTACCAGAGATGAGTACAGTTATTTCATTACATTTTTAGACGACCTTTCGAGTTATGGTTATGTCTTCTTGATAAGACATAAATTTGAATCGTTTGAAATGTTTAAACGATATCATAATGAAGTAGAAAAATAAACTGGAAGGTATATCAAACCCTTTGATTAGATCGAGGTGATGAATATCTTTCCGGTGAGTTTCTAACATATCTTATGAAGAATGGGATTCTCTCACAGTGGACACCTCCAGGGACACCTCAGTTAAATGGAGTGTCTGAAAGGAGAAATCGAACCCTGTTAGACATGGTTCGATCCATGATGGGCTTTGCTTCTCTATCACTATCCCTTTGGGGATATGCCCTGGAATCAGCCTGTTACATTTTAAATAGAGCTCCAAGTAAGTATGTTAGCAAAACTGCATATGAGATATGGACTGGACGTAAGCGACACTCTCACACCTTCGGGTCTAGGGTTGCCCGGCTTATGTAAAACATCTGAGAATGGAAAAACTTGGACCTAGATCTGACCAGTGCCTATTTGTTGGGGATTCAAAAGAGTCTAAAGGGTATTAATTTTACTTGGCTAAGGAACAAAAGTTATTCGTCAGTCTTAGGGCTATCTTTTTGAAAAGGAGTTCCTTGGTGAAGGAACTGTAACCGCTATGATTGAACTTAGTGAAGTTCAACAAATAGAGGAACTGACACACTTAAGGGATATATATAATCGATCGTGATTAGTTCACACCCAAAGCCCACACAAGAATCATTAAGGAGATCCGGTAGGGTGCCGAGTTGACCAGATAACTACTACCGTTTCTTGGTGCAGGATGGTGATCCCATTGAACTCGATGAGAACAATGAGGATCTGATCTCCTATATGGATACTATGTAAAGGTCCGACCCTGAGAAATGGCTAGGAGCCATGAAATTTGAAATTGAGTCCATGAAAATCAACAATGTATGGACATTGATTAATCCATTTGAGGGGATAAAGTTCATTGGGTGCAAATGGATTTTCAAAAGAAAAGGGGTGCAATGAGTAGGTAGAGACCTATAAAGCCCGTCTAGTTGTCAAAGGGTATCATCAATGTTATGGTATTGACTATGACAAAACATTCTCTCCTATTGCAATGCTTAAATCCATTCGGGTCATGCTTGCTTTAGCGGCATACTTTTACTATGAAATCTGGCAAATGGATGTCCGACAGCTTTCTAAATGGTGAGCTAGAAAAGGAAGTGTTTATGATACAACCTGAAGGGTTCACATCCACAGACAAGTCAAAGGTGTGCAGGCTTCAAAGGTCCATCTATGGACTGAAACAAGCATCAAAGAGTTGGAACATATATTTGATAAGTATATCAAGTTGTATGGCTTCGTTAGGAATGGAGAAGAACCTTGCATTTACAAATGGATTAATGGTTCTATGATTGTATTCCTTATGTTGTATGTGGATGACATTTTCTAATTGGGAATGACATCCCAACACTACAAGGAATAAAGATCTGGTTGTCATCTCAGTCTCTATGAAGGACTTGGGTGAAGCCTCTTACATATTGGGTATGAAGCTCTATAGAGATAGATCTAAGAGGCTTCTGGGAATATCCCAGTCTACGTACATCAGCACAATGCTGAAGTGATTCAGCATGAAAAATTTCAAGAAAGGCTATCTCCCGATAGGCACTAGAATTGCTCTCTCCAAAAGGGATTATGTGACAACTCCTAAGGAGAGAGAGCGTATGAGTAGATTCTCGTATACTTCGGCAGTGAGTTCTATCATATACGCCATGACATGTACTATACCAGATGTGGTATACTCACTAGGCATAGTGAGCAGATACCAGTCTGACCTAGGTGAAGCTTATTGGAAAGTGGTAAAGACCATCCTTAAGTATTTGCGAAATACTAAAAATCAATGGTTGATTTATGGAGAACCTGACTTAAAACTTGTAGGATATATTGACTCCAGTTTTCAGTCAGATAGGGATGACAGCAAGAGTGTGCTAGGATTTGTCTTTATCCTAAATGGAGGAGCGATATGCTGGAAAAGTTCCAAGCAGCCTATTGTGGTGGACTCATTATGCGAAGCAGAATACATTGCAGCATCGGATGCAGCAAAGGAAGTAGTATGGTTGTGAAAGTTCCTTGGCGAGTTGGGAGTGGCACCTTTCCTGGATGATTCTATTCCGATGTATTGTGATAGCATTAGAGCCATTGCTCAAGCCAAAGAGCCAATGTCTTATTACCACACAAAACACATTCTGCGATGCTATCACCTTGTACGAGAGATCGTAGAATGAGATGACATTGACCTTCAGAAGATTGATGAAAGGAGAACATGGCTGACCCCTTTACTAAAGCCATCGGAGTTCAAGAGTTCAACAGTTGTAAATGAAAAATGGGAATAAGATTCTGTATTGATTGACTTTAGTCCAAGTGAAAGTTGTTGGAATTTATGTCCGAAAGCCAATCGTCTAGACTGTAGATGGTTGCATTATTTTGTAATTGTATATGAATTTCTTAATGAATAAAACTTATTCTTTTGGCTGTTAATCACATATTTTTTCTAAAAATAACTCTTATGTGATGGAGTCCTTAGAACTACATTATATTTGATATAGAGAGGATATATCAAGTAGTTCTTAACTGGTTCACAACCAAAGGATACATTATTATAGGATGGCAATGTATCAAGTGTAGGTTATTGTATGTCATATTTATTGGTTATCCTCGTCACCAAGGAGTGTGAGACACTGATGTGACAAACAGGTGAAATGTATGACATCTCACTGAACATGACCAACTGTG
This sequence comes from Areca catechu, assembly GCA_021397845.1. NCBI lineage: Eukaryota > Viridiplantae > Streptophyta > Magnoliopsida > Arecales > Arecaceae > Areca > Areca catechu. The sequence continues at coordinate 54,767,841 of CM038038.1, forward strand.
AACTCCCTTCTACTAAAGCGTTGCTCGCGAAGGGATATGGGTATATGTATCTCTCATACTTGATGTCACCATGGTAGCTTGCAAGCAACTCACTATGCTTTGATGCTGGACTACATGGATTTCTAATCTAGTGATGAAGGGCTTTTGGGTACAGTCAAGTACTTGTGGAGCGGTGGTGGATCAAGATGGGATTGACTCCTCCAAATGGTTTGGAGTGAATGACTCACTATGTCTTAATTTAGCAAAACCTTGGCCAGAATAGTTCTTGTGAGGAGTCACAGAACTTGTAAGGTTGAGACACGATTTGGATGTACCAGATTAGGGTTGGCAGTCAAACCCTAGGTCATCCTGAGAATTTTGAGTTCAAAGGGATGAATATGCGGTAACCATATGCTAGAGGTTCTAGAAAGTTGCTTTGCAATCTTTGAAAATATGGCTAGGGTTATCGATGGTGTCCTAGGAGGAACCATCGTTGGAGAAGGGGCGGCGCGGTGGAAGAAGGGTGGCACGGAGGTGGTGGGTGATGGGATTCGACTGAGACGGTACGGGCAGAGGCAGATGCACGAAGATGGTTGCAGCATGGTAGGACTCGATAGTGGCTTCTCTAGCAAGGATCTTCTTCGGTCGAAAGAGGAGAGATGGCTGAGGGGCACTGAACAGGAGGGGGATGGAGTCACTCAACTTCGCTGACCATGGATCTTCCTGGACGAGAGAGAGGCATTAGAACAGGGAAGAAATCCAGTAAGGATCTCATCGATGTTCTTGAAGGAGCCATCACCGATGGGAGGGAGGTCTGGCAGCGATGTCGGTGGAACTAGAATTGACTTCGGTCGGCGTCGATGGAGGCATGTTGATGGGGACATCAAAACCCATCCGGGTTTTGCTTTTCCTTTTTTTAGATTTTTTTTATTTTAGTTTAAAAATTTTATCCTAACTATTCCACTTATTCCCGTTATCCTCACTTTATCCACATTTTATTCCTGACTTATTCCCTGTTTATCTCTATCATCTTGAACCTCCCAGAACCTCCATTTTTTTGGATTTTTTCTTCCTGTTTGTCCTAGATTCGCCACGCTCAACTCTCCGCCACCCCCGATGGCCGTCCACCCTCCCCGGTGTCGATCTCCTCGTGGGAACGCCGGTGAATCCCATGGAACTGCCCATGGCCGTGCCCCCTGCGGCTCCTCCCATGGTCGTCCACCCCTGCGACCCCGCCCACATGCCCCTCTCCCCCGCATCGCCGCCCGTCGCTGCCCTAGCCGTCGTCTATCACTGCCCGAGCCGTCCCCCGCCAGACCTCCACTCGTGAAGCCATCTCCATACCTCCGCGCATCGCCCCTGTTCCACGTCACAGGTCACAGGGAGTTTTTTTCTGCACGGATCTCAAAGCAAAACAATTTGCATGGATCTCAAAGTGCACACTTTTCAGAGCAATAATTTTCTGCATAGTCATCAAGCCTGCACATATTTCAGAGCAACTCAGCATGGATCTTGATGAATTTGGATTTATTTTATTTGTTTTAAATCTGGATGTATGGACCAGTTAGGAAATTACTTAAATTACTTTAAGATTAGGATTAGTTTTATTTTCCACCACATATGAGGAGGATTGTGCTTAATTTTTTACCATGTTTTTAGGCTGTAAACAAAGCAGGTTTGGGTTGTCACTTTTTTTGAGCTACATGCCTTGTATTCTTTTCTTGGGCCCCAAGTTTTGTAAGCCTATATAGGCTCCGCATGTAGTGAGATGGGTGGGACGCCTTAGACTACATGTAGTGGGGTGGGTGAGATGCCCTAGAGGTGCGATGTCTCTCTGTAAATGTAAGTTCCAAGTTCATAGAGTATCCATCTTTCTTGCCCCAATATATTTTTTTCCACCTTTTTGACCCTAATCATAGGAGACTTCTTAGCTCTCCAATGATCCTCCTAGTCCCATCCCTTTGTCCCACATCAATTTTGGTATCAGAGCAGGAGAGGATTAGGGTTGAAAAAAAAAGTTGAAAAAAAAGAAGAGAAAAAAAGAAGAGAAAAAAAAAGAGAGAAAAAAAAAGTTGTAGCGAGCCTGACTCGACGGAGTTGAGTTTTCCCCACCCAAGGGGAATGATGGGGACATTAAAACCCATCCGAGTTTTGCTTTTCCTTTTTTCATATTTTTTTATTTTAGTTTAAAGATATTTATCCCAACTATTCCACCTATTCCCGTTATCCTCACTTTATTCACATTTTATTCCCGACTTATTCCCCGTTTATCTCTATCATCTTCAACCTCCCAGAACCTCCATTTTTTTGGGTTTTTTCTTCCTGTTTATCCTGGATCCACCATGCTCGACCTCCGGCGCCACCCCCAACGGCCGTCCACCTTCCCCCGGCTCGATCTCCTTATGGGAATGCTGGCGAATCCCATGGAACCGCCCATGGCCGTACCCCCTGCGGCTCCTCCCATGGTCGTCCACCCCTGGGCTCCATCCACGCGCCCCTCTCCCCCGCACAGCTGTCTGTTGCTGCCCGAGCCACCATCCGTCACTGTCTGAGTTGTCCCGCTGGACCTTTGCCAGTGAAGCCGTCTCCACACCTCCATGCGCGTCACCCCTGTTCCACGGTCACAGGTCACAGGGAATTTTTTCTGCACGGATCTCAGAGCAGAACAATTTTGCATGGATCTCAGAGTGCATACTCTTCTTCTGACAAACTGGCTTGTGCTTCGGGTCAATGCTCAACTTATGGGTGATGATGTTGGGAGGATACCTGGCATGTCCACCGCTAACCAGGTGAACACATCTTCGTTTGTCCACAGGAACTTCAATAGTTGAGCCCTCTCCTCCTCGGGTAGCTGGGCTCCAATCTGCATCGTCTTCGTAGGGTCATTCCTGAGCGGGTAAGAGAGTAAGCGCTCGATCGGGCCTACCCTGGGATCTTGAGCTCTTTGGTCGAGGTCGTTTGCCTTAGGGTCGCCCTCAGGGGCCTTGGCCCCAGGAAGGGTTTGGAAACAGTGTTGCACCAGCTGGGGTGCTCCCCTCATTTCTCCGATACCGTAAGGAGTTGGGAACTATACAAGTAGCCTCTTGGTGGAGACGACGGTATCGAGAAGGTTGAGTACGGGTCGGCCCAAATCATGTTATAGGCTGAAGGAAGCCTGACACCACGAAAGTCATCATGATGGTGCTCTGTTGACGTGGAATCCCGGCAGTGGCAGGGAGAGTAACTTCTCCCTCCATCCTTATAGAATCACCTGTGAAACCAACAAGGGGTGTGTGCATAGGTTTAAGTTGAGCATGAGAAATATTCATCCTGTAGAAAGCATCATAGAAAAGCACATCTATGGAGCTTCCACTATCAACCATGATGTGTTTTACAGGATACTTCGCAATCATCATCTCGACGACCATGGCATCATTATTTATATTTTCCCCCACATCTTTTCCTTTGCTTATAAAGGAGAGTACATTTTCAGAATGCCCTAACCCCCGGGCCCTCTTGGGCGCACGTCTGGCTCCCCAGCATATCATCGCTACGGCTTCTCGGTAGGGCGGTTGTCAATGCTAGAACTGGCGGAGAGCAACGAGCGCCTGAGGTTTTGCTTAAGGCTTGCCCCCCACAAACTTCCAAGGTAGCCCCTCTTGATGAGCTCTTTGATTTCCCACTTGAGGTTGCAGTATTCCTCGGTGTCGTGGCCGTGGTTGCGGTGGAAATGGCAATACTTTGTTTTGTCGTGGCCAGATGGTGCGGACACCAGAGGCACCAGAATAAGATGGAGGTTTCTAAACCCTCTGTGGATTACCTAGTGGTGATTGAGTCCATTTGTAATAAGGGCTTAGCCTATTTGAGTTGTCTTTTATTATTTGAGTCTTGTACTAGTTAGCTCATGTTGAGCTAGTTTTCTTTCTGAGTTCTGTATGTAGCATTTGATCCATACCATTAGGGTTTTGGATAAGTTGGTCAAGTCAGCTCATGTTGAGCTAATCATATTCCAAATCTTGTAATCATGTCCAGTTATATTGAGTCCGAGTAAAGCCCAGTCAAAGAAGGCTCAAGCATATGAAGGATACCACCCAGCATGCCCCTCAGCAGCCGCATGGAGCCCAGTCACACCCTGGATTTCACCACCTAGGATTACTTGGTGGATCATGAAGTTGGTCCATGCATGAGGAGTTGATGACCACATGCTAGCACATCCCAAGCATATAAACTCTACATGCCAGCATGACAAGAAGGAAAGTCAAAATAGATAAACATGAATCCCCTGATTCAAGCTAGCTTGCTTTGGAAAGAAGATGGATGAATAATTTTTTTTTCTTGAGTTCTGTGTGAAGGATCTATGTGATCCCAGGTTTCTGTGTGATCCCTGATTTGGGCATCTATGTGAGCCCAGGGTATCTATATGATCCCTTCTCATTCTTTTTAGGGTATCTATGTGATCCCTAGGGCATCTGTGTGACCCCCTTTGCAGTGTGCTTGTTCTTCTTAGGGAATCTATGTGAATCCAGTATTTTTTCTAAACCCTGCACCTCTTCTTTCTTCTTCCCTACAAATCCTAATCTCTGGTGACTTCTACGCTCACTAGTGATCCATCCCCGATCTCTGTCCCGCATGATCTGGTATCAGAGCTTAGAATAGGGCTTATTTTATGCATCCTTTATAGTCCATATATACTCTGTTCTTTTAATTGTTTCTCTCTACTCAGAACTCAAAAAACTCCAATTTTGATTTTGCTGGATTCATCTTAATTCAAAGTATTTTATAAAATTTCTGAAGATTTTATTTCAGTATGTGCAGTTTCTGCAAGTCGAAATACAGCCTACAAATCTTTGGCTCTATTTTTTCAGCAAGGCAATTTTGAAAGATTTAGGGTTTTGTTTAGTATCTCTTTTGCATATCTTTTAATTTTAGTATATTTTCTACATTTTAGGCCATAATTTGTAAGTTTTCTTCTATTTAAGAAAATTCCAAACTATAAAAAAAAATATATTACATATTCTCCAAAAATATCAAAAAATATCTAAACCCTAATTTGCATCCTCATCTGCCTGCCATCATTGCATAATATACTTTAAGTGCACTCTCTTTATGCCAGATAAGGGAAGGAGGTCATTACCTTTCCTTAGCCCAAAACCACCATCTTTGCATTCCATCCTAAGCCTAACATAAATTAACTAGACTTAATTTTGCCCTAGTGGGCTAGGGACACCAACTGGTTGGTCCGGGCTAAGTGTCAGATCACTGTGTCAAGCTAACCTGTGTGTGCCTTGTGCTTAGTGTCTAGAATGGTGAATTAGGGATTCAATCTTGAAGGGCTTGTGTGTTAGTCTGCTACCTGGCCAATCTCTGATTGGTGTCTAGGATTGGCAATCAGGGACCTAACACCTCTCCTTACACCTGCCTGGCTGAGTACAGGGTTACTATAGGCTAGTTTGCCACCCTGATTGAGCATCTAGTTTTGGACTCTAGGTCTAGGGAGCTGTAGTTGGTTTGATCGACTCTTGCATGAGCACTAGATCAGGAGCATCATATCATCCACCATCTTCACCTTTGGCTGAACCCATGGATAAGCTGGAAGCCCAAATTCAAGCCCTTATAGACCAAATAGCCCAGATGAACCATAAGTTTGACCAGACGAAGAATAGGATAGGAACCCTAGAGAAAACCTGTAGGACCTAAACTAGATCCAAACCTGAGCCACCTATACCCACACTACCCAAATTATATGAATATAGATCCTATGCACCCTCTCCCTATAAGTCTAGTATACCTACAACCTATAGATCTTATGACTCCAAATCCTGACTCTAGAACCTATGAGCCCATATCCCATGAGCCCAGTAGACCTAAGACCCTTAGAGTTGAACCTAAATCCTATGACACCAGATCCTATAATTCCATGAACCATAGATCTGCACCCTTGTCATATGAGCCCAAAGAGCCCATAACCCCTAGGTATCAGCCTAGTACTAGTCAGGTTTCCCCTAGTCAACTTGAATCCTATTGGATTAGTACCCCTAAATATGAACCCAGTAGTAAGCCACTACCCCTTAGGCAACCTGAACTTACTAGGAGTAGTGCCCATAATCAGAAACCAAGACCTAGCCAATTTTTTCTTAGCCGACCTTCCCCTACCATCCCTTGGAGTGACAAGGCTTACATTAACGTAGAAGTGTATGAAGCTGATGTAAATTTAGCGGATGAGTATGAGGGAGAAGAGGACACACCTCTAAAGACCTATAATTAGTTGACCCCGTAGGTACCTAGGTAGAAGGCAACCTAGAGTAGTTGACCTTGACTATACCCAGCCTAAGCTATAGTGGAATGACAATTAGAGGAAGAGAACCTAGGTATTGTTGTAAGCACCTTACCTGAGGAAACCATAGAGGAGAGCCAAATTATAGAGTCTAGTCCTAAAATACAAGAACCAGAAGAATTTATTAAGGACCTGATCTCTTTGAATCAGTACCCTCAGGATGAGCCTCCTCCTATAGTTTCCATTAAGGACCTCTTCCATGAGATTAGTAACCCATCTTTCCATTCTGCAAACCCTGTAGATAGACCTCAACCTCATAAGGTTAACCTCATTAGTCTAGGATTAGTCCCCGACATGCCTCCTTTATCCAACTTTATCCAACTAACCCTGAACCTTTTTTCCTACCCTACCAGACTAATTCTAAACTCACTTCCTATTTTTCTACCCTTTTTAGACACCTCTAGTATTTCTAGGATCATTAAATTGCATTTAGTTGAGATTAGCATACTGCATGCATTCATTACGCATGTTAGGTTTGCATTATACTTCTGGAATATCCTTTGGAATTCGCTAGGAGCCCATTGTAAGTTTTCATGTGCATGTCAAGCTAGGATCAAACCTAGAGAACCTATAATCTCTTAGGTTTAGGTCTAAAGAGTTTAATAAAATTTCCTTCCATAGGAATGCAGAGTCTGTTAGGTGTTAGTATGAGTCCTTTGCATCACCTGTTAGGAGTCTGCATGTGTCCAGCATGTTCACCACCTGCACTAATTTTGAAGAAATTTGCTAATTCCCAAAGAAGAGCCAAAGAATTTGATGTAGTGGATTCTATCTTGGTTAGGCTTAGGCCTAAAAGAAGCTTCATGCTCGCAGAGCTGGATCTTTTAAAGTGTTAAAAGGTTGGATCAAATGCCTATGTGTTAGATTTGCCTTTGAATCTGGGCTTTAGTTCTAGCTTCAATATCGCAGACCTGGTTGAGTACAAGAAACCAGCAGCGATACCTAGTGAGGCCTTTGAACCTATCCCTTCCATTATGAGTGATCCTAACCTAGAGTGTCCACCAATTAATTGGCCTGAGAGAGGAGAACGGATCGAGCGTATCCTAGACGATCAAGCCATAATGACCCAGGGCCGTGGCTATCAACGCTATCTGGTCTGATGGCAAGGCCGGCCAGAGTCATCGAACGATTCATGGATATTTCGAGAAGACTTGCAACATCTCACCCAGACCTCTTCGAGAGATATATGAGCCAGCTTGATTTTCACTCAACAGGATCGAGTTCCTCCCACCCCAGGAGAATTGGTGCAGACACCAGAGCAGCAGAATAAGATAGAGGTTTCTAACCCTCTATGGATTACTAGTGGTGATTGAGTCCATTTGTAATAAGGGCTTAGCCTATTTAAGTTGTCTTTTATTATTTGAGTCCTGTACTAGTCAGCTCATGTTGAGCTAGTTTTCTTTCTGAATTCTGTATGTAGCATTTGATCCATACCATAGGGTTTTGGATAAGTCAGTCAAGTCAGCTCGTTGAGCTAATCATATTTCGAATCTTGTAATCATGTCCAGTTATATTGAGTTTGAGTCAAGCCCAGTCAAAGAAACTCAAGCATGTGAAGGATACCACCCAGCATGCCACCTAGCAACCGCATGAGCCCAGTCCCCCCTGGATTTCGCCACCTAGGATTCTTGGAGGATCATGAGTTGGCCTATGCATGAGGAGTGTTGATGACCACACGCCAGCACACCCCAAGCACACCAACTCCACACGCCAGCATGATAAGAAGGAAAGTCAAAACAGATAAATATGAATCCCCTGATTCATGCTAGCTTGCTTAGGAAAGAAATGGATGAATAAAGTTTGTTTTTTCTTGAGTTCTGTGTGAAGGATCTGTGTGATCCAGGGTTTTGTGGTGATTCCTGATTTGGGCATCTGTGTGAGCCCAGGGTATCTGTGATATCCCAGGGTATCTGTGTGATCCCTTCTCCTTCTTTTCAGGGTATCTGTGTGATCCCTAGGGCACTGTGTGAGCCCCTTTGCAGTGTGCTTGTTCTTCTTGGGGAATCTATGTGAACCAGTATTTTTTCTAAACCCTGCACCCTCTTCTTTCTTCTTCCCTGCAAACCCTAATCTCTGGTGACTTCTACGCTTGCCAGTGATCCATCCCTGATCTCTGTTCTATATCCTGATCTCGAAGTTGGGGGTCCCGGCTTCCGCGTTCCGGATGCTTTGACGGGGGTTGGCTTCTTTAGTGGCCTCCCATCGAGCTCCCACCTCGTACGATCCACCTCCTCGATGCGGATGCACTTCTGAGCTCGGAGGAGGAGCTCGAAGTAGGTCTTCAGGGGATTCTTGTCATGCGAGTAGGTCAGGCAGGAGGTCTTGAGCCTTTGCTTCAGAGCCAGCATCACAATCGGCTCCTCAAGATTGTAGATCTCCAACGCGACAGCCTTAAAATGGGCCACGTAGTTCCACAGTGGCTCGCGGTCCTACTACCTGATGGAGAAGAGGCTGTTTGCCTCTCGTGGTATCTTTTGATAGGCATTGAAGTAGGCCACGAACTTCTGCCCTAGCTGGGCGGAAGGAATTAATGCTCTCCGGCTCCAAACAAGCGAACCACACCCGGCTACTTCCGGAGAGTAGCAGGAAAGGTGATGCAAAGGAGTGCATCGTGGCCCCCTGGGACCCTCATTTGGGCCCGATAGCTTTCTAGGTGATCTAGGGGGTCGGTGGTCCCATCGTAAGGATCCACCTATGGCATATGGAACTGACCTAGGATTGGCTCTTCTTGGATTTCCTGGATAAAGGAGGGAGGGCATCATAGCCCGCTGGCTCGCTGGTGGAGCCCGGTAGTTGGCAAACTGGTGGGATAATTCTGCCAGCTTGCGGTCATGCTCCTCCAGGCACTTTTTTACCATGCGCCTGATGGCTTCGTTAGTAGACCCCTCCGTCGAAGGAGACGGAGAAGGTGACATGGGTGCATGGCACCCGGGCGGAGGGTTCTACTTTTCCAACCTCGGTGGGGCTCGAACACTACTTGCTCAAGGTTCGATGAGCGCTCTCTCCTGTCAGTAGACCCGGCTCATATCTTTTTGTCGGAGTTTGGTGGCTATCCTGGTTGTAGTAATGGCTGTGGCAATGAATGCCTTCCTTGGAAGGAACGCAGGCTATCACGGGGTGCTGCGGCATGGGCCATGGGAGTCCCTGGTTGCTGATGAGTGGCCAAGGACTGGTGCTGACACTAAAGCTAACACACTACTGTGGCAAGGATCTGCATCTATTGGGTGAGTGCAGCCAGCTGGGATTTCGGCGGAGGTGGTTGAGCTGGAGCGGATGGCTCCACCTCTAGGTTTAAGGGTTTTTCGGGAGGGGAGTCCCCCGCATGACTGGTGGAGACCTCTCTCGTCCTTGTCGTCACCATCCTTCCATCAGATTGCTTGTAAAGGGGTTAAAGGAGGATAAAAGATTGCTTCTCGTCCCCCCTACCTGGCATGCCAATTTGTTACGCGCCAAGATTGTCGTGACCCGTAGCTGTCTGTCGGTGTGTGGCGTGTGCTCTCTGTTGCCTGGCGGTCCTCTATGGTTCTAGACATGCAAACAGGGTTAGTGACCCGGGCCGGGGATTCCAGTGAGGGCACTCCGATGGTCAAGTCAGTGATGATCCAAGAGAACAGATCCTCCTGGTTGAGCCTCTCTTGAAGGACTCCATACTAGGAGGAGTGAGTATGTGAGAGTGGGGTGCAAGTGCATCAGGAGAATGGTGGTCGAGCTAGAGGTATGTTTATGTGGCCTTTCCTCCTTCCTTTGCTTATGTTTTTTGGTGTATTGCCCTCTGGTTGAGCTTGCACTTATGTTTGTGTTTGCATACCTCCCCTTTGCGAGGGCGCTGAACATTCTTTGTAGCCAAGGTGACCGTTGGGCGCCTACCTTGGGACCTTCGCTAGGCTGGCAGGCACGTGCGGTGGTGTCCCGTGCCGTGGATAGGACGTCTTCCCTATTTTGTGCTAAAAAATGCTGTCATGTATTCTGACATTCCTCCTGGTCGCCCGTTCTGGGAAGCCTAGCAGTGCCTCGATCGGGGGGCCGCCGCCCCTGAATTTCAAATCTCCTGGTTGACTTCCTCTTCTGGGTGATTCAGGTGGTTGGTGAAGAGTGTGGCACCTCGATTGAAGGGCTCCTCCCCTTTTTGGTGCAAGTGGGAGCCGCGGGCAGTTATTACGGCATGGTGGGCATCTTGCTGCAATCTTCGGGCAGCTCACCGGTGTCCTAGGGTGATGGTGCTGTCTCTCTACTCGCCAGTGTCTTTACTCGAGCTGGAGGCCGAGCAAGGGAGGTAGGGCTCGATCTGGCGGAGGGCAGAGCACGACCCCGGCCTAGAGGGCTCGATCTCGGAGAGACTCCACGTGGCGGAGGAGGGCTGAGCTCTACTTTGGACCACAGTGCTCGATCTCGAGGAGCTCGATCTGGCTAAGGTAGAGCGCGACCCGCCCAGAGGGCTCGACCTCGGAGAGACATCAAATGGCGAAGGAGGGCTGAGCTCGACTTCGTACCACAGGGCTCGATCTCTAGCGGCTGGATCTGGCAGAGGGTAGAGCACGGTCCCGGCCTAGAGGGTTCGACCTCGGAGAGACTCCACGTGGTGGAGGAGGTCCGAGCTCGACTTCATACCACGAGGCTCGATCTCGAGGCTCGATCTCGAGGGGCTCGATCTCGAGGGGCCGATCTGGGGGATGCCACTCGGCTCCGGCATAAGCATCCCAAACTGGCGGGCCCGACCTGGAAGAGGGCGGAGCTCGGCTTTGGCGGGTGGCCCCGTTACCCTAAGGAGCTCAGCCCGGTAAAGGAGCCCTAGTAGAGTATCTGACATGGCATCTGACAACTACTCCATGTCAGCGATCGTGCCACATCAGGAAAGATTATGCAAGAAGAACCCTAAACATACTAAAATTGCCTTGCTGAAAAATAGAGCAGAATTGTTCTCAGGAAGTATTCTGGAGTACACAAAACCCACAGACCAATTAAATTATGAAAAACTATAAACATACTTTCATTATAAGGAATCTAGCAAAACAAAAATCAGGATTCTTAGATCTTTTTACATGCAGAATCATAAGAATAACAGACCATATACTAAGATGATGGGATGCAGAAACTAGCCTTAAACTATGCTCTGATACCAAATGATGCGGATTAAATATGTATGTGAAGTATCTTTTCATGATTAAGAATGAAGTTAAGGTTTTAGATCCTGAATTTCAAGCCAAGATTCAAAGTATAAAGTTCTATGAAAATTTTGGAAGTCATGCATGCATAAATAAACCCTAAAGTAATAGATAAGCAGCATCGCCAAGGTTGAGAAACCCTGGTCAGGCTAGCTTTCCTACAATACCACTACTAGAATGAATCAGGGGGTGTACCTGGCAATGGTAGAAGCACATGATAAAGATTGTTTCATGAAGAGATCGCTCACACTCCCGGATGCAGCCTGCAAGAACAAGCTTCTAACCTTGCGGATTCGCGACTTTCTACTCGGTGATCCGATGGCTGATCGAAAGGTATCCTCAGACTCATAGGATTGAGGGACCTATAAATCACTATTTAGGGTTAAAAAACTAAGAGTATAAAGATTGAACATTGAAAGAAGGAAAGAAAGGCTCTTGGATGATAGTAGCCAAGGGTTGGAAGGAAGGGGCGGCTAGGGTTTTGATGTTGTAGACGGAGGCAGGGCGCAGGAATAAGAGGAACTTGCACACAGCTCGCACACAGCATGCACATAGCAAGGGCACACAGCAAAAAGAAAACTCAAATTTAATTCATCAATATTCTGGAATTACATAAGGAGGGGAGGCCTTTAATAGGCTTACAAACTTGGGACTCAAGTAAGGGTATTCTTGAGAAATTACATTAGTCCTAAACCCATACAAAGACATAGACTAGGGCTCTCCATTTTTGGCTGAGCCTCTCTCTCTCCCTCTCCTTCTCTCGGTCGGCCAAAGAGGGGTGACTCTAAGGCAGCCGACCAAGGGGGGTGACCAAAAGGTTGGCGCCCCTCTTGATGCTCCTCATGGGCCTTGGGTGGCCCAACATGCTCCAGGCTGTGTCTAGGGTTCCAAGGCCTTCAAATTCTCTTGCTTGGTCTTCCATGTCTTTAAGTGTGGCTCCATGACTTTAAGCTAGCTGATATTTGATTATCTTTAGTCTTCTACTTGCAAAATTTGACTAGACTCACTGTAAAATTACAGGACTCAGACAATGACTAGCTTAACAAGAAATGACTGACTGATAAACTTCAAAACTTACAGGACTCAAAACTTGAACTGACTCAACTAACTTGGCATTCTAAATACAGGACTCAAGTGTGGACAGGACTCCAATGGACTACTCATAAAACTCAAATGAACTTACTCAATTGACTAAACCCTAATTACAAATTGAACAAAACTTGGACTCACATTCTAAGCTTTAATTTGATAACCACAGAGGGTTGAAATGCCTCTGCATAGTCTGGGGTCTGATGTCCCCATCACTTAGGAATATACTTTGAAGCTCTTGAAATGGATGTTGAAGGATCTAAACATACCTTTTGAGATATAACTTTTGGAACATAAGCTTTTGAAGGTATAAAAGTAAAAGCTGAAATTCCATTTGAATTAGAAGAATTAAAACCAATTCCAGCTTTGTTTCCAGAAATTCTTTGATCTTTTAAATTAACTCAAGCTTGTTCGAAGATAAAATAAGTTTTTCAACTAAGGGCTTGAGCTTTTCAACCTCTCTTTTTAAATCAAAATTTTCAACTGTCAAAGATTTGTTTTTCTTAAGACATGAAATTTGTTCAGATTCCAAAGGTTTGTTCTTTTTAGAAATGTCTTGTAAATTTTTTTGCAATAAATTATTCTTTTCTGAAATTTCTTCCTTTACTTTTTGTAAAGAGTCATTGATATTCTTTAATGATCTAATCTTTACACCAACCTTTTTGAATTCAGACAATAAGTCATGAAATGCAGAATTCAATTCATCGAACATAAATTTTATTTGAGGTTCGGGGGATGTTACCTCGTCTTCGAGACTCATTAGGCATAGATTGTAGTCTTTGTGGCCTCTTCTTCTTTGGTTGAAGTCGACTCCTCGCTATCACTCCAAGTGGCAACCATTGCTTTCTTCTTCTTTTTCTTAAACATCTTTTTCAATAGAGGACAATCCAGATGGATGTGCCCTGGCTTCTTGCATTCATAGCATATGGGCATCTGTTCTTTTTCTTTTTCTCTTTCTTTGTCCTTCTCCTTAGAGTGCTCACCTCGTTTTTGAAAGTTTCTATAGTATCTTCTTTTCTTCTTTCCCATAACCCTTCTAAATCTTTTCACGACCATAGCAATATCTTCATCTTCCAAGTCGTATTCAGAGGAGGAGCATTCATTTTCCAATTTCTCAATCTTTCTTTGAATCCGATGTAGCTTTGAAGGCTATTGTTTTCTTCTTCTTCTGATCATCATCAGTCCTATGCTGCATGGCTAGCTCATGTATGATGAGAGAACCTATCAGTTCATCCAGAGATGAAGTATTTAGATCTTTCGCTTCCTAGATGGCAGTCACTTTATGATGTAAACATCAAAACCCATCAGGATTTTCTTTTCTTTTTCTTTTCTTTTACTCAAGATTTTTTTTATTTTATTTTATATTTTTTTATCCTAGCTATTCCACCTATCCCCGCTATTCCCATTTTATTCCATATTTATCCTGACTTATCCCTAGCTATTCCTATCATCTTTTTCCACCTAGCCCCAAACTATCTCTTCCCAGATCCACCGCTGGTGACCTTGCATTGCCGTCGCCCCTGCCTCGTAGCCACTCCCTCCTATTCGGAAGACCCACGGCCGAGTTCGACTGTGCCACCCGGCCACTACAGCCCATCCAGATCCGCTGTTCTGCTCGATCTTCGTGGCATCCATGCCTCCACCTTGTCCAGCAGTGCTGCCACCACCCTTTACCACCTTTAAGACCTAGACTCGTTCGTCCGCACCGCCTGCATTGATGCCGTCTGCTCCATGGCTGCCTCCTACCCTGTCCTGTCGCTCCTGTCCTCCTCTGCCCCCTCGCCGATGCCCTCCTCCACTAGCAAGATCGCTGCGCCAATTGCTTGCACTCTTATCTTGCCACCATCGCCGATGCTGCCTCCACCCATCGAGATCTCTCCGCAAAATTCGAGCAGAAGCTGAAGCCGAAGGGCTTCTGGGCATCTTGACCACATTTGCTGGTGACGCGTACAGCCTTCACTCCCTCATCGATCTCTTCCCTCCTGTCGGATCTCCACAATGCTTCCCGTCGGCCACCTATTCCTCCATCATCTCCCCACCGGCAAGATGTAGATCTTCATGAAGACGTTGACGGCTTCGAATCCGATGATCGCTAGTGGGCGGAGATGCAGCAAGGGGGTGATTACGGCTCCGTGTATTATGCTCATCAATTCCCTTCCTCCAATCCAATCCCGTCGACGTACGTGCTCCAACCCCTCCCCCTGGGTCACTGAGTCACACACCATGGAGTCCATCTGTGCTGAGCATCGCACCCTTGTCACCATGGTGTACTCTTTCCTCTTCGACCATAGTTACACCAATTTGGTCTCGCCCTCGCTATCCTTTCCGAGGCCTTCGCATCCTCCACCACCATTCCACTCAATCTTCTAGCATTATCTACTCTGAGAAGCTTATCGATGAGCTCATCCAGACACAGAAACAGCTTTGCATGGATCTCAAAGCTACATGGGTTTAGGATTCCAAAAAAAATAATGTAGTTCCTTAATGGGTCCTAAGTTTTAATCCTATGTAAAGGCATCCCCTCTTGTATATGAAAGGTATTGAATAATGAAGATGAGTTTTTAGAAGAGTGATTCTTCATTCGCCACCGTGTGGGGAGGGTGAGAGGCCCAATATTGTTGCCTTCGTTCTTTGAGAACGTCGACCTCCGTGAAGGAGTGGGTGTGAGGCCCATTTTTTGCATTCGCTTTCGAGCATCGAGGGGTGTGAGACCCTATGCCTTCACTTTCGAGCATCGAGTGACGTGAGGCCTTAGTTTGCCTTTGTCCTTCGGGATATCGAGGGATGTGAGACTCTAGTTATCCCCTTCTTGACGCTCATCCTAGAAGACTTCTCAGCTCTCCAACGATCCTCCTAGCCTTGTCCCCCATCAATTTGGTATCAGAGTGGAAGAGGATTAGGGTTTAAAAAAAAAAAAAGGTTGCAGCATCGAGCCCGACTCGACGGAGTCGAGTTTTCCCCACCCTAGGGGAATGATGGCGACATCAAAATCCATCAGGATTTTTTTTTCTTTCTTTTTTTTCTCCAGATTTTCTTAATTTTATTTTATTTTATATTTTTATCCTTGCTTTTCCACCTATACCCGCTATTCCTATTTTATTCCATATTTATCCTTGACTTATCCTAGCTATTCATGTTTCTTTTTCCACCCAGCCCCAAACCGTCACTTCCCAGATCCATCGTTGGCAACCTCGTGCTACCGTCGCCCCTGCCCCGCAGCCACTCCCTCCATCTAGAAGACCCACGGTCGAGCCAATCGTGTCACCCAGCTGATGCAGCCCATCCAGATCCATCGTTCCACCTGATCTCCATGGTTCGTGCCTCTGCCTCGTCCGGCGACGCTGTCGCTGCCCTCGCCACCTTCGAGACCCAAATTCATCCATCCGTGCTACCTGTGTCGACATCGTCCGCTCCATGGCCGCCTCCCACCTTGCCGGTCGCTCCCATCCTCCTCCACCCCCTCGCCAACACCCTCCTCCATGAGCAGGACTGTTACACCAGATCGCCTCTGTCTCTGCCTCGCCTCCATCATCGATGCTGCCTCCACCCACTAGGATCTTGTCATAGAATTTGAGCAGATTCTGAAGCTTGAAGGGCTTCTATCCATCCTGACTACATTCGTCGGCGACGCGTATAGCCTTCACTCCCTCGTCGATCTCTTTCCCTCCTATCGAATCTCCACAATGCTTCCCGTTGGCCACCTGTTCCTTTGCCATCGTCTCCTCATCGGCAAGATGCAGATCTTCGTGAAGACACTGACGGCTTCGAATCTAACAATCGCTAGTGGGTGGGGATGCAACAAGGCGGTATTATGGCTTCGTGTATTAGCTCATCAATTCCCTTCCTCCAATCCGATCCCATCGACGTACGCACTCCAACCCCTCCGCCTGGGTCACCGAGTCTCATGCCTTGGTGTCTGTTCATGTTGAGCACCATGCCCTTGTCTGCACCGAGCGCCGCGCCCTTGTCATTACGGCATACTCTTTCTTCTTCAACCATGGTTACACCAATTTTGGCCTCGCCCCCGTCATCCTATCCAAGGCCTTCGCATCCTCCACCCCTATTTTGCTCGATCCTCTGGCGTCGTCTACTCCAAGAAGCTTATTGATGAGCTCATCCAGATATAGAAACAACTTTGCATGGATCTCAAAGCTGCACGGGTTTAGGAATCCAAAAAAAAATTCCATGTATATCCTTTAATGGGTCCTAAGTTTTGTAAGCCTATATAAAGGCATCCCCTCTTGTATCTGAAAGGTGGTGAATAATGAAGATGAGTTTTTTCAAGAGTGATTCTTCGTTTACCTCCGCATGGGGAGGGTAAGAGGCCCAATATTGTTCTTGCCTTCATTCTTGAGAATGTTGACCTCGTGAGGGAGTGGGTGTGAGGCCGTTTTTTGCCTTCGCTTTCGAGCGTCGAGGGATGTGAGACCCTATGCCTTCGCTTTCGAGCGTCGAGGGGCATGAGGCCCTAGTTTGCCTTTGTCCATCGGGACATCGAGGGGTGTGAGACCCTAGTTATCCCCTTCTTGACCCTAATCCAGGGGAGACTTCTCAGCTATCCAATGATCCTCCTAGCCTTGTCCCCCATCACCTTGGGGTCCTACTTATCCAGAAGTGATCTAAGAATATTTTGTGCTAGATCAGCATTTGAATAGACCCTGCCAAGACTTTTCAAACCATTAATGATATCTGTAAAGCGAGAAAACATGGCTTAGATAGATTTATTTTGTTCCATTTTAAATAACTCATCATTGTGTACCACAAGATTAATTTTGAGGTCTTCACTTGGAAAGTTTCCTTATGGATCACTTCAAGTTTATCCCAAATTTCCATTGTAGAAGAGCAAGTGGAAATTCGATTTGAACTCGTTAGCATCCAAAGCACAGTATAATAAATTCATGGCTTTGGCATTCAATTCCCCCATCTTCATATCATGTTCATCCCAATCCTCTTCAGGTTTTGGGACATCCATGCCATCATTTTAATCATGGGTATACTTGGACCCTTTAAGATGACCTTCCGTAATTGAAAATCTATAGCTTGTATATAAATTTTCATCCGAGCTTTCTAGTAAGAATAATTTGTTCTAGAGAACAGTGGAGGTCTATTTATGGATTGGCCTTCAGCCAACGAGGTACTCATGGGATGAGCCATTTATCTTTATTCTAGATAAATTCAGAGACACTGCTCTGATACCAGTTGTTGCACAAGTGGCTTTCCCAAGAGGGGGTGAATCGAGATTTTAAAATATTCAACAAAGTATGTGCCTTTTAAAAACTTCTTTGATGTGGTAGGTGCCATGATTCAAAAATTTAAAGAAGAAATAAGAGAAGAAGTAACGAATAATCACAACATAGTAATTTAGAGTGGTCGGAGCACCCCAACTCCATCACCATACATCCACTATCCAAGATACCACTTAGGATTTCCACTATATTCACTACCAGAATACAGTCAGATTATTTTATCGGGCTTACAATCCAAACCCAACTTGGTTTTTCAATGGGCTCACAAGAATCCAACTCTTGGTTTTAAACAGGATCACCAAGAACCCAACTTGGTTTTACCAGGATCACCAAGAAACCTTACACAGTTAGTTTTGAACGGGATCACTAACAACCCACTTGGTTTTTAGATCGGGCTCACCATAACCTAACTCAACAAGAGTAGAAGAGAGTAAGCAACATTAATGACAAACTATATTATCGGATGGTTGCCGATGCATCTTAAGAGTAGCCTTGTTGATTGCACTTTAATGGCTTCTTCAACTTCTTCAATAAGTGCTTCAAGCTTTTATTGGAGTTGGTGAATGCTTGAAGTCTATCTTGAATGATCTTACAGCTCTCTAGCTCACAAGCTCAAGTAAGCATTAATCATTCATTAACCTTTTCAAAATTATCCCAATCCCTCTTTCATAGAGTCTTGTACTCTTCTCAGATGGTTTTAGTCGTTGTAGACCGTTGAGATGTGATACTTGATCATTGGAGCACTTTTTAAATTCAAAAATGGAGTTCTAGAACTAGCCATTACTTGCCTGAAATCGACCTTCAAGTCAGCTCAGATCTTCTCGAGTCGGCTCGGATCCTTAAAGTAGTTCTGGTCGAGTCACCTCACTTTAGGGTTAGCTCGGTTTCTCAGTAGTTTGATTCCTTACTTTGGAAGAGTGGCTCGCCTTACTTCGAGTCGGCTCGGATTATCAGGCTTTCAAAACTGTACTCTGGAAGAGTCAGCTCGGGTTCCTCTGGGTCGACTCTCCTGGATATTCACTCAAAATGGTTCTTTCTAGACTTTGGAGGAGTCGGCTTGAATGCTGAAGAGTCGACTCGGATGCTAGATTGAAGTACTTAGTCGGCTCTGATTTCCTTCGGGTCACCTCGCCTGTCTGATTCAATAATTGATACTCTGGATGAGTCAACTCAGGTTTCTTTGAGTTGGCTTGGCTATCTGCGTGCCAAAAACCTTCAGCCATGCCATAGATCAGAGTCGGCTCGGATAGATCTTGAGTAAAAAACTTGAATTCCTCTCCAGAAGTTTTCCAGCAAGTCTTCAACACTTCAAACTTTTCAAACTCAACTTATAAATGAATCTAAGAAATTTAAAGCTTGAAAAACATAGAAGCAACCCATTTTTATGATTTTCTTTTAACTTTTTCTATGGGTTCTTCTTTACATGAGATAATTACAACACAACTCATGATAGAAAATAAGAATGTAGGAGTTGAAAATGAACAATGAAATCATCCTACAAAAACTTGTAAAGCACTTGAAGAGTTGTTAGTAACACAAATACATGCTTCAATGTTTTGTTATCATCAAAATCACTCAAGGGGTCAACATAATGTAATTTTAAGTTTAAAGATCTTAGAAGTTGTTTAGAAATGTTTGAAAGATGTTTGGAAGAAGCTTGAAGTTGTTCGGAAGCATTTGGATAAGTTTTACTTGAGCTGACTCAAATAATTAGAGCTGATACATTGTTTGGCATGGCATAAAATTTTTGATAAATAGCATTAAGCCGACTCAATGAAGATCCGAGCCGACTCTCACAGAGTGGAAGATAGTTGCTTCTGAGACTTTAGTCAATTGAGCTGACTCTAATTTGGAATGAGCTGACTCTCATAGACTACATTATTTCTCCATGACAATCTGAGCTGACTCAAATTCTGCGAGCCGACTCAAAGTTTGCGAGCAAACTCAAATCCCAAAATTTGAACAGTAACGGTTAGTTCCAGAATTTGAATTTCTTGGTTCTAATGCCTCCCAATGGTTAGTTTTTGACTTTCAAGAATTCTAATAGCCAAATTCACCTGGGAACACTTCAAGAAGCTATAAATGAAGGATTTAAGTGAAGAAAAATAAGTTTTTGATAAGAGAAAATTGAGCATTAAATATTCTAAGAGCTTTCAAGTGAAAACTCAAGTTCTCAACAACTTCCCACCAACTTCTTGAGTTTATCTTTGAAGAATTAAGAAAGCCTTGAAGAGCATTGAAGAAGCATTCAAGAAGGCCTCATTAAGAACTTCAACTGCAACCATTCAACAACTTTGGATTTGTTTAGAGTTGCTTCTTTTATTAACTCTTTTTTTAGTTGTTACAAGTACAGCAGGTGGCTGTAACTTATAAGTTATTTTGAGGTTGATTGGTTAGCCTTGAAACCAAGTTGGGTTGTTAGTGAGCCCAGAAAAACTAATTTTGTATTGGGTTTTGGATTGTGAGCCCGTAGAAAAATAATCCGGCCGTATTCGGGATGAATATAGTGAAAATCCAAAGTGTGCACCTTGGATAGTGGATGTAGGAGTTGGGTTGCTCCAAACCACTCTAAATTTTGTGGTGTTTGTGCTTGCTCTTATTTTTGCATACTTATGTACTTTCACTTGCAATACTCTATCACTTCACTCACCACACAAAGTTTTCAAAAGGCACATACTTTTTTTTTTTTTACTTACCCAATTCATCCCCTCTCTTGGGTTGGCCAATTTGGCAACAAATGTATCAGAGCCACATCTCAGTGTCATTAATCTAACGATTAAGAGAAAAGCTCAATAGTAACCTAAATGAGCACACCTTTGGTCGAAGGTCAATCAAGTAATAGACCTTCACTTTTCACTGGCACCAATTATTCCTATTGGAAGGCTAGAATGAAAATATATTCATGCTATTGATTTTCAATTATAGAAGATAATCTTGAAAGGACCTCACATACCTATAAGAAAGTAGATATCATAGACATCCCAAAACGGAAGATGAATGGGATGAATATGACATGAAAATGGGTGAACTAAATGCCAAAGCCATGAACCTTCTTTATTATGCTTTGGATGCAAATGAGTTTAACTGGATTTCCACTTACACTTCGACAAAGAAAATTTGGGATAAACTACAAGTTACATATGAAGGCACTACACAAGTAAAGACCTCAAGAATTAATATGCTTGTGCATAATTATAAGCTTTTTAAAATGGAACCAAATGAAACAATATCAGAAATGTTTGCTAGATTTATAGATATTATCAATGGTTTGAAAAATCTTGGTAGGGTGTATTCCAATGCTGATCTTATTCAAAATATTCTTAGATGTTTACTAGATAAATAGGATCTTAAGGTCACTGCAACACAAGAAGCCAAGGACTTAAACACACTTCCACTTGATGAACTTCTTGGTTCTTTGATTACACATAAACTAACAATGCAGCACCGCAGTGAAGATGACAACAACAAAAAGAAATCTATAGCTTTCTAGGCTGCAGCTGAGATAAGAAGCAAGAAGAAGAGAAAGAAGAAGAAAGACCCTCCTTTGATGAAGAATTGGGAGATGATGACATAGCTTTCGTTTTGAGGAGATTCCGGAGATTTATGGGCAAAAGAAAGTCAAGATATTGGAGAAAGCATCTTGGCAAAGGTGAACAAAGTAAAGAGAAGGAGAAAGATAAAGACAAAGAAAAGGAGCAACAACCCATATATTATGAATGTAAGAAACCGGGACACTATCGTTCAGAGTGTCCTACATTGAAAAATGGATACAAGAAGAAGAAGAAGAAAGCCATTATGGCTATATGGAGCGACAGCGATGAATCTACTTCAAATAAAGAGGAGAGATATCAAAATCTACAAATATATATTTGATGGGTCTAGAAGATGATGAATATCTTATAGCCCAAAACTCAAAGAATAGATGGTATCTAGCTAGTGGCTGTTCAAGATATATGATGGGTGACAAAGATCAATTCATCACCCTTGAAATGAAAGATTATGGAATGGTTACATTTGGTGACAATGGCAGAAAAAAAATTATTGAAATTGGTAAGATCAAACTTATCCCTTCTACTTATAATGAAAATGTATCGCTAGTAGACAAATTGAAGCATAATTTATTGAGCGTTGGTCAATTATGTGATAAAGGCTTTAAAATTGTGTTTGAATTTTCAATGTGCATGTAACTAGCTCTCTTGATTCTAGCATTAGTTTTGTTGGTCATAGACTTGAAAATATTTATATAGTAGATTTAAATGATCTAGCAATATCAAGTAGTACAAGTCTAATAGCTTTGAATGCTAAAATCAAGGAATCTAGTTTATTTTGGCATAGAAGATTGGATCATGCAAGCATGCATACATTAGTAAAATTAATTTCTAAACCTTAGCTAGAGGTTTGCCGAAGTTTAAAGTTGATTTTGATCATGTTTATGATGCATGTCAATATGGTAAACAAACTAGGAGAAGTTTTAAATCTAAAAATATCATTTCAACATCAAAGCCCTTAGAATGCTATACATGGACTTATTTGGACCAACTAGGATCACAAGCCTAGGAGGTATGAAATATGGACTTATGATAGTAGATGGTTTTCATGATTCACTTGGATTTTGTTTTTAGCACACAAAGATGAAACTTTCAAAATTTTTTAAAAATTTTATAAACAGATTTCAAATCAGAAAAATCTTTCAATTATTTCAATTAGAAATGATCATGGTATTGAATTCAAAAATCAATACTTTAAAGAATTTTGGACAGAACATGGCATTGATCATAACTTTTCAGCCCCTAGAACACCACAACAAAATGGTGTTGTGGAAAGGAAAAATAGAATATTGAAAGAGATGGCTCAAACCATGTGTGTGAAGGCAATCTTCCAAGATACGTTTGGGCAAAAGCTATGAACACTGTATGTTATATATTAAACCATGTTTTGATTAAACCAATTTTGAGGAAAACCCCCTATGAGCTTTGGAATGATATAAAATCAAATATTCATTACTTTCATGTTTTTGGATGTAAATGTTATATCTTGAATAATGGAAAAGATAACTTAGGTAAATTTGATGAAAAATCTGATCAAGGCATATTTCTTGGATATTCAACTACTAGTAAAGTATATAGAGTTTTCAACAAAAAACTTAAACTATTGAAGAATCAATCATATTATTTTCGATGAGTCTAACCACACACCTTCAAGAAAAGAAGAGTGTATTGATAATGATGTAGGTTCCCTAAATAATTGAGTAAAGGACTTGAGCTTGAAGGAAAAGCAAGTTGAGAAAGAAAAGGAAAAGGTAAATATAGAACATGATGAGCTACCAAAGGATTGGAAGTACGTACATTCTCACCTTAAAGAATTAATTATTGGTGATTCCTCACAAGGAGTAAAAAATAGATCATCCTTTAGAGACACCTTTGACTATTTAGCATTTGTTTCTTAAGTTGAACCTAACTACATAGAGGAAGTCGAAAGTGATCCATATTGGATGATGGCTATGCAGGAGGAACTTAATCAATTTGAAATGAACAATATATGGACCCTAGTAGCTAGACCTAAGGAACATCCTGTTATAGGTTCTAAATGGGTTTTTAGAAATAAATTAGATGACAAAGGCAATGTAGTTAGAAAAAAGCCATATTTGTTGCTAAAGAATATAATCAATAGGAAAGAATAGATTTTAATAAAACTTTTGTACTAGTAGCAAGATTAGAAGTCATAAGACTCTTACTTGCATTTGCATGTCATATGGAACTTAAACTTTTTCAAATGGATGTAAAAAGTGCCTTTTTAAATGGCTACATTAAAGAAGAAGTTTTTGTAGAACAACCTCCGGGTTTTGAAAATCACTCTTTTCCAAACCATGTTTTCAAACTAAACAAAGCTTTATATGGTTTAAAACAAGCACCAAGAGCATGGTGTGAAAGGTTAAGCAAATTTCTTTTAGAAAATAATTTTAAAAGAAGTAATGTAGATACAATTTTGTTTATCAAGAGAAAGATAATGAATTATTAGTTGTATAAATATATATTGATGATATAATCTTTGGTGCAACTAATGAAACTTTATGTCAAGAATTTGCCAAGCTAATATAGGGAGCATTTGAAATGAGCATGATGGGTGAACTCACTTTCTTCCTTGGACTACAAATCAAACAAACAAAGAAAGGGATATTCATCAACCAAACAAAGTAAATCAAAGAACTATTGGAGAAGTTTGGGATGGAATCGGTAAAAGAAATTGGCACACCTATGAGCCCAACCTATAAACTTGACAAAGTTGAGGAAGGTAACAAAGTATATCAAAAACTATATCGAGGTATGATCGGATCTCTACTTTATTTGGCCGCAAGTAGACTTGATATACTATCTAGTGTTTGTATATGTGCAAAATTTCAATCTAATCCTAAAGAATTACATATACTTGTTATTAAAAGAATCATAAGATATCTCAAAGGTACATCAAACTTAGGATTATTGTATTTTAAACCTTCATCTTTAAATTTAATTGGTTATTCTGATGCTGATTATGGTGGATGTAGAATTGATAGAAAGAGCACTAGTAGCACATGTCAATTTCTAGGGTTGAACTTAATGTCATAGTGCAGCAAGAAACAAAACTCCGTGGTACTATCTACTGCTGAGGTAGAGTATGTGGCTGCAGGGAGTTGTTGTACTCAAGTGTTATGGATTAAGCAATAACTAAAAGATTATGGTGTTATTCAATCTAAAATTCTAATCAAATATGATAACAAAAGTGTTATCAACTTAACAAAGAATCCTATTCAGCATTCAATAACTAAGCATATTGAAATTATACATCATTTCATTAGGGATCATGTTCAAAATGGTGACATTAAATTGAATTCATTTCTACTGAAAAATAATTGTGGTGGTGTGGGCACCAGGATTAGACAGAGGCTCCCCAACCCTCTGTGGATCTCTGATTAGGGTTTTTAATTTGTTGGTCCTGTAATAAGGCTTCAAGCCTAAGCATTTTATTTTTTTGAGTCATGTATTTAGTTTCAATTTTTTCTGTTGTTTTAGTCATGTACCTTGGCCAATTTGGTCAAGTTGGGTCAATGGGTCTTATAGTTAGCTGAATTGGTTCAAGCTCAAGTCTGCTTGAGGTTGGGCTCAAGTTTGGTGAGCATTCAAGTCAAGCCCAGTTGTTGACAGTTCAAGCAATCTTCCCATGCCAAGTAGGAGCACCACTTCAATTCATGGAGCTCCACTTCATCTATGCCATGTGGCATGAGGAAGCGCCACATCACCAAGTCATGTTGGGCGGCCAAGGCAAGAGGAAACTCCAAAGTCAATGCCATGTGAACGCCCCATCAAACCTCCCCTGATCCAAGCCAACCACTTTTTCCCTTCCCTCCCCATATCAAGCCTCTCTCCATTGAAGCATGGTTGGCCTAGGAAGGTCAAAGGAGCATCCCTTGATTCTTGAAGACAACATCCCCATCCCACTCCCCCTACCAAGCCTTTTTCCAAAGAACCATGGGCGGCCAAGGAAGGTCAAAAGAGCATCCTTTGATTCTTGAAGACAAGTCCACACAACACTTCCCAAATCAAGCTACCAAGATCAAGCACATGGTCGGCCAAAGGCTCATGAAAGGAGTTAAAAACTCGAATGGGGACAAGCTCCTCTCTTACCTCCCCAAATCAAGCTTTCCACCAAATCAAGGCCGGCCAAAGGAGGATTTCAAGAGTCAAATTCAGATTTTTAGGCACCTCTTTGATGATGGCTTGTAACCTTTTCTTTTAAAATTTGAATGGGACTTAGGAGCCTATATAAAGGGCCCTACCCCCTTGTAAGAAACAAATTTTTGATGAATGAAAAAGTGAGAAGTTCTTCTTCCATTAGCCCTTGTCTTCTTAGACTAGGAACTCTGTGAAAGAGTGCCTTTGTCCTTTAGGACATCGAGGGATGAGAGGCCCTGAGTTACCATCCTCCTTCACAAGCCACCATTCCATCTTCAAGCTCGGACGCCGCTGGAAGATCCACCTAGATGCCCAATGAGAAGATCCCTTCTCGACCACCATCTTCAACTCCTTTCCCAACACTTCCTACTTTCTTATACCCCTACTTGCTATTTTCTAATCCTTTACTTGGTTGCTCATAGGTCCTCCAGGTTCCATGGACAAAGGATTTGGTCTCCCTTGCCTTCGAGACCATCGAACAAAAAGTCGACGAATCCGCAGGGCCGAAGGCTTGATCTTCCAAGCCGTATCCTCTAGTGTGAGCGAACTCGGCATCAGGTGCATCAAAAATCTTCAAGGTTTACACTCCCTAGTCTCTTAAGTAGGTATTGATTTAGAGCTAAGTCCTACGGGGTTTCTCATCTCGGGTCCTTTTTTCATCATTGTTTAGGGGCTAAGCTTGCATGCTAGAAGTTTCTTGTGCTTATAAAACCTTTAGATCTAATCTTTGCTTGACTTCGGGAATCAGAAAATCTCTTAAAACCTAAATCACAAAAGAAAAAATTCATTTGCATACCATCTCATCATTAGTATAGTCCTGCATCATCTTAGTTCCACATCAATTTCTGGTATCAAAGCATGGTTAGGACTTAGTTCTCTTTAAGTACTCGGATCGGATGCTTCACCATGGCCATCCGGTCATAGGAAAAAGTAGGGCTGCAAGGCCCTTACATCCCATTCAAAAGATATTTCTATGGTGTGTAGGTGTGCCGATGTGATTGAACCTTGAAGGGGAAAACAAGAAGATAGATTTTAGATCCTAAAGAAAAGTCTGCATCATTAGATTTCAACATCTTTAAAATTTCTGCATTTTTCCATCCCAGTTTATAGTCTTCTATTTTAGTAGTTTCTATCTAAAGGAATCTCTGATTTTGATAATTTTGTTTTTCTGGATTTCCCATAATTAATAGTATTTTTCAAAATTTTCTCAGATTTTATTTCAATTTGTAGATTTTCTACATGCCTGAATACTCCCTGAGAACAAATCTACTCTGAAATTCCAGCAAGTGCATTTCATCATACTTTCATTTCCATATAGTTTAATTTTGCACTTTAGGTTCATATTATTTAATTTCAGCATCTTATATTTCTGCTAATATACATCAAAATACAAAAAAAGGAACTTAAATACATTTCATTAGGTCATGTGTATGCCATCATCTACATAATTGACTTAAGGGCGACAATATTATAAGATAAGGGAAGGAGGTCATTACCTTTCCTTGGCCCGAAACAACCAACTTGCATTTCGAACCTAAGCCTAACTTAAAATCTAGTAGCAATGTAATAGCTTAGGGACATCAACGAGTCGGGTTTAACCATTGTGGGGAAGCTAGTGCATGCAACCCTTCAATTAGTATCAGGAAGCTGGTGTTTAAGACAAGAGGTTTAGCGTCAAACAATAAGCAGTGTTGTTGTTCCTTAATTGGGTCCTTGCGAAAGCAAGGGGGGCCTCCCACACTCCCATCTCTTACCTATCCAGTGAAAGGGCTAGTTGTTGTGCTGTGTGTCATCTAAGTTAACCCATTATGTTTGAACTCCTAGGTCTAGCAAAATCGTAGCACCATTCTTTGTGTGTTGCATATCGACTAGGTCAGGAGTCCCGTATCACCCACACCACTCTCAGTCAGGTGAATCCATGGAGAACAACCTTAAGAATCAACTTAGGATCATCACTAATCTGCTTGCCAAGTTGACCCAAAGAGTTGATAGATTTGAAACAAGGCTAGGAACCCTAGAGAGGACCTGGGAGCCTCACACTGAACCAGAGTTTGAATCACCTCCCCACCCTAGGAGATTCCCTCAACATGATCCCTCCTTAAAGGCTGAGCCCAGAAGAGTCCACACCCTAACCCAGCCCAAAAGGTTCACCCTAAGGGACCTAATCAGGAGTTCATGGACCACATTAAAAGAGGATCTAGTAGCCTAAAAGAAAGGGAGCCAGGAGTTAACCTGATCAAGGCCAAGGAGTTAGAGAAGGTGATTACTGAGGGAACCCCTGCCAGTAAAGAGATTCATGAACCAACCCAAAGAGAACACCCTCAAGAAATAGTTGAAGCTCTGAAAGAAATTAAGGATGTATTTCTCGATGAATTACCTAATCAACTACCACCCGATGAGATTACTGAGGGAACCCTTGCCACTAAAGAGATTCATGAATCGACCCAAAGAGAACACCCTCAATAAGTAGTTGAAGCTCTAAAAGAATTTGAGGATGTATTTCCTGATGAGTTACCTAATCAACTATAACCCTTTAGGGACATCCAATATGCTTTAAGCTTGGTCACAGGATCCTCATTACTAAACCTTCCTCACTATGGGGTGAACCCCATCGAGCCCCAAGAACTATAGAAACAAGTGGACCATATGACACCCATAGATCAATGTTCAAATCTTAAGGTCATCCCGAGTAACCAAGGTCTGTTTCATGCTTCCAATAAATTATCCAAGACTCCGATTCCTATTTTCTATCATACCCTAAGGCTTCCAATGTTCCCCAAACATTCAAATCACACTGTGTTGAGGTCATTCGATTGCACCAGTTCTTTGAGTATATTAGGTTTGCGACCTACTTTTGGAAGACCTTATGGCATTTTGCTAGGAATCCATTATAAATTTTCATGTGCATGCCAAACCAGGGCCAAACCTAGAGAGAGTCTATAGTTTGTTAGGTTTAGGCCATAGGAGTCCAATATAACTCCTCTCAATAGGAATGCATAGTTGAGTCTACACTTTGGATCATGTTAGAGTTCTGCATTAAGCACTAATTTTAAAATAATTGGGCTGATTCCTGAAAGCGAGCCAAAGAATTTGAAATTAGGGATTCTATAATGATTAGGTTTAGGCCTGAATGATTCCCATCAAGGACCATTAAGAAACTACATGCTCATGAGCTGGCTCCTTTAAGGTGATAAGGACAGTTGGCCCTAATGCCAATGTGCTTGAGCTACCCTGGATTATGGCAATAGCTTGACTTTCAATATCTCAGACTTAGTCGAGTATAGGGAACCAACAACCATACCCAGCGAGCCATTTAGGCCTGACCTATCTTTTGAGAGTGAACCCGACCCAGAGTGTCCACCTCCAATTTTACCTGAGAGAGGAGAATGGATTGAGCTTGTCTTAGATGATCAAGTTATCACCACTCGGGGAAAGGCTATCAACATTACTTGGTCTGATGGCAAGGTCGGCAGGAGTCCGATGATTCATGGATTACCCGAGAGGACTTGCAGTGCCTCCCCCAACCTTCTTGAGAAATATTAAAGCCAAATTAATCCTTACTCGATAGGGTCAAGTTCCTCCCACCCGGGAGAATTGGTGTGGGCACCAGGATTTGATAGAAGCTCCTCAACCCTCTGTGGATCTCTGATTAGGATTTTTAATTTGTTGGGTCCTGTAATAAGGCTTCAAGCCTGAGCATTTTATTTTTTTGAGTCATGTATTTAGTTTCAATTTTTTTTATTGTTTTAGTCGTGTACCTTGGCCAATTTGGTCAAGTTGGATCAATGGGTCCTGTAGTTAGCTGAATTGGTTTAAGCTCAAGTCTACTTGAGGTTGGGCTCAAGCTTGGTGAGCATTCAAGTCAAGCCCAGTTATTGATGGTTCAAGCAATCTCCCCATGCCAAGTAGGAGCACCACTTCAATTCATGGAGCACCACTTCATCTGTGCCATGTGGCATGAGGAAGCGCCACATCACCAAGTCATATTGGGCGGCCAAGGCAAGAGGGAAACTCCAAAGTCAATGCCATGTGGATGCCCCATCAAGCCTCCCCTTGATCCAAGCCAACCACTTCCTCCCTTCCCCCCCCATATCAAGCCTCTCTCCATAAAAGCATGGTCAGCCAAGGAAGGTCAAAGGAGCATCCTTTGATTCTTGAAGACAACATCCCCATCCCACTCCCCCTATCAAGCCTTTTTCAAAGAACCATGGGCGACCAAGGAAGGTCAAAAGAGCATCCTTGATTCTTAAAGACAAGTCCACACAACACTCCCCAAATCAAACTACCAAGATTAAGCTCATGGTAGTCCAAAGGCTCATGAAAGGAGTTCAAAATTCGAATGGGGACAACCTCCTCTCTTCCCTCCCTAAATCAAGCTTCCCACCAAATCAAGACCAGCCAAAGGAGGATTTCAAGAGCTGAATTTAGATTTTTAGGTGCCTCTTTGATGATGGCTTGTAACCTTTTCTTTTAAAATTTGAATGGGACTTAGGAGCCTATATAAAGGGCCCTACCCCTTTGTAAGAAACAAATTTTTGATGAATGAAAAAGTGAGAAGTTCTTCTTTCATTAGCCCTTATCTTCTTAGACTAGGAACTCTGTGAGAGAGTGCCTTTGTCCTTCAGGACATTGAGGGGTGAGAGATTGAGTTATCATCCTTTTTTGCAAGCCACCATTCCATCTTCAAGCTAGGGTGCCACTTGGAATATCCACCTAGATGCCCAATGAGGAGAGTTCTCCTCGGTCACCATCTTCGACTCCTTTCCCAATCTTACTTCTTATACCCCTACTTGCTATTTTCTAATCCTTTACTTGGCTCCTCACAGGTCCTCCAGGTGCCACGACAAAGGATTCGGTCTCCCTGCCTTCAGGACTGTTGGATGAAAAGCCAGTGAATCGTAGGGCTGAAGGCTTGATCCTCCAGGCCACATCCATGAGTGTGAGCGAACTCGACATTGGAGGCATCAGAATCTTTAAGGTTTGCACTCCTTAGTCTCCTAAGTAGGTATTGATTTAGAGCTAAGTCCTATGGGTTTCTCAATCTCGGGGTCCTCTCTTCATCATTGTTTAGGTGCTAATCTTGCATGCTAGAAGTTTTTTGTGCTTATAGAACCTCTAGATCTAATCTTTGCTTGATTTCAAGAATCAAAAAATCTCTTAAAACCTAAATATAAAAGAAAAAAAATTCATTTGCACCCATCTCATCAGTATAGTCTTGCATTATCTTAGTCCCATATTAAATTGGCTAACATCTTTACTAAACCACTTAGTAAGGATAGTGTTGACTCCATTATTGATTTTGATGATAAACAAAATGCTTAAGTATAAGTTGAGTACTAACTATTTCTTTGAAGTGTGTTTTTATAGAAAAAGGTGCTCATCAATTCAACAAAATTTGATTGATTGTCAAACAATGAAAAAGTCCCAACCATGAATGAAAGATTAGTTCAAAGTGGACTTTGGTAGTTGAAGAATGCTTGAATGGACACAAGTGTTGAATATAATTTGGTTTTAGCAGAAGTTTAGTTATTTTTGAAGAAATCTCAGTCAAGTATCGACTCAAAGTATCGACTCACAATCCAAGTGTCGACTCATGACAGTGAAAGTGTTGACTCAAGCCGGTATGCAGAAAGAGTTTCAGATGGCACAGCTAAAGTGTCGACTCATGCCAGTCAAGTGTCCACTCAAGGTGTCGACTCAAAGATTGGCTCATTGCCTGAGACTTTTTATTACAGAACTTGCTGAAGTTGAAGACTTGCATGAAGTGTCGACACATGGATGTCAAGTGTCGACTCACCAATGGAAGTGTCGACTCATCTGAGAATTCTAGAGAGCTTCATTGAAGATATTTGAACTAGGTGTCGACTCATAAAAGCAAGTGTCAACCCTAATTGTCGACTCACAGCTTGAAGTATCAATACTTGGAGTTCTAGGAACAGTAACGGCTAGTTATCAAAAATACAGAACTCGCCCCTCTTGACTTTTAATGGCTAGTTTTTCATGTCTAACAACTATAAATAACTTTGAGGCCTTAGGAAGGTATTTAAATGATTCAAATCAAATCTAAAAATAAGAAGAATCAAGAGGATTAAGAGAGAAACATCAAGAGAAAGAAAAAGCAAGTTCATTCACTCCTATTCATTAAGAACAACTACCTTCAAGCAAAAAGAAGTCTCAAGTATTCAAGAGCTTTCAAGAGCATTCAAGTTTGACCTCCTTGAGCATTTATTGATGCTTCATCAAGTTGAAGGCAGCACTATAATAAAGCTTCAAAGAGATATCTGCTTTTATTAGAATGCTTTCATTATTTCTTTACTTCAAACTTATTATTGTTATAAAGGTTTTTGGTTAGGCTATTGGAAAACAAAGGAGGTTGTTGGTTAGCCTTGAAAATCAATTAGGTCTTGGTTAGCCCGCAAAACAAAGAAGTTATTAGTGAGCCTTAAAACTAGTTAGGTTCTTGGTATGCTCGGAAAACCAAGTGAGGTTTGACTTGTGAGCATTATGAAAATAAGTCGGGTTTGATTAGTGAGCCCAGAAAACTAATTGACTATAATCGGTTGAGATTATAGTGAATTCTCAAGTGGGCCTTGGGGAGTGGATGTAGGTGCATTGGAAAGCACCGAACAGCTATACTTGCTTTGTGTTTGTGATTGCTTGTCTTTTTAATTTGCTCTTATTTTTATTGCTTTTATATTCTGTTGCATACTCACTAAGAGCACTTTACACTTGCATTTCATTTAATTTTTTTTAGAGACCCAATTCACCTCCCCTCTTGGGTGCTTATTGGGCAACAAGTGGTATTAGAGCCCTGTTCTCAATGTATATGTCTAACCACCTTGAGTAAAGATCTAGGCAGCCCCTATTGGTACCATTGTAGTGAGGGACAAGCCTCAAATAGACCTCCATATTTTAATGAAACAAATTATTTTTATTGGAAAACTAGAATGAAAATTTACATGTATTCAATGATTATAATTGTGGAAGGTTGTTGATAAGGGTCCTCATGTTCCTTCGATTGTTGTCAATGGTGTTTCCATTCCAAAGCTCGAAAAAGATTGGGATAAAAATGATATTAACAATCTGAGATCAATGCGAAAGTAATGAATCTCCTCTATTAGATCCTAGTATGTTTAATAGGATTTCTACATGCACATCTGCCAAGAAATATGGGACACACTTGAAGTTATCCATGAGGGTATTGATCAAGTGAAGAATATAAAAGTAAACATGTTAGTGCACACTTATGAGATGTTCAGAATAGAACCAAATGAATCTATCACTGACATGTACACTAGATTCACAAACATAGTAAATGGCATGAGAAGTTTAGGAAAAATTATATCTAATGCTGATCTTGTCAACCAAATTCTTAGGTCACTTCTAACTACATGGGATCCAAGGTGACCACCATACAAGAAGCAAAGGATATTGACAAATTATCGTTGCAGCAATTGGTGGGATTGCTCATGACTTATGAGCTGATATTAAAGCAAAAATCTATGGATATGGACAAAAAGAAAAGGCGATAGCCTTCAAGTCTACTATTCAAGAAGAATCCTCAAATGATGAATCGGAAGAAGAAGAAGAAGATGAAAGTGAGGAAGCACTTCTAGCAAGGAAGTTTAGAAGTTCATAAAAAGAAGGAAATTTCCTTATAAGAAAAAGTTCCAAATAACCCAAGAGAAGGAAAAAGAAAAGGAGAAAGATAAAGAAAAGGAGAAGGAGATACCTACATGCTTCGAGTGCAAAAAGCTTGGACACTACAAATTTGATTGCCCTCTCCTAAAGAAATCAAGAAAGAAGCTTAGGAAGAAAGCTATGATGGTAACCTAGAGTGATAGTGAGGACTCCAGCTCAGAGGAAGAACAAGTTGAAATTGCAAATCTGTCTCATGGCACATCAAGAACAAGAGAGAGAATTTCTGATACTGAAGTAGATTTTACCTTTGATGAATTAAAAAATGCTTTCGATGAATTAGTGCATGATTACAAACTGATTTTATCTGAAAATAGAAAATTGAAAAAGCATGCAAATAGTTTTTCACATGAAAAAATTCTTTGTTAAATAAAGTTAGTGAATTAAAAAATAAACTTGATATTTTAGAAAAGAAAAATAAGAATTTAACAATGGAAAATGATGTTTGAAAAGACCTAATGATGCGGAACTAATATGCATGCAATTTTTTTTATATGTTTATATGTGGGGTTCGGTGATTAATTCCCGAATTTCAGATTAAAATAAGTTATAGGGAATTTTATATGAATTTTAGAAGATCAGCATGCAGATTAGGACCTAGAAAAGTAGAAAAGAAGGATCGCCGGGGCTGAGAAGCCTCGGTTAGGGCAAGTTCTCCTACATAAAACTACTGGAGGTAGAGGGGTGTACCTGACAATGTCTGTGAAGATCGCAGCAAAAGGGTCTCTCGTTCCTCGACGGATGCGGCCTGGAAAATCGAGCCAAAGACCCGCGGATACCCGGCTTTCTGCTC
Source organism: Areca catechu (assembly GCA_021397845.1). Classification (NCBI taxonomy): domain Eukaryota; kingdom Viridiplantae; phylum Streptophyta; class Magnoliopsida; order Arecales; family Arecaceae; genus Areca; species Areca catechu. Next base: position 54,801,830 of record CM038038.1, read on the forward strand.
GGTGATCCGATTGAGGCTTGGCTGGAGTCGTTGGATTCGTAGGAACTCGGGGACCTACAAACGACCTGTCAGGGGTTAGAAAACTCACAAAGGAACAAGAAAACAAAGGAAAAACAGCAAGGGAAGGCTTCTTTTGGAGTGGGCGTCCAGGGATCTGAGATGCTTGTTGGTAGCAGGAAGATGATGCAGCACTGGGAAGAAGAACTCTCGCAAACCCCTTTATGCACACAGCAGGGTATCACACAACTCAATAGAAGAACTCAAGGTTTTCATTCATCAAAAATCCCCTCATACAAGAGGCTAGGGTCCCTTAAATAGACCCTTAACCTTGGCTCCAAGTAAGGGTACATAAGTCTTTACATAAGAATCCTTTTCCCTCTCAAACCCTAGCTAGAAAATAAGGAAATATTAGGTAAAAAAATCCCTAAAAATTTTCTTGACTTGGTCAAGACTCCAAGGACGTGTTGGGCTTCTAAGAGCAGCAAGGGGCCAGCCCAAAGGGGCCCGGGTGCATGGGTTTGGGCCTCTGGAAGCTGGGGTGGCCTGGTAGCCAGGTAGTAGGAATATTCCCTGGTATATTGCTTCTTAGGGGCTTGGGCTTGGCGCCTGGGCTTGATTTCTTTGGGCTAGGATGCAGATGGACCTCTAAAATCATGGATGCCTTGGTCTATGAATATATTTTGCCATTTGGAGGAAATCTGGGCACCTGGAGGGCATCTGCAAGGAATCAGGGTTTCTGATTTTCCTTCTGGGGTCTTCAAATCTTCAAGCTGGGTTGGACTTGGGCTAAACTTCCATGTCTTCAATCTGATTGGACTTGGTCTTTACTTGTATGATGTGGTCTTGAGTCTTCAATATGGTTGAATAGGACTCAAAAAAAAAAATTAGCTCGACATGAGCTGACTACTGGACTGAACTAGCTCAACATGAGCTAAATAATTACAAGACTAAATGAAACAACTCAGCTGGACTAAGCTTTATTACAGTGGACTCGAATGTTATTTAAGTGATCCACAGAGGGTTGAGAAGCCTCTGCCTTATTCTGGTGCCTTTGGTGTCCGCACAATTCTCCGGGGTGGGAGGAACTCGACCCTGTCGAGTGAAGATCAGATTGGCTCACATATCTCTCAAGAAGGGGTTGAGGCGTTGCAAGTCCTCTCGAAATCCACGAATCGTCCGACTCTGGCCGGCCTTGCCATCGGACTAGGAAGCGTTGATAACCGCGGCCCCGGGTCGTAATGGCTTGATCGTCAGGATACGCTCGATCCGTTCTCCTCTCTCAGGCCAATTAATTGGTGGACACTCTGGGTAAGGATCACTCTCAATAGAAGGGATAGGCCCAAAAGCCTCACTGGGTATCATTGCCGGTTCCTTGTACTCAACCAGGTCTGTAATATTGAAGGTAGAACTAATGCCCATATCCGAAGGCAAGTCTAGCACATAGGCATTTGATCCAACCTTCTTTAATACTTTAAAGGTCCGGCTCCCCGAGCATGAAGCTTCTTAACGGTCCCAGGTGGGAACTGTTCAGGCCTAAGCCTAATCATGACAAAATCCCCTACATCAAATTCTTTGATCCTTCTTCGGGAATTAACCAAATTTTATAAGTTTATTGCTTAAGTTTATCTTTGGTTAATGTCTTTATGCAAGTCTCTAATATGCTGTGCAAATGACTCTGCAGACTCTGAGACTCGTGCATGAATAGGTAAAGGAATCAAATCAATGGGGCGATTAGGCTTGTACCCATGGACTATCTCAAAAGGGCTCTTACCCGTTGTCCTATTTTGAACTGTTGTAGGCAAACTCTGCTCTAGGTAATAACAAATCCCATGTTCCAACATGTTCACCTACCAGGCATCTAAGGAGGTTTCCTAAAATTTGGTTCACTACTTCAGTTTGGCCATGTTTTGAGGGTGGTAGGCTGTAGAAAACTTAAGCTTGGTCCCTAATAGGTGCCATAAGGTCTTCCAGAAATAACTAGTGAATCTAACATCCCTATCAGATATAATAGTCTTGGGTAGGCCATGGAGTTTGAACACATGATCTAAGAAGAGTTTGGCTACCCTAGACGCGTCAAAGGTCTGGGAACAGGGAATAAAGTGAGCCATCTTAGAGAACCTATCGACCACTACAAAGATTGAGTCATGTTTCTTTTGGGTCTTAGGTAATCCTAGCACGAAATCCATACTTAGGTCCTGCCAAGGGCGATCAGGCACTGGTAAAGGTGTGTAAAGACCAGTGTTTTGCTTTTGCTGTTTGGCAACAGCACAAGTTTGACATCTGGCTACAATCCGTGCAACGTGCCTTTTCAATCCTGGCAAAAGAACTGGTCCTCTATTGCTAAGATCGTCTTATTTCTACCGAAATGACCAGCTAAACCTCCAGCATGTATTCCCAAATTAGGAATTCTCTAAGTGAAGTTTTGGGTATACAGAGTCGATTATTCTGGAAAAGGTAACCATCCTGAAGGGTATAATCACTATGGGTATTGGATGGTCCTAGCCTGAGGGTCTGGTAAATGCCTCCAAAGTCTGGGCAGGTTTCATATTCATCCTTTAACCTATCAAACCCTATGACTTGGGTGCTAACTGATCCCAATAGTAAAGACCTACGGCTCAGGGCATCTGCTACCTATTTTCAGTACCGGCACGGTGCTTCAGGATGAAAGTGTAGGCCTGAATGTACTCAATCCATTTACCATGCCGTGGGTTCAGTTCTTTTGGGAGTTCAGGAATCGGAGTGCCTCATGGTCAGAAAATAAAACAAACTCCTGCGGGAGTAAATAATGTCTCCAATATCTAAGGGCCTGGACTACCGCATAAAATTCCTTGTCATAGGTAGAATACTTAAGTTTAGCCTCATTCAGCTTTTCACTGAAGAAGGCTATAGGGTGGTTCTCTTGACTTAGTACCCCACCTATTCCTACTCCCGAGGCATCACAAGCGACCTCAAACACCTTAGTAAAGTCAGGTAATCTATGGATGGGTGCATGGGTCATCTTATCCTTCAGCTCTAGGAAGGCCTTATCAGCTGCTTTGGTCCACTCAAATGTACCCTTCCTAATGCAATCGGTGATAGGTGCGACGATTGTGCTAAAACCCCTAATAAATCTCCTGTAAAAGGTTGCTAGGCCATGGAAACTACGTACATCATGGACATTAGAGGGTGTAGGCCATTCAACAATCGCCCTAACCTTTTCAGGATCTGCAGAACTCCCTCAGGGGTGACAACAAAACCTAGGAAGATGACCATATGTGTCATGAAATCACACTTCTTAAAGTTGGCATAGAGGTTATTCTCCCTAAGGTTTGGCATACCAGTCTTAGATGACTAAGGTGGTCCTTCTTGGTTCTGCTATAAATCAGAATATCGTCAAAGTAGACCACAACGAATTTTCCGGTAAACTCTCTCAGGACCTGGGTCATAATCCTCATAAAGGTACTTGGTGCATTGGAAAGTCCAAAGGGCATTACAACCCACTCAAACAGGCCATCCTTAGTTTTGAAAGCAGTTTTCCACTCATCCCCAGGTCTAATTCTCACCTGATGATAGCCGCTCTTAAGGTCTATCTTGGAGAAATTCTGGCTCCGGCCATCATGTCTAACATATCATCCACCGGGGATGGGAAACCTATTTCACAGTTATTTTGTTGATAGCTCTACTATCTATACACATCCTCCAGGTACCATCCTTCTTAGGGGTCAGTAGAGCAAGGACTGCACATGGACTCAGGCTCTCCCTAATGAAACCCTTCCTAAGTAATTCTCCCACTTGTCTCTGTAATTCTTGATGCTCACTGGGATTCAGTCTATAGTGGAAGGTTTGGTAAAGTGGCTCCTGGAACTAAGTCTATTGCATGCTGGATGTTCCTAAGGGGTGGCAATTGATCAGGTAATCCTCAGGGAAGACATCCTCGAATTCTTTCAGAGCTTCAACAATTTCTTTAGGTGTTCCTTTTGGGTTGGCTCTAATATTTCTTTGGAGGTCAAGATCCAAACAGGGTTACCATCAACAATCTCCTGTTCTAACTCCCTAGCCTTAATCAGGTTAACTCCAGGTTTCTTGTCCTTAAGGCTACTAGAACTCCTCTTAACTGGGTCCCTAGGGGGAGCTGGATTGATAACAAACTTATTCCCATGGTAGTTGAAGGTACAAACATTGGTTCGACCATACAAGGTTGCATCATGATCAAATAGCAAGGTCGACCTAAAATCATACTACTTACTTCCATGGGGATAACATCACACCAAATCTTTTCCTCATAGGTCTGCAATCTAAGTAAGATTTGGCACCTAACTTGAATTGGATGGAGGTGGAATCTACCCAAGAAACTTTGTACGGGCTAGGATGAGGAACTGTGGTCAATCCTAAAGATTTAACTGTCTTGGCAGAGATGGCATTGACACAACTCCCACTATCTATGATGATCTTAAGAACCTTATCCCCTATCTTAACAAAAGTCTGTAGGATGCTAGTCCTACGCCAATCTTCCTAACTGGGGTTTGGGCTAGGATGCACCTAACCACTCCTAATTGGTTCTCAAACTCAGGTTCTTCCTCCTCACCTTCGTGCTCCTCTATTAATTGATTATCAGCCTCATAAACTTCTCCCTCAGGTTCGACTACAGACTCAGGCTCTTCTTCTTGTAATTCACCTAGATGTAAAGCACTAACTGGACATTGATTCATAAAGTGGCCTGGCTTATGACATCTAAAACAGGTCTTCTGGGGAGTGTAACCCTTATTAGCTTATAGAGATTTTCCTCGATCATCCTTGTGGGCCAAAGAATTACTAGGCTGGGGTCGACTCGGACCTGGCTGACTAGGACTGGGTCAGTTTGGGCCTGGTAGACTAGGACTGGGTCGACTGGGTATGGGTCGACTCTAAAGGGGCTGGCTAGCTCCCGGATACTGACTAGGGTATCTAGTGGGCTCAGGTCGACGGTAAAGGCCCTCTATGGAAACGTTCATGATCCCTAGCAATCTGGTAAGCATGGTCCAGGCTAACCTCTCTCATGTAGAGCTCTTTCTTAATATCATCTCTTAATCCAGCCCTAAACCTAGATGACAACATCCTCAGACTCTCTCAAATCACATCGCATGGAATACTCATCAAATTTTGCAATGTACTCATTCATCTATGCTTCTTGTTACCCTGATTAAATCGTTGCCATTGATCTAGTAACCCACTACGATATGAAGCTGGAACGTATCTTGTCCTAAGCTTACCCTTCATGCCCACCAGGTGGTTATAGGATCATGCCCTCCTAGATTAAGGGTTCTCTCAACACTAGCCCAATGTAACCTGGCTTCCCGAATCAACTAAGCTTAGCAAACCTAAATTACGCTCCTCTGTCATATCATACCATTCAAATATTGATCCATCTCCCCTTCCAATCTATATAGACCTTAGGATCTAGACAACCATCAAAAGTTGGAGCATCAAGCTTGACATGTCTATAGGATCGGTCCTCCTGGTCTACAAAATCCTGATAGGCCTTCTATGACGAACTTCAGGGATTGGGTCAGGACGATAGCCTCTTCTAGTTTCAACCTCAAGATATGGATCAGGGTTCGGGGTCCTCCTGGGCTCAGGATTGTAGTATGGGTCAGGTTGAGGGGCTCTCCTAGGTTTGACCTCTTGGTATGGGTCAGGGTCTGGGGTCCTCCTAGGCTGAGGGTTATAGTATGGGTCAGGATGAGGGGCTCTCCTAGGTTCGACCTCAGGGTATGGATTAGGGTTTGGGGTTCTCTAGGTTGAGGGGAATTAGGATCTGGCTCAGACTGTGAACCTGGGTTTTTCCTGGGGTCCCTACCCGGACTTCTAACTGATCAAACCTGCTGGCAAGATGGTCAATTCTATCATTGGTTTGAATACCAGACTGAGTTAACTGGGTTATGGGTAGCCATCTGGGCCATTTGATCAACTAGGGCTTTTATTTGGGCTTGTAAATTTTTTCATGGGTTCAGACATTTGTGAAGGAGGTGGGTGATATGAAACTCTGATCTAGTGCTCATGCAAGACTCGATCAGACCGACTATAGCTGACTAGACCTAGAGTCCAAACTAGATGCTCAATCAGGTGGCAAACTAGCCTATAGTAACCATGTACTCAGCCAGGCAGGTGTAAGGGAGTGTTAGGTCCCTGATGCCAATCTAGACACCAATCAGAGATTGGCCAGGTAGGCGGACCAGCACATGAGCCCTTCGGGATTGAATCCCTAAACCACCGTTCTAGACACTGAGCACAAGGCACACACAGGTTAACTTAACCAGTGATCTAACACTAGTCCGGACCCGACCAGTTGGTGTCCCTAGCCCACTAGGGCAAATTAAGTCTAATTAATTTTAGGTTAAGGCTTGGGACCGAATGCAAGGGATGTGGTTTTGGGCTAAGGAGAGGTTATCAACTCCTCCCCTTATCTGATATAGCAAGAATGCCCTTAAAAGTAAATTATGCAATGATGGCAGGCAGATGAGGATGCAAATTAGGGTTTAGATATTTTTGGTATTTTTGGAGAATATGTAATTTTTTTTTTTTGGTATTTTATTAAATAGAAGAAAACTTGCAAATTATGTCCTAATATGCATGAAATATACTAAAATTAAAAGATATGCAAAAATTGCTAAACAAAAACCTAAAACTTCCAAACTTGTCTTGCTGAAAAAAAAACAGAGTCAAACATTTGCAGGATGTATTTCGGCTTGAAGAAAATTCAAAGTCCGAAATAAAATCTGTAGAAATTCTGAAAATTACTTTGAATTATGATAAATCCAGAAAAGCAAATTTTAAAATTTTTGGAGTTTTTAACAGGGAGAAATAATTAAAATAACAGAGTATATACGGACTGAAAAATTGCAGAAAACAAGCCCTAATCTAAGCTCTGATACCAAATGATGCGGAAGTAATATGCATGCAATTTTTTTTATATGTTTTATATGTGGGGTTCTGTGATTAATTCCCGAATTTCAGATTAAAATAAGTTATAGGGAATTTTATATGAATTTTATAAGATCAGCATGCAGATTAGGACCTAAAAATGTAGAAAAGAAGGATCGCCGGGGCTAAGAAGCCTCGGTTAGGGAAAGTTCTCCTACAATAAAACTACTGGAGATAGAGGGGTGTACTTGACAATGTCTGTGAAGATCGCAGTAAAAGGGTCTCTCGTTCCTCGACGGATGCGGCCTGGAAAATCGAGCCAAAGACCCGCGGATACCCGGCTTTCTGCTCGGTGATCCGATTGAGGCTTGGCTGGAGTCGTTGGATTCGTAGGAACTCGGGGACCTACAAACGACCTGTCAGGGGTTAGAAAACTCACAAAGGAACAAGAAAACAAAGGAAAAACAGTAAGGGAAGGCTTCTTTTGGAGTGGGCGTCCAGGGATCTGAGATGCTTGTTGGTAGCAGGAAGATGATTGCAGCACAGGGAAGAAGAACTCTCGCAAACCCCTTTATGCACACAGCAGGGTATCACACAACTCAATAGAAGAAATCAAGGTTTTCATTCATCAAAAATTCCCCTCATACAAGAGGCTAGGGTCCCTTAAATAGACCCTTAACCTTGGGCTCCAAGTAAGGGTACATAAGTCTTTACATAAGAATCCTTTTCCCTCTCAAACCCTAGCTAGAAAATAAGGAAATATTAGGTAGAAAAATCCCTAAAAATTTTCTTGACTTGGTCAAGACTCCAAGGACGTGTTGGGCTTCTAAGAGCAGCAAGGGGCCAGCCCAAAGGGGCCCGGGTGCATGGGTTTGGGCCTCTGGAAGCTGGGGTGGCCTGGTAGCCAGGTAGTAGGAATATTCCCTGGTATCTTGCTTCTTAGGGGCTTGGGCTTGGCGCCTGGGCTTGATTTCTTTGGGCTAGGATGCAGATGGACCTCTAAAATCATGGATGCCTTGGTCTATGAATATATTTTGCCATCTGGAAGGAAATCTGGGCACCTGGAGGGCATCTGCAAGGAATCAGGGTTTTTGATTTTCCTTCTGGGGTCTTCAAATCTTCAAGCTGGGTTGGACTTGGGCTAAACTTCCATGTCTTCAATCTGATTGGACTTGGTCTTTACTTGTATGATGTGGTCTTGAGTCTTCAATATGGTTGAATAGGACTCAAAAAAATAAAATTAGCTCGACATGAGCTGACTAACACTGGACTGAACTAGCTCAACATGAGCTAAATAATTACAAGACTTAAATGAAACAACTCAGCTGGACTAAGCTTTATTACAGTGGACTCGAATGTTATTTAAGTGATCCACAGAGGGTTGAGAAGCCTCTGCCTTATTCTGGTGCCTTTGGTGTCCGCACCACCTAAAACTATCATTTCAAATGGTGATCTTTTAAAGAAAAACAAGGATTTAGAAATAAAAAATAAAAACTATAAAAATGAACTTGATAAAATGAAATCCTTTGTTGAAAAGTTCACTTATAGTTTTGAAAAGCTAAATCTTCTTTTAAACAACCAAAGAGCTATTTTCAATAAAGTAGGATTAGGATACAAACCTCAAAAATAGTAAAAGTATCTGAAAAACTTTTTTATACCTGTATCATCTAGTATTACATGTTTTTCATGCAAAAAATAATGTCACAAAGCTTTTCAATGTATCATGAAAAAAATCAATACTTTTGGAAAGGTTTGGTTCCAAAAAAAACCAATTTATGTACTAACCCTAAAGGACCCAAGTTGGCTTGGGTACCTAAAAACAAAACTTGATTTATTTTACAGGTGTGTCTTGTAACCAAAGAAAATAAAAGACTATGGTATCTTGATAGTGGTTGTTCAAGGCATAAGATTGGAGATGTGAAGCAATTTGCTTCTCTCGAAGCAATAAATGGAAGGAGTGTGACCTTCGGTGATAATGGTAAAGAAAAAATCATTGGTATTGGTAAGGTTCACATCTCACCTTCTACTTGTATTAGTAATGTACTTTTAGTTGAAGATTTAAAGCATAATCTTTTAAGTATTAGTCAATTTTGCGATAAAGATTTTCAAGTTGTGTTTAAATCATCTTATTGCATGATTGCTAGTCCTGATAAAAATGGAGTAAAACTCATTGGAAAGATGCATGGAAATATTTATTTGGTAAATTTAGATAATCTATCCTTGTCTAATGGAGAATGCCTAGTTGCAATGAATTCTACTAAAGATGAGACTAGTTGGCTTTGGCATAGAAGACTAGGACATGCTAGTATGTACTTACTTTCAAAACTTTACAAAAAGAATTTAGTAAGAGATCTGCCGAAACTTAGTTTTAAAAAAGATAGAGTTTGTCAAGCTTGCCAATTTGAAAAACAAGTTAAAACATCTTTTAAACCTAAAGGTTTTGTTACTACTAGTAGGCCATTAGAACTACTCCATATGGATCTCTTTGGAACAACTATGAAATCCAGTCTAGGAGGCAAGAGATATAGATTGGTTATAGTGGATGATTTTTCAAGGTTTACATGGATATTCTTTCTTGCTCATAAAGATGAATCTTTTTCAGTATTTGTGAAGTTTTATCAAAAAGTTTCTAATGAAAAAGGTACTTCAGTTATTTGCATACGTAGTGATCATGGTTCTGAATTTGAAAATCAAGATTTCAAAAATTTTTGTAATGAGAAAGGTATTGAACATAATTTTTTTGCACCTAGGACACCTCAGCGGAATGGGGTGGTAGAAAGAAAAATTCGTACTTTAGAAGAAATGGCATGCACTATGCTTTGCGAAAACGATTTGCTAAGATATTTTTGTGCCAAAGTAATTAACACTGCTTGTTATATTTTAAATCGTATTTTAATCTGTCCTATTTTAAAGAAAACTCTTTATGAACTTTGGAATAAAAAAAAACCAACTTTAAAATATTTTCAAATTTTTGGTTGTCAATGTTTCATTTTGAATAATGGTAATGACAATCTTGGAAAATTTGATGCCAAGTCAGATGAAGGTATATTTCTAGGATATCTATATCAAGCAGGGCATACAAAATTTTTAACAAAAGAATCTTAGTTGTAGAGGAGTCCATACATGTAATTTTTGAAGAGTCTACTAAAAATCCTCTAGGAAAGAGGACACATCTGATGCATATGGAGGTGCTAAAAAGCTAAAGAAGCTAACATTAGAACATTAACCCTCACAACAAGGTGAAGAAGATCAAGATAAATGTGAAAGAGAAGAAGCCATACAATCTACACCAAAGCATCAAAATTTACCTAAGAAGTGGAGGTATGCTCATGGACATCCTTAAGGAATTAATCCTAGATGATCCATTTAAAGGGATAAGAACTCGATCCTCAATTAGAAATGAATGTGATTATATTGCTTTTGTTTCTCAAGTAGAGCCTAAATATTTTGAAGATGCTGAAAAAGACTCTAACTGGATAAATGCTATGCAAGATGAACTAATTCAATTTGATAGAAATAATGTTTGGATATTAATAGAAAGACCATTAAATATTTCTATTATTGGCACAAAATGGGTGTTTAGGAATAAATTAGATGAAAATGGAATTGTAATTAGAAATAAAGCTAGGCTAGTTGCCAAAGGCTACAATCAGGAGGAAGGAATTGATTTTGATGAAACCTTTGCTCCTATTGCTAGACTTGAGGCAATTAGACTACTATTAGCATTTGCCTATTTTATAAATTTTAAAATTTTTCATATGGATGTTAAAAGTACTTTTCTGAATGGTTATATAGCAGAAGAAGTTTTTATAGAACAACCACTTGGTTTTGAAAATCATGCATATCCTGATTATATTTACAAATTGTACAAAGCACTTTATAGTTTAAAGCAAACAACCCGAGCATGGTATGAAAGACTCAGCAAATTTTTGATTGAAAATGAATTCTCTAGAGGCCATATTGATACTACCTTATTTCTAAAGAAGAAAAATGATGACTTATTAGTAGTACAAATCTTTGTTGATAATATTATTTTTGGTGCTACTAATGAAATCCTTTGTCAAGAGTTTGCTAAGCTTATGCAGGGTGAGTTCGAAATGAGCAAGATGGGAGAACTCAATTTCTTTCTTGGACTCCAAATCAAGCAAACCAAAGATGGAATTTTCATTAACCAAGCTAAGTATATAAGAGCAATCTTAAAAAAGTTTGGGATGGAGACTACTAAGTCAATAGGTATACCTATGAGCCCCTCTTGTAAACTTGATAAAGATAAGCATGGTAAATCTGTTGATCAAAAATTATATAAATGTATGATTGGCACTTTATTATACTTGACTGCCAGTAGACTAGATATAATGTTCAGTGTATGCATGTGTGCTAGATATTAGTCTGATCCTAAAGAGTCTTATTTATTGGTTGTTAAGCGCATTATTAGATACTTATCTGGTATAATTGATATTGGTCTGTGGTATTTTAGAGACTCATTTGCTAATTTAATTAGATTTTCTGATGCTGATTTTGCTGGGTATAAACTTGATAGAAAAAGTACCAGTGGAACTTGCCAATTTCTTGGAGTTAACTTAATCTCCTAGTTTAGCAAGAAACAAACTTCAGTTGCACTATCCACAGCTAAGGCTGAGTATATTACAGTAGGAAGTTGTTGTACTCAAATCTTGTAGATTAAACAACAAGTTGAAGATTTTTGAATCAAATTAACTAAGACACCCATAAAATATGATAATACTAGTGCAATTTGCTTAACTAAAAATCCTGTTCAGCATTCTAGAAGCAGGCACATTAAAATTAGGCATCATTTTATTAGAAATCATGTTAAAAATAATGATGTTGTGCTTGAATTTATTTCTACTGAATTGAAATTAGCTGATATATTGACTAAGCCTCTCCAAGAAGATCGATTTAGTATGATTAGAAGAGAGCTTGGGTTCATCAGTCCTTTTGATTGAAATATTCTAATCTTTGACCCATGCAAGATCAATTTTGATAACAATCATATTTAATTTCCTTGAATTTCACTGCAAGTCTATTGATTCTGATCATTGCTTCATTTTCTATTTTTCTTCAATTTTAAGTTGAAGTGTCGACACTTTAAGGTATCGACACTTGGCCCTATGTCGTGAGTCGACACTTGAACGATGACAGACCAAGATAAAAACCCAAAATGAGGTATTTTATGATCTTTTCTCTCCTAAGTCGAGCCGACACCTACCCTAACACCGTTCTATCCTCTTCTTCCTTCCAATTTTCAACTCCAACTCTCTCAAATTCACATTTGGGATGGTTTTTGATTCAATCTTTGGCATTTTCCCACCATTTCATTTTTGGACCGTTAAAACCCTAGATTTCCTCTCCTCTTATACTTTAATCCTTGATTTTGTGGAATGGGGCCTAGGAGGCAAGTTGTCCATCATCCTCAGCTGTCCAATCAAGAAGAAGAAAGAAAAACAAAGGCCAGACATGAAGCCAGTACACCATATGCCCCTGCTCGACCTTTTTTTCCTGCAGCTAGTCAGATGGGTACGAAGACCGTCGGAGGAGGATACAATGTGGACTTTGCATTCATCGAGCAGTAGCATTTTTGGATAGGCCAGTGGCTCAGGGATGCTGGTCTGGTTCCATTCTGCTATTTGACAGAGAGATTTAACCCAGGCTTGATACGAGAGTTCTGTGAAACTTTAGCCTAAGACAGTGATGGATGGATCGCATAGGTCCATGGCAGAGATGCCCCAGTGATAGCAGAGATTCTAAGCAGAGTATGGGATAGACCCATTAGAGGATCTATGGTTGACAGCTTAGAAAATAGGTTCAGTGGTCTCCGATGTATCTTCGAGTCAGATGACCTGCTTGAGGGAGCCACTGTTGTTGCTTCAAGACTTTCTGTTGAGATGAGGTTGCTGCATCAAATTGTTGTCCGGATCATTCTACCGAAGATCGATCATTTCAACTTCATCATAGAGAGAGAGCTACTAGTGGTGGTGTCTCTGGTTCAGCATACTTTTGTTTGCATACCAGTACTTATGGTACATTAGATGACGGAGGCATATATGAGTCAGAGACTGTGTTTGCCCTAGGGATGGGTTTGACTTTGCTCTTCAGAGCTTATGGTGTTGTTATGGATGATGAGCCCTACCAGGTGTTACTGGACACTGATGTTTGTGACATCAGATCTCTTCACTGGATGGGGTATCAGCTAGTCAGAGGCCAGTGGAGACGACGAGTTTCAGGTCAGGCCGCTTATAGAGATGAGGATACAGTAGAGGAGGAGCGCATATTTTCGGGTGAGGCAAGACTGTTGACCCCATAAGTGATTTTGATGATAAGAAAATATTGGAGCATGTACATTTATTTCCAACAACTCTTCAAGTGGTTTACAAGTTTTTGTAGGATGATTTAATTGTTCAAACTTCAACTCCTACATCTTTACTTCTAGTTTTGAGTTGTGTTGTAATCTATTTGTATAAAGAAGAACCCAATGAAAAAGCTAAGAAAAAATCATGAAAAAGGGTTACTTCTGTGTGTGTGCGCCTTAGAATTATTTTGAGTAGGTGTGCTTGAAAAGCGTAAAAGTGTTGGTGAGAGTTTTTCTTTAAGTTCAATTGTAAAAATTTTTGAAGAAGTCACTCGAGCCGACCCAGCATGTTAAAGAGCCGACTCTACCTCATGGCACGCAACAAGGATTCTGGTACGCAGCAATTCGAGCCGACTTGAAGGTAACCGAGCCGACTTTAATGAATTTGAGTCGGCTGGAATAAGTTTGAGTCGACTCCTCTAGAATCCAATTTTTGAAGATTTCTGAGAACAGCCAAGCTAGCCAACCCGAACCAGAAAGATTTGACTCTGCTAAACCTAATTTTAAAGACCTGAGAAAGTGAGCTGACCCGAACTGTAATGAGCTGACTCTTCCAGAGTAATGATTTCAGAACCTGAGAAGAAGAGCCAACCAAAGATCAAAAGAGCCGACTCCTTGAGTTCGAGATTTTCAAAGATATATGTTTGAACCGAACGGAGCTATCAAGAGCCGACTCATCCAGAGTGAAGTTTTTGCATCCTGATATAAAGAGCCAACTGCACTGAAGATTTGGCGACTCAACCTATCGACTTGAAGGATCTGAGCTGACTCGATGTAATCCAAGCTGACTCGAATATCACTTTCAGGTATCTAACGGCTAGTTCCAGAATTTATTTTTGAATGCCAAAAAGTGCTCCAATGGTCATATATCACATGCCAACGGTCTACAACATCACAAACTACCTTGGAGTGATGGAAGACCATATATTTGAGGGATTTGAACTTCTCTAAAGAAAGAGTTAGAAAAGTTTTTTCAAAGAAAAGAGAGCTTCATTGAATTCCTACCTACCAACAAAGAAGAGAGCACAAGAGCATTCAAGTCAGTTTTCAAGTCATCACCAACTTTGATCTAAATCTTGAAGCAATTTGGGAAGAAGCCGCTGAAGTCATTAAAGCTCATTTATGTGCATCCAAGCAGACTTCTATCAAGCTACACCAGCAACTATCTGACAAATTGAGTTTGTCACTTATTGTTGCATTTATTTCAATTCATTTATGAATTGTTTGGGTTATTGGCGAGCCCGGTTGAAAAACCAAATGAGTTCTTGGTGAGCCTTGATAAAAACCAAGTGTTGTTTTCTTGGTGATCCTGGTAAAACCAAGTTAGGTTCTTGGTGTTCCTATGCAAACCAAGTTGGGTTTCTTTGGTGATCCTATTTAAAACCAAAGGGTGTTGGGTTTTTTTTGGTGATCCCGTTAAAACCAAAGTGTAGAGATTTTTGGATTGTGATCCTGTAAAACAATCATACTGTATTCGGGTGTGAATATAGTGGAAATCCCAAGTGGTATCTTGGATAGTGGACGTAGGAGCTGGGTTGCTTCGAGCCACTATAAATTTTGTGTGTTTGTGTTGTGCTTACTTGACTCTATTTAGCTTCTGCAATTTATTATTCTACCACAGCACCTAACACTTTAAAAGGGATTTTAATTGTATATTATCTGCTTTAAATTTTTAAATTTTTTAATTCACCTCCTCTTGGGTAGCCACCTGGGCAACAACTGGTATCAAAGTAGTGTCTTTGATTACATTAGAGTAAAGATTGATGGCTCATCCCATGAGTACATCCTTGGCTGAAGGCCAATCAACTAATAGACCTCCATTCTTCACAGGCACAAATTATTCATATTGGAAAGCAAGAATGAAAATCTATATACAAGCTGTTGATTTTCAATTATGGAAGGTCATTATTAAAGGGCCACATGTTTCCATGATCAAAATTGATGGCATGGATGTTCCTAAGCCTGAAGAGGAATGGGATGAACACGACATGAAATTAGGAAAATTGAATGCCAAAGCAATGAACTTGCTAGACTGTGCTTTGGATTAAAATGAGTTTAATCGAATTTCTACTTGCTCTTCAGCAAAGAAAATTTGGGATAAACTTGAGGTGACCCATAAAGGAACTTCCTAAGTGAAGACTTCAAAGATTGATCTTTTAATACATAATTATGAATTGTTTAAAATGGAGCTTAATGAAAATATCTCTGCCATGTACACTAGATTTATAGATATTATTAACAATTTGAAAAGTCTTGGTAGGGTTTATTCAAATGCTGATTTGGTACAGACAATATTGAGATCAATTCCTGACAAATGGGACCCTAAAGTTACTGCCATCCAGGAAGCTAAAGATCTAAACACCCTATCCATGGATGAACTAATGGGCTCTCTCATCACACATGAATTAGCCATGCAGTATAGAACAGATGATGATCAAAAAAAGAAGAAAACTATTGCATTCAAGGCTACATTGGAATCAAAGAATGATGAAGAGATGGAAGATGACTCTACCTCCTCTGAAGATGATCTAGAAGATGAGGTCGTGAGGAAATTCAGAAAGTTTATGGGAAAGAAGAATGAAAGATTCAACAGAAAATTTTATAAACGAGGAGAACATTCCAAAGAAAAGGATAAGGACAAAGATAAAGAAAAGGACAAGTCCCCACCTACTATGAATGTAAGAAACTGGGGTACATTCATCCGGACAGTCCATTATTGAAGAGATTTTTTAAAAAGAAGAAAAAGAAAGCTATGGTTGCCACATGGAGAGATAGTGAAGAATCCACCTCAATTGAAGAGGAAGAGACCATGAAAATAGCTAACTTATGTGATAGGGGATGAATTTGATGAAATGGGAGATGTGATCTACTTTCCTAGCAACAACATACTAGCATTAGAGCTCTAGATATGGCTGGATTCATGGGTGGAAGGGATGAAGAATTTCGATCTAAGAACTAGGTGAGCAGAAAATCTGACATCCTTGTGCAAGCTTCCTTTCAAAAAAATAAAAGAGAGGATCTAAGGGCATAAAAACCCTCATACTAGGCTAAGCAACCTTTAAGAACCTCAAATCTAAGGATCAAGA
Organism: Areca catechu; assembly: GCA_021397845.1. Taxonomy (NCBI): domain Eukaryota; kingdom Viridiplantae; phylum Streptophyta; class Magnoliopsida; order Arecales; family Arecaceae; genus Areca; species Areca catechu. Next base: position 54,818,162 of record CM038038.1, read on the forward strand.
GGGTATTTTTTCAATAATGAAGAGAAATCAAAGCTCAAGTGGAAGGGAATCACTCACCACTCAAAAATTGAAGGCTAGAGACAAGATCTACACTCCCTTCTTGGATTCACCATTGGAGCTTTGATCCATGGCGTGGAGCCTTCATCATCATCTTCAAATCATTAAGAAGAACCTGTAAAGAGTCAAGGTAAGTTGAAATTCAAAGAAATTAAGAGAAGAAAGGAAGGAATCTACAAGAGAAGTGAAGAGAGTTGCTGAAATTTTTGGGCAGCACTTCCTCTTCTTCTTGGACTATTTGGATCTTATGTATAAGAACTTGGAAATGGAACTATGGCTCTTCAAACTCAAAGCACTCACTCCAATTTAAGATCAAACTCAACACTCCAACTCAAACTTAAAGAAAATACTCAAAATTCTAGGAAGAACTCAAAAGAACTTGGCAAGATAGAAGAGAACTCAAACAAGGAAACTTTCATTCACTCAAATCATTCAATGCTTACAAGAGAGGGGCCTTGGTCCCTATTTATAGGCCAAGGGAAGCTCCTTTGGGCAGCAAGAAAGAGGATTAAGGGACTAACTAATTCAAGTTTAGTTGGTAGCTAATTACAAGATTAGTTCCTAGCAACTAATCCTAACAAGAGAATTCTAGAAACTCCATGTGGCACTATTTCCTTGCAACACTTGTCTTCATCTCGTCCTTCCACATGTCCTTTAAGGTTTGGTCTTCAATTATACTTCAAGGTAGAGGATTTCTTCATAGCTTGGTCAGCCCATGGGCTTGGAAAAGGAGTCTTCACTTGATTTTGTCTTTAAACAATTCAATCTTGCTTCATAGAATTAGGAGTCTTCAAGAGATGCTTCATAAATTTATGGAAACCTAAAAAAGAAAAAAAATTGGACTACAACCAAAGGTCATTAGTTTGTAATTTCTTTCTCTTGCTAAGGTCATGAAGTTCCAATTTTTTCCTAGAGTAAATATTAGATTTCTAAAGAACATTAATGATTCTTTACTCAAAGAAAAAGAGGAAATTTTAGAAAAGAATATTTTATTACAAAAAGAACTTCATGACTTTTCTGAAAACTATGAAGTATTAAAAATTAAAAATAATGCATATCATGACAAAAACAAGGTTTTATTGAATGAAAATATTGAGTTTAAAAAGGAGGTTGAAAAACTCAAGCCACTTGTTGATAAGCTAACTCTGTCTTTTAACAAGCTTGAGTTGATTCTTAAAGAATAAAGAATTTCTGGTAATAAAGCTAGAATATGTTTTTATTCTTCAAATTCAAATTATATTTTGGCAACTACATTTATGAAATAAAAGGATTTTGTTCCCAAGCTTACTTCTCAAAAGGCATTTGTGACAAAAGGTTCTACTTCCATTTCAAAAGCTATTTTGTATGTTCCAAAAAATTCAAATACGAAACCTGCTATTTCTGCATCTCATGCATCTAGAATTTCAAAGTATAAATCTTTTCAAAATTCTAGAATCAGATATTTTGCTTGCAAAGAAATAGGACATAAAGCTTTTAAATGTAATACTGTTAGAAATGTCCTTAATAAATCAAGAAAGATTTGGTTTCTCAAAGGAACCACCTCAGCTAACCTGCAAGGACCCAAGTTAGCTTGGGTACCTAAAAGAACTCCTTGATTGTCTTGCAGAAATATCTTATAGCCCAGAAATTTAAGAAAAGATGGTATCTTGATAGTGGCTGTTCAAGGCATATGACAGGTGACAAGGATCAGTTCATCACCCTATAAATGAAAGAAGGATGTATGGTTACTTTTGGAGACAACGACAAAGGAAAAATTATTGGAATTGATAAGATCAAAATAACCCCCTGTACTTTCACTGAAAATGTATTGCTAGTTGATAAATTGAAGCACAATTTGAGTATTAGTCAACTATGTGATAAAGGCTTCAAAGTTATCTTTGAATCATCTATATGTATAGTAACAAACTCTCTTGATTTTAGTAGTAAATTCATTGGACATAGACTTGGAAACATCTATATGGTAGATCTAAATGATCTAGCCATGACTAGTAGTTATAGTCTAGTAGCAATGATTGCTAAGACCAAGGAGTCTTGTTTATTATGGCATAGACAATTAGGTCATGCTAGCATGCATACAATTACCAAGTTAAATTTCCAAAATTTGGTTAGAGGCATGCCTAAGTTTAAAGTTGATTTTGATCTTGTTTGTGATGCAAGCCAAATGGGTAAACAAACTAAGGGAGATTTAAATCCAAAAATATGATTTCAACTACTAGATCTCTAGAACTACTTCACATGGACTTATTTGGACCAACTAGGACTACAAGTCTAGGAGGTATGAAATATGTCCTTGTGATTGTAGATGATTTTTCTAGATTTACATGGGTTTTATTTATTGCTCACAAAGATGAAACCTTCAAAGTATTTAAAAAATTTTACAAAAAGATTTCAAATCAAAAAAAATATTTCAATAATTTCAATCAGGAGTGATCATGGCACCAAATTTGAAAATCAATTTTTTGATGATTATTGCACTGAAAACGGCATTGATCACAACTTCTCCGCTCCTAGAACACCACAACAAAATGGTGTTGTAGAGAGAAAAAATAGGACTTTGGAAGAAATAGCCCAAACAATGTTATGTGAAGGTAATCTTCCAAGGTACTTTTAGACAGAAGCGGTGAACACTGCTTGCTATATTTTAAACCACGTTTTGATCCGTCCTATTTTGAGGAAAACCCCCTATAAGCTTTGGAATGAAAAGAAACCAAAATCAATTATTTTCATGTATTTAGATGTAAATGCTTTGTACTTAATAATGGTAAAGATAATCTAGGAAAATTTGATGCTAAATCTGATGAAGCAATTTTTCTTGGTTATTCATTATATAGCAAAATATATAGAGTTTTTAATAAAAGGACTCTTACTATTGAAGAGTAAATGCATGTAATTTTTGATGAAACTAACCCTTCACCTTCTAAGAAAGAAGAGTGCATAGATAATGATGCAGGTACAATTCAAAAAGAGATGGAAGATATGAGCATACAAGAAAGACCAATTGAAGGAAGAGAAGAAACGGTAAGTAAGGATCATACAGATTTGCCAACTGAATGGAGGTATGCTACTTCCCATCTTAAAGATTTAATTATTGGTGATCCTTATCTAGGTATTAGAACTAGGTCTGCTCATAGAACTACACATGACTACCTAGCCTTTGTATCATAAATAGAGCTTACATCTTAGAAGAAGTTGAAAGTAACCCAAATTGGATGATTGCTATGCATGATGAATTGAACCAGTTTGAAAGAAATAAGGTTTGGACATTAGTTGATAGACTGAAAGACCAACCAATCATAGGAACCAAATGGGTCTATAGGAACAAATTAGACGAACAAGGAAATGTCATTAGAAACAAAGCTAGATTAGTGGCTAAAGGATATAGTCAAGAAGAAGGTATTGATTTTGATGAAACATATGCACCCATAGCAAGACTAGAAGCCATTAGATTACTTCTTGCATTTGCTTGCTACATGAATTTTAAACTTTTTTAAATGGATGTAAAAAGTGCATTTTTAAATGGTTTTATCTTCGAACAAGTTTTTGTAGAACAACCACCGAGTTTTGAAAATTATGCTTTTCTAAACCATGTGTTTAAACTCAATAAAGCTTTATATGGTTTGAAACAAGCTCCTAGAGCCTAGTATGATAGACTTAGCACTTTCTTGATTGAAAATAATTTTTTAAAAGGAAATGTTAATAAAACCCTTTTCATCAAAAGAAAAACAATGACATATTAGTTGTACAAATTTATGTTGACGATATTATATTTGGTATAACTAATGAAAGCTTTTATGAATAATTTGCTAAGCTAATGCAGGGAGAATTTGAAATGAGCATAATGGGTGAACTTAACTACTTCCTTGGACTTTAAGTAAAGCAAACTAAGGAAGGGATCATTATCAATCAAGCCAAATACACCAAAGAAATAATCAAGAAGTTTGGCATGGAGACGAGCAAACAAATGAGCACACCCATGAGCCCATCTTGCAAATTAGACAAAGATGATAACAGATCCAATGTTGACCAAAAGCTATATAGAGGTATGATCGGATCCTTATTATATTTAATTACTCTTGCTCTGGTCGAGCCAGCTTGAATGTCTGACTTTTCTGCTCTTGCTCTGGTCGAGCTGACTAGGTCAACCTGATGTTTTGCATAGCCGAATCGGTTTCTTATTTTTTTGAATTCGCTCTGATCGAGCCGACTCAGATATTTTTAGGGCTGAGTAAGCTGACTCGAATGTCGGGAAATCGCTATTTAGGTAGATCCAAACTATCTTTTCTTGTACTTCACTCCTTCCATTTTACTTCAAACTCACTCTACTCCACTCAAAACCTTTACCAATCTCTCAAAAACCATTCCCCAGAACCTTGATTTCCTTAATCCCACTACAATGGCTCTAAGGAGATCTTCATGAACAATTCCTCAAGCAGTAGAATCAAGCAAACGCAGTGAAGAGTTGAAGAAAAAGGGAGAAAAGAGAAAAAGGTCCACTCTAGAAGAAGAAACGTCCTCTCCGACTAAGAAATCCAGTTCAATGGCCAATAGGCCTGTTACTTGTGAAAGAAGGATTGATTTCTCCTTCCTAGAAGAAATGCAAATGAAAATAGGGAGCTGGATAGAGAAGCAAGGCTAGAAGTACTTCTACTCTTTGAACATTTTGACCTACCCTTCATTGGTATGAAATTTCTATGAAACCAAATTCTTGAAGAGTACCATTTGGAATCAACTGTAAAAGGAATCAAAGTCATTGTGGATGAAGAGAAGTTGGGCAACTTGCTACAAATGCCAACGGACGGCGCTACTGAGCTTACCCTAACTGACAGAGAACACACTTTAAAGCTTATTTTGGAAAAAGAAGATGTAAGCTCCATTCAACATATTCAAGCCAACTTGTTGTCAAAAGAAATGAGACTTCTTCACAACATGGTCAGCATAATTTTTCTTCCCAGAATCGGTCGCTTCGACTGGGTCAGCGAAAAGGACATGACTTTTATGGGACATCTGATTGAAGAGGAACCTCTCAACCTTCCCTTCATAATGATGATTCAAATGAGAGAAGAAGCTAGAAAAGTTAAAGCATGCCTACCCTACGGTATGGTTTTTACCCTACTATTTAAAGAAGCTAGAATTGATCTAACCAATGAGATAGGCAAGCCTCTACATCACTCAGACACTTATTCCTTCAATTCACTTAAGAGAATGGGGTACAAATTGCAAGGAGTGTGGATAAAGAAATTGTCTGGTCAATTTGCTGCTACTACCTCAGATGATGATGAACCTGTTGATGTTGAAGCCAACATGTCTACAAACAAGGATGAAGAAGGATCTGAACAAGCAATGATTACTCCATCAAAACTTAAGAAGTTGATATTTCAAAGGATGGAAAATATTTCTGACACACTAACAGGTCATATGAATTCTACTCTGGATGATTTAAGAAGTTCAGTTAATGCCAGCTTGCAGAAAATGAGATCAGAACAAATGCTTTACAAGGAGAAAATGGAAAAGGAAATGGAGAACTTTAAAGATGAAATCAAAAATATCTTACTGCAATCTTCAAAGGAAACATTCACTGCTAAGGATGCTCCTGTGCAAATCAACAAAGAGTCACTTGAGACTCCTGTTCAACCTTTTCCTATTCCTTCATCTGATCCACCTAAACCTAAACCTGTTAAGACCAAGAAGAATCTCAAAACCAAGAAGACTAAGTCTTTTAGAGGCCTTGTTAGAACTAGATTCAGGGATTTAAGATTTAAACCCCTAAAAACTAAGACCTCTGATAAGGTTATAGAGGTAGGCTCCTCTTCTTCTAGTGAAGAAGAATAGGCTGTTTAGCTAGTCTTTTGGTTGTTTTTGTACTTCTCATTATGAATGCTCTACTTTCTATCTTTTATAATATGAATGTACTTTCTTTCTCACTTTGTATGGAATATTTATTAATGAAATTAAAGTTCTTTTGTTATGATGAGTTATCCTTCCAATCATACAATGCTTTTGATACAACTATGATGAATTTTTAATTAGAATTTCTAATTTGAGAAAGTTAAATTATCTCAAACAAATATTAAAGACTTTCTTAATCTATTTCAAAATCTAAGTTTTATTTGAAATCACCTTTTTGATTGATTGACAAAAAGGGGGAGAATGGTATGAATGGTATCAATATTAATGTTTGAGCTGTCATGAAAATTTCTGTTATGAGCTTCCTACCTACCAATTATTCTCAAAGTGCTTAAAAAGAATGAAAAAGGGGGAGCACAAAAGTGATAGTATTCAAATGGAACTAACTGCTTAATTACTTCAAAACCTAGAGAAAGGGGGAGATTCTTTTGAAAATGGCTTTATCTCTAAATCCTTCTCTTGCTTTGATTCTTCTAAAATTAATTCTGTTAAAATTTTGAGCTCTGATACTCTATATTTTAATTCTGATATTATGAAACATGCAAAGTCTAATACTTTAAAATATACAAAAGCACTAACATCAATGATATGCAATTTTATCATTAGAGCTCTGATACTTATTTACAAATATAGTTAGCTCAAATACATATGAATACTTACCTTCAAATATCTTTATACATGTAAAGAATTTTTCATGCCCAATATTTTGTCATCATCAAAAAGGGGGAGATTATTGATCCCATAAGTGATTTTGATGATAACCAAATATTGGAGCATGTACATTTATTTCCAACAACTACTCAAGTGGTTTACAAGTTTTTGTAGGATGATTTAATTGTTCAAACTTCAACTCCTACATCTTTACTTCTTGTTTTGAGTTGTGTTATAATCTATTTTTGTAAAGAAGAATCCAATGAAAAGTCTAAAAAAAATCATGAAAAAGGGTTACTTCTGTATGTGTGCCTTAGAATTATTTTGAGTTGGTGTGCTTGAAAAGTGTGAAAGTGTTGGTGAGAGTTTTTCTTTAAGTTCAATTATAAAAATTCCTGAAGAAGTCACTCGAGCTGACCTAGCATGTTAAAGAGCCGACTCCACCTCATGGCACGCAACAAGGATTCTGGTATGCAGCAATCCGAGGTGACTCGAAGGTATCCGAGCCGACTCGAAGGTAACCGAGCCGACTCTAATGAATCCGAGTATATCAAAATAAGTCCGAGTTGACTCATCTAGAGTCCAGTTTTTGAAGATTTCTGAGAACAGCCAGGCGAGCCGACATGAATCAAAAAGAGCCGACTCTACCAGACCTAATTTTAAAGACCTGAGAAAGCGAGCTGACCCAAACTCCAACGAGTCGACTCTTCTAGAGTAATGATTTCAGAACCTGAGAAGAAGAGCCAACCAAAGATCAAAAGAGCCAACTCCTTGAGTTCAAGATTTTCAAAGATATAAGTTCGAGCTGACCTAAGCTATCAAGAGTCGACTCATCCAGAGTGAAGTTTTTGCACCCTGAGACAAAGAACCGACTGCATTAAAGATTTGGTGACTCGACCTATTGACTCGAAGGATCAGAGTCGACTCGAAAGAATCCGAGCTGACTCGAATATCACTTTCAGGTATCTAACGGCTAGTTCCAGAATTTATTTTTGAATGCTAAAAAGTGCTTCAATGGTCATATGTCACATCCCAACAGTCTACAATGTCTTAAACTGCCTTGGAGTGATGGAAGACCATATATTTGAGGGATTTGAACTTCTCTAAAGAAAGAGTTAGAAAAGTCTTTTCAAGGAAAAGAGAGCTTCATTGAATATCCGACCTTCCAATAAAGAAGAGAGCACAAGAGCATTCAAGTCAGTCTTCAAGTCATCACCAACTCTGATATGAAGCTTGAAGCAATTTGGGAAGAAGCCACAAAAGTCACTAAAGCTCATTTAAGTGCATCCAAGTGGACTTCTATCAAGCTGCACCGGCAACTATCTGGTGCGGACACCAAAGGCACCAGAATAAGGCAGAGGTTTCTCAACCCTCTATGAATTGATCAATAATTTTTGAGTCCATCTGTAATAAGGGCTTAGCCCTTCTGAGTCCTTTTTTTAGTTTTTGTTTGAGTCTTTTGAGTTGATTATTTCAATTCTGTACTAGTCAGCTTATGTTGAGCTAGTTCAGTCCAATGCTAGTCAGCTCATGTTGAGCTTATTTTATTTTTTTGAGTCCTGTCCAAGTATACTGAAGACTCAAGACTATATCATACAAGTGAAGACCAAGTCCAACTAGATTGAAGACATGGAAGTATAGCACAAGTCCAACCCAGCTTGAAGATTTGAAGACCCCAGGAGGAAAATTCAGAAAATCCTGATTTCTTGCAGATGCCCTCCAGATGCCCAGATTCCCTTCCAGATGCCAAAGTATATTCATAGATAAGGTCATCCATGATTCCAGAGGTCCATTTGCATCCTATCCCAAGAAATCAAACCCAGGTGCCAAGCCCAAGCCCCTAAGAAGCAAGATACCAGGGAATATTCCTGCTACCTGGCTACCAGGCCACCCCAGCTTCCAGAGGCCCAAACCCATGCACCCAAGCCCCTTTGGGCCAGCCTTTTGCTGCTCTTAGAAGACCAACACGCCCCCCTAGGCATCCTTGGAGTCTTGACCAAGTCAAGAAAATTTTTAGGGATTTTTCTACCTAATATTTCCTTATTTTCTAGCTAGGGTTTGAGAGGGAAAAGGATTCTTATGTAAAGACTTATGTACCCTTACTTGGAGCCCAAGGTTAAGGGTCTATTTAAGGGACCCTAGCCTCTTGTATGAAGGAGAACTTTTGATGAATAAAAAAATTTGAGTTCTTTTATTGAGTTGTGTGATACCCTGCTGTGTGCATAAAGGGGTTTGTGAGAGTTTTTCTTCCCAGTGCTGCAATCATCTTCCTGCTGCCAACAAGCCTCTCAGATCCCTGGATGCCCACTCCAAAAGAAGCCTTTCCTTGCTGTTTTTCCTTTATTTTCTTGTTCCTTTGTGAGTTTTCTAACCCCTGACAGGTCGTTTACAGGTCCCTGAGTTCCTACGAATCCAACGACTCCAGCCAAGCCTCAATCGGATCATCGAGCAGAAAGCGGGTATCCGCGGGTCTTTGGCTCGGTTTTCCAGGCCGCATCCATCGAGGAACGAGAGGCCCCTTCGCTGTGATCTTCACAGACGTTGTCAGGTACACCCCTCTACCTCCAGTAGTTTTATTGTAGGAGAACTTGCCCTAACCGAGGCTTCTCAGCCCCAGCGGTCCTTCTTTGCTACTTTTCTAGGTCCTAATCTGCATGCTGATCTTCAAAAATTCATAAAAAATTCACTACAAATAATTTTGATCTAAAATTTGGGAATTAATCACCTAACTCACATGTAAAATATACAAAAAAAATGGCATGCATATTAGTTCCCCATCACTATCCGACAAATTGAGTTTGTCACTTATTGTTGAATTTATTTCAATTCCTTTTTGAATTGTTTGGATTATTGGTGAGCCCGGTTGAAAAACCAAATAGATTCTTGGTGAGCCTTGATAAAAACCAAGTGTTGGGTTCTTGGTGATCCTGGTAAAACCAAGTTAGGTTCTTGGTGATCCTATGAAAACCAAGTTGGGTTTCTTTGGTGATCTTGTTTAAAACCAATGGGTGTTGGGTTTTCTTTGGTGATCCCGTTAAAACTAAAGTGTAGAGGTTTTGGATTGTGATCTTGTAAAACAATCCTACTATATTCGGGTGTGAATATAGTGAAAATCCCAAGTGGTATCTTGGATAGTGGATGTAGGAGCTGGATTGCTCCGAACCACTAAAAATTTGTGTGTTTTTGTTGTGCTTACTTGACTCTATTTAGCTTCTGCAATTTATTATTCTGCCACAGCACCTAATACTTTAAAAGGAATTTTAATTGCACATTATCTACTTTAATTTTTTTAATTTCCTAATTCACCTCCATCTTGGGTAGCCACCTGGGTAACAAAGACCATCAGAGACACACTTTAACATGCCTGAGATTCAGCCCAAGCCTTCAGCGCAGCCAGAGCCTGCTCAGCCCGTGCCTACATGATCAGATACTCCAGGAGCTTCTGAGAGTCTTGAGGATAGAGTCGCTCACATTGAGACAGAGATTATTATCATTTGTCAGTGAGTCGATAGTTTCATTATGGAGACTAGAGAGAGCCATCAAGATTTGAGAGATGGGATCTCTGCCATTCTGTCCACCTTGAGTTGACCCTCTTCTGGGAGTGTTCCCGATACTTCAGCTCCAGCTGATTTTGCTTCAATTCCACTTGCTTCGGGACCAGTCATGGATGATGATGATGATGTGACTGACTCTGATGAGTTTGACTTTCTAGATGTGATGACAGAGCCAGTGCCGGAGACAGCAGTTGACCCTCCTAGGAGTCTCATTCATGATCCATTGAGTTCATCCTTCCAGACTCCTATCCGACTTACACCTCCTTCTAGACCAGCTGATCATTCTACCATTCCTATACTCACACCTATCATTTCTTCAGTTGATACACCTATTATTGATACACCTGTTGTTGTTTCTCCATCATTACATACATCTTCCCTTATTCGGGAACTAGGATTTTATACTCCTAGTTTCCATCATCTTGATTCCATCCTTTATTTGATCATACACCACATCCTACAGTTTTCAAGACTGTCACTTCGATTAGTTCTTCTCCTGCTGCTGACATAGCTTTTACCTCTTCTGCTCTAGCTAGAGGGAGGACTTATGCTAGATGCAGAGGACGAGGTCATCGTCTTCCATCCAGACCGACCAGGACTCGTCTTCGTGATTTTCGATTTATGTGGCCTCGATCTCAAGCTTTACTGATACCAGACCGATTAAGATTGGATCCTCAGATGATGAGGATAATGATTAGGATAGTTTTTATATTTAGATAGTTTATATTTTTGCACTAGTTGTATGTTTCTTTTGATGTTTATTTACTCTTTTGTATCAATCTTGTATCAAATGAATGAAACATTTCTTTTACTTCATGTTACGACTTTGAATGAATGAAATGCTTTATTTAATTTCAGTGATTCAATGTTCTCCTTCATGAATGAGTGAATGACTTACATTTATGTTCGAGTTTATTGCCTTCTTCCTTCCTTTTTTAATGATAACAAAAAGGGGGAGAAATAAGTATAAATGTGAAGTGAATGAGAAGATAAGTATAAATTCTTTATAAATTTGAAAACTTTCTATTCATTATGTGAGGGGGAGTAATCACTCCTTTAAATTGGAAAATCTATTTTGATAAAATTTTCATGTCTAATTCTTACTTTTAGATACTTAAATTTCAGCTTATTGTCATTAAAATATCTTCAAAAATCAATTTTACAGATCATTTCTTCAGGGGGAGTATTTATACTCTTCAAAATGTTCTATTGCTGAATTTATTACTCTTGAGCATGTTTTCTTTAGAGTATCATGATACATGAATTTATTTCTTATATACATGTTCAAGCTCTGATACTCTTAGCTCAAATCAGTTTTAAAAGAGAATTTCAAAATATATAATGAACATCTCTTTCCGTATTTCAATATCTATTGTAATAAGCTCTATGCACATTGAAAATTTTTCTTTAAAAGCTTATTATGAAATTTATACTTAAAGGTTTTGTCATCATTAAAAAGGAGAAGATATTTGACTCTGTTATTGATTTTGATGATAAACAAAATGCTTAAGTATTAGTTGAGTACTAACTATTTCTTTGGAGTGTGCTTTTATAGAAAAAGGTGCTCATCAATTCAACAAAATTTGATTGATTTTCAAACAATGAAAAAGTCCCAACTATGGATGAAAGATCAATTCAAAGTGAACTTTGGTAGTTGAAGAATGCTTGAAAGGATACAAGAGTTCAACACAATTTGATTTTAGCAGAAGTTCAGTTATTTTTAAGAAATCTCAATCAAGTATCAATTTAAAGTGTCGACTCACAACCCAAGTGTCAACTCATGATAGTGGAAGTGTCGACTCAAGCCAGTACATAGAAAAAGTTTCAGATAGCATGGCTGAAGTGTCGACTCATGCCAGTCAAGTGTCAACTCAAGGTGTTGACTCAAAGATAGGCTCCTCACCTAAGACTTTTTTGTTATAGAACTTGCTGAAGTGAAGACTTGCCTGAAGTGTCGACTCACTAGTGGAAGTGTCGACTCATCTGAGAATGTTGGCTCTAGCACTTGATTTTGATGATTAACAAAATGTTAAGTACATACTTTGTACAAATGTTTCAATTGTAGTTATGAGTTACAGGATACAGGCACCTCAAAACTCTCAATATATAAGTATCTTGAAACTGAGCAATTTTCAAGTTTTGGAAGTCTTCTCACCTAGAAAAAGGCCTCATAATTGTTCAATCTTGGTTTACATAAGTGTATTTAAAGTTTGATTGAAGATTTTTATGTTTTTGGGAAGTTGGGACATGTTTTTGGCAAACTGCAAACTAAGTGTCGACTCATGACTACCCAAGTATCGACACTTCAGCTTTTGGCATGCAAAAATTCTTCACTGGCATGCCAAGTGTCGATACCTGGAATCCAAGTGTCGACACCTGAGACACAAGTGTCGATACCTAAAATTCAAGTGTCGACTCAAGGCCTTAGATTTTTTAAAAATACAGAACTTGCCATTTGGAGGGTTTTTGTGTCAAGTGTCGACACATGAGCTTCAAGTGTCGATACCTAAAATTCAAGTATTGACACCTACAGGACCAAGTGTCGACACCTGAGAACCAAGTATCGATACTTGAGAACCAAATATCGACACCTAGAAGTCAAGTGTCGACTCACGAGTTTTGACAACTTTAACAGCTCTATTTTCTGAGTTGCAAAATTCAACTTTTCAAGCTCCTAACGGTAAGTTTTGATCCTCTAACGGTCTCAAACTATTTTTTGAAAGTTTTTGAAGTATTTAAGCTTCACCAAACTCATTCATGAAGTATTGAACTCTATTGAATACATAAGACAAATATTCTTTCAAGAACTTCACTTCTAAAAGCTAAAAAGAAGAGATTCCATTCAAAAAGCTTACAAGCCTATCTTCTCAACTTTCCAAAAGTGGCCTAGAAGAGATTCCAAAGAGAAGTCAAATCAAGCAATCGACAAGAGCCTCAAAGCTTCCACATTCTACTCTTTGAAGAAGAGTTTGATTGTGTTTCCATTATTGTATCTTTAACTTTATGCTTTGTTGACCTAGCTTTCAAGGATTTTTGAAAATAGGTTGTTAAGATTGTTGGTGAGCCAAAAGTACAAAACCAACTAGGGTTTTACTTGTGAGCTCGAAGACAAAACAAGTTGTAAGGTTATTGGTGAGCCTAGGTGACAAAACCAACTTAGGTTTTGACTTGTGAGCCTTGAAAAATAAGTCGGCTATAATTTTTGAAGAGATTATAATGAAAATTTCCAAGGGTGGCTTAAGGAGTGGATGTAGGTTCTTAGAGTGCACCGAACCACTATAAAACTTGGTGTTTATGTGTAATTACTCTTTCTATTACTCGCACAATTATTCATTGCATTTAATTTACTGCTATTCACTGCTTATCATTGTGTTTAATAACATTACTCACAAACACCAGTACATAATTGCTTATTTTTTAAAAGACCCAATTCACCCCCTCTCTTAGGCTCCATTTCTAAGCAACAAGTGGTATCAGAGCACCGGTACCCTACTAGTAGGTCCAATGATCTTGAGTGAAAGATCATGGTAGCCCCAATTGGTATGTGCGTTGTAGAAGGTCAAGCCTCTAACCATCCATCTTTGTTTAATGGCACCAATTACACATATTGGAAGACACGCATGCACATTTACATTCAAGCCATGAACTATAACATTTGGAAGGCTATTGTTAAAGGCCCTCATCAGCCTACTATGTTGATCAATGGCATTCCCACTCCCAAAATGGAAGATGATTAGGATGAGATTGACATTAAACATATAGAGCTTAATGCAAATGCCATGAATCTATTATTTTGCATTTTAGACCCAAGCGTATTAAATAGAATCTCAAATTATCTCTCCACAAAAAAATATGGAACACACTTGAAGTTACCCATAAGGATACTCATCAAGTGAAAACCACCAAAGTTAACATGCTCATTCATACATATGAGATGTTTAAAATAGAACCTTCTGAATCTATTAATGAAATGTATACTAGGTTCACTAATATTGTGAATGGAATGAGAAGTTTAGGAAAGGTTATTTCTAATGGTGAACTTGTAAATAAACTTCTCATGTCACTTTCAGCTTCTTGGGATGCTAAAGTCATTGCTATAAAAGAAGCCAAAGATGTAAACACTCTTCCTCTCGAGCAACTGTTGGGCTTATTAATGACCTATGAGCTTTCCTTAAAACAAAAAATAGTGGACTATGATAAGAAGAAGAAGTGATCGCCTTCAAGTCCACTACAAAAGAAGAGTCAAGTGAAGATTCAAATGAGGAAGATGAAGAAGATGAGACGGCTCTCATAGCAAGAAAGTTTAGGAGGTTTATGAGAAAGAAGAAGTTTAATTTCAAGAAGAAACCTCAAAAGGGAGATCCTAGCAAAGAGAAGGATAAAGAGAAAGATAAGAAGCAGCCCACATGTTTTGAATGCAAGAAACCTGGTCACTTCAAGATGGACTACCCCTACTAAGAAAAAGTAGAAGATGATTAAGAAAAAAAGCTATGATGGCAACTTGGAGCACAACGAGGATTCTAGCTTCGATGAAGAGCAGCAAGAGGTTGCAAATTTTTGCTTGATGGCCAATAATGATGAGGTATTATCTGAACCAGAAGAAGAATTTACTTTTGATGAGTTGCATGAAGTTTTTGATGAACTTGTGATTGAATTTCAAAAACTTAAATTAAAGCATAAAGAACTAAAGAAGCAAAATTTGGATTTAGTCAAAACAAATGATAAGTTTTCAATTGAAAATGATTGCTTACATCAAGAAAATTAAAAGTTAAATAATCAAATTATTCTTCTTGAAAAAGAAAAGGAAGATTTGAAAAAGAAAAATTCTTTTATAACAAATGAAAACTTTACAAACAAAACAAAGAGTTTTTGGAACAAAATAAGAAATATAAGGATGAACTTGAAAGTTGAAACCATTTGTTGAAAAATTTACTTACAGTTATAAAAAACTCAATATGCTTTTGAATAATCAAAGAGATGTTTTCAACAAAACTGGATTAGGTTTCAAATTTCGAAAATAATAAAAGTTTTTCAAGAATTTCTTTATGCCTGCTTCATCATCTATTACTTGTTATTCTTGTGGTAATGTAGGACATAAATCATATCTATGTAATAAAAAAAGTTGAATAAAGTTAGAAAAGTTTGGATTCCGAAAGGAAGCATCACTACTAACCTTAAAGGATCCAAGATGACTTGGGTACCTAAAGTCTCCACCTGATTTTTTTGTAGGTGTGCTTTGCAACCAACAAAAGAAGATTGTGGTACCTCGATAGCGGTTGCTCAAGGGACATGACTGGAGATGTGGAGCAATTCTCCTCACTTGAATATCAGATGATAGAAAAGTGCCCTAAGAGCCAATCATTATGAGGGCCTTTTTATAAACTTCCAGCTCATGTATGACATACTTTCATATTAATAAAGGCATTTGATTCATCATATACTGTTATGTCATATTTTTATTGATTATGATGAACCCCATAGAGTAGGGCAATGGAATTAGGGTTATGATGGAGTTCATAACAGTGAGACCTAATTTTCTATAAACTCTAATCTAGAATGTTCCTAGATGTTGGACCATCGATTCAGGGATCGATGAATCCAAAAAGACTAGCTTATCATATGTATGCTCAATTGACGAGGGTGGTTGATCTCACAACCACTTGTGTAGAGATACTAATACTAGGATAAGGGTGCTCATCAGGATATGAGTACACGAGACTCATCCACACCGGGATTATCTTATGAAAGTCTTACTACTTGTCAAAGATAGATCCCAGAGTAGAAGTTGTGCATGTGATCTTTAGACCTGAGGTTACCATGGTTCCTTGTGCACACAAAACCATACTTTTGTTCATACTCATTTATGCCATTGCGACATGTATGGGATGTTCTGGGTATGGTGGAAGGTGTATGAAGGATGTGAGTGGACCAACAAGGAATCGATCATTCCTAGTAGGAGGAATTATTATCCTATGAATCTCTTTGATGAGATATTCAAGGAGCCTTTGATCAAAGCAGGATGAGATTAATGGAATATAATCAGTCATCAACTGAGTCCTCATGATCGAGCTGAGATTCGATATGATTAAGTGTTAGGATTTGACATATATCTATACCTATCACTTAATCGGGATAATGGGAATCGAAAGATTGAATTGCACGGTAACTTACTATTAAAGGGTATTTTGGTATTTTCCATCAAATTCCTAATCTTCTAGGTAGACATGACATATTGCTAGACATCAATCTTATCTTGTAGGTTTTCATGAACCAATTGATTTGTTTTCATGAGTCAATTCGATGTGTGATTCGAATTGGACATTAGGTGAGCCAATTTGACTTAATTAGGTCAATCAGGTTCGATCGGATCGAATTAGCTCAAACCTAAACCTACTGCTAGCTAGATATGAAACCCAATGGGTCACACACAATAGAGACTTGGCCAAGGAAGTCATTCATGATTTAATTAGGGTCATAGGATCCTAATTGGTTAGCCAGATTGCATACTAGCATGTGTAGGCTAACCTAATTCCTAACCAAATTGGATTGGGTTCGGTTGCTTGCTAATTGGGCTAACCTAATTATGGGAAACCTAAATTAGGTTGAGTCCTAAGTGGGGCTAGCCAAATCAGAGCTTAATTTGATTTTAATTTGGACTTAAGGGCATTTAGGTGCCATAGATGAAGAGTCCCAATGGCTTGGGACTCTTGATACCAAAATGATACCTTAACTTCAAAAGGGCACAGAAGGGCCTACAGACCTCTGATCTAAAAATAAAAGATATAGTCAGAAAGCTTATTTGATGCCCTTTCCAATGACACCCATATTGCATATATTTGACCAAGTCAATTTGATGCTTTGGGTGGACTAAATGGAAAGGGAAAGACTATTGGCGCCATTTGGTGCACCCGGGAGAATAAGTAGCGTGCAGAAGGACTAAGAGTCCTTCTGCAGATGAGACCCTAAGAGTTTCATTAGGAAGGTGCCTCTTCATTTATCCCCATGGCCTTAAGAAGTTTAATAGCCGTTTAAAGTTTAAAGGGATGGCTTGAAGAGGTGTGAAAGGTGGCGCGCACATGAGGAGTCGCGCCTCTTCATATGCGCGCGCACAACAGAGGGTAGAGTCCTTCTGCCTCTGAAGCTCTTCAAGCCTTGCATTACTTCGGATTAGAAAAGGCGTCTCCCTATCTCAGAAACTAGTATTTGACACATGGCACGATGGAGATTGATCTAGTAAGTGAAAGAACACAGATATGACTCTCCATTCCTAAAGAGTCTTCAGATATGATGTTTCATATCTGATAAGTGTTGTCGGGATGCATTTCACGCCCCATCTGAGATTATAAATAGGGGTACAGTGAAATGAGAATTATTTTTTTGATGGACTTCAATCTTCTGAGAGTCTGAGTATTTTATTTTCTGGAGAGTTAGAGTGTTCTTCCACTTTCTCCCTCCCTCCTTGTTTTAGGACAAGACTTGTCTTGTAAGACAAGTTCTTCAACACTAGGACAAGGCTTGGTTTTAGGACATAAGCCTGTAGGGCCCTAAAGGATGGTAGTCCTAGATCCTATAATGGTTAGGATAGTTTCTTGAGTGCCCTTCTATAGGACAAGGTGTCCTTATAGTGGTCAATAGACCAAAGGCTGCTGAAAGCGTTCCACTTCTCCAAGCAACTTGAAGAGTTCTTCCTTGGTCCAAGTTTCGTGTGGATCACCATTGGAGGGCTTGCGCTTGTGAGCCTTGTGGAAAAAGTTGATTTCAGTGATCCGGTATTTTTCTTGACTTTATTTGATGTTTCATTAGTTGTAATGGCCCAAGGGTTCTTGGGAATTAGGGTTTTCTATACATGTTATACATGTTAGGGTATCATGCTATAAAATTTTATTTTAAAAGTCAATTCTGCATGCTGCATGATCCTCGGCACCTTGGGAGAATTTCCATCAGTGGTATCTGAGCAATCCTTGTGGCATTCCAATTATGAATCATTTTGGAGTTTGATTAAATTCACTACCGAGCCGACCCGAACCTTATCGAGTCACTCGACCATGTTCATATATATGATATTATGTCAATATGAATTTAATGCATATTGATATGCATTGTATTTATATTTTTATAAACTTGGTTATCATGTTTATGTTTATACTTGCAGTAATAAACACTATTATCATGACAATTTTAGAATGTGTTTTGAGACCATCAAAGCGCTCATCAAAAAGCATATTTAGTCATAGTATAAAACTTAGTCAAGATGCAAACCGGTTAAGGATTGATCAGCCAATTGGTGTCTCGGCAAGTGGTTCTGGGAAGGTAAAGGGAATGAGATTTTTAATTGGTTCCGTTATCTGACCTGGCCAATCTAATTGGTGTCTAAGGAAAGCAATGGGGGACCCCCTCACCCCTCCCACTTACCTGGCCAATTTGGTCATATCTAAATCTTAATTTGGTAATGCTAATTGGTAAGTATATTATATTTTGCCTTCCTTCATGCTAAGCCAATTTATATCAAAACTATAGTAGGTTTGTTGTGTACACACAAGGCCTACTATAGGAATTGATATAAGATTTGTCTTGGTGCACTTAGTGCTTTATAGCATGTTTGGATATGTTGCTTTGTTGTATACACACAAGGGCAACATTATTTAATCATGGCTATATGGAAATGAAGGGTCCAACTAAACTAAGACATTATGGTTTGTTATGTACACACAAGGCCATAAGTGTCCTAGAGGCAAAGATAATTGTTGAGAATTGCATGGGTTGCAATTGGAAGGTTGTCCTACCTTTGAACTCATGTGTATTTGTTATGTACACACAAAGGCTCTCTGAGGAATAAGGATCTCAACCCCATTAAGGAAACCAGAAAGGTTTCTCGCTTACCATAGTCGAGGGTTATGGCTTTGAAGAAAATAGTGAGAGACATAATTAGATATAAAGGCCTTATCTAATTATGAATGTCATAAATGAGTGGTCTGTCATATTGTTCTTTAATTAAATGTAGGACATTTAAATAATGGCTTCGAACTTATCACTAAGGGGCATCTTGGATGCCAACAAGTTAACCGATCAAAAATTATGTGGACTGGTTAAGGAACCTGAGAATTGTATTAACTCAGGAGAAGCTTTCATATATACTTGATTATCCAGATCTAGTGTTGATCGGAGAGATGCATCAGAGAGGAGGATATTGCCACATACAGGATGTGGCAAAATGACAGTACAATTGTCAGATGCATCATGTTGGCCTCATGAGCAACGAGCTCTGGAGGCAACATGAAGGCATAAACCTCAGTCCATATTTCTCAATTTAAAGGAGCTATATGGAGAGCAAAGTAGGGTTGCTCGATATGAGATATCGAAGCATTGTTTTGTGCTCGGATAAGTGAGGGTTCACCTATGCAAACTCATGTGCTGAAAATGATTGACTTGATCACTCGATTAGGTCAATTAGGTTTGTCATGGATGGTGAACTCAATCAAGACTTGATCCTACAATCACTCACAGATTCCTTCTCTCATTTGTTCTCAACTATCATATGAACAAACTGAGCATTTCATTGCCAGAGCTGCTTAACATGCTTAAGACAGCTGAGAGCCACTCTAAAGGAGATAAGGCTCACGTGCTTGTTGTTGATAGAAAGAAGCAAGCAATGAAGAAGGGTATGAAGAGAAAATTCAACCCTAGGAAAAGCATCCAGAAGAAGAACAAGAAAGCTAGAAGGTGATGGAGCCTGTTTCCATTGCGGCAAGACTGGGCATTGGAAGAAGAACTGCAAGGTTTACCTTGCAAGTGTGAAGCAAGATGCAAGTGGAGCATCTAAAGGTTTGTACATGATATAAACTAATTTATCATTGAGTGCTTCCACTTCTAATTCATGGGTATTAGATACCGCATGTGGGTCTCATATATGCAATTCGTTGCAGGGACTCTATAGAATTAGAAGATTGAAGAAGGGTGACTTTAAGCTGCATGGGGCAAGTGGTGAAGCCATACATGCTTAAGCTATGGGTACCTATCTTCTTTTATTACCTTCGGGTGATGTAATAAAGTTAGAAGAATGCTTCTATGTACCAGATATATTAGAAGCATTATTTCTATACCCTTGTTATTACAACAGGGATATGAAATAAGTGTAAGAGTAGTGGCTGCTCTATTCTTCATAATAATAAATATTTGGACATGGATCTTTTGTAAATGGTCTTCTAACTTTATAACTCAATGATAATACTTTTCTTATTGATAATAAGAAGAGGAAAAGAGATAATGACAATGTCACATATCTCTGGCACTGCGCCGATTGGGTCAATCATGAGTCAAGAATAAACAAGTTGGTCAAAGATAATTACTTTAACTCTAATGATTTCCACTATTAGGAACTTGTGAGTCTTGTCTCAAATAAAAATGACCAAGTCTCCATTCACTAGACATGGAGAAAGGGCAATTGAATTGTTAGGTCTAGTGCATACTGATGTATGTGGACCGATGTTAACTCAGGCCAGAGGAGGATATTCTTATTTCATCACTTTTATTGATGATTTATCAAGGTACGGTCATGTGTATCTTGAGAAAAACAAGTCCGAAGCCTTTGATAAGTTTAAAAATATCAGAATATGGTTGAAAAACAAACTGGACTTAGTATTAAAGCTCTTCGATCTGATTGAGGAGGAGAATACTATATCTAGTGATTCCTAAACCATCCAAAAGACAAAGGCATTATTTCTGAATGGACCCCTCCTTATACACCCTAGTTAATGGAGTGGCAGAAAAGAGAAATCGTACCTTATTGGATATGGTGAGGTCCATGATGAGCTTCACAGATCTTCCCATTTCCTTTTGAGGACATGCCCTAGAGACTGCAGCACATATATTCAACGGGTCCATCTAAGTCAGTAAGTAGCACTCCATATGAGTTATGGAATGGCAAAAGACCAAGTCTTAAGTATTTGAAGATTTGGGGTTATCATGCTTATGTTAAGAATAACTTTGGACATAGTTAAGTGCTAGAGCTGATAAGTGTAGATTTGTTGGTTACCCAAAAGTAGGTATGGGTTACCTCTTTTATAATGCTACTAAACAAAAGATAATTGTCAATAGGCATGGTACATTCTTGGAACAAGAGTTTATCCAAGAAGAATGTAGTGATTCTTCACTTGAGTTATATGAAGAACAGAACCCAAAACCAATGAGCCTTCAAGTAAATTCCTCAACCAGAGTTTCTTATAGATCAAGATACAACCACAATACCAAGTCCTCTTCAAAGGTCAGAGATGGTGCGGGGAGCCCCTCTCAGGTGTATGGCTTTGTCATCAGGGATGATAATGAAGCCAGTATCATACAGGATGATAATCTGTGACCTATTCAAAGCTGTCAAGAGTAAAGACTTAGATAAATGGCTTGATGCCATGAAATTAGAATGGACTCCATGTTCAATCAGGTTTGGACTCTGGTAGATCCACCTGAAGGAATTAACCCAATTGGGTGTAAATGGGTCTTTAAGAGAAGATTGGAGCAGATGGTCAAGTTGAGACCTACAAGGCTAGACTGGTAACAAAAGGTTTTAGACAAAAACATGGTATAGACTATGATGAAACTTTTCTCCAGTAGCCATGCTTAAGTCCATTCAGATATTGCTTTCATAGCAGCAATACCATGACTATGAGATCTGGCAAATGGATGTAAAGACTGCTTTCTTTAATGGAAACCTTGAGGAAGAAGTCTACATGTCACAGCTAGAATGTTTTGTCTCAGTGTGAGACCAAACCAGGTATGCAAATTAAAGAAGTCCATTTTATGGACTTAGCAAGCATCGAGGAGTTGGAACATCCATTTTGATGAAACAATCACAAAAAATTTGGTTGTTTATCAAAATATAGATGAACCACATGTGTACAAGAAGACAAGTGGGAGTGCACTTATTTTCTTGGTTTTATATGTGGATGACATACTGATCATTGTAATGATATCCAATGTTACAGTCGGTTAAAACTTGGCTATCATCAAAATCTTTTATTAAAGATTTGGAAGAAGCATCCTATATACTGGGTATAAGGATCTATAGAGATAGATCCAAAAGGATGCTAGGCTTATCCCAATCCAAGTACATTGACTTAGTGTTGAAGAGATTCAACATGGATGGAAGTAAGAAAGGTTACTTACCCATAAGTCAAGGTATTCATCTCTCTAAGAAAATGTCTCCTAAGACATCAGAAGAAAGAGAGAGGATGGCTATGATTCCTTATGCTTCGACTGTAGGATCGATAATGTATGCCATGTTATGTACTAGACCTAATGTTGCATATGCCTTGGGCATAGTGAGCAAGTTTCAGGCAGATCCAGAGAGGATCATTGGAGAGCTGTGAAAAATATTCTTAGGTACCTGAGAAGGACTAAAGATATTTTTCTAGTATATGGAGGATCTGAGTTGAAACTAGAAGGATATACAGACTATAGTTTTCAATCAGATCCAGATGATAGCAAATCCACATCGGGATATGTTTCACCCTTAATAGTAGTGCAGTGAGTTGGAAGTGTATAAAGCAGCCGACAGTAGCTGACTCAGTCACTGAGGCAGAGTACATAGCTGCTAGTGAAGCTACGAAGGAAGCTATCTGGGTGAAAAAATTCATCATGGAATTGGGCATGGGTCCAGATGTACAATAGCCAGTGCCATTATACTGTGATAACACTGGGGCCGTTGCAAAGCTAAGGAACCGAGATCTCATCACAAGTCCAAGCACATTCTAAGACAGTTCCATCTCGTTCGAGAGATTATTGAAAGACAAGATGTTGTCATTGAATGAGTTGAAACAAAGAACAATATAGCAGACCCATTCACTAAAGCTTTAGCCAAGCAGCAGTTAGATCATCACTTAGATTGTATGGGCATAAAATACAAGGGTGATTGGCTTTAGTGCAAGTGGGAGTTTGATAGAAAAGTACCATGAGCCAATCATTATGAGGGCCTTTTTGTAAACTTCCAGCTCATGTATGACATACTTTCATATTAATAAAGGCATTTGATTCATCATATACTGCTGTGTCATGTTTTTATTGATTATGATGAACCCCATAGAGTAGGGCAATAGAATTAGGGTTATGATGGAGTTCATAACAGTGAGACCTAATTTCCTATAAATCCTAATCTAGAATGTTCCTAATCGTTGGACCATCGATTCGGCAATCGATGAATCCGGAAAGACTAGCTTATCTTATGTATGCTCAGTTGACGAGGGTGGTTGATCTCACAACCACTTGTGTAGAGATACTAATACTAGGATAAGGGTGCTCATCAGGATATGAGTACACTAGACTAATCCACACTGGGATTATCTTATGAAAGTCTTACTACTTATCAAAAGATAGATCCCAGAGTAGATGTTGTGCATGTGATCTTTAGACCTGAGGTCACCATGATTCCTTGTGCACACAAAGCCATACTTTGGTTCATACTCATTTATGCCATTGCGACATGTATGGGATAATCTGGGTATGGTGGAAGGTGTATGAAGGATGTGAGTGGCCCAACAAGGAATCGATCATTCCCAGTAAGAGGAATTGTTATCCTATGCAATCTCTTTGATGAGAGACTCAAGGAGCCTTTGATCAAAGTAGGATGAGATTAGTGGAATATAATCAGTCATCAACTGAGTCCTCATGATCGAGCTGAGATTCGATATGATTAAGTGTTAGGGTTTGACATATATCCATACCTATCACTTAATCAGGATAATGGGAGATCGAAAGATTGAATTGCACGGTAACTTACTACTGAAGGGTAATTTGGTATTTTTACCAATTCCTCATCTTCCAGGTAAGCAAGACATGTTGCTAGATGTCAATCTTGTCTTGTAGGTTTTATGAACCAATTGATTTGGTTTCATGAGTCAATTCGATGTGTGATTCGAATTGGACAATTAGGTAAGCCAATTTGACCTAATTAGGTCAATGGGTTCGATCGGATCGAATCGGCTCAAACCTAAACCTATTGCTGGCTAGATGTAGAACCCAATGGGTCACACACAATAGAGACTTGGCCAAGGAGGTCATTCATGATTTAATTATGGTCATAGGATCCTAATTGGTTAGTCAGATTGCATACTAGCATATGTAGGCTAACCTAATTCCTATCCCAATTAGATTGGGTTAGTTGCTTGCTAATTGGGCTAACCTAATTATGGAAAACCTAAATTAGGTTGAGTCCTAAGTGGGACTAGCCAAATCAGAGCTTAATCTGATTTTAATTTGGACTTAAGGGCATTTTAGGTGCCATATATGAAGAGTCCCAATGGCATGGGACTCTTGGTACCTAAATGATACCTTAACTTCAAAAGGGCACAGAAGGCCTACAGACCTCTGATCTAAAATAAAAGATATGGTCAGAAAGCTTATTTGATTTTCTTTCCAATGACACCCATATTGCATATGTTTGACCAAGTCAATTTGATGCTTTGGCCGAGTAAATGGAAAGGAAAAGACTATTGGCACCTTTTGCGCACCCGGGAGAATAAGTGTGCGTAGAAGGACTAAGAGTCCTTCTGTAGATGAGACTCTAAGAGTTTCATCAGGAAGGTGCCTCTTCAATTTATCCCCATGGTCTTAGGAAGTCTAATAGCCATTTTAAAGTTTAAAGGGATGGCTTGAAGAGGTGTGAAAGGTGGCGTGCACATGAAGAGTCGCGCCTCTTCATATGCGCGCACACAATAGAGGGCAGAGTCCTTCTGCCTCTGAAACTCTTCAAGCCTCATGTTACTTCGAATTAGAAGAGGCATCTCCCTATCTCAAAAACTAGTATTTGACACATGGCACGATGAGGATTGATCAGGTAAATGAAAGAACACAGATAAGACTCTCCATTCCCGAAGAGTCTTATTAGATATGATGTTTCATATCTGATAAGTATTGTTGGGATGCATTTCATGCCCCATCTGAGATTATAAATAGGGGTATAGTGAAATGAGAGTTAATTTTGTTTGACAGACTTCGATCTTCTGAGAGTCTGAGTGTTTTATTTTTCGGAGAGTCAGAGTGTTCTTCCACTTTCTCCCTCCCTCCTTATTTTAGGACAAGATTTGTCTTGTTAAGACAAGTTCTTCTACACTAGGACAAGGCTTGGTTTTAGGACATAAGCCTGTAGGGTCCTAGAGGAGGGTAGTCTTAGATCCTACAGTGGTTTAGGATAGTGTCTTGAGTGCCCTTCAGTAGGATAGGGTGTCCTACAGTGGTCAATAGATCAAAGGCTGCCGAAAGAGTTCCACTTCTCCAAGCAACTTGAAGAAAAGGTTCTTCCTTGGTCCAAGTTTTGTGTAGATCACCGTTGGAGGGCTTGCGCTTGTGAGCCTTGTGAAAAAGTTGGATTTCTGTGATCCAGGTATTTTTCTTGACTTTATTTGATGATTCATTAGTTGTAATTGCCCAAGGGGTTCCTGGGAATTAGGGTTTTCTATACATGTTATACATGTTAGTGTATCATGCTATGAAATTTTATTTTGAAATTCAATTCCACATGCTGCATGATCCCCGGCACCCTGGGAGAATTCCCATCATCAGAATGTGGGAAATGTCACTTTTAGTGATAATGGAAAGGGCAAGATTGTTGGAATTGATAAAGTGCATATCACCCCTTCAACTTATATAGAAAATGTTTTATATATTGATGGTTTAAAGCACAATTTACTTAGCATTAGCTAGTTTTGTGATAAGAATTTTAAAGTTATTTTTGGATCTTTCATTTGCATTGTTTCTAGTCTTGATGATAATGGCATCAAATTTATTGGTCATAGGCATGGCAATATTTATATGGTTGATCTTGATGATCTTCATGTTCAAAATGATCAATGCCTAGTGGCAATGGAAGCCAAGATCAATGAAACTAGTTGGCTTTAGCATCGTAGACTAGGACATGCAAGTATGTATTTTCTTTCAAAACTTTGTAAAAAGGATTTAATAAAAGATTTGCCAAAACTTAGTTTTGAAAAGGACAAGATTTGTAGTGCTTGCCTAGTTGGAAAACAAACTAAATCATCTTTTAAACCTAAAGTAGTAGTCTCTACATCTAGACCCTTAGAATTACTTCATATGGACCTCTTTGGACCATCTAGAATATCCAGTTTGGGAGGTAAGAAGTATGGTCTAGTCATTGTAGACAATTTCTCTCATTTTACATGAGTGATATTTTTAGCTCATAAAGATAAAACTTTTTCTACATTCATTAGATTTCATAAAAGAGTTTCAAATAAAAAGATATTTTAATTATTTCTTTAAGAAGTGATCATGGTACAGAATTTGAAAACCATGACTTTGGAAAATTTTGTTGTGAAAATGGCATTCATCACAATTTTTCTGCACCTAGGACACCTTAACAAAATGGGGTGGTAGAATGAAAAAATAGAACTCTTGAAGAAATGGCACGCACCATGCTTTGCAAAAATGATTTGCCTAGGTATTTTTGGGTGGAAGCCATAAACATTGCATGCTATGTTTTAAATCGTGTTTTAATCTGACCTATTTTAAAAAAAAAATACCTTATGAGCTTTGAAAAGTTAGGAAACCCCCAACTAAATATTTTCATATTTTTGGATGTTGTTGTTTCATCTTAAATAATGGCAAGGATAATCTAAGCAAATTTGATGCTAAGTTAGATGAGGGTATCTTTTTAGGCTACTCTACATCTAGCAAGGCATACAGGGTCTTCAATAGAAGGACACTTGTTGTTGAAGATCCATCCATGTTTGTGTTTGATGAGACTAACCAAAAATCTTCTAGAAAAGAAGTTATTCTTGATGATGATACAGGTATCCAATGAAATGAAGAAGTGAACAACAATAAAGAACCCACCAAAAAGCAAGATAACAATCAAAACAATGAAATAGATCAAGTACAAGGAGGTGAAAACACTTCTACACCTAATCCTTTACCTAAAGAATGGAGGTATGGTCATGGACACCCAACAGAACTTATCATTGGTGATCCATCAAAAGAATAAGTACTCGTTCATCTCTCAGAAATGTATGTGATTATTTAGCTTTTGTTTCTCAAGTAGAACATAAATATATTGAAGAAGTTGAAAATGATTGTAATTGGATTAATGCTATGCAAGATTAACTAAATCAATTTAAAAGAAATAATGTTTGGACTTTAGTTGATAGACCTACCAATATTTCAATAATTGGCATAAAATGGGTTTTTAGAAATAATCTTGATGAAAATGGTATAGTTACTAGAAATAAAGCTAGGCTAGTTACCAAAGGATACAATCAGGAGGAAGGGATTGATTTTGATGAAACCATTGCTCCTATTGCTAGACTTGAGGCAATTAGGCTATTATTGGCATTTGCATGTTTTATGAATTTTAAATTATATCAAATGCATGTCAAAAGTGCATTTTTAAATATTTTTATCGAAGAAGAAGTTTATGTTGAACAACCCCCTGGTATTGAAAATCATGAGTTTTCAAACCATGTTTTTAAACTTTATAAAGCTTTGTATGGTTTAAAACAAGCTCCAAGAGCTTGGTATGATGATTGAGTTCTTTCTTGCTTAAAAATATTTTTTCTAGAGGTAATATAGATACTACTTTTTTTGAAAATGAAGAATAATGATCTCTTAGTAGTACAAGTTTATATGGATGATATCATATTCGATGCTACTAACGAATGTCTTTGTCAAGAGTTTGCAAAGCTAATGTAAGGTGAGTTCGAGATGAGCATGATGGGAGAGCTTAACTTCTTCCTCGGACTCAAGATAAAGCAAACAAAAGAGGGGATCTTCATCAACCAAACCAAGTACATGGAAGAAATATAAAAGAAGTTTGGGATGCAGAACACCAAGCCATTAGGTACACCTATGAGCCCCTCTTGTAAGATTGACAAAGATGAATCAGGTAAACCTATTAACCAAAAGTTATATAAAGGAATGATTGGTTCATTATTATATCTAACTACTAGTAGGCCAGATATTATATTCAATGTTTGTATGTATTCAAGATATCAGTCTGCCCTTAAATAATCTCATCTTTTAGCTATTTAACGCATACTTAGATATGTCTAGCTTTATAGATATTGGTCTTTGGTACTCTAGAGATTCATCATTAAAATTGATTGCTTATTTTGATGCTAATTTTGTTGGGTGTAAACTTGATAGAAAAACTACTTGCCAGTTCTTGGAGTTTTGAGTCAATTGTTTCATGGAGTAGCAAGAAACAGAATTCAGTTGCTCTATCCATGGCAGAAGCCGAATATATAGTAGCTGGAAGCTGTTGTGCTCAAATTTTATGGATCAAACAACAACTCAAAGATTTTGTATCAAACTAACTAATACACCCATCAGATGTGACAATACTAGTGCAATCAATTTAACTAAGAATCCTGTGCAACATTCAAGAAGTAAACACATTGAAATAAGACATCACTTCATAAGAGATCATGTGCAAAACTCTAATGTGATGCTTGAATTTGTGTGTATGATAATCAATTAGCTGATGTTTTTACTAAACCCTTGAGTGAGAAAGGCTTTGCATGATTAGAAGAGACTTAGGTATCATAGACCCCTTTTCTTAGAACTCTCTCAAATCTTTTCATGCCCAATTTCTTAGTGCTCAAAATCATATTCTCTAAGTCCTAAACTCTTCACTAGAGTCCCCCTGATTTTTTGAAAATTTTACTAATTTTTTTCCTGGAATTTTCTTGGCCAAGTGTCGACACTTGACCTTTGGAGAAGTGTCGACACCTGACCACACTTGACAAATTCCAAGTATCGACACTCGGACAGAATTTTTTATTTTCTAGGGCATCAGCTGATCCTTTTCATTTATTTATTCTCTTTCTCTCTCATGCCCTAGTGGTCCCCAAACACTCCTTTGCCCGTGGAATAGTGATTTTCCTCTCGTGCCCTCCGAAATCTGGTAATTTCTCCCTCTTTCCCTCATTTGGACCATTGATTCACTGTGTTCTTCATGTTTTACTATTGATTTTGAACCAAATTCATCCCGATTTTTTGTTTCCCCTCTTTGGATTTATCTTCATTGGATTTTATTGGATTGATTCGGTTTCGTGCTCTCCTCTCTCTGTTTTTCCCCTTTTTGGCATTTACTCTAGGCCAAACCATCCATTCCTTGCTTTCTTTCCTCCCATTTCTCCCCCATTTCATTTCTTTTTTCTCTGTAATCACTATTTTCATTGATTTTGAACTGTGTTTACTATTTTCCCTTTTTGGGTCGACCTTTATTGGCTTTCCCTATGGATTCTTTAGGCTCCATGCTTATTTTTTTTTTTTTTTCTCCCTTTTGGCTCTTTCTTCTCTTGGTCGAACCTTGTTTTCTTCCCTTCTATTTCTTTTTGGTTGGACTGTTGCCATTTCCTGGTTCAACCATTTCATCTCTTCCATTTCCTCCCTCAGTTGGTTGTCATGGGACCAAGGAAGCAGCTTGCATTCAAAAGGAAACCTAGTATGGGGTTAGCAGAGAGAAGAACTAAAGCCAAGAATGATAATGGCCAGTAGACTGAGAGTGTTGCACCTCCTTCTTTACCTTCAACTGAGTATCTAAGAAGGTGATTGTTGCCGGTCATCGAGTAGATTTGGGCTTCTTTGATCGACAGGGCTTCCGACTTTGACAGGTTCTAAAGTCAGCTGGGTTGATCTCCTTCTGCACTATGAAGGAGAAGTTCTACCCACATTTGATTCGTGAGTTCTATGGAAGCTTGGACTACAGCAGGATGTTATGGAGTGCCACAGTCCGAGGTATTCGCATTCCAATTTTGAGGAGGCCCTTAGCCATGTCTGGGAGATTCTGCATCATGGGATCATTGCTCCATGTATAAAGGACCGTGAGGAGGCATTTTAGTGCATACTAGAGCGCGATGACGTTCATGGTGTGGCTACAGTCATCGCGAACCAGCTTTCAATGAACTCTTTTGCAAAGCTTTGATACTTCAATCTGTAAAATGAATTGACCACAGCTCTGATACTTTAGTCAATAGATCATCATTTGAATTGCCTAATATACTGTATAGCACATTTTAAACTAATTTACTTTGATACAGTGTCATTTACTTTGATACAGTTAAAAATATAAAGGTACTTATTATTTTCATGCCCGGTATTTTGTCATCATCATAAAGGAAGAGATTATTGATCCCTGGAATGATTTTGATGATTACAAAATATTGGAGCATACATTTGATACTAATTCTTTTTATATGTTTAAGAAGTTTTTGTAGGATGTTTCAAATGGACAATCATTCACCCTACAATTCTAAGACCATTGGAATGAATTCATGTATTCAAGAAAAGTTTCATATATGTTTCAATTATTTAAGAGCCCTAAGTAAATTTAATTGTTTGATTATGTAAAAGGGCCAAATCAATGTAATTTTAAGTTTAAAGAACTTAGAAGTTGTTTGGAAGATGTTTGGAAGAAGTTTGAAGTTATTTGAAAGCATTTGGAGAAGTTTCACTCGAGCTGACTCAAATAATTGAGCTAATACATTGTTTGGCATGGCACAGAATTTTCTGATACACAACATTCGAGTCGACTCAATGAAGATCCGAGCCGACTCGAAGTCTGTTAGCCGACTAAAATCCTAGAATTTGAACAGTAACGACTAGTTCCAAAATTTGAATTTCTTAGTTTTAAAGCTTTCCAACGACTAGTTTTCGACTTTCAAGAAATTCTAACAGCCATATTCACCTGGGAACACTTCAAGAAGCTATAAATATGTGATTTAAGTAAAGAAAAATAAGTTTTTAACAAGAGAAAAGAGAGCATTGAATATTCAAAGAGCTTTCAAGTGAAAACTCAAGTTTTCCTACAACTTCCCACCAACTTCTTGAGTTTATCTTTGAAGAATTAAGGAGCCTTGAAAAGCCTTGAAGAAGCATTCAAGAAGGCCTCATCTAGAGCTTCAACTACAACCATTCAACAACTTTGGATTTGTTTTAGAGTTGGTTCTTTTATTAACTTTGTTTTGAGTTGTTATAAGTATAGCAGGTGGTGTAACTTGTAAGTTGTTTTGAGGTTGATTGGTTAGCCTTGAAAATCAAGTTGTGTTGCTAGTGAGTCCAAGAAAACTAACTTTGTATTGGGTTTTAGATTGTGAGCCCATAGAAAAATAATCTGGCTGTATTCGGGGTGAATATAGTGAAAATCCTAAGTATGCACCTTGGATAGTGGACGTGGGAGCTTGGTTACTCCGAACCACTCTAAATTTTGAGGTGTTTATGCTTGCTCTTATTTTTGCATACTTATTTACTTCCACTTGCAATACTCTATCACTTCACTCACCATACAAAGTTTTCAAAAGGCACATACTTGCTAAAATTTTTTTACTTACCCAATTCACCCCCCTCTTGGTTGGTCAACTTGGCAACAGATAGCCATCCTCATAGATCAACCACTCCAAGCCATCCTGCAATGCTCGGACACCTCTGGATGGATGGTGAAGTGGGCAATCAAGCTTGGAGAATTTGATATTTTGTATCATCCATCCTCATCTATGAAAGTGCAAGTCATGGTTGACTTTCTCATAAAGTGCATCTAGCCAGATGACATGCCTGGAATGGTGTCTATTGAATAAACCTGGCAATAACCTAGATCTTGCATGTAAACAGAGCTTCAAATTTCCAAAAAAGTGGAGCTAGGTTGATTTCCAACAATTCTGAAGGAGTGGTCGCCAAATATGCCCTATGCCTGTCATTCAAGGTAACTAACAACCAGGCCAAATATGAAGCCCTCCTCACCAGCTTGAAACTTGCAAAGCATCTTGGAGTGGAGAACTTGAAAGTTTTTATTGACTCTGAGTTAGTGATTGGGTAGGTGATTTGCGAATACGAAGCTCAGACCCGATAATGGCCAAGTACTTGGACAAGGTGCAGACCTTGATGGTGGCACTCAAGTACTATGGCTTCTTTCACATCCCCCGACATAAGAATACCCACATCAACACTCTCTCTTCACTGGCAATGGCAATAGATAGCTTGCTTGGCTAGGTTTATGTAGAGTACCAAGAAGCCCCAAGAATCAAGGAAAATGAAGAAGTCCACCAAGTTGACCAAGAGCCAAGCTAGATGGAGTGCTTTATCAAATATTTGACCGATAACACTATCCCTGATAACCCTCCTGAAGGTAAAAGGTTCAAATGGAAGGCCTCCTAGTTCATGCTGTTGGAAAGACAACTCCACAGAAAATCTTTTTCTCTTCCACTCCTTAAGTGCATGCGGCCTGATAAAGTGACTACATGCTCTAAAAAATCTATGGGAGAATCTATGGAAATAATCTGGGAGCCATGTCCTTAGCTTATAAAGTCCTGAGACAAGGATACTACTAGCCAACCATGCAGGAAGATGCGATGGAACTTATCTAGAAGTGTGATTGCTATCAGCGCTTCACCAATATACAGCACCTGCCAGCAAGCTAGATGAGCCAGCTCTCCTTCCTCTGGCCATTCATCCAATGGGGAATGGACATACTCGGTCCCTTTTCTTGGCATCCAAATAGCGAAAGTTCCTTATCACTGCCATAACTATTTTGCTAAATGGATGGAGGTTGAGCCATTAGCATATATCACTGAAAGCAAGGTCAAGAGTTTCTTTTAAAAATTAGTAATCTATCGGTATGGGCTCCCTTATATCATTGTCACTAACAATAGCCAATAATTTGATAATTAGGCTTTTAGAGATTTTTGCACCAAGCTCTATATTTAGCATCGATTCATATCTATTGGTCACTTGTGGAGGTCACAAATTAGACGATCCTTCAAGGACTCAGGACCAAATTGGATGAATTGAAGGGTAGGTGGGTAGATGAATTACTTGGGATGCTGTGGGCATACCACATGACCCCATGGACTTTTACGAATAAATCATCCTTCAATTTACTTTCAGCACCGAGGCAGTAATTCCTGTTGAAGTCAGGCTCCTGACTTTGCAAACAAGAAACTTTGATGAAGCAACTAACTTAGATGGTTGAGGGCCAACCTCGACCTTCTAGAGAAAACCTAAGATTGAGCCCACCTGAAAATGGTTGCCTACCAGCAAATGGTCGCCCAATACTATAACTTATGTATGAGATCCAAGACTTTCCATCTAGGGGATGTGTTGCAGTGAGCCAAAATCTCAAGACCAATGGAGCATGGAAAGCTAGCCCCTAACTAGGAAGGCCCTTATTAGGTAACTAAGGCCCTTCACTAAGGAGATTACCAAATTGAAGACCTCGATGGAACTCCCATTCCTTGGATGTAGAAAGCTAACAATCTCCGGATATACTATCAATGATATAATCTTTCACATCAATGAATACAAGCAAATTTTCTTCGATAATGTCTCTTGAAACTTCTCGATTTCAACTCGCTCAATGATGAATTCGGACAGGCTCACTAAATTCCCGATCATTCTACGACTGGTTGAAGGAGATTATCGGTTAACCATCTCATCTCAAGTAATTCTCACTAGGATAACTCCCAATTAGGATAACTCTTGCTAGGATAACTCCCAACTCAGATAACTTCTGCCAAGGTAACTCCCTACTCGGGTAACTTCCAACTCAAGTAACTTCCAACTCAGGTAACTTCCACTAGGGTAACTTCTAGCTTAGGTAACTCCTACCAAGGTAACTCTCTACTCGGGTAACTCTCATCAGGGTAACTCCCAAGTTGGGAAACTCTCATCAGGTAACTCCCAGTTGGAAATTCTCATCATACTCCAACTTGGGTAACTCCTACCAGGATAACTCCCAATCGAGTAACTCCCACCAAAGTAATTCTTTCCTCGGATAACTTTCGTAAAGGCAACTCCCAACCACCCGGCTCTATCGCCCTAAATACTTTAAGAAAATTGAAATGGGTGTAACTCGTGGTTTGCATGACAAGAAATTTTTTCGAGCATTGTTGTTTGCTAGAAATCATCTCCCGATTCAATAATCGAATACACCCACTCCAACTTCACTATCGATTGAACACTTAAAAGAAATTGAAAGAACACATATAAAGCATCATTTTTACAAAAGAAGAAAGCATTCCATTTCAAATTTGATGAAATATTTATAATAGGGAACCAAAAGCTTGATGGGACAAAATTTGGCTGAAGGATTCTAAGAAAAGAAACCAGAAATACAAGAAAATGAAAAGAAAAGCTAAAGAACTCCCGATACTACTGCTCAGGGTGATGTTTGACTCCTCTGCTCGGTCAGCCATGGTAGCAACCTCCTGAGATGTTGCATCTGATATTGGCGGAACTCCAACTAGAGCCTCCACTACCTCAGAGACCCCAAGCGTAAGGACTTCGATGACCTCTTCACTGGAACCATCTCCACCGATGACCTATGCAGGCTCTTCCCCCTCATCCTCCTTGTCCTCCTCTTAATCCTCCTTTAGCTTGCCTATCGGAGTGATTTGGTGGAGGTCGAGTTTTGGGAAAGTGTCGGCAACCTTCTTCTTGCTGTCATCGAATCTAAGGTTATAGTCCCTAGTAGTAGCTACTGTAGTGTTGGCCTCAAAGGTGTTGAAGTCCTTATACTCCTCCATCACTTGGGTAGCTCGACTCTTTGCAGCCTTGGCCCGAACCTCTATTGCTTTGACCTTGTCCTCAGCGGCCTTGGCTCGATCATTTTTGGCCTTAGCATGCTCCTCGATGGACTTGGCATGCTCTTTATTTGCCAAGGCTCTGTCGGTGGCAAGTTAATGCTAGACCTCATAATGATCCAACTGGGATAGCACATCCATGGCTCGAGCACACTGCTTGACAAGCGCATCGTCCTTGTCTATCAACCAGGAGGCCATCTGCTCTTTCAGTTTGGCCTCCTTCCTAGTGGCCTCATCGTGCTCATGCTTAGCCCTCAATGCCTGGTCTTCTACCACCTTGACCCGAGCCTCCCAATTGCTAGTGGTCTCGATGTACTTGAGAACCAAAGTGCACATGGTCATCAAGTCATGGAGGAACTGCACCAAAATAATGTACGGAGTTAGCCAAGCAACTCTTTAGCTAATATTCAAAAAAGATAAGATAAGGCTTACCTTGATGACTATTGGAAAAGTTTCATTGATCATTTTGCTCATGATATGGGACTCTAACTCTTTTATGTCTCGGGGAGCAGCATGACTAGGGACAGCTCTCGAGCAATCACGGGGTTGTGCAATATTGAGTTGCCCTCATCGATGTGGACCTGATAAACCAATCTGCCATCAGTTCTACTTAGGACATGGAGGTTTGGTGCCTAGAAGACTTCCATGAAGTCTTGGTCTCTTGTGGAGTTGAAGAAGTCCCATTGCCACCATAGGCCAAGGAACCCTCGGATACTCTTAACCCCGAGGATAATGAAGGGGCCATAGTCACCCCCAAGGTAGCCAATGCCTTTCCTAGCATGCCCAATGGAGGGCCAAGTGAGACATCACCATCGTGGTTGCTCAAGATGCCGAGATGGTGGCCAAGGGGCCGAGATGGTGAAGGGGGAGGGTACAATCTTGACCTCCTCATCACCAGGATTGGCATCCCTTAGGGGAACAACAATGATTCAAGGGACAACTGGCCTCATCACCATCAGTGGGCCCTGACTAATGGTCTTGAAGACTTTGGCCTTTTACTGACAATCTTTTTCTTCTTATCACCCTCGGAGCATGCCTCGTTAGTGTGGCCTCCCAAATCGAATTGTTCGATACCTGGCTCATAGTTGCAGCAAGATAAAAGTTCTACCCGATTTAAGCAACAATTGATGAAAAACTTAGAAATCTTATGAGAGAGTTGATTGGACTCAACTCTGCATTATACAAATTTTGCTTAATCAAGAACTCCTTCGGTGGGGGACTTCCATGTCAGAAAGCGATTTGAAATCCTCCTTGATAGAATTAATCACCCATCATTTTAATTGGGAGAGGTGTCTAGCTCCCCCCAAGCTATTCAGAATTCCCAGCATTGGTCAGACAAAACAAAAAAAAATGGATGTTCCAATGGTGAATAGAACTAGAAAGTTTTATGAGCTTCCTCCCCTTTTCCAGGCCAAAAAGTACCAATCCTTGACCCAAGAAGTTTATTTAATTTGAAAAAATATCTTAAATAATGCTACTCAATGAGGATATCATGGAAATGATAGAAAATCACAAAACTAGCTAAGACTTGAAAGGAATTCGGGCTAGGCTGCATAGGTATGATATCGTATCGATTTAATATGTCCCGAATCAATGGATGCAAATGAAAGCCGAGTCTAGCATAAAGATCTTCCTTATATATATCAAGGCAATTGGTCAGTTGGAGGCAACTCAGTCCTCTAGTCTCAATGGATGGAGATGAAACTCATCCAAGATTCTATATATCTCCCAGAACCCGGCGATGTAGTCCTCTATCACATTTGAGACCTTAACATTGGTCTTGCGGAAGGTTTAGTTAAGCTTTAGGAAGTCACCGCCTGACCTTTCTTTCAAGGGACAGGGATCTTTTCTTTGGCCTGGGGTTCCTCCACTATCGAGTCCCCTCCATCCTCTCCTGAGCTCCCTCTCTTTGTAGGGGCTTCCTCTCTACCAGAATGCTTCACCATCAGACTTACATCTTTGAAAGGATCCTTGGAGACTCATTTTCTTGATAGAGGGATCCATCGAAGCTTAGTGCCCATGAAGGGTGACTCATCGAGTGACACTCATCATCAGAAGATATCCCTCGAGAGCACAATGGCTAACTTAAATATAAAGATAAGAAAGAAAAATGCTTCTGCTAAGGATAGATGGAAGAAGAAAGAAAAGGCTGCAAAAAAGAATTGGGAATGGGGATGATTGCCTTGGAACCCCTAGAACATCCTAAGTTCTATGAGGGCACTTAAAGGAGCAGAGAAACAAGGATAAACCTAGAAGAGATTTTAGGGGGAGAGTGCAAGCTTCCTTCACCAGTAATTGCCTCTTGAATGCAATGAAGGATCCCCCAACCTACCAAGGGCACTCTTATTTATAGAGCCCTAGACTTGTTAGGATCATAGCTCAACATTTCGAGGCCCCTGGATCATGCCACTGGACCACTCTCCATCCAGGTATGGCTGCGATGCGTTCGAAAGCCTAACAGTCTGACTGTCTCTTTGCCCTAGCTGGCTCCGTGCATAATATTTAAGGCTTATGGCTGGTAGGCCACTTGGCATGACCCAACTAGTCGACGGTGATCGCACATACTTTCTGGATCAAGCAGTAGCTTTTTGAATACTGTGATAATGATTCCCCTTCACTACCTTGACACTCCCCTGGGAATGACAGAGCTTCTATCCCAAATTGGCAAGACGATATTTGACAACTCCTAGTTAAAAACCAGAAAGTGAAAAAACAAGAAGGTGAAAAGACAAATCTGATTTTCGGGGCTGGTTGAGCAACTACTCCTAACTCCTTGATGCGACAAGCCTCGACAAACCAATTCAATGCCATTCCAGACTCGGAAGTGGGGCACATCTATTATGGTAACTATTCTTCTTAACCTCAAGACACTTACTGGACCACCGATTATAATGAGGGTGGCCACCAAGCAATCGGGTAACTCTTTCATCATCGGCTACCTCTTGTAAAAGCCCTAGAAGATCTCATGAACAAGGTTGACTCCTATGCTTGTCAAGTGCTTAATCGGCTTCGACTTGGACCTCCACTTAGTTGGGTGCACCAGAGAGTCGATACCCAATACCATCTCCCGGTGCCTGATCCATTCTCGGTGCCTCGCCCTCTCTCCAAAAGGTACACTCATGGTATTTAGCCACCTCTCGACACCGAGACTGCTATGATCGATCTCACCTGCTCTAGCTATACCAATCTTTTCATAAGTCCACTGTAGCGAGTATGGCTGGCATGACCAACAAGTTATTTTATGAGAGACAATGTCTTAACAAAATCAGTGGCCCTAATAGAAAAGATGCTAGTGAAAGGAATCCTAGAAGATAAGATCCTAAAAACTTATCAGGATCTATTGCTCTCATGACAGACCACCTCCCTAGCAGCCTTTTCATGGTCCCGCACAATGTTATAAACAGATAAAAGGGACACCCGGTAAGGTAAGCTATATGAGTGCTCATCACACATATGCCAATATAGTCACCACTGTTCACAGCTGCTATTACTATTGTTTATTTCATCCTCCTTTATCGACTTGAGCATTAGAATATCCTCACCGGTAATCATGGTCTGGAGACCTTTTGTAGGTCTCCATTGGGTGAACCACTGAAAGCAGTGTCCGAACTTGTCAAAAAGGATTGAAGGACTCCCCATCGTCGCCATGACCTCCTGTAGGGTGATTTGGTAGCAAGACCACCTAGATTAGAATACAAAATAATCCTAAATTAAGATTGAGTGGAAGAATAAGCTGTCTAAACAATACCACTAGAGTGATCTATCATATAAGTTGCCTCCTAGTCCATCTTTTTATTTACCTCACGATATATATGAGTCACCGTAAACAAAATACAAGTTGCCACTAAATTTCAGATATCTATAAGTAAAGGGTGATGTCTGTTATGATATCTTGGTTTTATTTTCATTAATTATTGAGTCATTCTTTGAACCAATTTTAATTTTGGTTTATTGGTCAAATCAGTATACAAAGAAAAATGTCTCATAGCCTTGATGAAGATTCTGATCTATAAAAGGATATTCTATGTCTTCAGCTTCATATCTTTATCTTGGTCCGAAGACCATACCTAATATATATGGCTTCGTATCTTTATCTTGTCTGAAGACCATGCCTAATATCTTTACATCTTCAGCTTCGTATCTTTATCTTGGTCCGAAGACCATACTAATATCTATAGCTTTGTATCTTTATCTTGGTCCAGAAGCCAAGATTATTAACCTTATGTCTTTGGCTTCATATCTTTATCTTGGTCCGAAGACCATGCCTTTCAATTGGATGTCTTCGACTTTATTCCTTCAACATAATCCGAAGAGCATATTATCTCATATTCTGGATGGTAAGTATTTTTCTTTCTTTGTTTCCTAAAGAAACTTCTCTGAAGTGTATAACTAACATTCCCTTTAGGAGCGCTACTAAAGAGAATGTTAAGCTCACTTCAGATCTATTCTAGAAAAGAAAGGCATTTTGAACATGTGGGCTT
The DNA here is from genome assembly GCA_021397845.1 of Areca catechu. Lineage (NCBI taxonomy): Eukaryota > Viridiplantae > Streptophyta > Magnoliopsida > Arecales > Arecaceae > Areca > Areca catechu. The sequence continues at coordinate 54,857,378 of CM038038.1, forward strand.
TTCCAATCCCAAAATAGTTGAAGTCTGTTTTGGTTGTTGCATCCACTCACATGGTTGAAATTCTCAGATTGGATAAGCTCCAAAATAACTGATTCTCCGACAGCCACTACTTACAGCTATGGGAGGTTGCACTTGCCAACTCCCATAACCATAAGTAGTTACATTGGAGCCTATAAATACTGGTAAGAGGGGACACTCGAAGAAAGTTTTTGGCTCATTCAAAAAATTCAAATTCTTCTCCCTCCCTCTCTACTTTCACACTCTCCATTCTGCTACTGCCTGAGTTTCTTCTGACTTTGGCATTAGAGTGTCCCCTGTCGGAAGATTTTCGGTTAGGGGATCTATTTTGCAGGTTCCGGTCGAAGCGATCTGGCGGAAGAACCACTCCATCCAATCGGTGAAGATTTAGTGTCAACAAATTGATGCACCAGGTAGGGGACGTAGTCTATTTTCTCTATTCTGAAGGAGAGTTTCGATAAGCAAAAATGGTGAGAGGAAAAGTTCGAAATGCTTTTATAAGCCATGAGCAACATGCTCCTCTAGCAAATGCTCTACGAGCAAATGGTCCTCCAGCAAACGATCTTCTAGCATATCAGGGGGTGCAGCCTCCCATGGTAATGGTGGTGCAACAGCAATTCAAAACCCTGTTGAACAGGGTAGAAGCCTTGACAGCACTGGTCCAGAATTTACAAGAAGCTACTGCCCAAAGGTAGCATCCACCACCAATTTTGCAGTCCAGCCATCAACCTGAAAAGGAAAAAGGTCGACATCAAGAAGTCACCCCCAGTTTCTCACAGATCCGGTCATCTCGTGACCGCTATGCCTCTCCACCAGATTATCAAACAGGGGATCATGATGGAAAGAAAAGAGTCAGACGCTCTCCTTTTATTTCCTCTAGAAGCTTTGCACCTGAAGAAGCTAGGCAAAGGGAGATCAATTGCGAGTTCCAAGAGAAATTCAGATCTATGCAGGTGGAAATAGCCAGAATTTCAGATCTGAGAAGAAATGAGGACGTTATCACTTTCAACTCCCAGCCCCCTTTTTCTTATCGTATTATGGATGAAGTTATCCCTAGGCACTTCAAGATCCCACAGTTAGAAGTCTATGATGGGCCTTCAGATCCTCTCGACCATCTGAGGAGCTATAAAGCTCATATGATGGTGCAATGAGCAACTGATGTTCTTTACCGCCTTGCCTTTCCCGCTACATTGAAGAGATTGGCTCGAATATGGTATTCGAGCCTGCCACCAAAGACGATCCACTCTTTTGCCGAACTGGAGCAGCAGTTCGTTTCACACTTCAGAACATGCCAGAAGATGCCACGCAACACAGATAGCTTGTTTCTCCTCCAACAGCATGAAGGAGAAAGTTTGAAGGAATTTGTCCATCGCTTCAATTCGGCCACATTGGAAATACCAAATTTGAATAAGCATGTGGCCATGTCTGCCTTGAAGAAAGGCTTGAAGTCATCCAGGTTCACTATTTCGCTAGATAAAAGACTTCCAGTGAGCTATGCTGAATTGTTGGCAAGAGCTCAGAAGTATGCAGCCACTAAGGAGCAAGTGGCAAGCCAAAGACTTGCAGAAGGGAGATACCCTTCCAAGAAGAAAAGCGCCAAGGGACCAAACATGCCCACATCCTCCAACAATGCTTAGTTCCCAAGAGTAGTCCCAGAGCCAAATAGCAGAATAACCGGTTTGATGCCTATATCCCTCTCAACTTACCAAGGGAAAAAACTTTGCTAGAGATTAAGAAGGAAAAATACCTTCAAAGGCCATGTCCCCTAAAGACATCTGCAAAAGCAAGGGACAAAAGAAAAATACTCGATTCCACCGGGATCATGGCCACAACATAGAGGAATGCTTCCAGCTTCGTGATGCCATTGAAGACCTGATAAAAAGGGAATATCTGGGAAAGTACATCAATCGCCCAGAATCTCAAGCCAAAATAACTGCCCTTCCAAGAATATCCGACGAAGCCGATCTACCACACCAAAAACCAACTGATAGGAATGTTGGTATGCTTCATCAGTCATCTGCATGGGATTTTGAAGCTATGTAGAATATCCTAAAAAGGTTCAAAGGAAAAATTCTATCACTTTTTTTGATGAGGATGTTCAAGGAATACAACTTCTACATGATGACCCTGTTGTGGTCTTGGCTGTTATTGCCAAATTTGATATAAAAGGAATTTTGATTGATAATGAAAGTTTAGTTGATGTGTTGCTGTATGATGCTTTTCTTCGGATGGGATTATCTAGATATGAATTGCGAAGATCTCTCATTCCTATAACTAGTTTTGGTGGAAATCAAGTTGGGGTTGAGGGTGAAACAGTCTTGCCCATAACTTTTGGGTCTGAACCATTCCAAAGAACTCTTCCTATCAATTTTATTATGACTAGAATGTCTTCAGCTTATAATGAAATCTGGGGGTGTCCAGCATTGAATAAGTTCAGAGCCATAGTCTCAACATACCACCTGTTGGTTCGGTTCCTACCAGGATAGGCATTGGAGAAGTAAGGGGAGATCAAAGGATTGCTCACCAGTGTTTGATGATTCAATAAACAAGCAGCCAAGTCTTTAACACTTGACCAATTGGATCTAAGAGATGAATTCGAAGACTTTGGAGAACCAGTGGAGAAAATACTTTTTGTGCCATTATCCAAAGACGACCCAACCAAGCTTTTACAAATTGGCAGCTTGCTTGATGAGGAGTCCAAGGTAAAATTAATTTTTTTTCTTCAAGATAATGCTGATATTTTGCTTGGATAGCTTCGGACATGTCTGGAATTACACCTAATATGATCACGCATCGCTTGGAAGTCTCTCCCAGCTATAAGCCTGTTCGGCAAAAGAAGAGAAATTTTGCTCCTAAAAGGTAGAAGGTTATTAATGAAAAGGTTAATAAGCTACTTGAGGCCAAATTCATAAGAGAAGTCCAATATCCGAATTGACTGGCAAATGTAGTCATGGTGAGGAAATCAAATGGCAAATGGAGAATTTGCATAGATTATACAGATCTCAATAAGGCATGTCTAAAGGATAGTTTTCCTTTCCCAAAAATTGATCAGTTAGTTGATGCTACGGCTGGTCATCAGTTGTTGAGTTTTATGGATGCATTCTCAGGCTATAACCAGATCCGAATGGATCCTGAAGATAAAGAGAAGACTGCTTTCGTAACAGAGAAAGGTCTTTACTGTTATAAAGTGATGCCGTTTGGTTTGAAAAATGCTAGAGCAACTTTCCAAAGGCTTATCAACAAAGTCTTCAAAAATCAGATTGGGAGAAATATAGAAGCTTATGTTGATGATATGATTGTGAAAAGTTTTTGTATGTCTGATCACATTGTAGATTTAAAGGAGTCTTTTGATGCTCTCAGACATCATCGGATGAGGTTGAATCCAACCAAATATGTCTTCGATGTAACTTCTGGGAAATTCTTAGGATATTTGGTCACCAAGCGGAATTGAAGTCAACCCAGAAAAGATCCAAGCACTTTGGACAATGAGGCATCCCACTTGCAAGAAGGAAGTTCAGAGGTTACAGGAAGAGTTGCTTCTCTAAGCTGATTTATCTCCCGCTCTGCAGAAAGATGTTTACCCTTCTTCAAGATTTTTTGCCAGACTCAAAATTTTGAGTGGATAGAGGACTGTAAAATTTCCTTTGACAAGTTGAAAGAGTACTTAGAAAATCCTCCCTTGCTCTCCAAGCCTTGCAAAGGAGAGACACTTTACTTATACTTGTCAGCCACAGATGATGCAGTTAGTTCAGTGCTAGTACCAAGAGATACCAATCATTCGTAGAAGCCGATCTACTACACTAGTAAAGTGTTGCATGAAGTAGAAGTCCGATACCCAGAGTGCAAAAGATTATCTTTTTTAGTGATGGCAGCAAAGCATCTTCGACCTTATTTCCAAGCCCATTCCATTATGGTTCTGACAGATCAGCCCTTAAAAGCCATTCTTCGTTGTCCTGACACCTCAGGAAGGATAGCTAAATGGGCTGTTAAATTAGGAGAATTTGATATTGAATACCAGCCTAAGTCAGCAATGAAAGCATAGATTTTGGCTGATTTCATAGCAGAATGTACATGGAGATCTGAAGAGGACCAGCCAATAGCCAATGTGGAAGGTACCGAAGATGATCCAGAGTTTGTATGGATGCTACATGTCGATGGTGCTTTGAATGCCAATGGTTGCGGTGCAGGTCTAATTTTGGCTGGACCAAATGGGCAAGTTATTGAATATGCTCTTCAGTTTTCTTTCAAAACTTCAAATAATTAGGTAGAGTACGAAGAACTAATTGCTAGGCTTAGAATCTCCCGAAAATTGGAGATCAAAAGGGTCAAAGTTTTTTCTGATTCACAACTGGTGGTGAATCAAGTAAAAGGTGATTTCGAAGTCCGAAATCCAAACATGATCCAATATTTAGAAAAAGTCCAAAGCCTGACATTTGGGTTGGAGCATTTTGAGATTGTTCATGTACCAAGGACAAAATTCTCGGGTAGATGCTCTTTCAAGACTTGAAACCACTGCACCAGATTCTCTTGGAAAGATATATGTGGAATATCTTGAAGATTCCAGCATATCAGAACCCACAATTAAAGTATGTCAAGTTGAGCATCAACCTTCATGGATGGACCATATTCTCAAGTTTTTAAGAGAAGTCACCTTACCTGAAGACAAGCTCGAGGCTAAATGGCTTCGGTGGATGGCCTCTCAGTATGTGATCTTGAATGAAACATTATATAAGAGGTCTTTCACGCAGCCTTTGCTAAAATGCTTAGGGCCATCCGATGCAGATTATGCACTCAAAGAAGTGCATGAAGGGATATGTGGAGATCATCTGGAGGGTAGATCTTTGGCATACAAAATAATCTATCAAGGTTATTATTAGCCAACCATTTAAAAGGATTCTGCAGAGTTTATCCAAAGATGTGATCACTATCAACGATACTCCAATGTACAAAGATGGCCTGTAAATTAGTCAACTCCATTAACAACTCCGTGACCTTTTGTACAATGGGGAATGGACATTCTTGGTATGTTTCCTCCGACTTCTGGGCAGCGAAAATTTTTCATAATGGCTATTAACTATTTCACAAAGTGGGTCGAAGCCGAAACATTGGCACAGATCACTGAAGCAAAAGTTGAAAATTTTGTGAGAAATTTTATCATCTTCCATTTGGATTTCCTTATTCCGTAATAATTGACAACGGAAGACAATTTGATAATCCAAGATTCAAAAGTTTCTGCACCCAGTATCATATTCTTCATAAGCTTACTTCGGTAGGACACCCTCAATGCAACGGAGAAGCCAAAGTAACGAACAAGACTATTCTTCATGGTCTTAAAACTAGATTGAATGATGCTAAGGGATCGTGGGCCGATGAATTCAACTCAGTTCTTTGGGCATATCGAACCACTCCAAGAATAGCTACTGGTGAATCTTCATTTCAACTATCTTATGGCACTAAAGCAGTTCTTCCTATAGAGGTCTCTTTACAATCTTTGCGGATTGATCAGTATAAAGAGTCCGAAAATTCTGAATGTCGAAGAGTTGACCTGGATTTGATACAAGGTACATGACTTGAGGTACAGTTGAAAATGGCTACATATCAGCAAAAAATTATAAGATACTACAACTCTCATGTTAATGAACGGACCTTTCATCCTGAGGATCTAGTTTTGTGAAAGTTTGAAGTATCCAAACCTACAGAACAGGGTAAACCCTCTCCTACATGGGAAGGACCATACCGACTCAAAGAGGTCATTCGACCCGGAACTTATCGGTTTGAAACTTTAGAGGGTACTCTACTGTATCGGCCTTGGAATGTACAAAACCTCTGCAAGTACTATCAATAAAGATTTTTATTCAAGATTACCAAAGGTAGATTCAACTATTCTATCTTCATCTTTTCTCTAAAAAGGCATAAGGATGATCTCCATGATCTATCCTATGAAGTACCGAGGTACGTTTAACCAGCCTATCTTAATATTCCTTTTCTTAAATGCATAAGGATGATCTCCATGATCTACCCTACGAAGTGCCGAGTTGGGCTTAACCAGTCCATCTTAATCAAAAAGGCATGAGGATGATCTCCGTGATCTACCTCACGAAGTATCGAGGTGGGCATGATCAGCCTATCTTAATTTTCTACAAGGCATGAGAATGATCTTCGTGATCTACTCTATGAAATGCCGAGGTGGGTCTGATCAGCCTATCTTAATCCTTGATCAAAGAGCATAAGGATGATCCAAGTGATCTATCCCGTAAAAATGCCAAAGGTTAATCAACCTTTCATCCATGATGAAGATGCAGGTGAACCATATGATCTATTTTATCCTAAGTCAGAAGACTTAGTGAGTTTTCAAGTCTGAAGACTTGATATTTTCATCCAAAAGATTCTTGTCTTAATTATCTGAAATTCTCTCAAGTCCTGGCTCTTATCTGGAGATTTGGTATTCTTCACAAATATATGAAATTATTCCTAAGTCCGAAGACTTAGTGTATGTTGGAGACTTGGCATCTTAATATTTCGATCATTCTTATTTTAATATTGTCATTCACTATAATCTTGGAACAGAGTTGGGAATTCTATTTCTTAAAAGATTGTGTTCTAAGTCTGAGAACTTAGTATTATAATATACTTCAGAGGTTTCAATTATGTTCTAATCCGAAGACTTTTTACTTGAGACAATTTCCACTCACACATATACATTCACAAAGAAATAGCTTATTGAAATAGATATTATTAATAAGATGTTTATATTTCAAAAAGATGGAAAAAGAAAAAAGTTACAAGTTATCCATTGTTGAAGTGTCATCGGCTTGAGTAAGATCAATTTGACTGACAACTTCTTCAGCTGTCAATGGTGCTTCAGGACCCTCTTATGATTCGGGCTCATTCGGACCTTCGGGATCGAACAGTTGAATCCCCGTAATGTCCAAATATGGGTAAAGGTTTTGCACCTCCTTCACCCCATCATTAAAGCCTCCCTTGTAACTGTGGGTCCCGGCTTCAATCATTTTGCTCTCAAAAGTTGAAGATGCCTTGTAATCTTCTACCGCCCTTTTCAACTGATTTTTAGAGACTGAATCTCTGCAGTAGCCTCTTTGATCTTCTTAGTAGCCTCTTCAGACTTCAAATGAGCTTCCTTAAGTAGAGCTTCCAAAGACCGAACTTTATTCTTTCTCTTCTTAAGTCTTGCCTCCTGTTCAAAGTTCTTTGATTGGATCTTCTCTACATCAGCTTTCAAGCTCTGAACCAAGGCATCATTTTGGGCAAGCTTCTCCTCCAAAGCTTGCCTTTGTTCCTCGGGCTTTGTCTTTTCAACCTCTGCTGCCTTCATTCTTTCCTTCATTCTTTATAATTTTTCTGAAGTCGAAGATGCTTTCTTTCAGATAGTGATGTCGCAGATCATCTACATTAACAAATAGACAGGTTAGCAATAACAAATTATGCTTTGAAAATAATCTAATATTTACCTTCAGTGCGGATGAGAACACTGAGTCAGAGACATCTTCAATGCATCGAGACTTGGTATTATCCCAATCTTTGGGTAGAAGCGTGTGCTTCAACAACTCCCTAGCCAGTTTTTGGTTCTCCAGGCCCTCTGCATCAGAAAAGATAGTGAAGTCTACATTGCAGACTCCTTCTAAAGTAGCATTCCACCTGGGATCATCTTTAAACTGATATTTTGCTCTTTCTTTTCCTTTCTCCCTCGAAGTTGCAAATAAAGACTCCCTGTCAAATGTCACGTCGCATTGATCCAGAGTCGACATCGGTCGAGGACTCTTCGGGGGGGGGGGCATTCTCGAAGATGGACCTTGGAAGGCTCAGGTGGATTTGGCGAAATGGGTGGTATCTCTTCGTCCGATGTGGGCCTTATCGGAGAAGTGCTCGAGCCCTCTTCGGCTCTTCTTTTCTTTTGGACTTTGGATGTCGCTGGGATAGTCACTGCCCTCTTCCTGGAAGCTTGTCAAATTTATCAAGTTGAGGCTTCATTAGTTCACCTGCAATCAAAAGATTTCATCATATATATATAAAAAAAAGAAAGAAAGAAGAAGGATGGAGAGAAGGAAAATCCGAAGACCACTATCTCTATACCTAATACTGGGACTTCACTGATATGGGCTTGGTGAAGGTTTTTTTCCTTCAGTAATTCTTTAAATGAAGGAATTTTTGGCTCTGACAGAATTTCGAAGTCCTTGAGATTGGCTTTCAGAACTCTTTTTCCAGCATTTGCATCCAAACGCAGAGCCTTCCAATCAACGTTGAACCCCCAATTGGTATAGTATATGAAGAAAAAGCAATGTTTCCACCCATGTATTGCACCCGGGGTCCCTTTTATTAGTCTTCGACCTGGCCGAGGACCTATAACCCACCACCCTTTACCGTGGAAATCCCTTTTCAGCATAAACAGAGAAGTAAATAGGGATGTCTTTAGCTTTATATTCCTAAGTTTGCAAAGGACTAGGAACCTACAAATGTTCCTAAAGCTATTAGGAGTTAATTAAACCGGAACTATTTGGTAAAGGTTAAAGATTTTTATGAAGAAAGGGTGAAGTAGAAGCCGAAGACCAGCCTTAAGGTGGTCTTCGTATATAGCAATTGAATGCATGGGAGGTTTATCTACCCTTTCTTCAGATTTTGGAAGAATTATTTTGAAGGTCCATGGAATGTGAAAAAGTTGCCTAACATTTTCTATCTTAGCAAGTGAAAAAGAACTAGCAACGGAATCAGGTGATCTTTCCAGGCTCCTCTTCCTACCGGAACTTCTCTCCCTACTAGTTTCACCTCCTGGCAAACCCCTACCAGTCCCACCTCCGGCAAACTCCTATTGATTTTCCTTTCCGATGGTTCCCTATTGGTTTCACCCCTCGGTGAACCTCTGCTAGAAGAAGGGTTCCTAGCGGACTCTGACATTGTAGAGAAGAAGAAAGGAGAAGGGAAGAAGGACCTCTAACCTCTAAAAAAATAAAATTGGTGGACTGTAGATGAAAATGGTGAACTGTAGAAGAAAATGGCGTACTGTGGAGCACGAATGCATGCAAAGTTCTTCTTCTGGAGTTCTCCTCTCTTTCATAGGTGAGATTACGGGGTTTCAAGGCACTTCAGAAATCTCCTTGATCATGCACCGTATCAACGGCCTCGATCATGGATATGATTTCCTAATAGTTACCCATTAATGAAGCGGTGACTGTGATCCATGTGAAATGACGTGAATGGCTACGATGGCTTCTCAACTGTGATCAATCTCCAGAGGATTGCCAGGTGTCCTGCCTTGGTAAAATAAAAATTCTTTTCTAAAGAGATTCTCAGAGTTTTCTAGATTCGAAACGTTTCTTTCAAAACGACAAATGAGACGATGACACATGTCTTCTCCACATCTCTCATGCCACCAAATAGTTATTGCGAAAGACGTGCCAGGGTTTAACACCATCATGATATGTCAGTTACCACTAAATGACAGATTTCAAATACTCCCATTTTTGAATTTAAATCATTTCAAACTTGGGAGTGGGGGGCAGTTGTTATGATATCCCGATTTTATTTAATTAATTATTAAGTCATTCTTTGAACCAATTTTAATTTTGGTTTATTGGTCAAATCAGTATACAAAGGAAAATGTCTCTTAGGCTTGATGAAGATTCTGATCTATAAAAGGATATTTTATATCTTCGGCTTCATATCTTTATCTTGGTCTGAAGACCATACCTAATATCTTTATATCTTCGGCTTCATATCTTTATCTTGGTTCGAAGACCATGCCTAATATCTACAGCTTGTATCTTTATCTTGTTCCAAAAGCCAAGCTTATTAACCTTATGTCTTCGGCTTCATACCTTTATCTTGGTCCGAAGACCATGCCTTTCAATTAGATATCTTCGGCTTTATTCCTTCAACATAATCCGAAGAGCATATTATCTCATATTCTGGATGGTAAGTATTTATCTTTCTTTATTTCCCAAAGAAACTTTTCTGAAGTGTATAACTAACATTCTCTTTAGGAGCGCTACTAAAGAGAATATTAAGCTCACTTTGGATCTATTCTAGAAAAGAAAGGCATTTTGAACATGTGGGCTTTTCCAACCCCAAAATAGTTGAAGTCTGTTTTGGTTTTTGCAACCACTCACATGGTCAAAATCCTCAGATTGGATAAGCTCCAAAACAACTGATTCTCCGACAGCCACTACTTACAGCTATGTGGAGGTTGCACTTGCCAACTCCCATAACCATAAGTAGTTAGATTGGAGCCTATAAATACTGGTAAGAGGGGACACTCGAGAGAAATTTTTGGCTCATTCAAATAATTTGAATTCTTCTCCCTTCTCTCTCTGCTTTTACACTCTCCATTTTGCTGCTGCCTGAGTTTTTCTGACTTTGGCATTGGAGTGCCCCCGCTGAAAGATTTCCAGTCAGGGGATCTGTTTTGCAGGTTTCAGTCGATAGTGATCCAGCAGAAGAACCACTCCATCCAGTTGGCAGAGATTCAGCATCAACAATGTCTATAAGTAAAGGGTGATGGTCATCATTTGGTTGTTGACTTGCAATCGAATTAATGATTTGTCACTGAGTCACCTTCTAAGATAACATGAGTAGCTTTCAAAGGTAAGACTATATACCAAATTCCTTCCCAAGCTCCTTTCAATTCAGGTCCTAGAACAAAAATATCAAAAAGTTGCACCCTGTCAACCACCAAAACCTAGGAGTTGAGTCCCCTAATCACAATCTAGCGCCTCCTTTAAAAACATAATCATTGAAATTAACCATGAGAAAACTTGAAGGTGGGAGCTCTTGGGATATGAAAATCATTCGGGGACTAGCAATTGCTGAAGTAGAGTTTCAGCGATTATATGCTACGTATGATGCTTGAATGCTTAATAGCTTTCCTCTAATACTGCTCCTATTAACATTTATCTTAGAAAATAAAGTCTCAATTGGAGAAGGATTCATAAATAAAGTAGAAGGAATATTATCTAATTATATACTCTCCTAGATTAATACAATGGAATATACATGAGAAACCATTTCTCCATATATGGGCAGCAATCACAATTAGCAGAAATATCAATCCCACTTTCATAAAACCCCTCAACAAGGAATACAGTGTCACATTAGTTTCTACCAAAAAAAAAAAAAAACACCGCTCTTGGATAGACTCCAAGCTTTCATGTTCAAGCACTAACCATTTTTCTATGTGCATGGGACACTCTTTAGTTGCTATGCCCTTGGAAAGTCAACTTACTGAACATCAAATTACAACTGAGAATGCTACGGGGAGTTGGTTACATGCACATGAAAACTTTATTTCATCGTGTGACAAGCAAGAGCTGCTATCATTATTATGAATTTATATGATGTATGAGATGATGGTTGATTGTTGAGTTGTTAACTCAGCTATTTTTTGAGAAATTAAACATCATCCAACTCAGCTATTTTTTGAGAAATAAACATCATCCAAAGGAGTTGGAGGCATGCTAGATCGAGTGGATAAATTAACAAATTTGATTAAGTCAAGAGATAGGACTTGTCATTCCTTGATAAGAGGACTTTCACAATTTTCAGGAGAGTAATAATTCATAGGTAAGTCAAACAAAGTGATGATATTCATTTCATGAGGATACTTAAAGTGCAAGCTACTAGCTAGGGGTAAGAGAATTCATCATAAAAATAGAGTAACACTACAGTAAAATGGGGAAAAGCCGACCATTTTCTTCCGACGCTTTTGTGAAGCATCGGGAAGAATCTGCAACCCGCTGATGCTTTTAAAAAGCATCAGCATCCTCCGAAACCCGCTGACGCTTTAAGCATCGCCAAGTACCAGATGTTTACCGACACTTAAAAGCATCGTTAAATTTTGTCTGCCGATGCTTTTAAGCATCGCCAAGTACCAGACCTTTACCGACACTTTTAAGCATCGGCAGATTTTCCAAATCCCTTTTTCCCCCACCCGGGCCCTAGATCCCGCCTGAACCGCCAACCTCGTTGTCGTAGTCCTCCTCCTCCTCCCCCCGCCCACCCCCTGCTCGAGCCCTAGATCCCGCCTGAGCCACCGAACCTCGTCCTCCCTCCTTCGCTCGATCCGCCGACGCAGCACCTCCTCCTCCTCCTCTTCCTCCTCGCGCGTCAGCCACCTTGATCCCTCTCCATTCTTTAGATCCGATCCATGAGTTTGTATTTATTTTATATTTTTTATTTTTTTATTTTTTGCCTATTATTACTTGTTTTGTTTTATTTTTGTTTGTAATAATATAAGAATGCTATGGATGGAATGTTTTGCTATCTAATGCTATGGTTTGCTATATTCTGTGCAACCTACTTACTTGTTCTTTCTATTGTAAATGTCTTATGAATTCTAATGGCCTAATTTCTCTATAGGATATGTATAGTTTTATCTTTCTATTAACTCTCAGGATATTGTAAACCTTTAATTTTGTTAATTTATGGAGCGGAGGCTCCTCTTTTTCTATAAAAAAATAATAAGAGGTGACATATTAGGAGAGAATACAACAATTACCAAGCATTGGCAACCGTGGGTTCCATATATTTCTCATTTGGTAACTGTTTCGATGTAAATGAACCAAGCTAGATTATTAGCTCTTAACCTATCTTGAGTTTAAATTTGGCTAATGGATTTGCATCTTAAGCCTCCAATTTGGCTTGATTGAATAATTTCTAGCTCCAATTTGATTGAACCATTATTGATTAATTTATTTTATCTCGAATTTGCCTTGGTCAAATGCAATTCATATTTTAGAACTTTTAAATTTTTCTGAGCGAACGGAACTTCTACAAAATCACTTATATGATAGAACATTGTATCTCACTTAATTTATAATCTTATGTTTTTTTTTTTTTTTTGCCAACTAAAATTGAATGACGATTTACATCCATAGTTTAATATGACAAGATATTGGAAAATGAGCAATATATAGGATGCTAGCTCAAGTATGGTTTCAACATATTATTAATCAAGCTCAAATTAATAATAACAAAAGCCAAAATTATCGAGCTAAAAAGGATTTGAACCCAAGCTGAACTAACTTGCTTTAGTTTGGCTTGGCTTGTTACATGGCTATTTCATGGATTGCAACAGGTATAGGAGGGGAGAAATTAGTAGATGAACCAAGTCTAATGCAGATCTAAAATGAAATTATTCTAAATGGATTCAATGCACTCTGGGATGAAATTATAATAGATATTCGTTGCATTCTAAATCTACGATCCGCCAAATTAATAATTTCTCATAGGATAAGCACCTAAATGCTGTTGAACTAAAATAGAGAACCAGGAACATGGATTCATATCAAAAGAGATCTCAAATATGGCAGGTTGTCTATGCTTAATGAACTTCGACAACAATACCTAGGAGGTTAGAACATGGCAAATCGGCACATAATTTGTAAACCAAAAAAAAAAAAAAATGTAGATGGCAAGGAGTCATTAATATCACAATATTCAATCAAGTGCTATTATCAAAATAATAGTGGAACCATTTCATTAATGGAAATATACCTAAGATATTCTTAATAAATTACTGCTATTATAATGGAAAACTTCCTTGGGCTACACCTAAGCTTACAATCTATTCAATATCCTACTTTTGGAATGATGTTTCTAAGCTCTGATCACTACTCTTCCTATCAAGAAGTAGGTTTGATGCAGTAGATAGCAACATTGTGTAGTTTTGGGATGGATGTTTGATAGGCTAAAAGAGACTATAAGCAACATATTCCAACAACTTGTGTGCAATGTCCCTGAACCCAGTTGCATTGATAGAAAGCTTGTTGGTTAAAAATTCTATTAATATTACGTAGTAGATGGGCCCTCCAATCCATGCTATGCATCACCTCTTGGACTCTTCCCATTTCAAAGAACATGAAGGTTTTTATTATTTATTGTTCTTTTCCTTGGTAGATGATTTCTATTTTTTTATAAATTTCTTAGTATTTTTCTGTATCTCATTATTGCAAATCTTCTATTTCAATACCATCTGTATCTTGTTACGATCAATTATGATTTTTAAAATATTTTTAAAAAACTTGCATTGCATAGAAACATAGATCCGTCAATTTATTAAAGTACATATTCTACAGCATCCATGCAATTATTTTATTTTGTATAGATGGAGAGAGAAATGTACAGTGGTCAATTGATTGTCTAGTTTGGATAGTTTGAGAATTGTAAATAATTTTATAGGTGCTTATAGTAATCAAATGGTATGGATAGAGTTCCAGATATATTTCAGATAGCATTTCCTTTTAGTTCTCATCATACATATTTATTTGTATGGGGAGAACTAAGAAAAAATACTGCTGAAATTTTTCTGAAACTTCTATTGCATATCCTTTGGTTACTGTAAATGACCTATATAATTAATGCAATTCTTGAATGGGATAGGACCTCTTTACCTATTAGTTGGTAATAGGGTGCATTTAATAATACTGTAATTGATTTATTAATAAACTTATTTTAAATTTATTCTGTTCTTATAAATATTTATATTTCAGTTAGTTTTATCTTACAATGGATAAGAGTTGGATAACTAAATTGAGGAATAGCAAAGAATATCTGGATGGAGTACAGAATTTCATTAAATTTGGTATGGAGAGAAGTAGTATTATGAGAAGATTTTATGTCCATGCCGAAAATGTGTAAGTTCCAGTTCTCTATATCCAAATATTGTTGAAGAACATTTGGTATGGAATGATTTTTTAAGAGGTTATACAGAGTAGTTTTTTCATGGGGAGTCAAGGTTAAAATCTACATGTAACAAACCTCTAACATGAACATATACCTGATTTTGGATCCAATAACCAACAGAAAAATCTTATAAGAGATGATGATATCAGGGGTTTGCTTAGAGATACTTTTGAATATGGTGCTCAACATCCTAGAAATTGCAGTGGAGGACAAGTAGTAGCTGGGTTACCTGAGGATCCTATATTTATTGAATCTATACATGATGGAGAGCCGATACCCCTAACTAATGTTGGAACAGATCGTTATCAGGATCTCATAAGAAATGCAGATCAAGAATTATATGCCGGTTGCAAGAACTTTTCAAAAATTTATTTTCTTGTATATTTGTTTCATATAAAATACTTGAATAGATGATCTGGCAAGAGTTTTACTATGTAGCTCAAGTTGTTAAAGGATGCATTTCTTGAAGGTACTAGTTTACCAACATCTTGTTATAAGCAAAAAACTAGTAAAGGAATTGGTCTTGGATACGAAAAGATTCATAGCTGTCCAAATGATTGTATATTATATCGGGGAGAACAAGCTGATCAAGAGTCGTGCCATATATATGGATGTTCACGATAGATGAAGCAAATAAAAAATAAGAGTGAGGGATTAGATGAATTGGATGCAACACATATAAATAAAAGACGGCGAAGGTATTGCACTATTTTTCTCTTGTACCTAGATTGAAAAGGATCTATGCATCATCAAAGATAGCTTCGTCAATGAGATGGCATGATGAAAGCTGTACAAAAGATGGAATGCTGAGACACTCAGGGGATAGTTTAGCATGGAAAGCATTTGATAACAGACATCCTGATTTTGCATCTGATGCTCATAATGTCAAGCTGGGTTTAGCCAGTGATGGGATCAATCTATTTTGGACCTTAAGTTCTGTCTATAGCACCTGGCCAGTTGTTTTGATTTCTTATAATTTGCCACCATGGATATGCATGAAACAATCTTCACTTATTTTATCAATGGTCATTCCAGGTGATAAGGATCCAGGCAATGATATTGATGTTTCTTACAACCTTTAATAGATGAATTGAAACAACTATGGGAGGGTATCAATGGAATTGATACTTCAAATGGCCAAACATTCAATCTGCGGGCAGCTCTATTATGGACTGTTAACGATTTTCCTGCATATGCTAATTTATCTGGCTGGAGCACTAAGGGACGAGTTGCATGTCCTTATGGTGAATCAACCTATTCAATTGGTTAAAACATGGAGGAAAGTTTTGTTATATGGAACATCATCGATGGTTGGAGGCAAATCATTTATTCAATTTCAGAAGGATTTATTTGATTGTACTATAAAGTTGGGATCTGCTCTAATTCTACCTTCTGGTTCTGATATTCGTAAACAAATGCTTGGTATCAGACACAGTTATGGCAAGATGACAAAGTCCTCTAAAAAGTGAGGAAGAGATGATGTCGAGACTTCAGTACAAGAAGAAGTATCGGAGGAAGTCAATACTTGCACCTTAGATACAGCAGTATTCGAGATTCGGATAATTTCTTTAAAGTTGAAAATGATGATGATACAATCACAGCATCTACCCATCAGCATACTAAACAATTATGGAAGAAAAGAAGCATATTCTTTGACTTACCTTATTGGGAGCATAATATACTCCAGCATAATCTTGATGTTATGCATATAGAAAAAAAATGTTTGTGATAATTTGATTAGAACAATATTAAATCTTGATGGAAAGACTAAAGATAACATGTAGGCGCATCTTGATTAAAAGAAATGGGCATCCGACATAAACTTCATCCACAAGTGCTTGCAAATGATAGAACTTGTATCCCTCATATATTATACAATGTCTAGTCAAGAAAAGATCTCTTCCTGGCAGTTTTAAAGAATATCAAGGTTCCTGATGGATATGCATCAAATATTTCATGATGTGTGAATCTGAAAGAGTGAAAAATTTCAAATCTTAAAGTCATGATGGACATATACTAATGCAAGATATTCTTCAATTGGCTTTAAGGTCGTCAATGCCAAAACAAGTTATTACAGTTGTTTTTCAGTTATCATCATTCTTCAAGGCATTATGTTCTAAGGTTCTTGATCCTCAGGAGCTTGATCAATTGCAGTCTCAAGTCATACTTACGTTATGTTAGATGAAAAAGATTTTTCCTCCTGGATTTTTTATGATTATGGTTCATCTACTCATTCACCTAGCTCAGAAGCTAAACTTGGTGGACAGGTACAATACAGATGGATGTATCCTATCGAGAGGTAATGCTATAAAACTAAAATTTCATAATTTAGATATCTTTTTCATTATTTAATTTGATATAAATATCATACTTTTTGAAGGTATCATGTATATTTGAAGGATTATATATGAACAAGCCTATCCTGAGGGCTCAATAGTAGAGGGATATATTGCTGAAGAGTGTTTAACATTTTGTTCAAGATATCTCAAAAGTGTAGAGACTGTATTCAATTGACTTCAACGTCATGGTGATACTATGAAGATATAGATCTATACAAATTTACATCATCCAGAAGATTATAGGAAAAGCTGAAAGTATTTTTCTTGACCATAAATCCTTGTCACAAGCACACCATTATGTATTGCTACATAGTGACATAATATCTTACTATCGTAGGTTAGTCTATCTACACATGGATAATACTAAATATTAGATTTTTATTATCAAACTTATATTTGATTGTCATGCAGTGAATTTTTAGCTATGCAACGACAAGCTAATCATTCCACTCGTCCTAATTTAAGGATTGAACAAAGATGGTTGGTTGAGTTATTCTCTAATTGGCTTGCCAATCAGGTTAGTATATAAAAGTAGTATAATAATTTACATACATTTAACATCGAATAAGTGATCGATAATTGATATTATCCTTTCTAGGTACCGGTACTGATGGAGAAAAATAGTTCTGCAGAACTAATAGCACTTGCCAGAGGTCCAAATTATATTATGAACAAATATAATGGTTTTATTATAAATAGCTTTAAATTTCATACCAAGGAGCGCGAGAAACTTAGAAAAACTTAGAATAGTGGTGTTATGGTAGAAGCAGATAGAAAATCTTATTATGGTATACATAAAGATATTTTGGAGTTGGATTATTATGAAAATTTTAAAGTTGTATTATTTCTATGCGATTGGGTAGATATAAATACACCGAAAGGTTTGAAAAAGGACTCAAACGGATTCATACTTGTTAATTTTTCAAGATTGATATATACGGGTGTGTTATTGAAGGATGATCCATATATTTTTTTCATCTCAAGCTCGATAAGTTTTTTATATACAAGAATTGAAAGATAAAGAATGGGCTACTGTTATTAAGACAAAACCCAGAGACTAGTATGACATGAAAAAAGGGTGGAAGAAGAAGATGATGATAATTACACTCAGTGCATGCCTTATAATATTATGCCAAATGATAATATAAATGATACAACCATTTGGTTAGGTTGGATTCTGAAGAAGGTACAACTAGTTGATTATGATAAATAAGTAGTTATAAGATGGTTTATATTTTGCATGAATGATTATGTTATATTTTAAAATGTAATTCATTTCTGTTATAATTTGATTATAATGTTGACTGACTTATTTTTAAATAATGCATGTTAGGTATACCATGCCTCGAATGAAGTGATTATTAGATGTACAATTTCAGTTTCTCAGACCGAGGCTGGTACTTCTTCAGAACAGTAGCCCGAGGGCAGTCGATCATCCTCACATCGATTTGATGCCAATCCCTCTATTTTTGCACATCCGACCGATGCTACTACCTCTCCACCTCAGGATGATGCCATTCGCTCCGAGTCCGCACATCACGATCCTCCTATGGATCATCCTGATGACGAGCTTATCATCGATGATATAGATATAGGATAATTTAATAATTTCATCCCATTTAATTCATACATATGCAATAGTTTTGATATATAATTTTTTATATTTATTTATAGATGGATCCGGGAGACTCAAGTGAAGGCGAGGACCCACACTAGTCCGTGATGTATAGCAGTTACCTGAGGACGAGAGGATAGTCATAGAGTGCAACAAGCTAGGGTAGCCTATTAAGAAAGCTGCTAGCTTGTTGACTAGCTTTCTGGGGACAGTAGCACGTCGGGGTCAGCTATGTCCCATGAATTATTCGAAGTGGAACGATATGCTTCTTGCATATAAAGTAGAGATGCTTCGAGTTGTACATGTAAAAAATTGACATATTATTTTATATCTTAGGTTTTCAATAATTGAATGCTTATTTCATTTATACTTATTTATTATTTATTTAAATTGTAGAGCAAGTTCGTTCTCCCTTCAGATTCTTCTGATTTTGTGCTTAAGTCTCTCAATCGCAAGTGAAAAGAATATAAGGCAAAGTTGAGGGAAGACTACAAGCGAGAGGGTAGGACAGAGGAGCAAGTTGCAGCTACCTGTCCTCCTGATGTTCACCCTCATTAGTGGAGGGAGCTGGTGCACTATTGGTTCTTCGAGAGGGTACATGTTGTGTAGCATCATCAAACACTTAGATATTTATTAATTTTCACTCGTCATAATTATATTTATACAATATATAACATAGTTTTATTTTATTTTGTAGACATATTATGCCATTGGTAGAGCTGCACGAGCAGATCAGTCTGTTCCTCATACAGCGGGGTCCAAGAGTTATGCACGGCTCAGGCATGAGTTAATATGTTTTTCATCCTATAATACTTTTAGTACACTTTTAGTTTTTACATCACGTATCATCATGTATCATGCATGTGCCATGTATCATGGTATGGGGGTATAAGAGTGTTATTTTGGATTTTTTTGTAATATTATTCTTTATATAGGCTGATCAGTAGGGGAGGGAGCCTAGTGATGTAGAGTTCCATCGGATGACTCACGTTCACCAGGATGGTAATTTTGTTCGGGAGGAGTCCAGAGATTATTAAATTTTTTTATTTATATTATATCATGATTTATATTTTTATTTTTATTAAGTATTGATATATGTGTTTTTTATAAAACATAGGATAGGGTTACCTCTATGATCTCCGAGCATGCTGGCAATGGTACATCATCTACTTAGAGCAGTCACATCGAGGTCGAGGTATTCTTAGAGTTAATAGGACCAGAGCATCCTAGACGAGTGAAGGGTTATGGGATTGGAGTTATCCCTACTCAGTTATCTGAGATGAGTAGATATACTCGGGATGCTAAAGAGAGTCATGATCAGTCACATGTTCGTCGACTCCAGGAGAAGATAGCAGAGCTCCGACAGACACGTGATGCAGATAGAGCAAAGATGCAGACCATTAGGTCTCAGGTAGAGCATGTTACATCTGTGCTGCATATATTCATGTCATCTCAGGTAAGTAATTATTATTAATTTTGTATGTATCTAATAATTTAGAATATATATAATGTATGTATCATAATTATATATATATCTTGTAGGTTCTTGGTGCATCTGTGAGTCACAGACCTGACGACAACTAGCCTCCGTGGATCAGTGATGCCAGCTATTTTTTTTATTATTTGTATGTCTTTTTGTTCATTTGAACTTGGATTGATACTTTTATGTATATATAAAGAACTTTATAATTGGTTTGTATTTGTGTATGTTGGGTGTGATACAGGCCTTTGAATGTTTTCATTTGTTTGTGTATATGGATGTGATACAGGTTTGAATATTTCATTTGATAATGTATACAGGTTGTATGTATTCATGTATAGGTATAGCTATTTATTTTTTAAAAAAAAATAAATAAATCTACCGACACTTTAAAGCATCGCTAGGTTTGGACTTGGCGATGCTTTAAAGCATCGCTAAATGCTGATGCTTAAAAGCATCGAGAAATCCTAATTTAGCAATGCTTTAAAGCGTCGGCAAATGCCGATGCTTTTAAAAAGCGTCGGCAGGTGGTGTCCCACGCTTACATAGGCGATGCTTTTATGATGCTTAAGAAATGTCGGGAGGTTTCTTAGCGATGCTTAAAAGTATCGAGAAAGGTAAAAAAAAATGTCTCTAAAGGCCTATATCACTATAGTGTAAGTGGTCTCCTTTAATTGTAGTTATGACTTGAGCACTCCCATGATAGTAAAATTGTATTTATCACTAACTCGGGCATAGGAATTTTGTCTGGTCTATTGATCTCTGGTGAGCAAGTTGAACCTCTAATTTGGTGCGGGCACCAGACTCAGAAGAAGACTTTAGAGCTCCATCTGGATCTCTGATTAACCTTGCCTGAAGAATTAGGGTTTTGGCTTGTAATAAGGGTTGACTTGATCAACTCAATTTTAGTTTGAGTCTGTATTACCTGCATTTTTTTTGTTGAGTCATGTTGACTCAGTAGTGGATTAGGGCTTCAACCTGGGGTGTTACATTTTCTTCTGAGGCCAAGCAAGGTGGCGCCACACTCCCAGCCATACGCCTGAGTCCAGGGGGTGCCACATCTCCATCCAGCAGGCTTTGGTCCCCACACCACAGATAGCAGCTCCCCTCTTTCATGCGCCAATTGAGGAGAAATCCACCAAGGGTCCACAAATCAAGGGGGCGGCCCAAGACTTTCCAAAAGAACCAAACTATGAAAGGGAAGAAATTCTCTTGGAGAGAAATCAAGGAGGCTCCCATACCTGCCATAAATAATCAAAACAAAGTTAGAAGAAGCCATAACTTGGGAGAAAGAAAAAGGAGGTATCCAAAAAGGGTTGAGCCATGGAAGGAAGGAGATTTCTCTTGAAAAGCAAGGTTAGGAGGCGCCCTAATATTCCAACTAAAGCTAGATATAAAGGCAACAAATTTTCTCTTGGAGGGCAAGGTTAAGAGGCACCCAAACACTTCCAGATAAGGCCAAGCATAGAAGGAAAAAAATATTTTCTTGGAGGTCAAGACAAGGAGGCGCACCACTTTCCTTTTTGAAGCTTCAATCAGCTTTGGAATTAATTGGCCGGCCATATGAGTAGGGATTGATATCCTATTTGTAGATCCTCCTTTAGTCCCACATGGAAGATGTAAAACCCTACTCCTTGTAAAGTCCTATAATTAAACCCCTCTTGTAAGTTTAAGAAATCAGATGAATGAAACCTAATTTTTTTGTGAGCAAACTTTGTGTTTTCTCTCTTCCGCACTTGCATCCAGGTGTTGAGCTCCATGAGGGAGTAAATCGGGTTCCCCAGGAACCTGAGGAGGTGTGAGATCTCCAAAACCCAAACCCTAGGTTAGCCACTCCACTCCCAAACCCTAGCCGCCATCACCCTTCTCTTTCACCAAGCCCTAGTCTATTCCACTTCTCACGGCCACCCTCTCCAAGTCCGGCCGGCCACCAGCATCCAGCTCCAGTCCAGATACTTCAGATCTACAGCAATTCTAAGAGGAATCAGATCGGCCTCCAGAGAATCCTGATTTCAGCAACTTCAGCTTTCAAGTTCTTCAACCTGGTAAATCTTTCTTGAGTATCTGAATTCCATCACGTTCTCTTCTTTCCCAGATCTTGAGTCCGGGAGAAGCCGACCAACCACAAGACCAGTATTGAGGATCCATTGCGAAGATAGCCGACTCGAGGATCCCATAATCTGCTCGAGAGAGTTCTTCCACCGAAATCCTGAGAAGATCACTGTCTGGTTAGTAAACCATTTCCTCTCTATTTCTGCTCTGTTGAAAGTTCAAGAGCGAAACCCTAGGTCTGGGAGTTTCTCAACCCCCAGCGATCCGTTACTTCGGAACTACTCTGATAATTTAGTTTCATCTAAATTATGCTTCAATCCTTACCTAGTTCCTTCACTTAGTTTAAATTACTTGAGTCGAAGCCAAGTTCTGAAAAACATATATAAAAATAATAATAATAATAATAATTATCTTAATTTTACTTCTGCACACTTCTTGTTCTTTGTTTTGCTCATTTTTGGTATCAGAGCCTGTCTAGGGTTTTTGTTTTGATTGCTGTTTGAGTCTCTCTCTTTTACTTTGTCTGCTCGAAGTAGACTCCCCAGGACATTCGGTCCTAGGAACGAAGCGAGGTGCAAACCTCCTCTTCCCATTCCACGGGGTGTTCCTAGGGCGTGTAGGGATTCGTTGGGTTTATAACTTCGTAGCAGGATTGTAAACGGGGAAGTACTCTTTTCAGCCCGTAATTGCCCTGTTGCAGGAATTATTTCTCACTACAGGTAACTCTAAATTCAATTTTTTTGTTTTCCTGAAACCATATAATTGAAACAATTTTGTATAATTTCCTGTGATTATTGGTTTCCAGGGATTTCTGAGAAATTAAATTACTGCCAAACTCTTTTTTAGTTTCTGCAATCCAATTATTTTTGAGTGTCTCTCTTAATTCATCTTAAGGCATTGAGCATCTATAGAAAGGGGAGGAGTTGAGAACCTCTCCTTAGCCAAAACCACCACCCACTCATTCGAACTAAGCCTTTAATCTAAAAATGATTAGACCTAATTTGCCCTAGTGGGCTAGGGACATCAACAAGTCGGGTCAAGGCTAGTGTTGAGTCAGTTTGTCTGGTTACTCGTGTGTGCTTTGTACTCAGGTTAGAATGATGGTTCAGGGATTCATCCCGAAGGGCTTGTGTGCTGGTCCGCCTACCTGGCCAATCTTGATTGGTGTCTAGGATGGCATTCATGGACCAACACTCCCCTACACCTGCCTGGCTGAGTCCTGAGTTACTACAGACAGCTTGCCACTCTGTGGGCATCTAGTTTGGGCTCTAGGTCTAGTTAGCCCGTAGTCGTTCAGTTGAGTCTCATTTGGTGTGTTGTTTGCATCATGTCTACCAGAATGGAGTGCCCTACCAACCTGGTCAAACCCAACCTGATTTAGAGGCCATGGTTAGAGCTCTTACTGAAAGTAGTATGAACAATTGAGCCAGGATTTGACTGCTACTGTACCCAGTGTAAAGAACAGGTCCCTGAAAATTTTTCCCAGTTTAGGGATCGAGTCCAAGTACTTTAGAAATGTAGGCATCAAAATTGGACCCCTGATCCAAAATTAATAGGCCCAACCTCACTATGCCAGGAACCTAGGAGGACCTATACCGTGATACCGAGCATAACCTTAGGAAGCCTAACCATGATATCTATAGTGTGGATCATGTCTATGAGAGGTCCTTACAAATATTCTAGACAGTCACTAAACAACCCAAGTTCTAGATCAACCATTTAGATCCACACCCATGCCCAAGTAAGGTCTCTACTAGCTTGAAACCCAGTGTGGACCCAGGTTCCTATATCTCAAGAATGTTGTCTTTTGTAGAGAAAGAGGCCATAAATTAGTCAGTGCCATGCATAGGACTGGCTTGTGCCTAGCTAAGTGGTAAGAATCCTAAGGATGACATTAATGAGGGAGAACCAAGCCTACCAATGAGGAAGAAGGTTAGGTATGACAAGCCTAGAATTAGTTGACCCAATTACCACTGACCCGAAACCCATTGAAGATGGCATCGAGGAAGTATATGATGCTGGCTTGAGTCTAGTTGATGAATATGAGGGGGAAGAACTTGAAGAATGTGACATTGATACTATTGGTTCCTTACCTGAGGAGACCTTGGAAAACAACCAACTGGTAGGACCTAGTTCAGAAATTCAAGAGATTTGTGAGAACCAGGTTCCTTTAGTCAAATACCCCCAGGAAGAACTCATAGTGTTAGCCCGAGCTATTAGTTCGTACCCTCTAATGACAGTCATTCCCCAAGTACCAATTGAAGGTCTTTGCACTGAACTGTTTAAGTTTGCCCACCCTATGGTAGATCCTCTCCTTAGGATGACTGAATCAAGCCTCTTACAATTGGACCTTGTCCCATGCCCAGCCACTAAGGTCTCTCCCATAATCTTAGTTGAACATCCTTGTCTTGAGCGGATTGATTCACCTAGTCCTGTAGAAGTCCTCCTTATGGCCCCAGACCCCTTCCTTTGCATGACTGACCTACCCTTCTATAGAGTATACCTTTCCACACCCATATGTCAAATTTCAAGTTTTGAGGTCATCATCCATAGGCCCTTCCATGAATCATTCTTTAATCTAGTTCTTGAGAAAATGGATCATTATTTGCTTAGAGAACAAACTTTAGCTGTTGCAATCACATGTCCTAGGCTACTTCCCGAACCATCTCTTGATCCATTCCTGGGAGTAGCAAACTTTTCTTTTCGTAAGGATGACCAGTTGACACTCATAGATCACCATTCAAACCTTCAGGTCACTATCTTTAGTCAACAGGTAATTCGAGACTCCACCTCATATTTCCTCCCTTTCTCTAGGACTTCCAATGCTTCTTACACCATCCAAGTATACTTTGTCGAAGTCTTTAGAGTGAACCACGTGTCAGAACCTATTAGGTTTGCCACCTACTTCTGGAAGACCTTATGGCACCTACTAGGCACCCATGATAAGTTTTCATGCTCTGCATGCCATCCTCCGACCCAAGGTCAAACCTAGAGAGCCATAGTTTGTTAGGTTTAGACCTAGGGTTCCTTTGGAATAAAATCCATTCTTTAGGAATGCGTCGTCAGTCTAGTTTAGTTTTCTTGACCCTTTACTAGGCTTTGGCTCAGATTTTGATTTGATTGAGAGCACCAGGAATTGGGAATTGTATTTTGTCCAGGACTGAAATTGCATTCAATGTTTCGATCAATAGGTCTATAGGCTAGAGTCCCTTTGAAATTGTGCATGGTTACAAACCTCACACACCTCTTGACCTAACTCTTTACCAGTCCACACATGAGTCTCCGAGTCTACCGAAGTTTTTGCACAGCATATAAAAGACTTGCATAAAGAAATTCATGCCAAAATAAATCTAAGTAATGAAACTTATAAGAAGTTGGCTGATTCTCAAAGGCGAGTCAAAACTTTTGATGAGGGAGACTATGTAATGATTAGGTTAAGGCCTGAACGGTTTCCTCCTGGAACCGTTAGAAAGTTACATGCTAGGGGAGCTGGACCTTTTAGAGTGGTAAAGAGAGTAGGATCCAATGCCTATGTGCTCGAGTTACCTCCAGAACTAGGCATTAGCTCCACTTTCAATATTACAGACCTAGTAGAGTATAGGGAGCCAGCTGTGATTCCCGGTGAGGCTTTTGAACCTAATCCTGCTCTTGAGAGTGAACCTGACCCTGTGTGTCCACCAACAAACTGGCCTGTGAGGAAAGAGCAGATTGAAAAGATCCTGGATGATCAGGTTATCTCTACTTGTAATCGAGGATACCAAAGATACCTGGTCCACTGGCTAGGAAGGCCAGATTCTGATGACTCTTGGATCTCCCGAGAAGAATTACAAGAGTTGGACCCAGACCTCTTGGAGATATACCAGAGCCAACTTGGTCCATACTCGACAGGGTCGAGTTCCTCCCATCCTGGGAGAATTGGTGTGGGCACCAGACTCAGAAGAAGACTTCAGAGCTCCATCTGGATCTCTGATTAACCATGCCCGAAGAATTAGGGTTTTTGGCTTGTAATAAGGGTTGACTTGATCAACTCAATTTTAGTTTGAGTCTGTATTACCTGCATTTTTATTTTGTTGAGTCATGTTGACTCAGTAGTGGATTAGGGCTTCAACCTGGGGTGTTACATTTTCTCCTGAGGCCAAGCAAGTGGGCGCCACACTCCCAGCCATACGCTTGAGTCCAGGGGGTGCCACATCTCCATCCAGCAGGCTTTGGTCCCCACACCACAGATAGCAGCTCCCCTCTTTCATGCGCCAATTGAGGAGAAATCCACCAAGGGTCCACAAATCAAGGGGGCGGCCCAAGACTTCCCAAAATAACCAAACTATGAAAGGGAAGAAATTCTCTAGGAGAGAAATTCAAGGAGGCTCCCATTACCTGCCATAAATAATCAAAACAAAGTTAGAAGAAGCCATAACTTGGGGAGAAAGAAAAGGAGGTATCCAAAAAGGGTTGAGCCATGGAAGGAAGGAGATTTCTCTTGAAAAGCAAGGTTAGGAGGCGCCCTAATTATTCCAACTAAAGCTAGATATAAAAGGCAACAAATTTTCTCTTGGAGGGCAAGGTTAAGAGGCACCCAAACACTTCCAGATAAGGCCAAGCATAGAAGGAAAAAAATATTTTCTTAGAGGTCAAGACAAGGAGGCGCCACCCACTTTCCTTTTTGAAGCTTCAATCAGCTTTGGAATTAATTGGCCGGCCATATGAGTAGGGATTGATATCCTAATTTGTAGATCCCCTCCTTTAGTCCCACATAGGAAGATGTAAAACCCTACTCTCTTGTAAAGTCCTATAAATTAAACCCCTCTTGTAAGTTTAAAGAAATCAGATGAATGAAACCTAATTTTTTTTGTGAGCAAACTTTGTGTTTTCTCTCTTCCGCACTTGCATCCAGGTGTTGAGCTCCGTGAGGGAGTAAATCCGGGTTCCCCAGGAACCTTGAGAAGGTGTGAGATCTCCAAAACCCAAACCCTAGGTTAGCCACTCCACTCCCAAACCCTAGCCACCATCACCCTTCTCTTTCCACCAAGCCCTAGTCTATTCCACTTCTCACGGCCACCCTCTCCAAATCCAGGCCGGCCACCAGCATCCAGCTCCAGTCCAGATACTTCAGATCTACAGCAATTCTAAGAGGAAGTCAGATCGGCCTCCAGGAGAATCCTGATTTCAGCAACTTCAGCTTTCAAGTTCTTCAACCTGGTAAATCTTTTCTTGAGTATCTGAATTCCATCACTTGTTCCTCTTCTTTCCCAGATCTTGAGTCCGGGAGAAGCCGACCAAACCACAAGACCAGTATTGGAGGATCCATTGCAAAGATAGCCGACTCCGAGGATCCCATAATCTGCTCGAGAGAGTTCTTCCACCGAAATCCTGAGAAGATCACTGTCTGGTTAGTAAACCATCTCTCCTCTCTATTTCTGCTCTGTTGAAAGTTCAGAGCGAAACCCTAGGTCTGGGAGTTTCTCAATCCCCAGCGATCCATTACTTCTGAACTACTCTGATAATTTAGTTTCATCTAAATTATGCTTTCAATCCTTACCTAGTTTCCTTCTACTTAGTTTAACTTTACTTTGAGTCGAAGCCAAGTTCTGAAACATATATAAAAAATAATAATAATAATAATAATTAATCTTAATTTTACTTCCGTATACACTTCTTTGTTCTTTGTTTTGCATCATTTTTGGTATCAGAGCCCTGTCTAGGGTTTTTGTTTTGATTGCTTGTTTGAGTCTCTCTCTTTTACTTTGTCTGCTCGAAGTAGACTCCCCAGGACGTTCGGTCCTAGGAACGAAGCGAGGTGCAAACCTCCTCTTCCCATTCCATGGGGTGTTCCTAGGGCGTGTAGGGGATTCGTTGGGTTATAACTTCGTAGCAGGAATTGTAAACGGGGAAGTACTCTATTTTCAGCCCGTAATTGCCCTGTTGCAGGAATTATTTCTCACTGCAGGTAACTCTAAATTCAATTATTTTTGTTTTCCTGAAACCATATAATTGAAACAATTTTGTGTAATTTTCCTGTGATTTATTGGTTTCCGTGGGATTTCTGAGAATTAAATTACTGCAACTCTGTTTTTATGTTCTGCAATCCAATTATTTTTGAGTGTTCATCTCTTAATTCATCTTAAGGGCATTTGAGCATCTAAGATAAGGGGAGGAGTTGATAACCTCTCCTTAGCCCAAAACTACCACCCACTCATTCGAACTTAAGCCTTTAATCTAAAAATTGATTAGACCTAATTTGCCCTAGTGGGCTAGGGACATCAACAAGTCGGGTCAAGGCTAGTGTTGAGTCAGTTTGTCTGGTTACTCTGTGTGTGCTTTGTACTCAGTGTCTAGAACGATGGTTCAGGGATTCCATCCCGAAGGGCTTGTGTGCTGGTCCGCCTACCTGGCCAATCTCTGATTGGTGTCTAGGATGGGCATTCAGGGACCTAACACTCCCCTTACACCTGCCTGGCTGAGTCCTGAGTTACTACAGACTAGCTTGCCACTCTGATTGGGCATCTAGTTTGGGCTCTAGGTCTAGTTAGCCCGTAGTCGTTCAGTTGAGTCTCATTTTGTGTGTTTGTTTGCATCATGTCTACCCAGAATGGAGTGCCCTACCAACCTGGTCAAACCCAACCTGATTTAGAGGCCATGGTTAGAGCTCTTACTGAAAGTATGAACAAATTGAGCCAGGATTTGACTACTACTGTTACCCAGTGTAAAGAACAGGTCCATGAAAATTTTTCCCAGTTTAGGGATCGAGTCCAAGTACTTGAGAAACGTAGGCATCAAAATTGGACCCCTGATCCAAAATTTAATAGGCCCCAACCTCACCTATGCCAGGAACCTAGGAGGACCTTATACCGTGATACCGAGCATAACCTTAGGAAGCCTAACCATGATATCTATAGTGTGGATCATGTCTATGAGAGGTCCTTACAATATTCTAGACCAGTCACTCAACAACCCAAGTCTTCTAGATCAAACCATTTAGATCCACACCCATGCCCAAGTAAGGTCTCTACTAGCTTGAAACCCAGTGTGACCCAGGTTCCTATATCTCAAGAATGTTTCTTTTGTAGAGAAAGAGGCCATAAATCTAGTCAGTGCCCATGCATAGGACTGGCTTGTGCATAGCTAAGTCGTAAGAATCCTAAGGATGACATTAATGAGGGAGAACCCAAGCCTACCAATGAGGAAGAATGGTTAGGTATGACAAGCCTAGAATCAGTTGACCCAATTACCACTGACCCGAAACCCATTGAAGATGGCATCGAGGAAGTATATGATGCTGGCTTGAGTCTAGTTGATGAATATGAGGGGGAAGAACTTGAAGAATGTGACATTGATACTATTGGTTCCTTACCTGAGGAGACCTTGGAAAACAACCAACTGGTAGGACCTAGTTCAGAAATTAAAGAGATTTGTGAGAACCAGGTTCCTTTAGTCAAATACCCCCAGGAAGATCTCATAGTGTTAGCCCGAGCTATTAGTTCGTACCCTCTAATGACAGTCATTTTCCAAGTACCAATTGAAGGTCTTTGCACTGAACTGTTTAAGTTTGCCCACCCTATGGTAGATCCTCTCCTTAGGATGACTGAATCAAGCCTCTTACAATTGGACCTTGTCCCATGCCCAGCCACTAAGGTCTCTCCCATAATCTCAGTTGAACATCCTTGTCTTGAGCGGATTGATTCACCTAGTCCTGTAGAAGTCCTCCTTATGGCCCCAGACCCCTTCCTTTGCATGACTGACCTACCCTTCTATAGAGTATACCTTTCCACACCCATATGTCAAATTTCAAGTTTTGAGGTCATCATCCATAGGCCCTTCCATGAATCATTCTTTAATCCAGTTCTTGAGAAAATGGATCATTATTTGCTTAGAGAACAAACTTTAGCTGTTGCAATCACATGTCCTAGGCTACTTCCCGAACCATCTCTTGATCCATTCCTGGGAGTAGCAAACTTTTCTTTTCGTAAGGATGACCAGTTGACACTCATAGATCACCATTCAAACCTTCAGGTCACTACCTTTAGTCAACAGGTAATTCGAGACTCCACCTCATATTTCCTCCCTTTCTCTAGGACTTCCAATGCTTCTTACACCATCCAAGTATACTTTGTCGAAGTCTTTAGAGTGAACCACGTGTCAGAACCTATTAGGTTTGCCACCTACTTCTGGAAGACCTTATGGCACCTACTAGGCACCCATGATAAGTTTTCATGCTCTGCATGCCATCCTCCGACCCAAGGTCAAACCTAGAGAGCCATAGTTTGTTAGGTTTAGACCTAGGGTTCCTTTGGAATAAAATCCATTCTTTAGGAATGCGTCGTCAGTCTAGTTTAGTTTTCTTGACCCTTTACTAGGCTTTGGCTCAGATTTTGATTTGATTGAGAGCACCAGGAATTGGGAATTGTATTTTGTCCAGGACTGAAATTGCATTCAATGTTTCGATCAATAGGTCTATAGGCTAGAGTCCCTTTGAAATTATGCATGGTTACAACCTCACACACCTCTTGACCTAACTCTTTACCAGTCCACACATGAGTCTCCGAGTCTACCGAAGTTTTTGCACAGCATATAAAAGACTTGCATAAAGAAATTCATGCCAAAATAAATCTAAGTAATGAAACTTATAAGAAGTTGGCTGATTCTCAAAGGCGAGTCAAAACTTTTGATGAGGGAGACTATGTAATGATTAGGTTAAGGCCTGAACGGTTTCCTCCTGGAACCGTTAGAAAGTTACATGCTAGGGGAGCTGGACCATTTAGAGTGGTAAAGAGAGTAGGATCCAATGCCTATGTGCTCGAGTTACCTCCAGAACTAGGCATTAGCTCCACTTTCATATTACAGACCTAGTAGAGTATAGGGAGCCAGCTGTGATTCCCGGTGAGGCTTTTGAACCTAATCCTGCTCTTGAGAGTGAACCTGACCCTGTGTATCCACCAACAAACTGGCCTGTGAGGAAAGAGCAGATTGAAAAGATCTTGGATGATCAGGTTATCTCTACTTGTAATCGAGGATACCAAAGATACCTGGTCCACTGGCTAGGAAGGCCAGATTCTGATGACTCTTGGATCTCCCGAGAAGAATTACAAGAGTTGGACCCAGACCTCTTGGAGATATACCAGAGCCAACTTGGTCCATACTCGACAGGGTCGAGTTCCTCCCATCCTGGGAGAATTGGTGCGGGCACCAGACTCAGAAGAAGACTTCAGAGCTCCATCTGGATCTCTGATTAACCATGCCCGAAGAATTAGGGTTTTTGGCTTGTAATAAGGGTTGACTTGATCAACTCAATTTTAGTTTGAGTCGGTATTACCTGCATTTTTATTTTGTTGAGTCATGTTGACTCAGTAGTGGATTAGGGCTTCAACCTGGGGTGTTACATTTTCTCCTGAGGCCAAGCAAGTGGGCGCCACACTCCCAGCCATACGCCTGAATCCAGGGGGTGCCACATCTCCATCCAGCAGGCTTTGGTCCCCACACCACAGATAGCAGCTCCCCTCTTTCATGCGCCAATTGAGGAGAAATCCACCAAGGGTCCACAAATCAAGGGGGCGGCCCAAGACATTCCAAAAGAACCAAACTATGAAAGGAAAGAAATTCTCTTGGAGAGAAATTCAAGGAGGCTCCCATTACCTGCCATAAATAATCAAAACAAAGTTAGAAGAGCCATAACTTGGGGAGAAAGAAAAGGAGGTATCCAAAAAGGGTTGAGCCATGGAAGGAAGGAGATTTCTCTTGAAAAGCAGGGTTAGGAAGCGCCCTAATTATTCCAACTAAAGCTAGATATAAAAGGCAACAAATTTTCTCTTGGTGGGCAAGGTTAAGAGGCACCCAAACACTTCCAGATAAGGCCAAGCATAGAAGGAAAAAAATATTTTCTTGGAGGTCAAGACAAGGAGGCGCCACCCACTTTCCTTTTTGAAGCTTCAATCAACTTTGGAATTAATTGGCCGGCCATATGAGTTGGGATTGATATCCTAATTTGTAGATCCCCTTCTTTAGTCCCACATGGGAAGATGTAAAACCCTACTCTCTTGTAAAGTCCTATAAATTAAACCCCTCTTGTAAGTTTAAAGAAATCAGATGAATGAAACCTAATTTTTTTTGTGAGCAAACTTTGTGTTTTCTCTCTTCCGCACTTGCATCCAGGTGTTGAGCTCCGTGAGGGAGTAAATCCGAGTTCCCCAGGAACCTTGAGGAGGTGTGAGATCTCCAAAACCCAAACCCTAGGTTAGCCACTCCACTCCCAAACCCTAGCCGCCATCACCCTTCTCTTTCCACCAAGCCCTAGTCTATTCCACTTCTCACGGCCACCCTCTCCAAGTCCAGGCCGGCCACCAGCATCCAGCTCCAGTCCAGATACTTCAGATCTACAGCAATTCTAAGAGGAGTCAGATCGGCCTCCAGGAGAATCCTGATTTCAGCAACTTCAGCTTTCAAGTTCTTCAACCTGGTAAATCTTTTCTTGAGTATCTGAATTACATCACTTGTTCCTCTTCTTTCCCAGATCTTGAGTCCGGGAGAAGCCGACCAAATCACAAGACCAGTATTGGAGGATCCATTGCGAAGATAGCTGACTCCGAGGATCCCATAATCTGCTCGAGAGAGTTCTTCCACCGAAATCCTGAGAAGATCACTGTCTGGTTAGTAAACCATCTCTCCTCTCTATTTCTGTTCTGTTGAAAGTTCAGAGCGAAACCCTAGGTCTGGGAGTTTCTCAACCCCCAGCGATCCGTTACTTTTGAACTACTCTGATAATTTAGTTTCATCTAAATTATGCTTTCAATCCTTACCTAGTTTCCTTCTACTTAGTTTAACTTTACTTTGAGTCGAAGCCAAGTTCTGAAACATATATAAAAAAAAAAAAAGAAAAAAAAGAATTAATCTTAATTTTACTTCCGCATATGCTTCTTTGTTCTTTGTTCTGCATCATAATTTATGGAAATCTTAATATTTATGCACAAATAGTTCGAACGTTTGTTCTAGGCTACTCAACGTACATGTGAGAATAAATTGAATGTTTGCACTTCGGGAAGAAATTGGAGATATATACATTGATGATTAGAAGATTGGAAGATCCTTTTATTGTCAACAAAACTCAATTTGGATTGTAAAAGTTGCCACACTGAACACTCTATTCAAGTGTAATAACTACATCTTAATTAGATTATTACCTGATTATTATGAATTGCATGCAATCTTGATACTAGATTTTATTTCCAAATTTTATGACTATATTATTTATATTAGTTTTCATTATTGCATTGCACTATAAATCATATTAATATCCAGGTAATATCTAACTTAGTTTTGTATATATTTGGATTTGCTCAATGCCCAATTCATATAAGTATTCAATTAAACAAATATGGACTCTGATTTTGGTATCCACTTACCATCTATATCCATATTTGTATTAATTAGAAAATATGGATATAAATATCAATGTATCAATATCCAATTCTATCTGTTGGCGTGGAGTCCCTGGATCGGCCGGTCGGAGTCGCTGCATCACAGGACCGCTCCCTGGTTCACCTGCAAAACAGGTCCCTTGCCGAAGTTGTTCCAGTGGAGGACACTTCGATCCCTAAGTCAGTGGTGGATCCCAGCCATAGAATGGGGAAGGTGTGGAGAGAGTGGGAGAGAAAAAGCTCTTGGAGATTGTAAGCGTATGTGAGCGAGGATGTTCACATCCCTCCTGAGCAATCCTTCTTACCCTTATTTAAAGAATGCCTCCAGCCTGCATCCCGCTCTTTTTCTGGTGATCATGGGGAGCCAATCTCTTCCATGATTGGCGATCGTGGGTTGTCATTGAGCGGTTCTAGCCAGATCGAAGGCGTGGCTACAGGAGATGCGCGCCATGATCATGGCATGATGAGTGTCGATTATAACCGTTGGTTATAATTGCCTTTCTGGAACAGATTGTGATCCAGGCTTCAGATTTTTCCTTTCGTGGGCCGAAGACTTGATATTTTCTCGAGGCCGGAGATCATGTCTACGACGAGAATTGAAGTTCGTGCCTTCAAAAGTTGATGAGTAGTTCGGACTTCGGCCGGGGCCGAAGTCAATACCCGAAGGTCTAGCCACCGGATGCTGTAGTCTGGTATGAAGCCTTGGGTTGCCTGTAATTGGCTTGTCTTTTGCTTCGTCCGAAGTTCGTAGTCCAGAGAAACGGGCTTTGACTAGTCGAACCAGAGTTTGGCTTATAGTTGAACCGGGATATCCCAACAGTTGCCCCCCTACTCTCAATTTTCGAAGCGGAGATTTGCCTCGAGAAGTGAGAGTAGTAATGCCTTGTCATTTTCCTTCTGAGAGATGGTGTAGGGGATGATTACGGGATCCTTGATTGGACTGCCCATCATGATCTGAGAATTAGATGGTGGACAGGTGTCACTCCTGGATTGAGGAAGAGAGAAAAAGTGGGTGGCCCTAGGTCCACCTTTCTTTTCCCGTTGCATAGTGGTAGAGGTGATCTTTTGGTTAGGATTTGGATGGTTATGGTGGTTGTCCTTCATCCGTTGGATGAAGGGTAGACCTTATCCTGGCAGTCTGTTGCAGGTGGGTTACCTCCCAGGGTAACCGTGAGTCAATTTAACCCCGACGGGGCTCTAGAGGCCCCTACTTTTCTTTTGGGGAAGGGCGAAGGTCCAGCCAAGGAAGCTTCTTCAACCTTGTCTCACCCTGCGCCCAAGTTATTCTGGACTACCCGTCTATTCTTCAGGTAGAATCTTCTTTCTATTCCTTCGCTTCGCTCCTTTGTCATGGAAGAGACTATGGAGAGTCAAGGGAAACAGGTTGGGCCCTCAGGGGCTGGAGACATAGTAGGCCCGGAGTCCGTTCCCAGCTCGGTCTCTCAGGGTAAGACGACCCTTCTTTGGAAATGCTACCACATCCTTGAGGAGTTTTCCTTCGTCCTCCCAGCATCCGAGGAGCGGGTGAACGAACCTCCCCCAGGTGTATAGCCGTATACGAAGATCATCTGAAGGCTGGTCTTCGGTTTCCCTTGCACCCTTTCTTCGTCAAGATCTTCTGCTTGTACCAAGTGGTGCCAGCGCAGTTGACCCCGAACAGCATCAGGAACATTTGTGGGTTCCTGGTTATGTGCAGCATCGAGAACATAGTGCCTAGGACCAATCTGTTCATGGCTCTTTTCATCCTCAAGAGGGATTTCCACAGCAACGGATGGTGGGTGATTGGCCCTAGATCAGGTCATAGGGTTATCAAGGATATGCCCAGCGCCATCCACGGATGGAAACCCGTTTTTGTATTTGTGTTGTCTCTCAATCCATGGGGCTTCGATACAGTGTGGAAGAAGCCCCGCCTGACCGCCAATGACGGGAAGAAGGTCTTGGTGGCTGACCAGTCAAATTATGACCTCTTGGTCAATTCTGAAGTTGCTCCCATTCAGGAATTGTTGGAGGAGAGAAATCTCCACCGGACGAGAATTAGCGAATTCCCCTCATTAGGTATAGCAATAGGAATTACTGCTCCTCTTTCTTAGATTTATTGTAGCCCAATCAATTGAAGTAAAATCTTTTGCTTACAGGTGGCAGGATGAGGCCCGGCTTGAGCTAGCTCTGACAGACTTCGGAAAAGAGGGTGGCACAAGCCCCTCCTACCAGGTCCGCGGTGCGGAATAAAGTTCGAAGGGATGGTCCCGAAGGGGACCAAAGTACTTCATCTTCCCGGGGGACCTTGGGGGAAGATGTAATAACTGTGAAAGGGGCTCCGTCAAGGCCCCATCCAGTCGAAACTCCACCGGCGGCTATCTCCCCAATGTGTACAACGGGGAGCCCACCTCAGGGGGCAGAAGTGCCACCATTTTGCCCCTGTTACTGATAGGGGTGAAGCACGGCAAGCCGAAGGAGAGCTCGCATACAGGGCTTCCTCAACCGGAGTCCGTTCGACGAACTCCTCGGAGTTTTTGCCTACGGGGGGACCGCTGGTCCCGGTCGCAGCCAGGCAGGCACTAAAGGGTACGCTTCTGCCTCACCACTTGTCTATTTTTCGAAACTGGAGCCTTCCTAGGATGTCCAATTCTGCCTTCTCCACTCTGCAACACATATGATCCCACCACTTCTCTTTGTCTTGAGGATTGTTCGATTCATGACTCCTCTTTTGATGTAGCTGGTCTACGACCTCACCTTCATGGAGGAGGGCCTGGGGAACGTAGATGGCCTCGTCCATGACCTCAAGGAAGAGCTCCAGACCATTAGGGCTAAAGGAAGTAGCTGAGGAGTTGAAGCAATCCATGGAGGATCGTCTTGTCCGGACAATTGATGAAGTTCACGATCTGAAGGGCGAACTAAGAAGTGCTCATGTAACAATGACAGGGCAAGAGGCAGGGTGGAGGAGGAGCAGGAAGCAAGTCACCTCCCTGGAGCAAGCTGCCAGGGAGGATCAGGAGAAAATAGGGAGCTTGACTAAGACTGAGGAGGCCGCCGAAACCGTGGTAGAGGCTGAGGAGGCGCCATGCCCGGAGGAGGAGGCTGTTCTCCCATTCAAAAATCCGGAGGTGACCCCAACTCTGACCCCAGTCCAGGAGAAAACTAAGGCTCGGGGAGCCCAAGCTAAAGGTTCCCCGGTCCCGGTCTAGATTGACGAGGTCCTCTTAGAGCAGATCGATAAGGTGCTCCAGTCTTGTGGTGTGGAGCCTTCTTCTGTTGAGTGACTTGGGTCACTCTAGATGTATTTTTCACCTTTGTTTTTGTTTGATCAACGAACTTTGTATGATAACTTTTCTAAATTTTGGAATGAATTTTCCTTCCCTTGCATATACCACGTTGTGCTTCATGTGTAGCTCAAAACGGTTTTACCATTCTTTCTTCCGCTTAGTCGAATAGCCATGGCCGAAGGCCGTTCAGTTGATAAGAACCAGTTTTACCGTTCATTTTCCTATTTGGATGAACAGTCATAGCCGAAGGCCATTCAATTGGTGAGGATGAACTCCAGAACGGACCAGGACTCTGTCGTCGAAGATCGTCGCATTCCTTCGGATGTCAAGTTTATCCGTTGGGGCAGATAAGAGTCATTTCCCCGCCAATCAGTGATCAGGGAGATCTAATTGTGATTATTGCTGTCCACGTCACACGTCGATATTTGTACAGTCACGATTTCTTGCTTCTCATGAGCCGTCGGGTCTCCTTTTTCCAAAAAAGAGCCATTAATGATGCCGTCGCACGATGAGGATTTCTCCAGATTCGAAGCGATGGTGGTTGTTGTCCCGGAGATGGCTTCGAGCGACTTTTCTGATTCTCGAAGCATTGCCCGGGCACGTGGCACTTTCTGACATGGCTAGGAAGGACGTGGAGCATGCTTCCCTGTAGTTAGTCATGGGTGCAGGGTTTCTATAAATAGGATCCTACCCTCCGCTATCAAAGGCCATCATCCCCATAGGCTTTCTCCCTCCATTAACAATGAGGTTCAGCACTTCCGAGCTCCGTCGTGTGGCAAAGAGGAGGGCTATCGACCCCAAGAGGAAGCAAAGTCCGGAGTCACCTGGGCTAGGAGGTGAAGAGGAGGAGCCTCTGGTGGACCGTCTCGAGAAGAAGGTCCGCCTTCTAGAGGCTCGGTTGAGGGAGGCATAGGCTCAAGTCACGATGGCGACCACAGCGATGGAGGAGGCAAAGAGGGAGGTGGCAGATGCTGTCGCAAACTTCAGAGCTTCTGTCGTCTTCAAGGACGAGCTCACCGGGATGGCCATGGACTCCTTCCACCAGGGGTTTTAGGAGTGCCGGAGGAAAGCCTCCAAGTTTTATAACTTGAAGGGCTTGGACAATATCAAACCCTCTGTTCCCTTCCCTGACCACGAGTTCGATTCTGACTCCGATGAAGGGTCAGACTCGAGTTTGGACGAGAACCCAGGGGGCCCTTCATCGTCCCACAGGTCTCTTCCCGACGGTACGGGAAAGACCCGTCGGGGAGTTATTGAAAATTTTCCAGATTCTACTGCTGCTGCTCCTTTTTTTTTTATATCTCTCTTTAGGAGAGTTTCTTTTCCTTTTTCTTACTCTCTCTTTAGGAGAGTTTCTTTCTTTCTTTTCTCTCTCTTTTTTTTGTGTATAAATTTGAAAAGAAAGGAAAATCTTTTCTGTTACCTCTTCCCGCATACTCTTTATGATGTGTTGCATCACGATTTGTTTGTAATGTCGACTCTATAGACCACTTTCGGTCTACAGGAAAGAAATGAGGTCAATTGGACCATTCTGAGAATGTTTGTTGTTGATTGAAAGAATGACAGTAGTCCTTTTAGACACGTGTTCGGATTTCCCATAGGGTAGGGTGCATACACTGTCCCTGTGCACTTTCTGTCGTGATTAAGATAGGCTGTTCAGGCTCGCCTCGGTGCATGTTCAGATTCACCGTAGGGTAGGTTATGAGAACCATCCCTGCACCATTGATCTTTTTGGTGGCCTGGTTAGACCATCCATTGCGCTCATCGGGCATACCGATAAGGTGAGTGGATCAGACTCTCCTTTACGTAGTTGATCGATTTTTCAGATCGGGTCATTCAGGCTGTTGTCGTTCAGTCGATGCAACTAGCTATTCTGAATTGAGTAGGGTTGAGGAGCTTTGCACAGGAATTTCAAGAATTCTTTCATTGATAATATTTGTAAAGGTTTTGTACATTCCATGGCCGGGATAGGATTTTCCCCTCCAGGGTCTTGAGTCGATATGTCCCTGGTCGAATGACTTCGTCGACCTGATATGGGCCTTCCCAGCTGGAGGAGAGTTTACCCTGTTCTGTTGGCCTAGACACTTCTACTCTTCGCAATACCATGTCCCCCGTGCGGAAAGTTTGCTCCTTTATCCTTGAGTTGTAATACTTGGCGACCTTTTGCTGGTATGCTGCCATTCTTATCTGGGCCTGTAGCCTAGTTCTTGATAGCAAATCCAGATCAATCCTTCTGCGATCGGAATTCTCAGGTTCTTCATAGTTGTCAATTCTCAGGGACTGTAGGGAGACTTCGATGGGTAGTACGGCTTCGGTATCGTAGGCCAGGTTGAACGAAGATTCATCGGTGGCCGTTCTTGGGATAGATCGGTATGCCCAAAGAACGAAGGTCAGTTCTTTGGCTCAAAGCCCTTTGGCGGCGTTCAACCTTGTCTTCAGACCATGGAGGATGGTCCGGTTTGTGACTTCGGCCTCTGCGTTGGACTGTGGGTGAGCAACGGACGTCAGTCGATGTTGGATATGGTACCGAGCACAGAAGTCCTTGAACTTTAGATTGTCAAATTGTCTCCCGTTGTCCGTAATGATGACATGTGGGATGCCGAACCTGAATATGATAGAATTTTTTATAAAATTTTTTACCTTGCCTTCCATGATCTGGGTCAATGGCTCGACTTCTACCCACTTCGTGAAATAGTCAATGGCCACTAGGAGAAACTTCCTTTGCCCTGATGCTGGTGGGAATGGACCAAGAATGTCCATCCCCCACTGGGCAAAGGGCCATGGGGCTGCCAACTAAGTCAGGTGACTCGCAGGTTGTCTCTGCACATTGGCATATCTCTAGCATTGGTCACACTTCTGCACGAAATCAGCTGAGTCCTTTTGGATGGAGGGCCAGTAATACCCCTATTGAATAATCTTGTATGCTAGAGATCTGCCTCCCAAGTGATCCTAGCATATGCCCTCGTGGATCTCTCTCAAAGCATAATCTGCATCGGTGGGTCCTAGGCATTTTAGCAGTGGCTAGGAGAACAATCTCTTGTAGAGGGCTCCGTCTAAGATGACGTATTGAGATGCCATCCAGCGGATCTTCTTGGCTTCTGCCTTATCTTCTGGTAGTTTTTCTTCATTCAGAAATCTGATGATGCGATCCATCCAGCTTGGCTCAGTGTTGATCTGGCGCACCTCTGCAGCCTCTTCGGCCACACTAGGAGTCTCAAGATGTTCAACAAAGGTACATCTGAGGGACTCCGGAGCTCTTGTTGCCAGTCGAGACAGTGCATCCGCCCACGAGTTCTTTGATCGTGGAACATGGATAATCTCAAAGTATTCTAGTTGGGAAGATAAAGCCCGTACCTTCTCCAAGTATTGCACCATGGTTGGATCTTTAGCTGCATATTCTCCATTGACTTGATTCATAACCACTTGGGAATCTGAGAAGGCTTGAAGTTGCCAGACTCCCAAATCCTTGGCGATCCAAAGTCTGGTAAGTAGGGCTTCATATTCGGCTTGATTATTGGAGGCGTGGAAGGAGAAACGGAGTGCGTACTCTATAGTGTGGCCGTCTGGTTTGGCTAACATGAGTCCAGCTTCGCACCCAGTAGCATTAGAAGCTCCGTCCATATGAAGCACCCAAATGGAGTTCGTCTCCTTCGAGGCTTCTTCTTCTACCGAAGAGGCTTCGTCTTCAGACTTCTAGGTGCACTCAGCCAAAAAATCAGAGAGCACCTGGGCCTTCATAGCCGCTCGGGGTTGGAAGCTGATGTCAAATTCACTTAGCTTCATAGCCCACTTGGCTATTCTTCCAGAAGTGTCCAGAGATCGAAGAACGGCCTTGAGAGGTTGATCAGTTAGCACCACGATGGCGTGGGCCTGAAAGTATGGCTGTAGTCACTTTGCCGCAATCACTAAGGAGTAGATCAGCTTTTGCATCCTTGCATATCGCATTTCTGCATCATGCAGGACCTTGCTGATATAGTTGATCGGTTTGTGGGACTCGTCTTCTTCCTTCCGGACAAGAACCGAACTTACTACTTCGTACAAAGCAGAGAGGTATAGGTAGAGAACCTCGCCTTCTTTTGGCTTGGAGAGCAATGGCGGGGTCTCCAGATACTTCTTTAGTTCCTCGAAGGCAGCACGACAATCTTCGGACCACTCAAAGCCCTTTGATTGCCGGAGCACCTTGAAGAACGGAAGACATTTCTCGGCTGACTGAGAGATAAATCTGCCTAGGGAGGCAATCCTCCCTGTCAACTGCTGGACTTCCTTTTTACAGGAGGGATGTCTCATATCTTTCAAGGCTTGAATCTTCTCAGGGTTCGCCTCAATCCCTCGTTTGGTGACAAGGAAGCCCAAGAATTTGTCCGAAGTGACCCCAAAGGCATACTTTGCCAGGTTCAGCTTCATATGGTAGCGCCGGAGAGTGCTGAATGATTCCTCTAAGTCACGGATGTGATCTCTCTGGTGAAGGCTATTGACGATCATGTTGTCAACATAGGCCTTCATATTTCTCCTGAGTTGCTTTTCGAACACCTTATTGATGAGTCTCTGAAATGTTGCTCCGGCGTTCTTGAGGCCAAATGGCATCATCTTGTAGCAGTAGAGGCCCTTATCAGTAATGAATGCCGTCTTCTCCTCATCTTGTGGATCCATTCTAATTTGATTGTAGCCGGAGAAGGTGTCCATAAAGCTCAGCAACTGGTGGCCAGCAGTCGTGTCGACCAATTGATCAATCTTTGGAAGAGGGAAGCTATCTTTTGGGCAAGCTTTGTTGAGGTCTGTATAGTCGATGCAAATCTTCCACTTGCCACTAGCTTTCTTCACCATCACCACATTGGCCAACCACTCGGGGTAGCGGGCCTCTCTGATGAACCCTGCTTTGAGTAGCTTGCCAACCTCTTCGTCTACAGCTTACTGTCTTTCGGGGGCTAAGCACCTCTTCTTCTGCTACACCGGCTTGTACCCAGGGGTTACTTCCAACCGATGAGTGATTACTTCGGCAGGAATCCCGGGCATGTTCGAAGCCGACCAGGCAAAGATGTCGGTGTTGTCCTTGAGGAAACGGATCAGCTCCACTCTGGTTTCCTTATCGAGTACGCTCCCAATTTGCACAACTCTAGAGGGATCTTCCTCTTTCAAAGGTTCCGGGATGGTCCTTTCCATGGGCTCACCAAGATTTATAGTTTCATCTCTCGGATCCAGCTGAACCGGGGTAGTCAAATCCTTGAAATGCCTGTCTTCAATCATCAGACACTGCCGTGCCGTCCTCTGGTTTCCTCTAACTTCTCCAACACCGTTCCTGGTGGGGAAGTGTACCAAGAGGCAGTGAGAGGAGATTACGGTCCAGAACTTGTTCAAGGCAGGCCGCCCCAAAATAATATTGTATGCTGAGGGGATCCGGACTACCGTAAAGTTGATCGGCAGTGTCTTTTGTCGAGGTTCGATGCCGAGGGTTACAGGCAGCATAATTTCCCCTTCGGCAAAAACTTGGTTGCCTCCAAAACCAGAGAGTGGTATAAGGGATCTTTGTAGTTGATGTCTAGGCAAACACATTTTAGAGAATGCATCGTACATTAAGACATCTGTCGAACTTCTATTATCTACAAGGATCCGCTGTACATCATAATTGGCCACTACGGCCGAGATTACAAGAGGATCATCATGTGGGAGCCGAACTCTCATAAGGTACGATCGTCGAAGAAGAGGATGGCGTTGTTGTCTTTAAGTCGCTTTGGAGCATCGTCCTCATCCCTTCTCCAGTTGGTGGGTCAGTGTATCATCCCTACACCTCCATTGGTGGGCCTTTGATTTGGCAATTCGACCTCTTCAAGAGGTGGCTGGGGAATAGTTGCTTCCGACCGGGGGCCTTGGCGACTGATATACCGCCTCAGGTACCCTCTCTTGATGAGATCCTCAATTGCATCATTCAGCTGGATGCATTCTTCTATATTGTGGCCGTGGTCCTGGTGGAATCGACAGTATTTGTTCCTGTTCCTGATGGAAGAGGAGGCCTTCATGGGATGGGGCCGTTGAAGATAGTTTTCTTTTTCTATCTCCATGAGGATCTTCTCTCAAGGGAGGTTGAGGGGGGTGTAGGAGTCGAATCTTCCTCCCAGTGCTCTGGGCTTGGGAGGGCTTCTTCAGCGATCTGCATATCTACCACCGTTGTTATTAGAAGTTTGGGGACCTTGTTCCCTGTTATTCTTCTTCTTTGAAGGGGGTTTCCCTTCAATCAACCATCGATTCGCTACCTGCTCTTCAACATCGACATATTTCTGAGCCCTTGATAGGAGCTCAGCATAGCTTTTAGAGAACTTCTTATCCAGGGAGAAAGTAAGCCTGGATGTACGAAGCCCCTTCTTCAGTGCTGACATGGCCACATGTTCGTTGAGATCCGGGATCTCAAGCATGGCTGCATTAAACCTGGAGATATAATCTCGCAGGCTTTCTCCTTCATTCTAGTGAAGGAGGAATAGTGTGTCCATATTCCGAGTCTTGCGGCAGGTCCTGAAATACAAGACAAATATTTTTTCTAACTCAGAGAAGCGATTGGGGCTTTTCCTCTTGCCATCAAAGAACTTTTTTCTTCTCCTTGTCTGGGAGGGAGCTTAAAAAATGTTAATGCGCCATCCTTCCTGGTGCACCAATCTGTTGGCGTAGAGTCCCTGGATTGGCCGGTCGGAGTCGCTGCGTCACAGGACCGCTCCCTGGTTCACCTGCAAAACAGGTCCCTTGTCGGAGTTGTTCCGACGGAGGACACTCTGATGCCTAAGTCAGTGACGGATCCCAGCCACAGAATGGGGAAGGTGTGGAGAGAGTGGGAGAGAAAAAGCTCTTGGAGATTGTAAGCGTATGTGAGCGAGGATATTCGCGTCCCTTCCGAGCAATCCTTCTTACCCTTATTTAAAGAATGCCTCCGGCCTGCGTCCCGCTCTTTTTTCGGTGATCATGGAAAGCCAATCTCTTCCATGATTGGAGATCGTGGGTTGTCATTGAGCGGTTCTAGCCAGATCGGAGGCGTGGCTGCAGGAGTTGCGCGCCATGATCATGACATGATGAGTGTCGATTGTAACCGTTGGTTACAGTTGCCTTTCTGGAATAGATTGTGATCCAGGCTTCGGATTTCCCCTTTCGTGGGCCGAAGACTTGATATTTTTCCGAAGCCGGAGATCATGTCTACGGCGGGAACCGAAGTTTGTGCCTTCGGAAGTCGATGAGTAGTTCAGACTTCGGTCGGGGCAGAAGTCAATACCCG
Organism: Areca catechu; assembly: GCA_021397845.1. NCBI lineage: Eukaryota > Viridiplantae > Streptophyta > Magnoliopsida > Arecales > Arecaceae > Areca > Areca catechu. The sequence goes on from CM038038.1 coordinate 54,901,493, forward strand.
AAGGTCCGGCCACCGGATGCTGTAGTCCGGTATGAAGCCTTGGGTTGCCTGTAGTTGGCATGTCCTTTGCTTGGTACAAAATCCGTAGTCCGGAGAAACGGGCTTCGACCAGTCGAACTGGAGTTTGACTTATAGTTGAATCGGGATATCCCAACACTATCTTTTTTCAATCCTACAAATTTTATAATTATTAAAATCTATAAGAACTTTTCATTTATATAAAGTGGTTGTCCTAATCCTTGTTGGAATCCTAAGAAATAGGATGGATGGCTTTCATGGTCTATTTAGTATAATAAGATTTAGAAATATAAATTAAAAAGAAGGATGCAAGGAAAGATAGATAAAACAAGCGATACAATCCTAAAACATATTAATTTTTTTATTCATTTTATTTTACTCATACTATCTACCGTGTACTATTAATTTTTTTACTAATTATTTTAACTTTAGTATATAATTTTATAATTATAAGTAAATAATTAGAAATGTCTTCTATTTTTTTATTTCTATTCACTATTTTTAGTTAGTTATTTGTATAAATTTAAGCCATTATTTAAATCAAATTATAAATTGATTATTTACCAATATAATCAATGTAGAAATAAATTTATTCATATATAACTAATTCATAAAATTATTTATTCAATTAAATTAAAATTAAATATTTTTATAATTATAAATTATAAAGATTATAAATTTATATATTATTTTATTTATTTAGTATAAATAAGTATTATAAATTGATAATAATAATAATTTTTATCAAAAGATACTTTAATAAAATTATTATTCAAAGATTATTTATCGTTCATTATTTTTTCTACACCGAAATAAAAGAGGAAATCATTTTCATTTATCAATTCATATTTCATCAAACACGTGAGGGAAAGAATGGAAGATCCATCTATCTTCTTTTTCATCCATCTTACATATCAAATAGAGCATAAAGCATTTTTTCTTAGAACTAGTTTTGAAGCATCTCTTAAGGGTCCAATTGATTGGGGTTAATGTGGCAGGAAAAAATCAATCCCATATTAAATTATCATATTTGGTATAAAAAAATGGAAGAAAGAGATGGTTTGGGTTCATGTTTATTTTTTAGAGAGAAAGTAAAATAAATAGCATAAAGGGTTGATATTTAAAAATTTTTCAAGTAGTGGTAATACATACTTAACAAAAATATTTTCAATTGATCATGAATCCTATGTTTCGATATCTTTCCAAATTCAACAAATAAAGGGTTTTAGTAAAAAAAAAAAATTAGTAAAAAAATTAAAATTAAATTAATACTTTACAAAAAAAAATTATGTGATTATGATCATTATATAAAAATTGATCAAAAATGATAATACCATCATCATGGTATTAACTGAATATTTTATATGGATATATATTTATAAATTTAAACATATCTTTACATAAAATTATTTCTAATTAAATATAATAACTTTTTATCTTATCATGTTTTAAAATAATTTTTTTATCCATCAAACACAATAAAAAATATTTTTTGATAAAACTTATTTTAAATAAATAATTTTTAGCAATCACCTAATATATCCCAATCAAAAAGATCGTTTGCAGTGGTTTTGGAGCACCCAGGGCCCCTTCATTGCGGAGCTATTTATTTGACGTCGACACCGCTTTTCCACACCAATATCGTCTCCGGCTCCGTACGGACTTTACCAGCGCGTTAACCTAAAAGGTGCGTGCCGAGCATCCTCTTTTTCTCCATGCCAGCAGGCCAGGCACCAGGATTTTTAGCTGCCGGCATCTTCGGAATGGTAAAATATGTACGTCCTTCCTTCTTAAGGATGTGCGGTCATAAGGAGAATAAATTTATAGCGAATGTTGACTTGGGTAGAGCTCCGTGTGGGAAAGCCTCCGGAGTTGTATGAATACTTCCACTTCAAAGGGCAAGAAAAGTATGAAATTTCTATAGCCTTTTTTTTGTGGCCCCCCTTGTGGCTCTAAGATGAGTAGTGCACATCATAACTAACCGTCTTCTAATTCCTTGAATTCCGTGTGTTACTTAGAGACCCAAAGTAATTTATTTTGTGATGTATCATGTATCTATTGATTAGATCTTTTAATTGTTATATATGCAATTAGTAGTTTTGGATTTGATTGTTAGATAATGCATCACCAAAAATTCTGAACTGGATAATTATAGTACAGCCAGAGCTACATCCCTTTTTTTCATATGCATGGTAAGCGATACCTACAAGTTGCATTAAAAATAGACAGACATATATCCTCTATTGATCAGTGAACCTAATAGGTTGTCACTGCTTAACAAATTTGAAATCTTATTTTTGTGTGCACCATAAACACACATTATTGTAATGTAATTACCATGCAGCTTCACGGAAACAAAGGTCAGCACTTCTACTAAAAGGAACCTGTAGAGGGGATAAAATGGGAATAGAATATTGCTCCATGTGGTGGTTGTGGTGGTGTTGGACGTAAAAGCCATGGAGCATGCTGCATGTGGCGGCCGAGATGCGTCGAATACCAACTTATTGTAAAGCCTGGGATGTTGCGGAGCAACCTAGGGTTGTAGGACCATCGGAAATTTGAATTTGCATCGCAGGCACGAGGAATCTGCATGTGTCACGCCCCGAATCCAGATCAAGGATCGGCTACGTGACCGGCCGCACAATCCTAGATATCTTCTAGAGATCATGCCAGGCCTAACTTTCAAATCTACAACCAAACAATAGTAAGGAACAACTTTCCATAAAGATTAACAGAATATAAAATACAGATAAAATATAAACTCAGGGATTAACACCTAAATCCTAGCTCTTCACTGACTGGTTCCAAAACCCAAATGATCTTCGATATCTGAAACAAAAATATAAGAAAACATGGGTGAGCTACACAGGCTCAGTAAGTTATCAACACCTTCAATATACATACACCAATATGCATCTAATAACAACAAGCATAATACATCATGCAACAAGATGTCCAGCAATATAATAATAATAACCCACGACCTGATGCAAATACGTACACTTAATGCGACCGACACAGACACGACACGACTATGGATGGCCAACCATTTACTTAACTCTCCTAGTCCCTCAGACTATGGCCACGATCGGCCCATGGCTCGCCCCGAAAGAGACTAGATCCTGTGTCACATACTGCTCAACAGTCATGTGCCAGCAATAGCCCTGCTGGAGGCCCAAAAGGAAAACTAGCTCTGAGTATCATACGAGAAACATGCATCCTCTGCATGTGCCCACCACGCATGGCTAAAATAAGACATCTAGTTCCTGTGTCACATACCGCTCAACGGTCATGTGCCAGCAATAGCCCTGCTGGAGGCCCAAAAGGAGACTAGGTTCTCGTATGATCATAGTCAGACTAGAGAGCACTCACAACCAACTGCACCACTCAACACCAGTACAATGCATCCACATCAACACGACGCACGCAATCCAAAGCAATCCCACAATATACCCGCACCAACACAATGTACTCACGCCAACACAGAGCATGATGCACGCAATCCAATGCAATCCCATAATGTACCCACACCAACACAATGTACTCACACCAACACAGCACTCACACCAGCATGATGCACGCAATCCAATGCAATCAAATGCAGATATATTACATATATCTACTAAGTTATAAATATATATATATTGGCATACATATCAGAGGTCAAGATAACTTACTCAAGAGCATCCACCAACAACGTGCAGTTCAATTCCCTAGATCCGATCTTCCAGAGACAACGACGATCCTGAATCACAAATTAAAAAGAAATTATATATAAACTAAATTTTCTTGGAACAACCTTGTCCAACAGATCTTTTCCCCTTCTTCCCCTTTATTTAATATTATTAATATAATCATTATTATTATTATTTATTTATTTATTTATTTTTCAATGGGGTTTTTACTGGACCGGCCTAACCAAGAAATAGACCTAGCCCAACAGGGCATGGCTCAACCAAGTCTGGCCCAACGAGACCCGGCCCAGCCAAGCCCAGCCCAACCCGGCCCGGCCCAGCCAAGCCCGGCCCGGCCCGGCCCAGCCAAGCCCGGCCCAGCCCGGCCTGGCCCAGCTAAGCCCGGCCCAAAACAGGCTTGGCCCAGCCAAGCCTGATCAAACCGAGCCCCAGCCATCGACGGCCATGGCATCGCCCGACCCCATGGGAGAAGCAGGGAGGATCGACGGCGATCCTCCCGTCCGACCACCACGGTGTTCACGCCGGAGAAGGAAGAGAGTCCGGCGACCCTTACGATGGCCGTCCGACCGACAGCCGGCGAGCACCGAGCCGGAAACTGTCGCCTGCGACAGTACCTCACGGCTGACCAAAATCCGTCTCTCCCTCCTCCACTCTCCCCCCCTCCCCAAGCAAGCGATGGGACGGCGGCAATCCCCGCGATCGGCCGCCCAAAGACGGTTGCCGGAGAAGAGGAGTCCGGCGGTGGCTTCCTCACTGCCGGCCACAGCTCAAGGCTTCAACGGAGAGGAAAATCAACCGGATTCTCCCCTCCGTCGAGCCGCACAAACACTCAACGTCCACCAGGGAGAGAGAGGACTTACCGGCGAGGGCGACTCCGACCGCAACGACCACCGGCGAAGAGCGCTCCGGCGAGGGCAGGGGCACTCGAAGGATCCGTCGACGCTCCACCCACAGGGAGGGTTTTCCCGGATCAACAGAGGCTCCCAATGCCCCTAAAACCCGAGGAAAAACCCTTATCCCCCCCACTTCCGGCGGCGTCGACGAGCCTCACCGGATTTCCCGCCGGGAAATCCAAACTCCCGAACCAGAAGAAATTTGAACTGAAGTCGGCGGCCCTTGCCGACTTCAGTCCAAAATCAGCCCAATAAGAACTGGGCTTCACATTCTCCCCGCCTAAAAAAAAAATTCGTCCTCGGAATTTAAGTCTTCTAAACCCAAAGATGCACAATCCAAAACTTACATGATTCAATACTCACAAGTACCATTCTACCCAATTTCAATAATTCCAATAAGAGCATCTCTTCTTCCATCATACATACTTTAAATTAATTCTAATGTCTTTAGTCTACCACACTTTCGCTGCGCACACTGATATAAATTTTTCAAATCATCAAATATCCTTCAATACCCTAATTCTACCCCACTCTCACTAACTATGACATCTTTAACCTTTGCTCTGATACCACTCTGTCACGCCCCGAATCCAGATCAAGGATCGGCTACGTGACCGGCCGCACAATCCTAGATATCTTCTAGAGATCATGCCAGGCCTAACTTTCAAATCTACAACCAAACAATAGTAAGGAACAACTTTCCATAAAGATTAACAGAATATAAAATACAGATAAAATATAAACTCAGGGATTAACACCTAAATCCTAGCTCTTCACTGACTGGTTCCAAAACCCAAATGATCTTCGATATCTGAAACAAAAATATAAGAAAACATGGATGAGCTACACAGGCTCAGTAAGTTATCAACACCTTCAATATACATACACCAATATGCATCTAATAACAACAAGCATAATACATCATGCAACAAGATGTCCAGCAATATAATAATAATAACCCACGACCTGATACAAATACGTACACTTAATGCGACCGAAACAGACACGACACGACTATGGATGGCCAACCATTTACTTAACTCTCCTAGTCCCTCAGACTATGGCCACGATCGGCCCATGGCTCGCCCCGAAAGAGACTAGATCCTGTGTCACATACTGCTCAACAGTCATGTGCCAGCAATAGCCCTGCTGGAGGCCCAAAAGGAAAACTAGCTCTGAGTATCATACGAGAAACATGCATCCTCTGCATGTGCCCACCACGCATGGCTAAAATAAGACATCTAGTTCCTGTGTCACATACCGCTCAACGGTCATATGCCAGCAATAGCCCTGCTGGAGGCCCAAAAGGAGACTAGGTTCTCGTATGATCATAGTCAGACTAGAGAGCACTCACAACCAACTGCACCACTCAACACCAGTACAATGCATCCACATCAACACGACGCACGCAATCCAAAGCAATCCCACAATATACCCGCACCAACACAATGTACTCACGCCAACACAGAGCATGATGCACGCAATCCAATGCAATCCCATAATGTACCCACACCAACACAATGTACTCACACCAACACAGCACTCACACCAGCATGATGCACGCAATCCAATGCAATCAAATATAGATATATTACATATATCTACTAAGTTATAAATATATATATATTGGCATACATATCAGAGGTCAAGATAACTTACTCAAGAGCATCCACCAACAACGTGTAGTTCAATTCCCTAGATCCGATCTTCCAGAGACAACGACGATCCTGAATCACAAATTAAAAAGAAATTATATATAAACTAAATTTTCTTGGAACAACCTTGTCCAACAGATCTTTTCCCCTTCTTCCCCTTTATTTAATATTATTAATATAATCATTATTATTATTATTTATTTATTTATTTATTTTTCAATGGGGTTTTTACTGGACCGGCCTAACCAAGAAATAGACCTAGCCCAACAGGGCATGGCTCAACCAAGTCTGGCCCAACGAGACCCGGCCCAGCCAAGCCCAGCCCAAAACAGGCTTGGCCCAGCCAAGCCTGATCAAACCGAGCCCCAGCCATCGACGACCATGGCATCGCCCGACCCCATGGGAGAAGCAGGGAGGATCGACGGTGATCCTCCCGTCCGACCACCACGGTGTTCACGCCGGAGAAGGAAGAGAGTCCGGCGACCCTTACGGTGGCCGTCCGACCGACAGCCGGCGAGCACCGAGCCGGAAACTGTCGCCTGCGACAGTACCTCACGGCCGACCAAAATCCGTCTCTCCCTCCTCCACTCTCCCCCCCTCCCCAAGCAAGCGATGGGACGGCGGCAATCCCCGCGATCGGCCGCCCAAAGACGGTTGCCGGAGAAGAGGAGTCCGGCGGTGGCTTCCTCACTGCCGGCCACAGCCCAAGGCTTCAACGGAGAGGAAAATCAACCGGATTCTCCCCTCCGTCGAGCCGCACAAACACTCAACGTCCACCAGGGAGAGAGAGGACTTACCGGCGAGGGCGACTCTGACCGCAACGACCACCGGCGAAGAGCGCTCCGGCGAGGGCAGGGGCACTCGAAGGATCCGTCGACGCTCCACCCACAGGGAGGGTTTTCCCGGATCAATAGAGGCTCCCAATGCCCCTAAAACCCGAGGAAAAACCCTTATCCCCCCCACTTCCGGCGGCGTCGACGAGCCTCACCGGATTTCCCGCCGGGAAATCCAAACTCCCGAACCAGAAGAAATTTGAACTGAAGTCGGCGGCCCTTGCCGACTTCAGTCCAAAATCAGCCCAATAAGAACTGGGCTTCACAGCATGTGTCCTAAACGTGACGTCCAACTTTAATTAATTCCTGTTTAGGTAAAGAAAAGGATTACGAGTACTGAAGATGATAATGGGATGGGTGCCTTTGCCGTGATTAGGCCATGAGACTTGAAGCGTCTTAATTAAGGAAGGTTTTGTTTACTAATATCTTTTCTTCTTGGAGATTTTGCTTACTATATTATTAGGGTGCGATTGTGAGAACAATTAGATTCCCACCGGAGACGAAGAAGTCGATCATACCCTATGCATGGTGTACCATACCATGCATTAGGCTAATCCATTTTCACCGCATGGTCTTTCTAGCTACCTCGGTTCAAAGAGGACAAGAAAGAAAAAACAAAGTTAAAAAAAAAAAAAAAGGAGCAACCTTGCATCACTATAGTAAAATAGTAAGCTCCGCCATATACCGATGCTTTTAAAAATCACCGGCAAAGAGGAGACATTAGCGATGCTTTAAATCGTCGGCAGCTTTCCATTTCTTCTGGTTTCCAAATCCTAATCTCATTCTCCCTCGATCCGCCGCCACTCATCCATCTTGGCCTCATCTGGAGCTCCCTTCTCCTTCATCTCCATTTCGTCCTCCTCCCGATCTCCCTTCCTCGGCCACCCCTTCCCCGGCATGGTTTTCTTCATCTCCGATCTCCCTCCGACACCCCGAGCTCCTTCATCTCCATTTCGGCCTCCTTCCGAGCTCTCTTTCCTGGCGTGGTTTTCTTCATCTCCAATCTCCCTCCAGTACCTCGAGATCCTTCATCTCCGAGCTCCCTCCAGCACCCCGAGCTCCTTCATCTCCGAGATCCCTCTGGCAACTCGAGCTCCATTTCAGCCTCCACCTCTCCTATGGCTTTGGATCCCCATCCCCTCCATCTCCAAGCTCCCTTCGTGATGCAGAACAAAAAGATCTGATACCAAAAATGATGTAGAACAAAAGAAGAGATGATGCGATGCGGAAGTAAATTAAAATTAATATATTTTTTTTTATTTATTTATTTTCAGAAGTCGGCTTTGACTTAAAGGAAAGATAAACTAATGCTGAAAGAAACTAAGAAATGACAGAAAGCACAATTAAAAGCAGTGGATTATCAGAGTAACTCAGAAGTAGGATCGCTGGGGATTGAGAAACCCCCAGACCTAGGGTTTACTCCTCTTTCAAGAAACAGACGAAGAGAGAAGAGAAGGTTTTATACCTGACTGTGATATCTCTCGTTGCTTCAATTGAATGACACTCTCGAACAGATTGTAGGATCCTTGGAGACGAGGTATCTTCGCAATGGATCCTTGGATTGTAGTCCTATGGCAAGGTTGGCCTTCTTCTCGAACTCAGGATCTGGAAGAAGAAGAACAAAAAAAAAAAAAAGAACCAGAAACTCAAAGAAAGACACTGACCTGAGGACTTAATGAAGATTGTTGGATGTAGAAGTTCCGGAGATCTTGATACTGATCTGACTCTTCTTTGAACTTGCTCTGTAGTTGAAACAGTTGATCTGAACCTGGATGCTGGTGGCCGGCCTCTATGTGGAAGAGAGGGGCCATGGGATGTAGATGGAAAATTAGGGTTTGGTGGTGGTGGAGTAGAGATGGGTGGACTAAGCTAGGGTTTTGGGGTTGGAGATCTCACACCTCCTCAAGGTTCCTAGGGAATCCGGATTTACTCCCTCACGGAGCTCAACACTTGAATACAAGTGCGGAAGAGAGAAACACAAAGTTGCTCACAAAGAAATTGATTTCATTCATCTTTTTTCAAGAGTTACATAGAGTTGAATATATAGACATAACAAAGAAATAAAATTTCATACACTTCCCATGTAGGACTAATAGGACTAACCCACACTTTAGGCATCAAATTCTCTTCCCAAGACTCCTTCCATGAGTGGGCAGCCCAAAAACTCCAAGAAAATTTGAAAATCAGCTCCAAATGGCAGGTTATGGGGGTGTCTCCTAGTATCTCTCCATGAATCAAGGATTTTCCCTTCATGGTTTGGCTCTTTTGGACACCTCCTAGTCTTGCTCCACAAGTTTAGGCTTCTTCCTTTCATGGCTTTGGCACTTTAGGAAACTTTTGGGTGCCTCCTTGATTTTCTCCCCAAGACATGCTCTCTTCCCTTTTATAACTTGGGTTTTTATGGAACATTGTGGGGCACCTCCTTGATCCTCTCTTAAAGAAAAGTTCTTGCCATCCTGGCTTGGGTTTATCTGGAAAGAAGTTGGCTCCTCCTTGGATTGAGGTATCTTGATGGATTTCTCCCCCAAGTGGTGCATGAAAGAAGGGACCTGCTTTCTTGTGGTGTGGGGACCAAGGCACACTGGATGGAGATGTGGTGCCTCCTGGACTCTCGCGTGTGGCTGGGAGTGTGGCGCCCACTTGCTTGGTCCTGGGAGAAAATATGGCACTTGGAGGACCTAGACCACTACTAGGACTTGTATTGAGTCAACATGACTCAACAAAATTTAAATTACAGGGAAATACAAACTCAAACTAAAATTGAGTTGACCAAGTCAACCCTTATTACAAAACCAAAAAATCCTAATTCTTCGGGCAATGTCAATCAGAGATCCAGATGGAGCGCTGAAGTCTTCTTCTGAGTCTGGTGCCCGCACCAATTCTCCCGGGGTGGGAGGAACTCGATCCTGTCGAGTATGGATCAAGCTAGCTCTGGTATCTCTCCAAGAGGTCTGGGTCCAATTCTTGTAATTCTTCTCGGGAGATCCAACAGTTATCAGAATCTGGCCTTCCTTGCCAGCGGACCAGGTATCTTTGGTATCCTCGATTACGAGTAGAGATAACCTGATCATCCAGGATCTTTTCAATCTGCTATTTTCTCACAGGCCTGTTTGTTGGTGGACACACAAGGTTGGGTTCACTCTCAAGAGCAGGATTAGGCTAAAAAAGGCTCACTGGGAATCACAGCTGGCTCTCTATACTCTACTAGGTCTGTAATGTTGAAAGTGGAGCTAATGCCTAGTTCTGAAGGCAACTCGAGCACATAGGCATTGGACCCTACTCTCTTCACCACTCTAAATGGTCCAGCTCCTCTAGCATGTAACTTTCTAACAGTTCCAGGAGAAAACCGTTCAGGCCTTAACCTAATCATTACATAGTCTCCCTCAACAAAAGTTTTGACTCACCTTTAAGAATCAGCCAACTTCTTATAAGTTTCATCACTTAAATTTATTTTGGCATGAATTTCTTTATGCAAGTCCTTTACATGCTATGCAAGTGCATCAAGAGACTTGTGTGTGTGGACTAATAGTGAAATCAGATCAAGTGGTGTGTGAGGCTTGTATCCATGAACAATTTCAAAGTGACTCTAGCCTATAGACTTATTGATCGAAACATTATATGCAAATTTAGTCCTAGACAAAATACAAATCCCAATTCCTGGTGCTCTCAATCAAACCAAAATCTGAGCCAAAGCCTAGTAAAGGGTCAAGAAAAACTAAACTAGACTGACGACGCATTCCTAAAGAATGGACTTTATTCCAAAGGAACCCTAGGTCTAAACCTAACAAACTAAGGCTCTCTAGGTTTGACCTTGGGTCGGAGGAGGGCATGCAGAGCATGAAAACTTATTATGGATGCCTAGTAGGTGCCATAAGGTCTTCCAGAAGTAGGTGGCAAACCTAATAGGTTCTAAGGAGTCTTGCAACCTAGAGATCTCAGTAAAGTGTAATCCCATAGCTCTAGAAACATGAGAAGATTCAGGGAAGGGTAGGAAATAAGAATCAGAGTTTTGAGGTGGCTTATCAGAAACAAGAAACAAACCTTGGTTATTTAGGATGACCTTAAAATGAGGACATTGTTCTATAGGTGCACTCATCCAAACCTCATGATTTGCTCTAGGAGGGTCTACAAGTGCAAGTTCTAGGGTAGGCTGGGTGCTCCTAGAAGGTGGAAGGTTATCAGGAAGGTCTTTGGAATGTTTATCTAAAAAGTCTTCTAAGCTACTATCTTTTTCTTGTTCTTGGACCTTCTCAATGGGCAATTCTTGTGAACCCCTTCCTTCTTCACACTTCTCTACCAGATTTGACTCAGGGGTGTCTTCTTTGGATTCCTCAATGAGTTCAGGGGTATTCTCACCTAAACTTTCATTTGGTGTAATTTCCTCTTCCTGAACTTCCTTAAAAGGGTCTTCTCTTAGGGTTAGCTCCTGAATTCCTTGAGTGGCATGGGTCCCCTCAATAACCCCATTAGGTAGGAGTTGGTTAATTGAATTATCGGGAGAGATATCCTCAAATTCTTCTTCTTCATATTCATCTATCAAACTTATGTCAGGCTCATATATTTCTTCCTCAATCTCACCGAAATATTCTAATCTATTCTCCTTTGATTCCTCTTTAAGTACGGCTCTGGTCAGCTCAACTAATTTTGGGATGGCCATGCCTAACTCCTTCTCAGTGTTATCCTTCTGGTCAAGAGGTGACACAAGTGGGAATTGGCAAACAAAAGTCTGGTTCACTACGGGTGTCGGATCAATCGGAACTTGACTCAAGTTGGTAGAGGTTGGCTTTAAGTCCAAAGTACTTGATTGGTTATATCTTAAAGACCACTCATAGTCTTGGGCTTCTTGGTAGGCTCGGTCTAACTTATTGGTCTTTTCAAGGCATAGCTTCCTATAAATGTCTAGGTGTAACCCAACCCTAAACCTCGATATGATCTGAGCTTCGGTCTCAATGGTATTGCATTTCATGTCATACCACTGAAAGTCCTCAACATATTTAGACACAGGCCTATTACCTTGTTGCAATTGGTACCATTGGTCTAAAAGTCTTTTCTCATAAGATCTACCTAGGTACCTATCTCTCAACTTACTTCTCATATCTCTCCAAGTATATATTTCCTCTTTTCTTTGATAACACTCATGCTCAATAGCATACCAATGCGACCTAGCATGTTTGTTGAACTTGGTTTTGGCCAACCTAACTTGTCCTAATTTTGATATGTTAGTGCACTCAAAATATCGATCCATTTGTTCTTCCCACTTAATATATGTCTCTTGTCTTCCATCAAAAGTGGGTGCATAAGGTTCGGTGTTCCTAACAGGTCCCTTTTCTTAGTCAACCAAGTATGGATATAGGCTCCTAGGGTTATGCTCGGGATCACGGTATAAGGTCCTCCTAGGCTCCTGGCATGGGTGAGGTTGGGGCCTATTAAATTTTGGATAAGGAGTCCAATTTTGATGTCTACGTTTCTCAAGTCCCTGGGCTCCGTCTCTAAACTGGGAAAAATTCTCATTCATATCCTGACTCAATTTGGTCATACTTTTGGTAAAAGTTCTAATCATGGCCTCTAAATCAGGTTGGGTTTGACCAGGTTGGTAGGGTACTTCATTCCGGGTGGACATGATGATGCAAGCAAGCACACCAAATGAGACTCGACTGAAACGACTACGGGCTAACTAGACCTAGAGCCCAAACTAGATGCCTAATCAGAGTGGCAAGCTAGCCTGTAGTAACTCGGGACTCAGCCAGGCAGGTGTAAGGGGAGTGTTAGGTCCCTAATTGCCAATCCTAGACACCAATCAGAGATTGGCCAGGTAGGCAGACCAGCACACAAGCCCTTCGGGATAGAATCCCTGAACCACCATTCTAGACACTGAGTATAAAGCACACACAGAGTAACTAGACAAACTGACTCAACATTAGCCTAGACCCGACTTGTTGGTGTCCCTAGCCCACTAGGGCAAATTAAGTCTAATAAATATTAAAATTAGGCTTAAGATCGAATGAATGGGTGGTGGTTTTGGGCTAAGGAGAGGTTATCAACTCCTCCCCTTATCTTAGATGCTCAATTGCCCTTAAGATGAATTAGGAGATGATCACTCAAAAAAATTGAATTGCAGAAATACAGAAACAGAATTGCTGTAATTTAACTCTCATAAATTTCACAGAAACCAATAAATTACAGTGAAATTATGTAAAATATTTTCAATTACACTGGTTCCAGCAAAACAAAAATCATATAATTTGGAGTTACCAACAATGAGAAAAAAATCCTACAACAGGATAGTTATAGACTGAAAATAGAATGCTTCCCCCGTTTACAATTCCTGCTACGAAGTTGTAACCCAGCGGATCCCCTACACGCCCTAGGAACACCCCATGGAATGGGAAGAGGAGGCTTGCACCTCACTTAGTTCCTAGGACCGGACGTCCTGGGGAGTCTACTTCGAGCAGACAAAGTAAAAAAGAGAGACACTCAAAACATGCAAGCAAGTCAGAAACCCTAGACAGGGCTCTGATACCAAAAATTGATGCAGAATGAAAAGATCTGATACCAAAAATGATGTAGAACAAAAGAAGAGATGATGCGATGCGGAAGTAAATTAAAATTAATGTATTTTTTTTTATTTATTTATTTTCAGAAGTCGGCTTTGACTTAAAGGAAAGATAAACTAATGCTGAAAGAAACTAAGAAATGACAGAAAGCACAATTAAAAGCAGTGGATTATCAGAGTAACTCAGAAGTAGGATCGCTGGGGATTGAGAAACCCCCAGACCTAGGGTTTACTCCTCTTTCAAGAAACAGACGAAGAGAGAAGAGAAGGTTTTATACCTGACTGTGATATCTCTCGTTGCTTCAATTGAATGACACTCTCGAACAGATTGTAGGATCCTTGGAGACGAGGTATCTTCGCAATGGATCCTTGGATTGTAGTCCTATGGCAAGGTTGGCCTTCTTCTCAAACTCAGGATCTGGAAGAAGAAGAACAAAAAAAAAAAAAAGAACCAGAAACTCAAAGAAAGACACTGACCTGAGGACTTAATGAAGATTGTTGGATGTAGAAGTTCTGGAGATCTTGATACTGATCTGACTCTTCTTTGAACTTGCTCTGTAGTTGAAACAGTTGATCTGAACCTGGATGCTGGTGGCCGGCCTCTATGTGGAAGAGAGGGGCCATGGGATGTAGATGGAAAATTAGGGTTTGGTGGTGGTGGAGTAGAGATGGGTGGACTAAGCTAGGGTTTTGGGGTTGGAGATCTCACACCTCCTCAAGGTTCCTAGGGAACCCGGATTTACTCCCTCACGGAGCTCAACACTTGAATACAAGTGCGGAAGAGAGAAACACAAAGTTGCTCACAAAGAAATTGATTTCATTCATCTTTTTTCAAGAGTTACATAGAGTTGAATATATAGACATAACAAAGAAATAAAATTTCATACACTTCCCATGTGGGACTAATAGGACTAACCCACACTTTAGGCATCAAATTCTCTTCCCAAGACTCCTTCCATGAGTGGGCAGCCCAAAAACTCCAAGAAAATTTGAAAATTAGCTCCAAATGGCAGGTTATGGGGGTGTCTCCTAGTATCCCTCCATGAATCAAGGATTTTTCCTTCATGGTTTGGCTCTTTTGGACACCTCCTAGTCTTGCTCCACAAGTTTAGGCTTCTTCCTTTCATGGCTTTGGCACTTTAGGAAACTTTTGGGTGCCTCCTTGATTTTCTCCCCAAGACATGCTCTCTTCCCTTTTATAACTTGGGTTTTTATGGAATATTGTGGGGCACCTCCTTGATCCTCTCTTCAAGAAAAATTCTTGCCATCCTGGCTTGGGTTTATCTGGAAAGAAGTTGGCTCCTCCTTGGATTGAGGTATCTTGATGGATTTCTCCCCCAAGTGGTGCATGAAAGAAGGGACCTGCTTTCTTGTGGTGTGGGGACCAAGGCACACTGGATGGAGATGTGGCGCCTCCTGGACTCTGGCGTGTGGCTGGGAGTGTGGCGCCCACTTGCTTGGTCCTGGGAGAAAATGTGGCACTTGGAGAAGACCTAGACCACTACTAGGACTTGTATTGAGTCAACATGACTCAACAAAATTTAAATTACAGGGAAATACAGACTCAAACTAAAATTGAGTTGACCAAGTCAACCCTTATTACAAAACCAAAAAATCCTAATTCTTCGGGCAATGTCAATCAGAGATCCAGATGGAGCCCTGAAGTCTTCTTCTGAGTCTGGTGCCCGCACCAATTCTCCCGGGGTGGGAGGAACTCGACCCTGTCGAGTATGGATCAAGCTAGCTCTGGTATCTCTCCAAGAGGTCTGGGTCCAATTCTTGTAATTCTTCTCGGGAGATCCAAGAGTTATCAGAATCTGGCCTTCCTTGCCAGCAGACCAGGTATCTTTGGTATCCTCGATTACGAGTAGAGATAACCTGATCATCCAGGATCTTTTCAATCTGCTATTTCCTCACAGGCCAGTTTGTTGGTGGACACACAGGGTTGGGTTCACTCTCAAGAGTAGGATTAGGCTAAAAAAGGCTCACTGGGAATCACAGCTGGCTCTCTATACTCTACTAGGTCTGTAATGTTGAAAGTGGAGCTAATGCCTAGTTCTGAAGGCAACTCGAGCACATAGGCATTGGACCCTACTCTCTTCACCACTCTAAATGGTCCAGCTCCTCTAGCATGTAACTTTTTAACAGTTCCAGGAGGAAACCGTTCAGGCCTTAACCTAATCATTACATAGTCTCCCTCAACAAAAGTTTTGACTCGCCTTTGAGAATCAGCCAACTTCTTATAAGTTTCATTACTTAAATTTATTTTGGCATGAATTTCTTTATGCAAGTCCTTTACATGCTATGCAAGTGCATCAAGAGACTTGTGTGTGTGGACTAATAGTGAAATCAGATCAAGTGGTGTGTGAGGCTTGTATCCATGAACAATTTCAAAGTGACTCTAGCCTATAGAACTATTGATCGAAACATTATATACAAATTTAGTCCTGGACAAAATACAAATCCCAATTTCTGGTGCTCTCAATCAAACCAAAATCTGAGCCAAAGCCTAGTAA
Source organism: Areca catechu (assembly GCA_021397845.1). Lineage (NCBI taxonomy): Eukaryota > Viridiplantae > Streptophyta > Magnoliopsida > Arecales > Arecaceae > Areca > Areca catechu. The sequence goes on from CM038038.1 coordinate 54,917,656, forward strand.
AGGGTCAAGAAAAACTAAACTAGACTGACGACGCATTCCTAAAGAATGGACTTTATTCCAAAGGAACCCTAGGTCTAAACTTAACAAACTAAGGCTCTCAAGATTTGACCTTGGATCGGAGGAGGGCATGCAGAGCATGAAAACTTATTATGGATGCCTAGTAGGTGCCATAAGGTCTTCCAGAAGTAGGTGGCAAACCTAATAGGTTCTAAGGAGTCTTGCAACCTAGAGATCTCAGTAAAGTGTAATCCCATAGCTCTAGAAACATGAGAAGATTCAGGGAAGGGTAGGAAATAAGAATCAGAGTTTTGAGGTGGCTTATCAGAAACAAGAAACAAACCTTGGTTATTCAGGATGACCTTAAAATGAGGACATTGTTCTATAGGTGCACTCATCCAAACCTCATGATTTGCTCTAGGAGGGTCTACAAGTGCAAGTTCTAGGGTAGGCTGGGTGCTCCTAGAAGGTGGAAGGTTATCAGGAAGGTCTTTGGAATGTTTATCTAAAAAGTCTTCTAAGCTACTATCTTTTTCTTGTTCTTGGACCTTCTCAATGGGCAATTCTTGTGAACCCCTTCCTTCTTCACACTTCTCTACCAGATTTGACTCAGGGGTGTCTTCTTTGGATTCCTCAATGAGTTCAGGGGTATTCTCACCTAAACTTTCATTTGGTGTAATTTCCTCTTCCTGAACTTCCTTAAAAGGGTCTTCTCTTAGGGTTAGCTCCTGAATTCCTTGAGTGGCAGGGGTCCCCTCAATAACCCCATTAGGTAGGAGTTGGTTAATTGAATTATCGGGAGAGATATCCTCAAATTCTTCTTCTTCATATTTATCTATCAAACTTATGTTAGGCTCATATATTTCTTCCTCAATCTCACTGAAATATTCTAATATATTCTCCTTTGATTCCTCTTTAAGTACGGCTCTGGTCAGGTCAACTAATTTTGGGATGGCCATGCCTAACTCCTTCTCAGTGTTATCCTTCTGGTCAAGAGGTGACACAAGTGGGAATTGGCAAACAAAAGTCTGGTTCACTACGGGTGTCGGATCAATCGGAACTTGACTCAAGTTGGTAGAGGTTGGCTTTAAGTCCAAAGTACTTGATTGGTTATATCTTAAAGACCACTCATAGTCTTGGGCTTCTTGGTAGGCTCGGTCTAACTTATTGGTCTTTTCAAGGCATAGCTTCCTATAAATGTCTGGGTGTAACCCAACCCTAAACCTCGATGTGATCTGAGCTTCGGTCTCAATGGTATTGCATTTCATGTCATACCACTGAAAGTCCTTAACATATTTAGACACAGGCCTATTACCTTGTTGCAATTGGTACCATTGGTCTAAAAGTCTTTTCTCATAAGATCTACCTAGGTACCTATCTCTCAACTTACTTCTCATATCTCTCCAAGTATATATTTCCTCTTTTCTTTGATAACACTCATGCTCAATAGCATACCAATGCGACCTAGCATGTTTGTTGAACTTGGTTTTGGCCAACCTAACTTGTCCTAATTCTGATATGTTAGTGCACTCAAAATATCGATCCATTTGTTCTTCCCACTTAATATATGTCTCTTGTCTTCCATCAAAAGTGGGTGCATAAGGTTCGGTGTTCCTAACAGGTCCCTTTTCTGAGTCAACCAAGTATGGATATAGTCTCCTAGGGTTATGCTCGGGATCACGGTATAAGGTCCTCCTAGGCTCCTGGCATGGGTGAGGTTGGGGCCTATTAAATTTTGGATCAGGAGTCCAATTTTGATGTCTACGTTTCTCAAGTCCCTGGGCTCCGTCTCTAAACTGGGAAAAACCCTCATTCATATCCTGACTCAATTTGGTCATACTTTTGGTAAGAGTTCTAATCATGGCCTCTAAATCAGGTTGGGTTTGACCAGGTTGGTAGGGTACTTCATTCCGGGTGGACATGATGATGCAAGCAAGCACACCAAATGAGACTCGACTGAAACGACTACGGGCTAACTAGACCTAGAGCCCAAACTAGATGCCCAATCAGAGTGGCAAGCTAGCCTGTAGTAACTCGGGACTCAGCCAGGCAGGTGTAAGGGGAGTGTTAGGTCCCTAATTGCCAATCCTAGATACCAATCAGAGATTGGCCAGGTAGGTGGACCAGCACACAAGCCCTTCGGGATAGAATCCCTGAACCACCATTCTAGACACTGAGTATAAAGCACACACAGAGTAACTAGACAAACTGACTCAACATTAGCCTAGACCCGACTTGTTGGTGTCCCTAGCCCACTAGGGCAAATTAAGTCTAATAAATTTTAAAATTAGGCTTAGGATCGAATGAATGGGTGGTGGTTTTGGACTAAGGAGAGGTTATCAACTCCTCCCTTATCTTAGATGCTCAATTGCCCTTAAGATGAATTAGGAGATGATCACTCAAAAAAATTGAATTGCAGAAATATAGAAACAGAATTGTTATAATTTAACTCTCATAAATTTCACAGAAACCAATAAATTACAGTAAACTTATGTAAAATATTTTCAATTACACTGGTTCCAGAAAAACAAAAATCATATAATTTGGAATTACCTATAATGAGAAAAAAATCCTACAACAGGACAGTTACAGACTGAAAATAGAATGCTTCCCCCGTTTACAATTCCTGCTACGAAGTTGTAACCCAGCGGATCCCCTACACACCCTAGGAACACCCCATGGAATGGGAAGAGGAGGCTTGCACCTCGCTTAGTTCCTAGGACCGGACGTCCTGGGGAGTCTACTTCGAGCAGACAAAGTAAAAAAGAGAGACACTCAAAACATGCAAGCAAGTCAGAAACCCTAGACAGGGCTCTGATACCAAAAATTGATGCAGAACGAAAAGATCTGATACCAAAAATGATGTAGAACAAAAGAAGAGATGATGCGATGCGGAAGTAAATTAAAATTAATGTATTTTTTTTTATTTATTTATTTTCAGAAGTCGGCTTTGACTTAAAGGAAAGATAAACTAATGCTGAAAGAAACTAAGAAATGACAGAAAGCACAATTAAAAGTAGTGGATTATCAGAGTAACTCAGAAGTAGGATCGCTGGGGATTGAGAAACCCCCAGACCTAGGGTTTACTCCTCTTTCAAGAAATAGACGAAGAGAGAAGAGAAGGTTTTATACCTGACTGTGATATCTCTCGTTGCTTCAATTGAATGACACTCTCGAACAGATTGTAGGATCCTTGGAGATGAGGTATCTTCGCAATGGATCCTTGGATTGTAGTCCTATGGCAAGGTTGGCCTTCTTCTCGAACTCAGGATCTGGAAGAAGAAGAACAAAAAAAAAAAAAGAACCAGAAACTCAAAGAAAGACACTGACCTGAGGACTTAATGAAGATTGTTGGATGTAGAAGTTTCGGAGATCTTGATACTGATCTGACTCTTCTTTGAACTTGCTCTGTAGTTGAAACAGTTGATCTGAACCTGGATGCTGGTGGCCGGCCTCTATGTGGAAGAGAGGGGCCATGGGATGTAGATGGAAAATTAGGGTTTGGTGGTGGTGGAGTAGAGATGGGTGGACTAAGCTAGGGTTTTGGGGTTGGAGATCTCACACCTCCTCAATGTTCCTAGGGAACCCGGATTTACTCCCTCACGGAGCTCAACACTTGAATACAAGTGCGGAAGAGAGAAACACAAAGTTGCTCACAAAGAAATTGATTTCATTCATCTTTTTTCAAGAGTTACACAGAGTTGAATATATAGACATAACAAAGAAATAAAATTTCATACACTTCCCATGTGGGACTAATAGGACTAACCCACACTTTAGGCATCAAATTCTCTTCCCAAGACTCCTTCCATGAGTGGGCAGCCCAAAAACTCCAAGAAAATTTGAAAATTAGCTCCAAATGGCCGGTTATGGGGGTGTCTCCTAGTATCTCTCCATGAATCAAGGATTTTTCCTTCATGGTTTGGCTCTTTTGGACACCTCCTAGTCTTGCTCCACAAGTTTAGGCTTCTTCCTTTCATGGCTTTGGCACTTTAGGAAACTTTTGGGTGCCTCCTTGATTTTCTCCCCAAGACATGCTCTCTTCCCTTTTATAACTTGGGTTTTTATGGAACATTGTGGGGCACCTCCTTGATCCTCTCTTCAAGAAAAATTCTTGCCATCCTGGCTTGGGTTTATCTGGAAAG